>JBAIAA010000329.1:0-719579 GCA_037893245.1 Crossaster papposus | reverse complement strand
CTCAGAAGGAACAGCAGAGGTAGAAGACAGAGATATAGTATATCCACTTGTCTCACTCAGCCTGCTCAGAAGGAACAGCAGAGGTAGAAGACAGATATAGAGTATATCCACGTGTCTCACTCAGCCTGCTCAGAAGGAACAGCAGAGGTAGAAGACAGAGATATAGTATATCCACGTGTCTCACTCAGCCTGCTCAGAAGGAACAGCAGAGGTAGAAGACAGATATAGAGTATATCCACGTGTCTCACTCAGCCTGCTCAGAAGGAACAGCAGAGGTAGAATACAGAGATAGAGTATATCCACGTGTCTCACTCAGCCTGCTCAGAAGGAACAGCAGAGGTAGAAGACAGAGATATAGTATATCCACGTGTCTCACTCAGCCTGCTCAGAAGGAACAGCAGAGGTAGAAGACAGAGATAGAGTATATCCACGTGTCTCACTCAGCCTGCTCAGAAGGAACAGCAGAGGTAGAAGACAGAGATATAGTATATCCACGTGTCTCACTCAGCCTGCTCAGAAGAAACAGCAGAGGTAGAAGACAGAGATAGAGTATATCCACGTGTCTCACTCAGTCTGCTCAGAAGGAACAGCAGAGGTAGAAGTCAGAGATAGAGTATATCCACGTGTCTCACTCAGACTGCTCAGAAGGAACAGCAGAGGTAGAAGACAGAGATAGAGTATATCCACGTGTCTCACTCAGCCTGCTCATAAGGAACAACAGAGGTAGAAGACAGAGATAGAGTATATCCACGTGTGTGATCTACAACTCACTCAGCCTGCTCAGAAGGAACAGCAGAGGTAGAAGACAGAGATAGAGTATATCCACGTGTCTCACTCAGCCTGCTCAGAAGGAACAGCAGAGGTAGAAGACAGATATAGAGTATATCCACGTGTCTCACTCAGCCTGCTCAGAAGGAACAGCAGAGGTAGAAGACAGATATAGAGTATATCCACGTGTCTCACTCAGCCTGCTCAGAAGGAACAGCAGAGGTAGAAGACAGAGATATAGTATATCCACGTGTCTCACTCAGCCTGCTCAGAAGGAACAGCAGAGGTAGAAGACAGAGATATAGTATATCCACGTGTCTCACTCAGCCTGCTCAGAAGCAACAGCAGAGGTAGAAGACAGAGATAGAGTATATCCACGTGTCTCACTCAGCCTGCTCAGAAGGAACAGCAGAGGTAGAAGACAGAGATATAGTATATCCACGTGTCTCACTCAGCCTGCTCAGAAGGAACAGCAGAGGTAGAAGACAGAGATAGAGTATATCCACGTGTCTCACTCAGCCTGCTCAGAAGGAACAGCAGAGGTAGAAGTCAGAGATAGAGTATATCCACGTGTCTCACTCAGACTGCTCAGAAGGAACAGCAGAGGTCGAAGACAGAGATAGAGTATATCCACGTGTCTCACTCAGCCTGCTCATAAGGAACAACAGAGGTAGAAGACAGAGATAGAGTATATCCACGTGTGTGATCTACCACACACTCAGCCTGCTCAGAAGGAACAGCAGAGGTAGAAGACAGAGATAGAGTATATCCACGTGTCTCACTCAGCCTGCTCAGAAGGAACAGCAGAGGTAGAAGACAGAGATATAACATATCCACGTGTCTCACTCAGCCTGCTCAGAAGGAACAGCAGAGGTAGAAGACAGAGATAGAGTATATCCACGTGTCTCACTCAGCCTGCTCAGAAGGAACAGCAGAGGTAGAAGACAGAGATAGAGTATATCCACGTGTCTCACTCAGCCTGCTCAGAAGGAACAGCAGAGGTAGAAGACAGAGATAGAGTATATCCACGTGTCTGATCTACACCTCACTCAGCCTGCTCAGAAGGAACATCATAGGTAGAAGACAGAGATAGAGTATATCCACGTGACTCACTCAGCCTGATCAGAAGGAACAGCAGAGGTAAAAGACAGAGATATAGTATATCCACGTGTCTGATCTACACATCACTCAGCCTGCTCAGAAGGAACAGCAGAGGTATGAGACAGAGATGGAGTATATCCACGTGTCTCACTCAGCCTGCTCAGAAGGAACTGCAGAGGTAGAAGACACAGATATAGTATATCCACGTGTCTCACTCAGCCTGCTCAGAAGGAACAGCAGAGGTAGAAGACAGAGATAGAGTATATCCATGTGTCTCACTCAGCCTGCTCAGAAGGAACAGCAGAGGTAGAAGACAGAGATAGAGTATATCCACGTGACTCACTCAGCCTGCTCAGAAGGAACAGCAGAGGTATAAGACAGAGATGGAGTATATCCACGTGTCTCACTCAGCCTGCTCAGAAGGAACAGCAGAGGTAGAAGACAGAGATATAGTATATCCACGTGTCTCACTCAGCCTGCTCAGAAGGAACAGCAGAGGTAGAAGACAGATATAGAGTATATCCACGTGTCTCACTCAGCCTGCTCAGAAGGAACAGCAGAGGTAGAAGACAGAGATATAGTATATCCACGTGTCTCACTCAGCCTGCTCAGAAGGAACAGCAGAGGTAGAAGACAGAGATATAGTATATCCACGTGTCTCACTCAGCCTGCTCAGAAGGAACAGCAGAGGTAGAAGACAGAGATAGAGTATATCCACGTGTCTCACTCAGCCTGCTCAGAAGGAACAGCAGAGGTAGAAGACAGATATATAGTATATCCACGTGTCTCACTCAGCCTGCTCAGAAGGAACAGCAGAGGTAGAAGACAGAGATAGAGTATATCCACGTGTCTCACTCAGCCTGCTCAGAAGGAACAGCAGAGGTAGAAGTCAGAGATAGAGTATATCCACGTGTCTCACTCAGACTGCTCAGAAGGAACAGCAGAGGTAGAAGACAGAGATAGAGTATATCCACGTGTCTCACTCAGCCTGTTCATAAGGAACAACAGAGGTAGAAGACAGAGATAGAGTATATCCACGTGTGTAATCTACCACTCACTCAGCCTGCTCAGAAGGAACAGCAGAGGTAGAAGACAGATATAGAGTATATCCACGTGTCTCACTCAGCCTGCTCAGAAGGAACAGCAGAGGTAGAAGACAGAGATATAGTATATCCACGTGTCTCACTTAGCCTGCTCAGAAGGAACAGCAGAGGTAGAAGACAGAGATATAGTATATCCACGTGTCTCACTCAGCCTGCTCAGAAGCAACAGCAGAGGTAGAAGACAGAGATAGAGTATATCCACGTGTCTCACTCAGCCTGCTCAGAAGGAACAGCAGAGGTAGAAGACAGAGATATAGTATATCCACGTGTCTCACTCAGCCTGCTCAGAAGGAACAGCAGAGGTAGAAGACAGAGATAGAGTATATCCACGTGTCTCACTCAGCCTGCTCAGAAGGAACAGCAGAGGTAGAAGTCAGAGATAGAGTATATCCACGTGTCTCACTCAGACTGCTCAGAAGGAACAGCAGAGGTCGAAGACAGAGATAGAGTATATCCACGTGTCTCACTCAGCCTGCTCATAAGGAACAACAGAGGTAGAAGACAGAGATAGAGTATATCCACGTGTGTGATCTACCACACACTCAGCCTGCTCAGAAGGAACAGCAGAGGTAGAAGACAGAGATAGAGTATATCCACGTGTCTCACTCAGCCTGCTCAGAAGGAACAGCAGAGGTAGAAGACAGAGATATAGCATATCCACGTGTCTCACTCAGCCTGCTCAGAAGGAACAGCAGAGGTAGAAGACAGATATAGAGTATATCCACGTGTCTCACTCAGCCTGCTCAGAAGGAACAGCAGAGGTAGAAGACAGAGATAGAGTATATCCACGTGTCTCACTCAGCCTGCTCAGAAGGAACAGCAGAGGTAGAAGACAGAGATATAGTATATCCACGTGTCTCACTCAGCCTGCTCAGAAGGAACAGCAGAGGTAGAAGCCAGATATATAGTATATCCACGTGTCTCACTCAGCCTGCTCAGAAGGAACAGCAGAGGTAGAAGACAGAGATAGAGTATATCCACGTGTCTCACTCAGCCTGCTCAGAAGGAACAGCAGAGGTAGAAGTCAGAGATAGAGTATATCCACGTGTCTCACTCAGCCTGCTCAGAAGGAACAGCAGAGGTAGAAGACAGAGATAGAGTATATCCACGTGTCTCACTCAGCCTGCTCAGAAGGAACAGCAGAGGTAGAAGACAGAGATAGAGTATATCCACGTGTCTCACTCAGCCTGTTCAGAAGGAACAGCAGAGGTAGAAGACAGAGATAGAGTATATCCACGTGTCTGATCTACACCTCACTCAGCCTGCTCAGAAGGAACATCATAGGTAGAAGACAGAGATAGAGTATATCCACGTGACTCACTCAGCCTGCTCAGAAGGAACAGCAGAGGTAAAAGACAGAGATATAGTATATCCACGTGTCTGATCTACACATCACTCAGCCTGCTCAGAAGGAACAGCAGAGGTATGAGACAGAGATGGAGTATATCCACGTGTCTCACTCAGCCTGCTCAGAAGGAACTGCAGAGGTAGAAGACAGATATATAATATATCCACGTGTCTCACTCAGCCTGCTCAGAAGGAACAGCAGAGGTAGAAGACAGAGATAGAGTATATCCATGTGTCTCACTCAGCCTGCTCAGAAGGAACAGCAGAGGTAGAAGACAGAGATAGAGTATATCCACGTGACTCACTCAGCCTGCTCAGAAGGAACAGCAGAGGTATAAGACAGAGATGGAGTATATCCACGTGTCTCACTCAGCCTGCTCAGAAGGAACAGCAGAGGTAGAAGACAGAGATATAGTATATCCACGTGTCTCACTCAGCCTGCTCAGAAGGAACAGCAGAGGTAGAAGACAGATATAGAGTATATCCACGTGTCTCACTCAGCCTGCTCAGAAGGAACAGCAGAGGTAGAAGACAGAGATATAGTATATCCACGTGTCTCACTCAGCCTGCTCAGAAGGAACAGCAGAGGTAGAAGACAGAGATATAGTATATCCACGTGTCTCACTCAGCCTGCTCAGAAGGAACAGCAGAGGTAGAAGACAGAGATAGAGTATATCCACGTGTCTCACTCAGCCTGCTCAGAAGGAACAGCAGAGGTAGAAGACAGATATATAGTATATCCACGTGTCTCACTCAGCCTGCCCAGAAGGAACAGCAGAGGTAGAAGACAGAGATAGAGTATATCCACGTGTCTCACTCAGCCTGCTCAGAAGGAACAGCAGAGGTAGAAGTCAGAGATAGAGTATATCCACGTGTCTCACTCAGACTGCTCAGAAGGAACAGTAGAGGTAGAAGACAGAGATAGAGTATATCCACGTGTCTCACTCAGCCTGCTCATAAGGAACAACAGAGGTAGAAGACAGAGATAGAGTATATCCACGTGTGTGATCTACCACTCACTCAGCCTGCTCAAAAGGAACAGCAGAGGTAGAAGACAGAGATAGAGTATATCCACGTGTCTCACTCAGCCTGCTCAGAAGGAACGGCAGAGGTAGAAGACAGAGATATAGCATATCCACGTGTCTCACTCAGCCTGCTCAGAAGGAACAGCAGAGGTAGAAGACAGAGATAGAGTATATCCACGTGTCTCACTCAGCCTGCTCAGAAGGAACAGCAGAGGTAGAAGACAGAGATATAGTATATCCACGTGTCTCACTCAGCCTGCTCAGAAGGACCAGCAGAGGTAGAAGACAGAGATATAGTATATCCACGTGTCTCACTCAGCCTGCTCAGAAGGAACAGCAGAGGTAGAAGACAGAGATAGAGTATATCCACGTGTCTGATCTACACCTCACTCAGCCTGCTCACAAGGAACAGCAGAGGTAGAATACAGAGATAGAGTATATCCACGTGTATGATATACACCTCACTCAGCCTGCTCAGAAGGAACAGCAGAGGTAGAAGACAGAGATATAGTATATCCACGTGTCTCACTCAGCCTGCTCAGAAGGAACAGCAGAGGTAGAAGACAGATATAGAGTATATCCACGTGTCTCACTCAGCCTGCTCAGAAGGAACAGCAGAGGTAGAAGACAGAGATATAGTATATCCACGTGTCTCACTCAGCCTGCTCAGAAGGAACAGCAGAGGTAGAAGACAGAGATATAGTATATCCACGTGTCTCACTCAGCCTGCTCAGAAGGAACAGCAGAGGTAGAAGACAGAGATAGAGTATATCCACGTGTCTCACTCAGCCTGCTCAGAAGGAACAGCAGAGGTAGAAGACAGATATATAGTATATCCACGTGTCTCACTCAGCCTGCTCAGAAGGAACAGCAGAGGTAGAAGACAGAGATAGAGTATATCCACGTGTCTCACTCAGCCTGCTCAGAAGGAACAGCAGAGGTAGAAGTCAGAGATAGAGTATATCCACGTGTCTCACTCAGACTGCTCAGAAGAAACAGCAGAGGTAGAAGACAGAGATAGAGTATATCCACGTGTCTCACTCAGCCTGCTCATAAGGAACAACAGAGGTAGAAGACAGAGATAGAGTATATCCACGTGTGTGATCTACCACTCACTCAGCCTGCTCAGAAGGAACAGCAGAGGTAGAAGACAGAGATAGAGTATATCCACGTGTCTCACTCAGCCTGCTCAGAAGGAACAGCAGAGGTAGAAGACAGAGATATAGCATATCCACGTGTCTCACTCAGCCTGCTCAGAAGGAACAGCAGAGGTAGAAGACAGAGATAGAGTATATCCACGTGTCTCACTCAGCCTGCTCAGAAGGAACAGCAGAGGTAGAAGACAGAGATATAGTATATCCACGTGTCTCACTCAGCCTGCTCAGATGGACCAGCAGAGGTAGAAGACAGAGATATAGTATATCCACGTGTCTCACTCAGCCTGCTCAGAAGGAACAGCAGAGGTAGAAGACAGAGATAGAGTATATCCACGTGTCTGATCTACACCTCACTCAGCCTGCTCACAAGGAACAGCAGAGGTAGAAGACAGAGATAGAGTATATCCACGTGTATGATATACACCTCACTCAGCCTGCTCAGAAGGAACAGCAGAGGTAGAAGACAGAGATATAGTATATCCACGTGTCTCACTCAGCCTGCTCAGAAGGAACAGCAGAGGTAGAAGACAGATATAGAGTATATCCACGTGTCTCACTCAGCCTGCTCAGAAGGAACAGCAGAGGTAGAAGACAGAGATATAGTATATCCACGTGTCTCACTCAGCCTGCTCAGAAGGAACAGCAGAGGTAGAAGACAGAGATATAGTATATCCACGTGTCTCACTCAGCCTGCTCAGAAGGAACAGCAGAGGTAGAAGACAGAGATAGAGTATATCCACGTGTCTCACTCAGCCTGCTCAGAAGGAACAGCAGAGGTAGAAGACAGATATATAGTATATCCACGTGTCTCACTCAGCCTGCTCAGAAGGAACAGCAGAGGTAGAAGACAGAGATAGAGTATATCCACGTGTCTCACTCAGCCTGCTCAGAAGGAACAGCAGAGGTAGAAGTCAGAGATAGAGTATATCCACGTGTCTCACTCAGACTGCTCAGAAGGAACAGCAGAGGTAGAAGACAGAGATAGAGTATATCCACGTGTCTCACTCAGCCTGCTCATAAGGAACAACAGAGGTAGAAGACAGAGATAGAGTATATCCACGTGTGTGATCTACCACTCACTCAGCCTGCTCAGAAGGAACAGCAGAGGTAGAAGACAGAGATAGAGTATATCCACGTGTCTCACTCAGCCTGCTCAGAAGGAACAGCAGAGGTAGAAGACAGAGATATAGCATATCCACGTGTCTCACTCAGCCTGCTCAGAAGGAACAGCAGAGGTAGAAGACAGAGATAGAGTATATCCCCGTGTCTCACTCAGCCTGCTCAGAAGGAACAGCAGAGGTAGAAGACAGAGATATAGTATATCCACGTGTCTCACTCAGCCTGCTCAGAAGGACCAGCAGAGGTAGAAGACAGAGATATAGTATATCCACGTGTCTCACTCAGCCTGCTCAGAAGGAACAGCAGAGGTAGAAGACAGAGATAGAGTATATCCACGTGTCTGATCTACACCTCACTCAGCCTGCTCACAAGGAACAGCAGAGGTAGAATACAGAGATAGAGTATATCCACGTGTATGATATACACCTCACTCAGCCTGCTCAGAAGGAACAGCAGAGGTAGAAGACAGAGATATAGTATATCCACGTGTCTCACTCAGCCTGCTCAGAAGGAACAGCAGAGGTAGAAGACAGATATAGAGTATATCCACGTGTCTCACTCAGCCTGCTCAGAAGGAACAGCAGAGGTAGAAGACAGAGATATAGTATATCCACGTGTCTCACTCAGCCTGCTCAGAAGGAACAGCAGAGGTAGAAGACAGAGATATAGTATATCCACGTGTCTCACTCAGCCTGCTCAGAAGGAACAGCAGAGGTAGAAGACAGAGATAGAGTATATCCACGTGTCTCACTCAGCCTGCTCAGAAGGAACAGCAGAGGTAGAAGACAGATATATAGTATATCCACGTGTCTCACTCAGCCTGCTCAGAAGGAACAGCAGAGGTAGAAGACAGAGATAGAGTATATCCACGTGTCTCACTCAGCCTGCTCAGAAGGAACAGCAGAGGTAGAAGTCAGAGATAGAGTATATCCACGTGTCTCACTCAGACTGCTCAGAAGGAACAGCAGAGGTAGAAGACAGAGATAGAGTATATCCACGTGTCTCACTCAGCCTGCTCATAAGGAACAACAGAGGTAGAAGACAGAGATAGAGTATATCCACGTGTGTGATCTACCACTCACTCAGCCTGCTCAGAAGGAACAGCAGAGGTAGAAGACAGAGATAGAGTATATCCACGTGTCTCACTCAGCCTGCTCAGAAGGAACAGCAGAGGTAGAAGACAGAGATATAGCATATCCACGTGTCTCACTCAGCCTGCTCAGAAGGAACAGCAGAGGTAGAAGACAGAGATAGAGTATATCCACGTGTCTCACTCAGCCTGCTCAGAAGGAACAGCAGAGGTAGAAGACAGAGATATAGTATATCCACGTGTCTCACTCAGCCTGCTCAGATGGACCAGCAGAGGTAGAAGACAGAGATATAGTATATCCACGTGTCTCACTCAGCCTGCTCAGAAGGAACAGCAGAGGTAGAAGACAGAGATAGAGTATATCCACGTGTCTGATCTACACCTCACTCAGCCTGCTCACAAGGAACAGCAGAGGTAGAAGACAGAGATAGAGTATATCCACGTGTATGATATACACCTCACTCAGCCTGCTCAGAAGGAACAGCAGAGGTAGAAGACAGAGATATAGTATATCCACGTGTCTCACTCAGCCTGCTCAGAAGGAACAGCAGAGGTAGAAGACAGAGATAGAGTATATACACGTGTCTCACTCAGCCTGCTCAGAAGGAACAGCAGAGGTAGAAGACAGAGATAGAGTATATCCACGTGTCTCACTCAGCCTGCTCAGAAGGAACAGCAGAGGTAGAAGACAGAGATATAGTATATCCACGTGTCTCACTCAGCCTGCTCACAAGGAACAGCAGAGGTAGAAGACAGAGATAGAGTATATCCACGTGTCTCACTCAGCCTGCTCAGAAGGAACAGCAGAGGTAGAAGTCAGAGATAGAGTATATCCACGTGTCTCACTCAGACTGCTCAGAAGGAACAGCAGAGGTAGAAGACAGAGATAGAGTATATCCACGTGTCTCACTCAGCCTGCTCATAAGGAACAACAGAGGTAGAAGACAGAGATAGAGTATATCCACGTGTGTGATTTACCACTCACTCAGCCTGCTCAGAAGGAACAGCAGAGGTAGAAGACAGAGATAGAGTATATCCACGTGTCTCACTCAGCCTGCTCAGAAGGAACAGCAGAGGTAGAAGACAGAGATATAGCATATCCACGTGTCTCACTCAGCCTGCTCAGAAGGAACAGCAGAGGTAGAAGACAGAGATAGAGTATATCCACGTGTCTCACTCAGCCTGCTCAGAAGGAACAGCAGAGGTAGAAGACAGAGATAGAGTATATCCACGTGTCTCACTCAGCCTGCTCAGAAGGAACAGCAGAGGTAGAAGACAGAGATAGAGTATATCCACGTGTCTCACTCAGCCTGCTCAGAAGGAACAGCAGAGGTAGAAGACAGAGATAGAGTATATCCACGTGTCTGATCTACACCTCACTCAGCCTGCTCACAAGGAACAGCAGAGGTAGAATACAGAGATAGAGTATATCCACGTGTATGATATACACCTCACTCAGCCTGCTCAGAAGGAACAGCAGAGGTAGAAGACAGAGATATAGTATATCCACGTGTCTCACTCAGCCTGCTCAGAAGGAACAGCAGAGGTAGAAGACAGATATAGAGTATATCCACGTGTCTCACTCAGCCTGCTCAGAAGGAACAGCAGAGGTAGAAGACAGAGATATAGTATATCCACGTGTCTCACTCAGCCTGCTCAGAAGGAACAGCAGAGGTAGAAGACAGAGATATAGTATATCCACGTGTCTCACTCAGCCTGCTCAGAAGGAACAGCAGAGGTAGAAGACAGAGATAGAGTATATCCACGTGTCTCACTCAGCCTGCTCAGAAGGAACAGCAGAGGTAGAAGACAGATATATAGTATATCCACGTGTCTCACTCAGCCTGCTCAGAAGGAACAGCAGAGGTAGAAGACAGAGATAGAGTATATCCACGTGTCTCACTCAGCCTGCTCAGAAGGAACAGCAGAGGTAGAAGTCAGAGATAGAGTATATCCACGTGTCTCACTCAGACTGCTCAGAAGAAACAGCAGAGGTAGAAGACAGAGATAGAGTATATCCACGTGTCTCACTCAGCCTGCTCATAAGGAACAACAGAGGTAGAAGACAGAGATAGAGTATATCCACGTGTGTGATCTACCACTCACTCAGCCTGCTCAGAAGGAACAGCAGAGGTAGAAGACAGAGATAGAGTATATCCACGTGTCTCACTCAGCCTGCTCAGAAGGAACAGCAGAGGTAGAAGACAGAGATATAGCATATCCACGTGTCTCACTCAGCCTGCTCAGAAGGAACAGCAGAGGTAGAAGACAGAGATAGAGTATATCCACGTGTCTCACTCAGCCTGCTCAGAAGGAACAGCAGAGGTAGAAGACAGAGATATAGTATATCCACGTGTCTCACTCAGCCTGCTCAGATGGACCAGCAGAGGTAGAAGACAGAGATATAGTATATCCACGTGTCTCACTCAGCCTGCTCAGAAGGAACAGCAGAGGTAGAAGACAGAGATAGAGTATATCCACGTGTCTGATCTACACCTCACTCAGCCTGCTCACAAGGAACAGCAGAGGTAGAAGACAGAGATAGAGTATATCCACGTGTATGATATACACCTCACTCAGCCTGCTCAGAAGGAACAGCAGAGGTAGAAGACAGAGATATAGTATATCCACGTGTCTCACTCAGCCTGCTCAGAAGGAACAGCAGAGGTAGAAGACAGATATAGAGTATATCCACGTGTCTCACTCAGCCTGCTCAGAAGGAACAGCAGAGGTAGAAGACAGAGATATAGTATATCCACGTGTCTCACTCAGCCTGCTCAGAAGGAACAGCAGAGGTAGAAGACAGAGATATAGTATATCCACGTGTCTCACTCAGCCTGCTCAGAAGGAACAGCAGAGGTAGAAGACAGAGATAGAGTATATCCACGTGTCTCACTCAGCCTGCTCAGAAGGAACAGCAGAGGTAGAAGACAGATATATAGTATATCCACGTGTCTCACTCAGCCTGCTCAGAAGGAACAGCAGAGGTAGAAGACAGAGATAGAGTATATCCACGTGTCTCACTCAGCCTGCTCAGAAGGAACAGCAGAGGTAGAAGTCAGAGATAGAGTATATCCACGTGTCTCACTCAGACTGCTCAGAAGGAACAGCAGAGGTAGAAGACAGAGATAGAGTATATCCACGTGTCTCACTCAGCCTGCTCATAAGGAACAACAGAGGTAGAAGACAGAGATAGAGTATATCCACGTGTGTGATCTACCACTCACTCAGCCTGCTCAGAAGGAACAGCAGAGGTAGAAGACAGAGATAGAGTATATCCACGTGTCTCACTCAGCCTGCTCAGAAGGAACAGCAGAGGTAGAAGACAGAGATATAGCATATCCACGTGTCTCACTCAGCCTGCTCAGAAGGAACAGCAGAGGTAGAAGACAGAGATAGAGTATATCCCCGTGTCTCACTCAGCCTGCTCAGAAGGAACAGCAGAGGTAGAAGACAGAGATATAGTATATCCACGTGTCTCACTCAGCCTGCTCAGAAGGACCAGCAGAGGTAGAAGACAGAGATATAGTATATCCACGTGTCTCACTCAGCCTGCTCAGAAGGAACAGCAGAGGTAGAAGACAGAGATAGAGTATATCCACGTGTCTGATCTACACCTCACTCAGCCTGCTCACAAGGAACAGCAGAGGTAGAATACAGAGATAGAGTATATCCACGTGTATGATATACACCTCACTCAGCCTGCTCAGAAGGAACAGCAGAGGTAGAAGACAGAGATATAGTATATCCACGTGTCTCACTCAGCCTGCTCAGAAGGAACAGCAGAGGTAGAAGACAGATATAGAGTATATCCACGTGTCTCACTCAGCCTGCTCAGAAGGAACAGCAGAGGTAGAAGACAGAGATATAGTATATCCACGTGTCTCACTCAGCCTGCTCAGAAGGAACAGCAGAGGTAGAAGACAGAGATATAGTATATCCACGTGTCTCACTCAGCCTGCTCAGAAGGAACAGCAGAGGTAGAAGACAGAGATAGAGTATATCCACGTGTCTCACTCAGCCTGCTCAGAAGGAACAGCAGAGGTAGAAGACAGATATATAGTATATCCACGTGTCTCACTCAGCCTGCTCAGAAGGAACAGCAGAGGTAGAAGACAGAGATAGAGTATATCCACGTGTCTCACTCAGCCTGCTCAGAAGGAACAGCAGAGGTAGAAGTCAGAGATAGAGTATATCCACGTGTCTCACTCAGACTGCTCAGAAGGAACAGCAGAGGTAGAAGACAGAGATAGAGTATATCCACGTGTCTCACTCAGCCTGCTCATAAGGAACAACAGAGGTAGAAGACAGAGATAGAGTATATCCACGTGTGTGATCTACCACTCACTCAGCCTGCTCAGAAGGAACAGCAGAGGTAGAAGACAGAGATAGAGTATATCCACGTGTCTCACTCAGCCTGCTCAGAAGGAACAGCAGAGGTAGAAGACAGAGATATAGCATATCCACGTGTCTCACTCAGCCTGCTCAGAAGGAACAGCAGAGGTAGAAGACAGAGATAGAGTATATCCACGTGTCTCACTCAGCCTGCTCAGAAGGAACAGCAGAGGTAGAAGACAGAGATATAGTATATCCACGTGTCTCACTCAGCCTGCTCAGATGGACCAGCAGAGGTAGAAGACAGAGATATAGTATATCCACGTGTCTCACTCAGCCTGCTCAGAAGGAACAGCAGAGGTAGAAGACAGAGATAGAGTATATCCACGTGTCTGATCTACACCTCACTCAGCCTGCTCACAAGGAACAGCAGAGGTAGAAGACAGAGATAGAGTATATCCACGTGTATGATATACACCTCACTCAGCCTGCTCAGAAGGAACAGCAGAGGTAGAAGACAGAGATATAGTATATCCACGTGTCTCACTCAGCCTGCTCAGAAGGAACAGCAGAGGTAGAAGACAGAGATAGAGTATATACACGTGTCTCACTCAGCCTGCTCAGAAGGAACAGCAGAGGTAGAAGACAGAGATAGAGTATATCCACGTGTCTCACTCAGCCTGCTCAGAAGGAACAGCAGAGGTAGAAGACAGAGATATAGTATATCCACGTGTCTCACTCAGCCTGCTCACAAGGAACAGCAGAGGTAGAAGACAGAGATAGAGTATATCCACGTGTCTCACTCAGCCTGCTCAGAAGGAACAGCAGAGGTAGAAGTCAGAGATAGAGTATATCCACGTGTCTCACTCAGACTGCTCAGAAGGAACAGCAGAGGTAGAAGACAGAGATAGAGTATATCCACGTGTCTCACTCAGCCTGCTCATAAGGAACAACAGAGGTAGAAGACAGAGATAGAGTATATCCACGTGTGTGATTTACCACTCACTCAGCCTGCTCAGAAGGAACAGCAGAGGTAGAAGACAGAGATAGAGTATATCCACGTGTCTCACTCAGCCTGCTCAGAAGGAACAGCAGAGGTAGAAGACAGAGATATAGCATATCCACGTGTCTCACTCAGCCTGCTCAGAAGGAACAGCAGAGGTAGAAGACAGAGATAGAGTATATCCACGTGTCTCACTCAGCCTGCTCAGAAGGAACAGCAGAGGTAGAAGACAGAGATAGAGTATATCCACGTGTCTCACTCAGCCTGCTCAGAAGGAACAGCAGAGGTAGAAGACAGAGATAGAGTATATCCACGTGTCTCACTCAGCCTGCTCAGAAGGAACAGCAGAGGTAGAAGACAGAGATAGAGTATATCCACGTGTCTGATCTACACCTCACTCAGCCTGCTCACAAGGAACATCATAGGTAGAAGACAGAGATAGAGTATATCCACGTGTATGATATACACCTCACTCAGCCTGCTCAGAAGGAACAGCAGAGGTAGAAGACAGAGATATAGTATATCCACGTGTCTCACTCAGCCTGCTCAGAAGGAACAGCAGAGGTAGAAGACAGAGATAGAGTATATACACGTGTCTCACTCAGCCTGCTCAGAAGGAACAGCAGAGGTAGAAGACAGAGATAGAGTATATCCACGTGTCTCACTCAGCCTGCTCAGAAGGAACAGCAGAGGTAGAAGACAGAGATATAGTATATCCACGTGTCTCACTCAGCCTGCTCACAAGGAACAGCAGAGGTAGAAGACAGAGATAGAGTATATCCACGTGTCTCACTCAGCCTGCTCAGAAGGAACAGCAGAGGTAGAAGTCAGAGATAGAGTATATCCACGTGTCTCACTCAGACTGCTCAGAAGGAACAGCAGAGGTAGAAGACAGAGATAGAGTATATCCACGTGTCTCACTCAGCCTGCTCATAAGGAACAACAGAGGTAGAAGACAGAGATAGAGTATATCCACGTGTGTGATTTACCACTCACTCAGCCTGCTCAGAAGGAACAGCAGAGGTAGAAGACAGAGATAGAGTATATCCACGTGTCTCACTCAGCCTGCTCAGAAGGAACAGCAGAGGTAGAAGACAGAGATATAGCATATCCACGTGTCTCACTCAGCCTGCTCAGAAGGAACAGCAGAGGTAGAAGACAGAGATAGAGTATATCCACGTGTCTCACTCAGCCTGCTCAGAAGGAACAGCAGAGGTAGAAGACAGAGATAGAGTATATCCACGTGTCTGATCTACACCTCACTCAGCCTGCTCACAAGGAACAGCAGAGGTAGAAGACAGAGATAGAGTATATCCACGTGTATGATATACACCTCACTCAGCCTGCTCAGAAGGAACAGCAGAGGTAGAAGACAGAGATAGAGTATATCCACGTGTCTCACTCAGCCTGCTCAGAAGGAACAACAGAGGTAGAAGACAGAGATAGAGTATATCCACGTGTCTCACTCAGCCTGCTCAGAAGGAACAGCAGAGTTAGAAGACAGAGATAGAGTATATCCACGTGTCTGATCTACACCTCACTCAGCCTGCTCAGAAGGAACATCATAGGTAGAAGACAGAGATAGAGTATATCCACGTGACTCACTCAGCCTGCTCAGAAGGAACAGCAGAGGTAAAAGACAGAGATATAGTATATCCACGTGTCTGATCTACACCTCACTCAGCCTGCTCAGAAGGAACAGCAGAGGTATGAGACAGAGATGGAGTATATCCACGTGTCTCACTCAGCCTGCTCAGAAGGAACTGCAGAGGTAGAAGACAGAGATATAGTATATCCACGTGTCTCACTCAGCCTGCTCAGAAGGAACAGCAGAGGTATAAGACAGAGATGGAGTATATCCACGTGTCTCACTCAGCCTGCTCAGAAGGAACAGCAGAGGTAGAAGACAGAGATATAGTATATCCACGTGTCTCACTCAGCCTGCTCAGAAGGAACAGCAGAGGTAGAAGTCAGAGATAGAGTATATCCACGTGTCTCACTCAGACTGCTCAGAAGGAACAGCAGAGGTAGAAGACAGAGATAGAGTATATCCACGTGTCTCACTCAGCCTGCTCATAAGGAACAACAGAGGTAGAAGACAGAGATAGAGTATATCCACGTGTGTGATTTACCACTCACTCAGCCTGCTCAGAAGGAACAGGTAGAAGACAGAGATAGAGTATATCCACGTGTCTCACTCAGCCTGCTCAGAATGAACAGCAGAGGTAGAAGACAGAGATATAGCATATCCACGTGTCTCACTCAGCCTGCTCAGAAGGAACAGCAGAGGTAGATATAGTATATCCACGTGTATGATATACACCTCACTCAGCCTGCTCAGAAGGAACAGCAGAGGTAGAAGACAGAGATATAGTATATCCACGTGTCTCACTCAGCCTGCTCAGAAGGAACAGCAGAGGTAGAAGACAGAGATAGAGTATATCCACGTGTCTCACTCAGCCTGCTCAGAAGGAACAGCAGAGGTAGAAGACAGAGATATAGTATATCCACGTGTCTCACTCAGCACGCTCACAAGGAACAGCAGAGGTAGAAGACAGAGATAGAGTATATCCACGTGTCTCACTCAGCCTGCTCAGAAGGAACAGCAGAGGTAGAAGTCAGAGATAGAGTATATCCACGTGTCTCACTCAGACTGCTCAGAAGGAACAGCAGAGGTAGAAGACAGAGATAGAGTATATCCACGTGTCTCACTCAGCCTGCTCATAAGGAACAACAGAGGTAGAAGACAGAGATAGAGTATATCCACGTGTGTGATTTACCACTCACTCAGCCTGCTCAGAAGAAACAGCAGAGGTAGAAGACAGAGATAGAGTATATCCACGTGTCTCACTCAGCCTGCTCAGAAGGAACGGCAGAGGTAGAAGACAGAGATATAGCATATCCACGTGTCTCACTCAGCCTGCTCAGAAGGAACAGCAGAGGTAGAAGACAGAGATAGAGTATATCCACGTGTCTCACTCAGCCTGCTCAGAAGGAACAGCAGAGGTAGAAGACAGAGATATAGTATATCCACGTGTCTCACTCAGCCTGCTCAGAAGGAACAGCAGATGTAGAAGACAGAGATAGAGTATATCCACGTGTCTCACTCAGCCTGCTCAGAAGGAACAGCAGAGGTAGAAGACAGAGATAGAGTATATCCACGTGTCTCACTCAGCCTGCTCAGAAGGAACAGCAGAGGTAGAAGACAGAGATATAGTATATCCACGTGTCTCACTCAGCCTGCTCAGAAGGAACAGCAGAGGTAGAAGTCAGAGATAGAGTATATCCACGTGTCTCACTCAGACTGCTCAGAAGGAACAGCAGAGGTAGAAGACAGAGATAGAGTATATCCACGTGTCTCACTCAGCCTGCTCATAAGGAACAACAGAGGTAGAAGACAGAGATAGAGTATATCCACGTGTGTGATTTACCACTCACTCAGCCTGCTCAGAAGGAACAGGTAGAAGACAGAGATAGAGTATATCCACGTGTCTCACTCAGCCTGCTCAGAATGAACAGCAGAGGTAGAAGACAGAGATATAGCATATCCACGTGTCTCACTCAGCCTGCTCAGAAGGAACAGCAGAGGTAGATATAGTATATCCACGTGTATGATATACACCTCACTCAGCCTGCTCAGAAGGAACAGCAGAGGTAGAAGACAGAGATATAGTATATCCACGTGTCTCACTCAGCCTGCTCAGAAGGAACAGCAGAGGTAGAAGACAGAGATAGAGTATATCCACGTGTCTCACTCAGCCTGCTCAGAAGGAACAGCAGAGGTAGAAGACAGAGATAGAGTATATCCACGTGTCTCACTCAGCCTGCTCAGAAGGAACAGCAGAGGTAGAAGACAGAGATATAGTATATCCACGTGTCTCACTCAGCACGCTCACAAGGAACAGCAGAGGTAGAAGACAGAGATAGAGTATATCCACGTGTCTCACTCAGCCTGCTCAGAAGGAACAGCAGAGGTAGAAGTCAGAGATAGAGTATATCCACGTGTCTCACTCAGACTGCTCAGAAGGAACAGCAGAGGTAGAAGACAGAGATAGAGTATATCCACGTGTCTCACTCAGCCTGCTCATAAGGAACAACAGAGGTAGAAGACAGAGATAGAGTATATCCACGTGTGTGATTTACCACTCACTCAGCCTGCTCAGAAGGAACAGCAGAGGTAGAAGACAGAGATAGAGTATATCCACGTGTCTCACTCAGCCTGCTCAGAAGGAACAGCAGAGGTAGAAGTCAGAGATAGAGTATATCCACGTGTCTCACTCAGACTGCTCAGAAGGAACAGCAGAGGTAGAAGACAGAGATAGAGTATATCCACGTGTCTCACTCAGCCTGCTCATAAGGAACAACAGAGGTAGAAGACAGAGATAGAGTATATCCACGTGTGTGATTTACCACTCACTCAGCCTGCTCAGAAGGAACAGCAGAGGTAGAAGACAGAGATAGAGTATATCCACGTGTCTCACTCAGCCTGCTCAGAAGGAACGGCAGAGGTAGAAGACAGAGATATAGCATATCCACGTGTCTCACTCAGCCTGCTCAGAAGGAACAGCAGAGGTAGAAGACAGAGATAGAGTATATCCACGTGTCTCACTCAGCCTGCTCAGAAGGAACAGCAGAGGTAGAAGACAGAGATATAGTATATCCACGTGTCTCACTCAGCCTGCTCAGAAGGAACAGCAGAGGTAGAAGACAGAGATAGAGTATATCCACGTGTCTCACTCAGCCTGCTCAGAAGGAACAGCAGAGGTAGAAGACACAGATAGAGTATATCCACGTGTCTCACTCAGCCTGCTCAGAAGGAACAGCAGAGGTAGAAGACAGAGATAGAGTATATCCTTGTGTCTGATCTACACCTCACTCAGCCTGCTCAGAAGGAACAGCAGAGGTAGAAGACAGAGATAGAGTATATCCACGTGTCTCACTCAGCCTGCTCATAAGGAACAACAGAGGTAGAAGACAGAGATAGAGTATATCCACGTGTGTGATTTACCACTCACTCAGCCTGCTCAGAAGGAACAGCAGAGGTAGAAGACAGAGATAGAGTATATCCACGTGTCTCACTCAGCCTGCTCAGAAGGAACAGCAGAGGTAGAAGACAGAGATATAGCATATCCACGTGTCTCACTCAGCCTGCTCAGAAGGAACAGCAGAGGTAGAAGACAGAGATAGAGTATATCCACGTGTCTCACTCAGCCTGCTCAGAAGGAACAGCAGAGGTAGAAGACAGAGATATAGTATATCCACGTGTCTCACTCAGCCTGCTCACAAGGAACAGCAGAGGTAGAAGACAGAGATAGAGTATATCTACGTGTCTCACTCAGCCTGCTCAGAAGGAACAGCAGAGGTAGAAGTCAGAGATAGAGTATATCCACGTGTCTCACTCAGACTGCTCAGAAGGAACAGCAGAGGTAGAAGACAGAGATAGAGTATATCCACGTGTCTCACTCAGCCTGCTCATAAGGAACAACAGAGGTAGAAGACAGAGATAGAGTATATCCACGTGTGTGATTTACCACTCACTCAGCCTGCTCAGAAGGAACAGCAGAGGTAGAAGACAGAGATATAGCATATCCACGTGTCTCACTCAGCCTGCTCAGAAGGAACAGCAGAGGTAGAAGACAGAGATAGAGTATATCCACGTGTCTCACTCAGCCTGCTCAGAAGGAACAGCAGAGGTAGAAGACAGAGATATAGTATATCCACGTGTCTCACTCAGCCTGCTCAGAAGGAACAGCAGAGGTAGAAGACAGAGATAGAGTATATCCACGTGTCTCACTCAGCCTGCTCAGAAGGAACAGCAGAGGTAGAAGACAGAGATAGAGTATATCCACGTGTCTCACTCAGCCTGCTCAGAAGGAACAGCAGAGGTAGAAGACAGAGATAGAGTATATCCACGTGTCTGATCTACACCTCACTCAGCCTGCTCAGAAGGAACATCATAGGTAGAAGACAGAGATAGAGTATATCCACGTGACTCACTCAGCCTGCTCAGAAGGAACAGCAGAGGTAAAAGACAGAGATATAGTATATCCACGTGTCTGATCTACACCTCACTCAGCCTGCTCAGAAGGAACAGCAGAGGTATGAGACAGAGATGGAGTATATCCACGTGTCTCACTCAGCCTGCTCAGAAGGAACTGCAGAGGTAGAAGACAGAGATATAGTATATCCACGTGTCTCACTCAGCCTGCTCAGAAGGAACAGCAGAGGTAGAAGACAGAGATAGAGTATATCCATGTGTCTCACTCAGCCTGCTCAGAAGGAACAGCAGAGGTAGAAGACAGAGATAGAGTATATCCACATGACTCACTCAGCCTGCTCAGAAGGAACAGCAGAGGTATAAGACAGAGATGGAGTATATCCACGTGTCTCACTCAGCCTGCTCAGAAGGAACAGCAGAGGTAGAAGACAGAGATATAGTATATCCACGTGTCTCACTCAGCCTGCTCAGAAGGAACAGCAGAGGTAGAAGTCAGAGATATAGTATATCCACGTGTCTCACTCAGCCTGCTCAGAAGGAACAGCAGAGGTAGAAGACAGAGATATAGCATATCCACGTGTCTCACTCAGCCTGCTCAGAAGGAACAGCAGAGGTAGATATAGTATATCCACGTGTATGATATACACCTCACTCAGCCTGCTCAGAAGGAACAGCAGAGGTAGAAGACAGAGATATAGTATATCCACGTGTCTCACTCAGCCTGCTCAGAAGGAACAGCAGAGGTAGAAGACAGAGATAGAGTATATCCACGTGTCTCACTCAGCCTGCTCAGAAGGAACAGCAGAGGTAGAAGACAGAGATAGAGTATATCCACGTGTCTCACTCAGCCTGCTCAGAAGGAACAGCAGAGGTAGAAGACAGAGATATAGTATATCCACGTGTCTCACTCAGCCTGCTCACAAGGAACAGCAGAGGTAGAAGACAGAGATAGAGTATATCCACGTGTCTCACTCAGCCTGCTCAGAAGGAACAGCAGAGGTAGAAGTCAGAAATAGAGTATATCCACGTGTCTCACTCAGACTGCTCAGAAGGAACAGCAGAGGTAGAAGACAGAGATAGAGTATATCCACGTGTCTCACTCAGCCTGCTCATAAGGAACAACAGAGGTAGAAGACAGAGATAGAGTATATCCACGTGTGTGATTTACCACTCACTCAGCCTGCTCAGAAGGAACAGCAGAGGTAGAAGACAGAGATAGAGTATATCCACGTGTCTCACTCAGCCTGCTCAGAAGGAACAGCAGAGGTAGAAGACAGAGATATAGCATATCCACGTGTCTCACTCAGCCTGCTCAGAAGGAACAGCAGAGGTAGAAGACAGAGATAGAGTATATCCACGTGTCTCACTCAGCCTGCTCAGAAGGAACAGCAGAGGTAGAAGACAGAGATATAGTATATCCACGTGTCTCACTCAGCCTGCTCAGAAGGAACAGCAGAGGTAGAAGACAGAGATAGAGTATATCCACGTGTCTCACTCAGCCTGCTCAGAAGGAACAGCAGAGGTATAAGACAGAGATGGAGTATATCCACGTGTCTCACTCAGCCTGCTCAGAAGGAACAGCAGAGGTAGAAGACAGAGATATAGTATATCCACGTGTCTCACTCAGCCTGCTCAGAAGGAACAGCAGAGGTAGAAGTCAGAGATAGAGTATATCCACGTGTCTCACTCAGCCTGCTCAGAAGGAACAGCAGAGGTAGAAGACAGAGATATAGCATATCCACGTGTCTCACTCAGCCTGCTCAGAAGGAACAGCAGAGGTAGATATAGTATATCCACGTGTATGATATACACCTCACTCAGCCTGCTCAGAAGGAACAGCAGAGGTAGAAGACAGAGATATAGTATATCCACGTGTCTCACTCAGCCTGCTCAGAAGGAACAGCAGAGGTAGAAGACAGAGATAGAGTATATCCACGTGTCTCACTCAGCCTGCTCAGAAGGAACAGCAGAGGTAGAAGACAGAGATAGAGTATATCCACGTGTCTCACTCAGCCTGCTCAGAAGGAACAGCAGAGGTAGAAGACAGAGATATAGTATATCCACGTGTCTCACTCAGCCTGCTCACAAGGAACAGCAGAGGTAGAAGACAGAGATAGAGTATATCCACGTGTCTCACTCAGCCTGCTCAGAAGGAACAGCAGAGGTAGAAGTCAGAGATAGAGTATATCCACGTGTCTCACTCAGACTGCTCAGAAGGAACAGCAGAGGTAGAAGACAGAGATAGAGTATATCCACGTGTCTCACTCAGCCTGCTCATAAGGAACAACAGAGGTAGAAGACAGAGATAGAGTATATCCACGTGTGTGATTTACCACTCACTCAGTCTGCTCAGAAGGAACAGCAGAGGTAGAAGACAGAGATAGAGTATATCCACGTGTCTCACTCAGCCTGCTCAGAAGGAACAGCAGAGGTAGAAGACAGAGATATAGCATATCCACGTGTCTCACTCAGCCTGCTCAGAAGGAACAGCAGAGGTAGAAGACAGAGATAGAGTATATCCACGTGTCTCACTCAGCCTGCTCAGAAGGAACAGCAGAGGTAGAAGACAGAGATATAGTATATCCACGTGTCTCACTCAGCCTGCTCAGAAGGAACAGCAGAGGTAGAAGACAGAGATAGAGTATATCCACGTGTCTCACTCAGCCTGCTCAGAAGGAACAGCAGAGGTAGAAGACAGAGATAGAGTATATCCACGTGTCTCACTCAGCCTGCTCAGAAGGAACAGCAGAGGTAGAAGACAGAGATAGAGTATATCCACGTGTCTGATCTACACCTCACTCAGCCTGCTCAGAAGGAACATCATAGGTAGAAGACAGAGATAGAGTATATCCACGTGACTCACTCAGCCTGCTCAGAAGGAACAGCAGAGGTAAAAGACAGAGATATAGTATATCCACGTGTCTGATCTACACCTCACTCAGCCTGCTCAGAAGGAACAGCAGAGGTATGAGACAGAGATGGAGTATATCCACGTGTCTCACTCAGCCTGCTCAGAAGGAACTGCAGAGGTAGAAGACAGAGATATAGTATATCCACGTGTCTCACTCAGCCTGCTCAGAAGGAACAGCAGAGGTAGAAGACAGAGATAGAGTATATCCATGTGTCTCACTCAGCCTGCTCAGAAGGAACAGCAGAGGTAGAAGACAGAGATAGAGTATATCCACGTGACTCACTCAGCCTGCTCAGAAGGAACAGCAGAGGTATAAGACAGAGATGGAGTATATCCACGTGTCTCACTCAGCCTGCTCAGAAGGAACAGCAGAGGTAGAAGACAGAGATATAGTATATCCACGTGTCTCACTCAGCCTGCTCAGAAGGAACAGGTAGAAGACAGAGATAGAGTATATCCACGTGTCTCACTCAGCCTGCTCAGAAGGAACAGCAGAGGTATGAGACAGAGATGGAGTATATCCACGTGTCTCACTCAGCCTGCTCAGAAGGAACTGCAGAGGTAGAAGACAGAGATATAGTATATCCACGTGTCTCACTCAGCCTGCTCAGAAGGAACAGCAGAGGTAGAAGACAGAGATAGAGTATATCCATGTGTCTCACTCAGCCTGCTCAGAAGGAACAGCAGAGGTAGAAGACAGAGATAGAGTATATCCACGTGACTCACTCAGCCTGCTCAGAAGGAACAGCAGAGGTATAAGACAGAGATGGAGTATATCCACGTGTCTCACTCAGCCTGCTCAGAAGGAACAGCAGAGGTAGAAGACAGAGATATAGTATATCCACGTGTCTCACTCAGCCTGCTCAGAAGGAACAGGTAGAAGACAGAGATAGAGTATATCCACGTGTCTCACTCAGCCTGCTCAGAAGGAACAGCAGAGGTAGAAGACAGAGATAGAGTATATCCATGTGTCTCACTCAGCCTGCTCAGAAGGAACAGCAGAGGTAGAAGACAGAGATAGAGTATATCCACGTGACTCACTCAGCCTGCTCAGAAGGAACAGCAGAGGTATAAGACAGAGATGGAGTATATCCACGTGTCTCACTCAGCCTGCTCAGAAGGAACAGCAGAGGTAGAAGACAGAGATATAGTATATCCACGTGTCTCACTCAGCCTGCCCAGAAGGAACAGGTAGAAGACAGAGATAGAGTATATCCACGTGTCTCACTCAGCCTGCTCAGAAGGAACAGCAGAGGTAGAAGACAGAGATATAGCATATCCACGTGTCTCACTCAGCCTGCTCAGAAGGAACAGCAGAGGTAGAAGACAGAGATAGAGTATATCCACGTGTCTCACTCAGCCTGCTCAGAAGGAACAGCAGAGGTAGAAGACAGAGATATAGTATATCCACGTGTCTCACTCAGCCTGCTCAGAAGGAACAGCAGAGGTAGAAGACAGAGATATAGCATATCCACGTGTCTCACTCAGCCTGCTCAGAAGGAACAGCAGAGGTAGAAGACAGAGATAGAGTATATCCACGTGTCTCACTCAGCCTGCTCAGAAGGAACAGCAGAGGTAGAAGACAGAGATATAGTATATCCACGTGTCTCACTCAGCCTGCTCAGAAGGAACAGCAGAGGTAGAAGACAGAGATAGAGTATATCCACGTGTCTCACTCAGCCTGCTCAGAAGGAACAGCAGAGGTAGAAGACAGAGATAGAGTATATCCACGTGTCTCACTCAGCCTGCTCAGAAGGAACAGCAGAGGTAGAAGACAGAGATAGAGTATATCCACGTGTCTGATCTACACCTCACTCAGCCTGCTCAGAAGGAACATCATAGGTAGAAGACAGAGATAGAGTATATCCACGTGACTCACTCAGCCTGCTCAGAAGGAACAGCAGAGGTAAAAGACAGAGATATAGTATATCCACGTGTCTGATCTACACCTCACTCAGCCTGCTCAGAAGGAACAGCAGAGGTAGAAGACAGAGATATAGTATATCCACGTGTCTCACTCAGCCTGCTCAGAAGGAACAGCAGAGGTAGAAGACAGAGATAGAGTATATCCACGTGTCTCACTCAGCCTGCTCAGAAGGAACAGCAGAGGTAGAAGACAGAGATAGAGTATATCCACGTGTCTCACTCAGCCTGCTCAGAAGGAACAGCAGAGGTAGAAGACAGAGATATAGTATATCCACGTGTCTCACTCAGCCTGCTCACAAGGAACAGCAGAGGTAGAAGACAGAGATAGAGTATATCCACGTGTCTCACTCAGCCTGCTCAGAAGGAACAGCAGAGGTAGAAGTCAGAGATAGAGTATATCCACGTGTCTCACTCAGACTGCTCAGAAGGAACAGCAGAGGTAGAAGACAGAGATAGAGTATATCCACGTGTCTCACTCAGCCTGCTCATAAGGAACAACAGAGGTAGAAGACAGAGATAGAGTATATCCACGTGTGTGATTTACCACTCACTCAGCCTGCTCAGAAGGAACAGCAGAGGTAGAAGACAGAGATATAGCATATCCACGTGTCTCACTCAGCCTGCTCAGAAGGAACAGCAGAGGTAGAAGACAGAGATAGAGTATATCCACGTGTCTCACTCAGCCTGCTCAGATGGAACAGCAGAGGTAGAAGACAGAGATATAGTATATCCACGTGTCTCACTCAGCCTGCTCAGAAGGAACAGCAGAGGTAGAAGACAGAGATAGAGTATATCCACGTGTCTCACTCAGCCTGCTCAGAACGAACAGCAGAGGTAGAAGACAGAGATAGAGTATATCCACGTGTCTCACTCAGCCTGCTCAGAAGGAACAGCAGAGGTAGAAGACAGAGATAGAGTATATCCACGTGTCTGATCTACACCTCACTCAGCCTGCTCAGAAGGAACATCATAGGTAGAAGACAGAGATAGAGTATATCCACGTGACTCACTCAGCCTGCTCAGAAGGAACAGCAGAGGTAAAAGACAGAGATATAGTATATCCACGTGTCTGATCTACACCTCACTCAGCCTGCTCAGAAGGAACAGCAGAGGTATGAGACAGAGATGGAGTATATCCACGTGTCTCACTCAGCCTGCTCAGAAGGAACTGCAGAGGTAGAAGACAGAGATATAGTATATCCACGTGTCTCACTCAGCCTGCTCAGAAGGAACAGCAGAGGTAGAAGACAGAGATAGAGTATATCCATGTGTCTCACTCAGCCTGCTCAGAAGGAACAGCAGAGGTAGAAGACAGAGATAGAGTATATCCACGTGACTCACTCAGCCTGCTCAGAAGGAACAGCAGAGGTATAAGACAGAGATGGAGTATATCCACGTGTCTCACTCAGCCTGCTCAGAAGGAACAGCAGAGGTAGAAGACAGAGATATAGTATATCCACGTGTCTCACTCAGCCTGCTCAGAAGGAACAGGTAGAAGACAGAGATAGAGTATATCCACGTGTCTCACTCAGCCTGCTCAGAAGGAACAGCAGAGGTAGAAGACAGAGATATAGCATATCCACGTGTCTCACTCAGCCTGCTCAGAAGGAACAGCAGAGGTAGAAGACAGAGATAGAGTATATCCACGTGTCTCACTCAGCCTGCTCAGAAGGAACAGCAGAGGTAGAAGACAGAGATATAGTATATCCACGTGTCTCACTCAGCCTGCTCAGAAGGAACAGCAGAGGTAGAAGACAGAGATAGAGTATATCCACGTGTCTCACTCAGCCTGCTCAGAAGGAACAGCAGAGGTAGAAGACAGAGATAGAGTATATCCATGTGTCTCACTCAGCCTGCTCAGAAGGAACAGCAGAGGTAGAAGACAGAGATAGAGTATATCCACGTGTCTGATCTACACCTCACTCAGCCTGCTCAGAAGGAACATCATAGGTAGAAGACAGAGATAGAGTATATCCACGTGACTCACTCAGCCTGCTCAGAAGGAACAGCAGAGGTAAAAGACAGAGATATAGTATATCCACGTGTCTGATCTACACCTCACTCAGCCTGCTCAGAAGGAACAGCAGAGGTATGAGACAGAGATGGAGTATATCCACGTGTCTCACTCAGCCTGCTCAGAAGGAACTGCAGAGGTAGAAGACAGAGATATAGTATATCCACGTGTCTCACTCAGCCTGCTCAGAAGGAACAGCAGAGGTAGAAGACAGAGATAGAGTATATCCATGTGTCTCACTCAGCCTGCTCAGAAGGAACAGCAGAGGTAGAAGACAGAGATAGAGTATATCCACGTGACTCACTCAGCCTGCTCAGAAGGAACAGCAGAGGTATAAGACAGAGATGGAGTATATCCACGTGTCTCACTCAGCCTGCTCAGAAGGAACAGCAGAGGTAGAAGACAGAGATATAGTATATCCACGTGTCTCACTCAGCCTGCTCAGAAGGAACAGGTAGAAGACAGAGATAGAGTATATCCACGTGTCTCACTCAGCCTGCTCAGAAGGAACAGCAGAGGTATGAGACAGAGATGGAGTATATCCACGTGTCTCACTCAGCCTGCTCAGAAGGAACTGCAGAGGTAGAAGACAGAGATATAGTATATCCACGTGTCTCACTCAGCCTGCTCAGAAGGAACAGCAGAGGTAGAAGACAGAGATAGAGTATATCCATGTGTCTCACTCAGCCTGCTCAGAAGGAACAGCAGAGGTAGAAGACAGAGATAGAGTATATCCACGTGACTCACTCAGCCTGCTCAGAAGGAACAGCAGAGGTATAAGACAGAGATGGAGTATATCCACGTGTCTCACTCAGCCTGCTCAGAAGGAACAGCAGAGGTAGAAGACAGAGATATAGTATATCCACGTGTCTCACTCAGCCTGCTCAGAAGGAACAGGTAGAAGACAGAGATAGAGTATATCCACGTGTCTCACTCAGCCTGCTCAGAAGGAACAGCAGAGGTAGAAGACAGAGATAGAGTATATCCATGTGTCTCACTCAGCCTGCTCAGAAGGAACAGCAGAGGTAGAAGACAGAGATAGAGTATATCCACGTGACTCACTCAGCCTGCTCAGAAGGAACAGCAGAGGTATAAGACAGAGATGGAGTATATCCACGTGTCTCACTCAGCCTGCTCAAAAGGAACAGCAGAGGTAGAAGACAGAGATATAGTATATCCACGTGTCTCACTCAGCCTGCTCAGAAGGAACAGGTAGAAGACAGAGATAGAGTATATCCACGTGTCTCACTCAGCCTGCTCAGAAGGAACAGCAGAGGTAGAAGACAGAGATATAGCATATCCACGTGTCTCACTCAGCCTGCTCAGAAGGAACAGCAGAGGTAGAAGACAGAGATAGAGTATATCCACGTGTCTCACTCAGCCTGCTCAGAAGGAACAGCAGAGGTAGAAGACAGAGATATAGTATATCCACGTGTCTCACTCAGCCTGCTCAGAAGGAACAGCAGAGGTAGAAGACAAAGATAGAGTATATCCACGTGTCTCACTCAGCCTGCTCAGAAGGAACAGCAGAGGTAGAAGACAGAGATATAGTATATCCACGTGTCTCACTCAGCCTGCTCAGAAGGAACAGCAGAGGTAGAAGACAGAGATGGAGTATATCCACGTGTCTCACTCAGCCTGCTCAGAAGGAACAGCAGAGGTAGAAGACAGAGATAGAGTATATCCACGTGTCTGATCTACACCTCACTCAGCCTGCTCAGAAGGAACATCATAGGTAGAAGACAGAGATAGAGTATATCCACGTGACTCACTCAGCCTGCTCAGAAGGAACAGCAGAGGTAAAAGACAGAGATATAGTATATCCACGTGTCTGATCTACACCTCACTCAGCCTGCTCAGAAGGAACAGCAGAGGTAGAAGACAGAGATATAGTATATCCACGTGTCTCACTCAGCCTGCTCAGAAGGAACAGCAGAGGTAGAAGACAGAGATAGAGTATATCCACGTGTCTCACTCAGCCTGCTCAGAAGGAACAGCAGAGGTAGAAGACAGAAATAGAGTATATCCACGTGTCTCACTCAGCCTGCTCAGAAGGAACAGCAGAGGTAGAAGACAGAGATATAGTATATCCACGTGTCTCACTCAGCCTGCTCACAAGGAACAGCAGAGGTAGAAGACAGAGATAGAGTATATCCACGTGTCTCACTCAGCCTGCTCAGAAGGAACAGCAGAGGTAGAAGTCAGAGATAGAGTATATCCACGTGTCTCACTCAGACTGCTCAGAAGGAACAGCAGAGGTAGAAGACAGAGATAGAGTATATCCACGTGTCTCACTCAGCCTGCTCATAAGGAACAACAGAGGTAGAAGACAGAGATAGAGTATATCCACGTGTGTGATTTACCACTCACTCAGCCTGCTCAGAAGGAACAGCAGAGGTAGAAGACAGAGATATAGCATATCCACGTGTCTCACTCAGCCTGCTCAGAAGGAACAGCAGAGGTAAAAGACAGAGATAGAGTATATCCACGTGTCTCACTCAGCCTGCTCAGAAGGAACAGCAGAGGTAGAAGACAGAGATATAGTATATCCACGTGTCTCACTCAGCCTGCTCAGAAGGAACAGCAGAGGTAGAAGACAGAGATAGAGTATATCCACGTGTCTCACTCAGCCTGCTCAGAAGGAACAGCAGAGGTAGAAGACAGAGATAGAGTATATCCACGTGTCTCACTCAGCCTGCTCAGAAGGAACAGCAGAGGTAGAAGACAGAGATAGAGTATATCCACGTGTCTGATCTACACCTCACTCAGCCTGCTCAGAAGGAACATCATAGGTAGAAGACAGAGATAGAGTATATCCACGTGTCTCACTCAGCCTGCTCAGAAGGAACAGCAGAGGTAGAAGACAGAGATAGAGTATATCCACGTGTCTCACTCAGCCTGCTCAGAAGGAACAGCAGAGGTAGAAGACAGAGATATAGTATATCCACGTGTCTCACTCAGCCTGCTCACAAGGAACAGCAGAGGTAGAAGACAGAGATAGAGTATATCCACGTGTCTCACTCAGCCTGCTCAGAAGGAACAGCAGAGGTAGAAGTCAGAGATAGAGTATATCCACGTGTCTCACTCAGACTGCTCAGAAGGAACAGCAGAGGTAGAAGACAGAGATAGAGTATATCCACGTGTCTCACTCAGCCTGCTCATAAGGAACAACAGAGGTAGAAGACAGAGATAGAGTATATCCACGTGTGTGATTTACCACTCACTCAGCCTGCTCAGAAGGAACAGCAGAGGTAGAAGACAGAGATATAGCATATCCACGTGTCTCACTCAGCCTGCTCAGAAGGAACAGCAGAGGTAGAAGACAGAGATAGAGTATATCCACGTGTCTCACTCAGCCTGCTCAGATGGAACAGCAGAGGTAGAAGACAGAGATATAGTATATCCACGTGTCTCACTCAGCCTGCTCAGAAGGAACAGCAGAGGTAGAAGACAGAGATAGAGTATATCCACGTGTCTCACTCAGCCTGCTCAGAACGAACGGCAGAGGTAGAAGACAGAGATAGAGTATATCCACGTGTCTCACTCAGCCTGCTCAGAAGGAACAGCAGAGGTAGAAGACAGAGATAGAGTATATCCACGTGTCTGATCTACACCTCACTCAGCCTGCTCAGAAGGAACATCATAGGTAGAAGACAGAGATAGAGTATATCCACGTGACTCACTCAGCCTGCTCAGAAGGAACAGCAGAGGTAAAAGACAGAGATATAGTATATCCACGTGTCTGATCTACACCTCACTCAGCCTGCTCAGAAGGAACAGCAGAGGTATGAGACAGAGATGGAGTATATCCACGTGTCTCACTCAGCCTGCTCAGAAGGAACTGCAGAGGTAGAAGACAGAGATATAGTATATCCACGTGTCTCACTCAGCCTGCTCAGAAGGAACAGCAGAGGTAGAAGACAGAGATAGAGTATATCCATGTGTCTCACTCAGCCTGCTCAGAAGGAACAGCAGAGGTAGAAGACAGAGATAGAGTATATCCACGTGACTCACTCAGCCTGCTCAGAAGGAACAGCAGAGGTATAAGACAGAGATGGAGTATATCCACGTGTCTCACTCAGCCTGCTCAGAAGGAACAGCAGAGGTAGAAGACAGAGATATAGTATATCCACGTGTCTCACTCAGCCTGCTCAGAAGGAACAGGTAGAAGACAGAGATAGAGTATATCCACGTGTCTCACTCAGCCTGCTCAGAAGGAACAGCAGAGGTAGAAGACAGAGATATAGCATATCCACGTGTCTCACTCAGCCTGCTCAGAAGGAACAGCAGAGGTAGAAGACAGAGATAGAGTATATCCACGTGTCTCACTCAGCCTGCTCAGAAGGAACAGCAGAGGTAGAAGACAGAGATATAGTATATCCACGTGTCTCACTCAGCCTGCTCAGAAGGAACAGCAGAGGTAGAAGACAGAGATAGAGTATATCCACGTGTCTCACTCAGCCTGCTCAGAAGGAACAGCAGAGGTAGAAGACAGAGATAGAGTATATCCACGTGTCTCACTCAGCCTGCTCAGAAGGAACAGCAGAGGTAGAAGACAGAGATAGAGTATATCCACGTGTCTGATCTACACCTCACTCAGCCTGCTCAGAAGGAACATCATAGGTAGAAGACAGAGATAGAGTATATCCACGTGACTCACTCAGCCTGCTCAGAAGGAACAGCAGAGGTAAAAGACAGAGATATAGTATATCCACGTGTCTGATCTACACCTCACTCAGCCTGCTCAGAAGGAACAGCAGAGGTATGAGACAGAGATGGAGTATATCCACGTGTCTCACTCAGCCTGCTCAGAAGGAACTGCAGAGGTAGAAGACAGAGATATAGTATATCCACGTGTCTCACTCAGCCTGCTCAGAAGGAACAGCAGAGGTAGAAGACAGAGATAGAGTATATCCATGTGTCTCACTCAGCCTGCTCAGAAGGAACAGCAGAGGTAGAAGACAGAGATAGAGTATATCCACGTGACTCACTCAGCCTGCTCAGAAGGAACAGCAGAGGTATAAGACAGAGATGGAGTATATCCACGTGTCTCACTCAGCCTGCTCAGAAGGAACAGCAGAGGTAGAAGACAGAGATATAGTATATCCACGTGTCTCACTCAGCCTGCTCAGAAGGAACAGGTAGAAGACAGAGATAGAGTATATCCACGTGTCTCACTCAGCCTGCTCAGAAGGAACAGCAGAGGTATGAGACAGAGATGGAGTATATCCACGTGTCTCACTCAGCCTGCTCAGAAGGAACTGCAGAGGTAGAAGACAGAGATATAGTATATCCACGTGTCTCACTCAGCCTGCTCAGAAGGAACAGCAGAGGTAGAAGACAGAGATAGAGTATATCCATGTGTCTCACTCAGCCTGCTCAGAAGGAACAGCAGAGGTAGAAGACAGAGATAGAGTATATCCACGTGACTCACTCAGCCTGCTCAGAAGGAACAGCAGAGGTATAAGACAGAGATGGAGTATATCCACGTGTCTCACTCAGCCTGCTCAGAAGGAACAGCAGAGGTAGAAGACAGAGATATAGTATATCCACGTGTCTCACTCAGCCTGCTCAGAAGGAACAGGTAGAAGACAGAGATAGAGTATATCCACGTGTCTCACTCAGCCTGCTCAGAAGGAACAGCAGAGGTAGAAGACAGAGATAGAGTATATCCATGTGTCTCACTCAGCCTGCTCAGAAGGAACAGCAGAGGTAGAAGACAGAGATAGAGTATATCCACGTGACTCACTCAGCCTGCTCAGAAGGAACAGCAGAGGTATAAGACAGAGATGGAGTATATCCACGTGTCTCACTCAGCCTGCTCAGAAGGAACAGCAGAGGTAGAAGACAGAGATATAGTATATCCACGTGTCTCACTCAGCCTGCTCAGAAGGAACAGGTAGAAGACAGAGATAGAGTATATCCACGTGTCTCACTCAGCCTGCTCAGAAGGAACAGCAGAGGTAGAAGACAGAGATATAGCATATCCACGTGTCTCACTCAGCCTGCTCAGAAGGAACAGCAGAGGTAGAAGACAGAGATAGAGTATATCCACGTGTCTCACTCAGCCTGCTCAGAAGGAACAGCAGAGGTAGAAGACAGAGATATAGTATATCCACGTGTCTCACTCAGCCTGCTCAGAAGGAACAGCAGAGGTAGAAGACAAAGATAGAGTATATCCACGTGTCTCACTCAGCCTGCTCAGAAGGAACAGCAGAGGTAGAAGACAGAGATATAGTATATCCACGTGTCTCACTCAGCCTGCTCAGAAGGAACAGCAGAGGTAGAAGACAGAGATGGAGTATATCCACGTGTCTCACTCAGCCTGCTCAGAAGGAACAGCAGAGGTAGAAGACAGAGATAGAGTATATCCACGTGTCTGATCTACACCTCACTCAGCCTGCTCAGAAGGAACATCATAGGTAGAAGACAGAGATAGAGTATATCCACGTGACTCACTCAGCCTGCTCAGAAGGAACAGCAGAGGTAAAAGACAGAGATATAGTATATCCACGTGTCTGATCTACACCTCACTCAGCCTGCTCAGAAGGAACAGCAGAGGTAGAAGACAGAGATATAGTATATCCACGTGTCTCACTCAGCCTGCTCAGAAGGAACAGCAGAGGTAGAAGACAGAGATAGAGTATATCCACGTGTCTCACTCAGCCTGCTCAGAAGGAACAGCAGAGGTAGAAGACAGAGATAGAGTATATCCACGTGTCTCACTCAGCCTGCTCAGAAGGAACAGCAGAGGTAGAAGACAGAGATATAGTATATCCACGTGTCTCACTCAGCCTGCTCACAAGGAACAGCAGAGGTAGAAGACAGAGATAGAGTATATCCACGTGTCTCACTCAGCCTGCTCAGAAGGAACAGCAGAGGTAGAAGTCAGAGATAGAGTATATCCACGTGTCTCACTCAGACTGCTCAGAAGGAACAGCAGAGGTAGAAGACAGAGATAGAGTATATCCACGTGTCTCACTCAGCCTGCTCATAAGGAACAACAGAGGTAGAAGACAGAGATAGAGTATATCCACGTGTGTGATTTACCACTCACTCAGCCTGCTCAGAAGGAACAGCAGAGGTAGAAGACAGAGATATAGCATATCCACGTGTCTCACTCAGCCTGCTCAGAAGGAACAGCAGAGGTAAAAGACAGAGATAGAGTATATCCACGTGTCTCACTCAGCCTGCTCAGAAGGAACAGCAGAGGTAGAAGACAGAGATATAGTATATCCACGTGTCTCACTCAGCCTGCTCAGAAGGAACAGCAGAGGTAGAAGACAGAGATAGAGTATATCCACGTGTCTCACTCAGCCTGCTCAGAAGGAACAGCAGAGGTAGAAGACAGAGATAGAGTATATCCACGTGTCTCACTCAGCCTGCTCAGAAGGAACAGCAGAGGTAGAAGACAGAGATAGAGTATATCCACGTGTCTGATCTACACCTCACTCAGCCTGCTCAGAAGGAACATCATAGGTAGAAGACAGAGATAGAGTATATCCACGTGACTCACTCAGCCTGCTCAGAAGGAACAGCAGAGGTAAAAGACAGAGATATAGTATATCCACGTGTCTGATCTACACCTCACTCAGCCTGCTCAGAAGGAACAGCAGAGGTATGAGACAGAGATGGAGTATATCCACGTGTCTCACTCAGCCTGCTCAGAAGGAACTGCAGAGGTAGAAGACAGAGATATAGTATATCCACGTGTCTCACTCAGCCTGCTCAGAAGGAACAGCAGAGGTAGAAGACAGAGATAGAGAATATCCATGTGTCTCACTCAGCCTGCTCAGAAGGAACAGCAGAGGTAGAAGACAGAGATAGAGTATATCCACGTGACTCACTCAGCCTGCTCAGAAGGAACAGCAGAGGTATAAGACAGAGATGGAGTATATCCACGTGTCTCACTCAGCCTGCTCAGAAGGAACAGCAGAGGTAGAAGACAGAGATATAGTATATCCACGTGTCTCACTCAGCCTGCTCAGAAGGAACAGGTAGAAGACAGAGATAGAGTATATCCACGTGTCTCACTCAGCCTGCTCAGAAGGAACAGCAGAGGTAGAAGACAGAGATATAGCATATCCACGTGTCTCACTCAGCCTGCTCAGAAGGAACAGCAGAGGTAGAAGACAGAGATAGAGTATATCCACGTGTCTCACTCAGCCTGCTCAGAAGGAACAGCAGAGGTAGAAGACAGAGATATAGTATATCCACGTGTCTCACTCAGCCTGCTCAGAAGGAACAGCAGAGGTAGAAGACAGAGATATAGCATATCCACGTGTCTCACTCAGCCTGCTCAGAAGGAACAGCAGAGGTAGAAGACAGAGATAGAGTATATCCACGTGTCTGATCTACACCTCACTCAGCCTGCTCAGAAGGAACAGCAGAGGTAGAAGACAGAGATATAGTATATCCACGTGTCTCACTCAGCCTGCTCAGAAGGAACAGCAGAGGTAGAAGACAGAGATAGAGTATATCCACGTGTCTCACTCAGCCTGCTCAGAAGGAACAGCAGAGGTAGAAGACAGAGATAGAGTATATCCACGTGTCTCACTCAGCCTGCTCAGAAGGAACAGCAGAGGTAGAAGTCAGAGATAGAGTATATCCACGTGTCTCACTCAGACTGCTCAGAAGGAACAGCAGAGGTAGAAGACAGAGATAGAGTATATCCACGTGTCTCACTCAGCCTGCTCATAAGGAACAACAGAGGTAGAAGACAGAGATAGAGTATATCCACGTGTGTGATTTACCACTCACTCAGCCTGCTCAGAAGGAACAGCAGAGGTAGAAGACAGAGATATAGCATATCCACGTGTCTCACTCAGCCTGCTCAGAAGGAACAGCAGAGGTAGAAGACAGAGATAGAGTATATCCACGTGTCTCACTCAGCCTGCTCAGAAGGAACAGCAGAGGTATAAGACAGAGATATAGTATATCCACGTGTCTCACTCAGCCTGCTCAGAAGGAACAGCAGAGGTAGAAGACAGAGATAGAGTATATCCACGTGTCTCACTCAGCCTGCTCAGAAGGAACAGCAGAGGTAGAAGACAGAGATAGAGTATATCCACGTGTCTCACTCAGCCTGCTCAGAAGGAACAGCAGAGGTAGAAGACAGAGATAGAGTATATCCACGTGTCTGATCTACACCTCACTCAGCCTGCTCAGAAGAAACATCATAGGTAGAAGACAGAGATAGAGTATATCCACGTGACTCACTCAGCCTGCTCAGAAGGAACAGCAGAGGTAAAAGACAGAGATATAGTATATCCACGTGTCTGATCTACACCTCACTCTGCCTGCTCAGAAGGAACAGCAGAGGTATGAGACAGAGATGGAGTATATCCACGTGTCTCACGCAGCCTGCTCAGAAGGAACTGCAGAGGTAGAAGACAGAGATATAGTATATCCACGTGTCTCACTCAGCCTGCTCAGAAGGAACAGCAGAGGTAGAAGACAGAGATAGAGTATATCCACGTGTCTGATCTACACCTCACTCAGCCTGCTCAGAAGGAACATCATAGGTAGAAGACAGAGATAGAGTATATCCACGTGACTCACTCAGCCTGCTCAGAAGGAACAGCAGAGGTAAAAGACAGAGATATAGTATATCCACGTGTCTGATCTACACCTCACTCAGCCTGCTCAGAAGGAACAGCAGAGGTAGAAGACAGAGATATAGTATATCCACGTGTCTCACTCAGCCTGCTCAGAAGGAACAGCAGAGGTAGAAGACAGAGATAGAGTATATCCACGTGTCTCACTCAGCCTGCTCAGAAGGAACAGCAGAGGTAGAAGACAGAGATAGAGTATATCCACGTGTCTCACTCAGCCTGCTCAGAAGGAACAGCAGAGGTAGAAGTCAGAGATAGAGTATATCCACGTGTCTCACTCAGACTGCTCAGAAGGAACAGCAGAGGTAGAAGACAGAGATAGAGTATATCCACGTGTCTCACTCAGCCTGCTCATAAGGAACAACAGAGGTAGAAGACAGAGATAGAGTATATCCACGTGTGTGATTTACCACTCACTCAGCCTGCTCAGAAGGAACAGCAGAGGTAGAAGACAGAGATATAGCATATCCACGTGTCTCACTCAGCCTGCTCAGAAGGAACAGCAGAGGTAGAAGACAGAGATAGAGTATATCCACGTGTCTCACTCAGCCTGCTCAGAAGGAACAGCAGAGGTATAAGACAGAGATATAGTATATCCACGTGTCTCACTCAGCCTGCTCAGAAGGAACAGCAGAGGTAGAAGACAGAGATAGAGTATATCCACGTGTCTCACTCAGCCTGCTCAGAAGGAACATCAGAGGTAGAAGACAGAGATAGAGTATATCCACGTGTCTCACTCAGCCTGCTCAGAAGGAACAGCAGAGGTAGAAGACAGAGATAGAGTATATCCACGTGTCTGATCTACACCTCACTCAGCCTGCTCAGAAGAAACATCATAGGTAGAAGACAGAGATAGAGTATATCCACGTGACTCACTCAGCCTGCTCAGAAGGAACAGCAGAGGTAAAAGACAGAGATATAGTATATCCACGTGTCTGATCTACACCTCACTCTGCCTGCTCAGAAGGAACAGCAGAGGTATGAGACAGAGATGGAGTATATCCACGTGTCTCACGCAGCCTGCTCAGAAGGAACTGCAGAGGTAGAAGACAGAGATATAGTATATCCACGTGTCTCACTCAGCCTGCTCAGAAGGAACAGCAGAGGTAGAAGACAGAGATAGAGTATATCCACGTGACTCACTCAGCCTGCTCAGAAGGAACAGCAGAGGTATAAGACAGAGATGGAGTATATCCACGTGTCTCACTCAGCCTGCTCAGAAGGAACAGCAGAGGTAGAAGACAGAGATATAGTATATCCACGTGTCTCACTCAGCCTGCTCAGAAGGAACAGGTAGAAGACAGAGATAGAGTATATCCACGTGTCTCACTCAGCCTGCTCAGAAGGAACAGCAGAGGTAGAAGACAGAGATATAGCATATCCACGTGTCTCACTCAGCCTGCTCAGAAGGAACAGCAGAGGTAGAAGACAGAGATAGAGTATATCCACGTGTCTCACTCAGCCTGCTCAGAAGGAACAGCAGAGGTAGAAGACAGAGATATAGTATATCCACGTGTCTCACTCAGCCTGCTCAGAAGGAACAGCAGAGGTAGAAGACAGAGATATAGCATATCCACGTGTCTCACTCAGCCTGCTCAGAAGGAACAGCAGAGGTAGAAGACAGAGATAGAGTATATCCACGTGTCTCACTCAGCCTGCTCAGAAGGAACAGCAGAGGTAGAAGACAGAGATATAGTATATCCACGTGTCTCACTCAGCCTGCTCAGAAGGAACAGCAGAGGTAGAAGACAGAGATAGAGTATATCCACGTGTCTCACTCAGCCTGCTCAGAAGGAACAGCAGAGATAGAGTATATCCACGTGTCTCACTCAGCCTGCTCAGAAGGAACAGCAGAGGTAGAAGACAGAGATAGAGTATATCCACGTGTCTGATCTACACCTCACTCAGCCTGCTCAGAAGGAACATCATAGGTAGAAGACAGAGATAGAGTATATCCACGTGACTCACTCAGCCTGCTCAGAAGGAACAGCAGAGGTAAAAGACAGAGATATAGTATATCCACGTGTCTGATCTACACCTCACTCAGCTTGCTCAGAAGGAACAGCAGAGGTATGAGACAGAGATGGAGTATATCCACGTGTCTCACTCAGCCTGCTCAGAAGGAACTGCAGAGGTAGAAGACAGAGATATAGTATATCCACGTGTCTCACTCAGCCTGCTCAGAAGGAACAGCAGAGGTAGAAGACAGAGATAGAGTATATCCATGTGTCTCACTCAGCCTGCTCAGAAGGAACAGCAGAGGTAGAAGACAGAGATAGAGTATATCCACGTGACTCACTCAGCCTGCTCAGAAGGAACAGCAGAGGTATAAGACAGAGATGGAGTATATCCACGTGTCTCACTCAGCCTGCTCAGAAGGAACAGCAGAGGTAGAAGACAGAGATATAGTATATCCACGTGTCTCACTCAGCCTGCTCAGAAGGAACAGCAGAGGTAGAAGACAGATATAGAGTATATCCACGTGTCTCACTCAGCCTGCTCAGAAGGAACAGCAGAGGTAGAAGACAGAGATATAGTATATCCACGTGTCTCACTCAGCCTGCTCAGAAGGAACAGCAGAGGTAGAAGACAGAGATAGAGTATATCCACGTGTCTCACTCACACTGCTCAGAAGGAACAGCAGAGGTAGAAGACAGAGATAGAGTATATCCACGTGTCTCACTCAGCCTGCTCATAAGGAACAACAGAGGTAGAACACAGAGATAGAGTATATCCACGTGTGTGATCTACCACTCACTCAGCCTGCTCAGAAGGAACAGCAGAGGTAGAAGACAGAGATATAGCATATCCACGTGTCTCACTCAGCCTGCTCAGAAGGAACAGCAGAGGTAGAAGACAGATATAGAGTATATCCACGTGTCTCACTCAGCCTGCTCAGAAGGAACAGCAGAGGTAGAAGACAGATATAGAGTATATCCACGTGTCTCACTCAGCCTGCTCAGAAGGAACAGCAGAGGTAGAAGACAGAGATATAGTATATCCACGTGTCTCACTCAGCCTGCTCAGAAGGAACAGCAGAGGTAGAAGACAGAGATATAGTATATCCACGTGTCTCACTCAGCCTGCTCAGAAGGAACAGCAGAGGTAGAAGACAGAGATAGAGTATATCCACGTGTCTCACTCAGCCTGCTCAGAAGGAACAGCAGAGGTAGAAGACAGAGATATAGTATATCCACGTGTCTCACTCAGCCTGCTCAGAAGGAACAGCCGAGGTAGAAGACAGAGATAGAGTATATCCACGTGTCTCACTCAGCCTGCTCAGAAGGAACAGCAGAGGTAGAAGTCAGATATAGAGTATATCCACGTGTCTCACTCAGACTGCTCAGAAGGAACAGCAGAGGTAGAAGACAGAGATAGAGTATATCCACGTGTCTCACTCAGCCTGCTCATAAGGAACAACAGAGGTAGAAGACAGAGATAGAGTATATCCACGTGTGTGATCTACCACTCACTCAGCCGGCTCAGAAGGAACAGCAGAGGTAGAAGACAGAGATAGAGTATATCCACGTGTCTCACTCAGCCTGCTCAGAAGGAACAGCAGAGGTAGAAGACAGAGATATAGCATATCCACGTGTCTCACTCAGCCTGCTCAGAAGGAACAGCAGAGGTAGAAGACAGATATAGAGTATATCCACGTGTCTCACTCAGCCTGCTCAGAAGGAACAGCAGAGGTAGAAGACAGATATAGAGTATATCCACGTGTCTCACTCAGCCTGCTCAGAAGGAACAGCAGAGGTAGAAGACAGAGATATAGTATATCCACGTGTCTCACTCAGCCTGCTCAGAAGGAACAGCAGAGGTAGAAGACAGAGATATAGTATATCCACGTGTCTCACTCAGCCTGCTCAGAAGGAACAGCAGAGGTAGAAGACAGAGATAGAGTATATCCACGTGTCTCACTCAGCCTGCTCAGAAGGAACTGCAGAGGTAGAAGACAGAGATATAGTATATCCACGTGTCTCACTCAGCCTGCTCAGAAGGAACAGCAGAGGTAGAAGACAGAGATATAGCATATCCACGTGTCTCACTCAGCCTGCTCAGAAGGAACAGCAGAGGTAGAAGACAGAGATAGAGTATATCCACGTGTCTCACTCAGCCTGCTCAGAAGGAACAGCAGAGGTAGAAGACAGAGATATAGTATATCCACGTGTCTCACTCAGCCTGCTCAGAAGGAACAGCAGAGGTAGAAGACAGAGATAGAGTATGTCCACGTGTCTCACTCAGCCTGCTCAGAAGGAACAGCAGAGGTAGAAGACAGAGATAGAGTATATCCACGTGTCTCACTCAACCTGCTCAGAAGGAACAGCAGAGGTAGAAGACAGAGATAGAGTATATCCACGTGTCTGATCTACACCTCACTCAGCCTGCTCAGAAGGAACATCATAGGTAGAAGACAGAGATAGAGTATATCCACGTGACTCACTCAGCCTGCTCAGAAGGAACAGCAGAGGTAAAAGACAGAGATATAGTATATCCACGTGTCTGATCTACACCTCACTCAGCCTGCTCAGAAGGAACAGCAGAGGTATGAGACAGAGATGGAGTATATCCACGTGTCTCACTCAGCCTGCTCAGAAGGAACTGCAGAGGTAGAAGACAGAGATATAGTATATCCACGTGTCTCACTCAGCCTGCTCAGAAGGAACAGCAGAGGTAGAAGACAGAGATAGAGTATATCCATGTGTCTCACTCAGCCTGCTCAGAAGGAACAGCAGAGGTAGAAGACAGAGATAGAGTATATCCACGTGACTCACTCAGCCTGCTCAGAAGGAACAGCAGAGGTATAAGACAGAGATGGAGTATATCCACGTGTCTCACTCAGCCTGCTCAGAAGGAACAGCAGAGGTAGAAGACAGAGATATAGTATATCCACGTGTCTCACTCAGCCTGCTCAGAAGGAACAGGTAGAAGACAGAGATAGAGTATATCCACGTGTCTCACTCAGCCTGCTCAGAAGGAACAGCAGAGGTAGAAGACAGAGATATAGCATATCCACGTGTCTCACTCAGCCTGCTCAGAAGGAACAGCAGAGGTAGAAGACAGAGATAGAGTATATCCACGTGTCTCACTCAGCCTGCTCAGAAGGAACAGCAGAGGTAGAAGACAGAGATATAGTATATCCACGTGTCTCACTCAGCCTGCTCAGAAGGAACAGCAGAGGTAGAAGACAGAGATATAGCATATCCACGTGTCTCACTCAGCCTGCTCAGAAGGAACAGCAGAGGTAGAAGACAGAGATAGAGTATATCCACGTGTCTCACTCAGCCTGCTCAGAAGGAACAGCAGAGGTAGAAGACAGAGATATAGTATATCCACGTGTCTCACTCAGCCTGCTCAGAAGGAACAGCAGAGGTAGAAGACAGAGATAGAGTATATCCACGTGTCTCACTCAGCCTGCTCAGAAGGAACAGCAGAGGTAGAAGACAGAGATAGAGTATATCCACGTGTCTCACTCAGCCTGCTCAGAAGGAACAGCAGAGGTAGAAGACAGAGATAGAGTATATCCACGTGTCTGATCTACACCTCACTCAGCCTGCTCAGAAGGAACATCATAGGTAGAAGACAGAGATAGAGTATATCCACGTGACTCACTCAGCCTGCTCAGAAGGAACAGCAGAGGTAAAAGACAGAGATATAGTATATCCACGTGTCTGATCTACACCTCACTCAGCCTGCTCAGAAGGAACAGCAGAGGTAGAAGACAGAGATAGAGTATATCCACGTGTCTCACTCAGCCTGCTCAGAAGGAACAGCAGAGGTAGAAGACAGAGATAGAGTATATCCACGTGTCTCACTCAGCCTGCTCAGAAGGAACAGCAGAGGTAGAAGACAGAGATATAGTATATCCACGTGTCTCACTCAGCCTGCTCACAAGGAACAGCAGAGGTAGAAGACAGAGATAGAGTATATCCACGTGTCTCACTCAGCCTGCTCAGAAGGAACAGCAGAGGTAGAAGTCAGAGATAGAGTATATCCACGTGTCTCACTCAGACTGCTCAGAAGGAACAGCAGAGGTAGAAGACAGAGATAGAGTATATCCACGTGTCTCACTCAGCCTGCTCATAAGGAACAACAGAGGTAGAAGACAGAGATAGAGTATATCCACGTGTGTGATTTACCACTCACTCAGCCTGCTCAGAAGGAACAGCAGAGGTAGAAGACAGAGATATAGCATATCCACGTGTCTCACTCAGCCTGCTCAGAAGGAACAGCAGAGGTAGAAGACAGAGATAGAGTATATCCACGTGTCTCACTCAGCCTGCTCAGAAGGAACAGCAGAGGTAGAAGACAGAGATATAGTATATCCACGTGTCTCACTCAGCCTGCTCAGAAGGAACAGCAGAGGTAGAAGACAGAGATAGAGTATATCCACGTGTCTCACTCAGCCTGCTCAGAAGGAACAGCAGAGGTAGAAGACAGAGATAGAGTATATCCACGTGTCTCACTCAGCCTGCTCAGAAGGAACAGCAGAGGTAGAAGACAGAGATAGAGTATATCCACGTGTCTGATCTACACCTCACTCAGCCTGCTCAGAAGGAACATCATAGGTAGAAGACAGAGATAGAGTATATCCACGTGACTCACTCAGCCTGCTCAGAAGGAACAGCAGAGGTAAAAGACAGAGATATAGTATATCCACGTGTCTGATCTACACCTCACTCAGCCTGCTCAGAAGGAACAGCAGAGGTATGAGACAGAGATGGAGTATATCCACGTGTCTCACTCAGCCTGCTCAGAAGGAACTGCAGAGGTAGAAGACAGAGATATAGTATATCCACGTGTCTCACTCAGCCTGCTCAGAAGGAACAGCAGAGGTAGAAGACAGAGATAGAGTATATCCATGTGTCTCACTCAGCCTGCTCAGAAGGAACAGCAGAGGTAGAAGACAGAGATAGAGTATATCCACGTGACTCACTCAGCCTGCTCAGAAGGAACAGCAGAGGTATAAGACAGAGATGGAGTATATCCACGTGTCTCACTCAGCCTGCTCAGAAGGAACAGCAGAGGTAGAAGACAGAGATATAGTATATCCACGTGTCTCACTCAGCCTGCTCAGAAGGAACAGGTAGAAGACAGAGATAGAGTATATCCACGTGTCTCACTCAGCCTGCTCAGAAGGAACAGCAGAGGTAGAAGACAGAGATAGAGTATATCCACGTGTCTCACTCAGCCTGCTCAGAAGGAACAGCAGAGGTAGAAGACAGAGATATAGTATATCCACGTGTCTCACTCAGCCTGCTCAGAAGGAACAGCAGAGGTAGAAGACAGAGATAGAGTATATCCACGTGTCTCACTCAGCCTGCTCAGAAGGAACAGCAGAGGTAGAAGACAGAGATAGAGTATATCCACGTGTCTCACTCAGCCTGCTCAGAAGGAACAGCAGAGGTAGAAGACAGAGATAGAGTATATCCACGTGTCTGATCTACACCTCACTCAGCCTGCTCAGAAGGAACATCATAGGTAGAAGACAGAGATAGAGTATATCCACGTGACTCACTCAGCCTGCTCAGAAGGAACAGCAGAGGTAAAAGACAGAGATATAGTATATCCACGTGTCTGATCTACACCTCACTCAGCCTGCTCAGAAGGAACAGCAGAGGTATGAGACAGAGATGGAGTATATCCACGTGTCTCACTCAGCCTGCTCAGAAGGAACTGCAGAGGTAGAAGACAGAGATATAGTATATCCACGTGTCTCACTCAGCCTGCTCAGAAGGAACAGCAGAGGTAGAAGACAGAGATAGAGTATATCCATGTGTCTCACTCAGCCTGCTCAGAAGGAACAGCAGAGGTAGAAGACAGAGATAGAGTATATCCACGTGACTCACTCAGCCTGCTCAGAAGGAACAGCAGAGGTATAAGACAGAGATGGAGTATATCCACGTGTCTCACTCAGCCTGCTCAGAAGGAACAGCAGAGGTAGAAGACAGAGATATAGTATATCCACGTGTCTCACTCAGCCTGCTCAGAAGGAACAGGTAGAAGACAGAGATAGAGTATATCCACGTGTCTCACTCAGCCTGCTCAGAAGGAACAGCAGAGGTAGAAGACAGAGATATAGCATATCCACGTGTCTCACTCAGCCTGCTCAGAAGGAACAGCAGAGGTAGAAGACAGAGATATAGTATATCCACGTGTCTCACTCAGCCTGCTCAGAAGGAACAGCAGAGGTAAAAGACAGAGATATAGTATATCCACGTGTCTGATCTACACCTCACTCAGCCTGCTCAGAAGGAACAGCAGAGGTATGAGACAGAGATGGAGTATATCCACGTGTCTCACTCAGCCTGCTCAGAAGGAACAGCAGAGGTAGAAGACAGAGATAGAGTATATCCACGTGTCTCACTCAGCCTGCTCAGAAGGAACAGCAGAGGTAGAAGACAGAGATAGAGTATATCCACGTGTCTCACTCAGCCTGCTCAGAAGGAACAGCAGAGGTAGAAGACAGAGATATAGTATATCCACGTGTCTCACTCAGCCTGCTCAGAAGGAACAGCAGAGGTAGAAGACAGAGATAGAGTATATCCACGTGTCTCACTCAGCCTGCTCAAAAGGAACAGCAGAGGTAGAAGACAGAGATAGAGTATATCCACGTGTCTCACTCAGCCTGCTCAGAAGGAACAGCAGAGGTAGAAGACAGAGATAGAGTATATCCACGTGTCTGATCTACACCTCACTCAGCCTGCTCAGAAGGAACATCATAGGTAGAAGACAGAGATAGAGTATATCCACGTGACTCACTCAGCCTGCTCAGAAGGAACAGCAGAGGTAAAAGACAGAGATATAGTATATCCACGTGTCTGATCTACACCTCACTCAGCCTGCTCAGAAGGAACAGCAGAGGTATGAGACAGAGATGGAGTATATCCACGTGTCTCACTCAGCCTGCTCAGAAGGAACTGCAGAGGTAGAAGACAGAGATATAGTATATCCACGTGTCTCACTCAGCCTGCTCAGAAGGAACAGCAGAGGTAGAAGACAGAGATAGAGTATATCCATGTGTCTCACTCAGCCTGCTCAGAAGGAACAGCAGAGGTAGAAGACAGAGATAGAGTATATCCACGTGACTCACTCAGCCTGCTCAGAAGGAACAGCAGAGGTATAAGACAGAGATGGAGTATATCCACGTGTCTCACTCAGCCTGCTCAGAAGGAACAGCAGAGGTAGAAGACAGAGATATAGTATATCCACGTGTCTCACTCAGCCTGCTCAGAAGGAACAGGTAGAAGACAGAGATAGAGTATATCCACGTGTCTCACTCAGCCTGCTCAGAAGGAACAGCAGAGGTAGAAGACAGAGATATAGCATATCCACGTGTCTCACTCAGCCTGCTCAGAAGGAACAGCAGAGGTAGAAGACAGAGATATAGTATATCCACGTGTCTCACTCAGCCTGCTCAGAAGGAACAGCAGAGGTAGAAGACAGAGATATAGCATATCCACGTGTCTCACTCAGCCTGCTCAGAAGGAACAGCAGAGGTAGAAGACAGAGATAGAGTATATCCACGTGTCTCACTCAGCCTGCTCAGAAGGAACAGCAGAGGTAGAAGACGGAGATATAGTATATCCACGTGTCTCACTCAGCCTGCTCAAAAGGAACAGCAGAGGTAGAAGACAGAGATAGAGTATATCCACGTGTCTCACTCAGCCTGCTCAGAAGGAACAGCAGAGGTAGAAGACAGAGATAGAGTATATCCACGTGTCTCACTCAGCCTGCTCAGAAGGAACAGCAGAGGTAGAAGACAGAGATAGAGTATATCCACGTGTCTGATCTACACCTCACTCAGCCTGCTCAGAAGGAACATCATAGGTAGAAGACAGAGATAGAGTATATCCACGTGACTCACTCAGCCTGCTCAGAAGGAACAGCAGAGGTAAAAGACAGAGATATAGTATATCCACGTGTCTGATCTACACCTCACTCAGCCTGCTCAGAAGGAACAGCAGAGGTAGAAGACAGAGATATAGTATATCCACGTGTCTCACTCAGCCTGCTCAGAAGGAACAGCAGAGGTAGAAGACAGAGATAGAGTATATCCACGTGTCTCACTCAGCCTGCTCAGAAGGAACAGCAGAGGTAGAAGACAGAGATAGAGTATATCCACGTGTCTCACTCAGCCTGCTCAGAAGGAACAGCAGAGGTAGAAGACAGAGATATAGTATATCCACGTGTCTCACTCAGCCTGCTCACAAGGAACAGCAGAGGTAGAAGACAGAGATAGAGTATATCCACGTGTCTCACTCAGCCTGCTCAGAAGGAACAGCAGAGGTAGAAGTCAGAGATAGAGTATATCCACGTGTCTCACTCAGACTGCTCAGAAGGAACAGCAGAGGTAGAAGACAGAGATAGAGTATATCCACGTGTCTCACTCAGCCTGCTCATAAGGAACAACAGAGGTAGAAGACAGAGATAGAGTATATCCACGTGTGTGATTTACCACTCACTCAGCCTGCTCAGAAGGAACAGCAGAGGTAGAAGACAGAGATATAGCATATCCACGTGTCTCACTCAGCCTGCTCAGAAGGAACAGCAGAGGTAGAAGACAGAGATAGAGTATATCCACGTGTCTCACTCAGCCTGCTCAGAAGGAACAGCAGAGGTAGAAGACAGAGATATAGTATATCCACGTGTCTCACTCAGCCTGCTCAGAAGGAACAGCAGAGGTAGAAGACAGAGATAGAGTATATCCACGTGTCTCACTCAGCCTGCTCAGAAGGAACAGCAGAGGTAGAAGACAGAGATAGAGTATATCCACGTGTCTCACTCAGCCTGCTCAGAAGGAACAGCAGAGGTAGAAGACAGAGATAGAGTATATCCACGTGTCTGATCTACACCTCACTCAGCCTGCTCAGAAGGAACATCATAGGTAGAAGACAGAGATAGAGTATATCCACGTGACTCACTCAGCCTGCTCAGAAGGAACAGCAGAGGTAAAAGACAGAGATATAGTATATCCACGTGTCTGATCTACACCTCACTCAGCCTGCTCAGAAGGAACAGCAGAGGTATAAGACAGAGATGGAGTATATCCACGTGTCTCACTCAGCCTGCTCAGAAGGAACAGCAGAGGTAGAAGACAGAGATATAGTATATCCACGTGTCTCACTCAGCCTGCTCAGAAGGAACAGGTAGAAGACAGAGATAGAGTATATCCACGTGTCTCACTCAGCCTGCTCAGAAGGAACAGCAGAGGTAGAAGACAGAGATAGAGTATATCCACGTGTCTCACTCAGCCTGCTCAGAAGGAACAGCAGAGGTAGAAGACAGAGATATAGTATATCCACGTGTCTCACTCAGCCTGCTCAGAAGGAACAGCAGAGGTAGAAGACAGAGATAGAGTATATCCACGTGTCTCACTCAGCCTGCTCAGAAGGAACAGCAGAGGTAGAAGACAGAGATAGAGTATATCCACGTGTCTCACTCAGCCTGCTCAGAAGGAACAGCAGAGGTAGAAGACAGAGATAGAGTATATCCACGTGTCTGATCTACACCTCACTCAGCCTGCTCAGAAGGAACATCATAGGTAGAAGACAGAGATAGAGTATATCCACGTGACTCACTCAGCCTGCTCAGAAGGAACAGCAGAGGTAAAAGACAGAGATATAGTATATCCACGTGTCTGATCTACACCTCACTCAGCCTGCTCAGAAGGAACAGCAGAGGTATGAGACAGAGATGGAGTATATCCACGTGTCTCACTCAGCCTGCTCAGAAGGAACTGCAGAGGTAGAAGACAGAGATATAGTATATCCACGTGTCTCACTCAGCCTGCTCAGAAGGAACAGCAGAGGTAGAAGACAGAGATAGAGTATATCCATGTGTCTCACTCAGCCTGCTCAGAAGGAACAGCAGAGGTAGAAGACAGAGATAGAGTATATCCACGTGACTCACTCAGCCTGCTCAGAAGGAACAGCAGAGGTATAAGACAGAGATGGAGTATATCCACGTGTCTCACTCAGCCTGCTCAGAAGGAACAGCAGAGGTAGAAGACAGAGATATAGTATATCCACGTGTCTCACTCAGCCTGCTCAGAAGGAACAGGTAGAAGACAGAGATAGAGTATATCCACGTGTCTCACTCAGCCTGCTCAGAAGGAACAGCAGAGGTAGAAGACAGAGATATAGCATATCCACGTGTCTCACTCAGCCTGCTCAGAAGGAACAGCAGAGGTAGAAGACAGAGATATAGTATATCCACGTGTCTCACTCAGCCTGCTCAGAAGGAACAGCAGAGGTAGAAGACAGAGATATAGCATATCCACGTGTCTCACTCAGCCTGCTCAGAAGGAACAGCAGAGGTAGAAGACAGAGATAGAGTATATCCACGTGTCTCACTCAGCCTGCTCAGAAGGAACAGCAGAGGTAGAAGACGGAGATATAGTATATCCACGTGTCTCACTCAGCCTGCTCAAAAGGAACAGCAGAGGTAGAAGACAGAGATAGAGTATATCCACGTGTCTCACTCAGCCTGCTCAGAAGGAACAGCAGAGGTAGAAGACAGAGATAGAGTATATCCACGTGTCTCACTCAGCCTGCTCAGAAGGAACAGCAGAGGTAGAAGACAGAGATAGAGTATATCCACGTGTCTGATCTACACCTCACTCAGCCTGCTCAGAAGGAACATCATAGGTAGAAGACAGAGATAGAGTATATCCACGTGACTCACTCAGCCTGCTCAGAAGGAACAGCAGAGGTAAAAGACAGAGATATAGTATATCCACGTGTCTGATCTACACCTCACTCAGCCTGCTCAGAAGGAACAGCAGAGGTAGAAGACAGAGATATAGTATATCCACGTGTCTCACTCAGCCTGCTCAGAAGGAACAGCAGAGGTAGAAGACAGAGATAGAGTATATCCACGTGTCTCACTCAGCCTGCTCAGAAGGAACAGCAGAGGTAGAAGACAGAGATAGAGTATATCCACGTGTCTCACTCAGCCTGCTCAGAAGGAACAGCAGAGGTAGAAGACAGAGATATAGTATATCCACGTGTCTCACTCAGCCTGCTCACAAGGAACAGCAGAGGTAGAAGACAGAGATAGAGTATATCCACGTGTCTCACTCAGCCTGCTCAGAAGGAACAGCAGAGGTAGAAGTCAGAGATAGAGTATATCCACGTGTCTCACTCAGACTGCTCAGAAGGAACAGCAGAGGTAGAAGACAGAGATAGAGTATATCCACGTGTCTCACTCAGCCTGCTCATAAGGAACAACAGAGGTAGAAGACAGAGATAGAGTATATCCACGTGTGTGATTTACCACTCACTCAACCTGCTCAGAAGGAACAGCAGAGGTAGAAGACAGAGATATAGCATATCCACGTGTCTCACTCAGCCTGCTCAGAAGGAACAGCAGAGGTAGAAGACATAGATAGAGTATATCCACGTGTCTCACTCAGCCTGCTCAGAAGGAACAGCAGAGGTAGAAGACAGAGATATAGTATATCCACGTGTCTCACTCAGCCTGCTCAGAAGGAACAGCAGAGGTAGAAGACAGAGATAGAGTATATCCACGTGTCTCACTCAGCCTGCTCAGAAGGAACAGCAGAGGTAGAAGACAGAGATAGAGTATATCCACGTGTCTCACTCAGCCTGCTCAGAAGGAACAGCAGAGGTAGAAGACAGAGATAGAGTATATCCACGTGTCTGATCTACACCTCACTCAGCCTGCTCAGAAGGAACATCATAGGTAGAAGACAGAGATAGAGTATATCCACGTGACTCACTCAGCCTGCTCAGAAGGAACAGCAGAGGTAAAAGACAGAGATATAGTATATCCACGTGTCTGATCTACACCTCACTCAGCCTGCTCAGAAGGAACAGCAGAGGTATGAGACAGAGATGGAGTATATCCACGTGTCTCACTCAGCCTGCTCAGAAGGAACTGCAGAGGTAGAAGACAGAGATATAGTATATCCACATGTCTCACTCAGCCTGCTCAGAAGGAACAGCAGAGGTAGAAGACAGAGATAGAGTATATCCATGTGTCTCACTCAGCCTGCTCAGAAGGAACAGCAGAGGTAGAAGACAGAGATAGAGTATATCCACGTGACTCACTCAGCCTGCTCAGAAGGAACAGCAGAGGTATAAGACAGAGATGGAGTATATCCACGTGTCTCACTCAGCCTGCTCAGAAGGAACAGCAGAGGTAGAAGACAGAGATATAGTATATCCACGTGTCTCACTCAGCCTGCTCAGAAGGAACAGGTAGAAGACAGAGATAGAGTATATCCACGTGTCTCACTCAGCCTGCTCAGAAGGAACAGCAGAGGTAGAAGACAGAGATATAGCATATCCACGTGTCTCACTCAGCCTGCTCAGAAGGAACAGCAGAGGTAGAAGACAGAGATAGAGTATATCCACGTGTCTCACTCAGCCTGCTCAGAAGGAACAGCAGAGGTAGAAGACAGAGATATAGTATATCCACGTGTCTCACTCAGCCTGCTCAGAAGGAACAGCAGAGGTAGAAGACAGAGATATAGCATATCCACGTGTCTCACTCAGCCTGCTCAGAAGGAACAGCAGAGGTAGAAGACAGAGATAGAGTATATCCACGTGTCTCACTCAGCCTGCTCAGAAGGAACAGCAGAGGTAGAAGACAGAGATATAGTATATCCACGTGTCTCACTCAGCCTGCTCAGAAGGAACAGCAGAGGTAGAAGACAGAGATAGAGTATATCCACGTGTCTCACTCAGCCTGCTCAGAAGGAACAGCAGAGGTAGAAGACAGAGATAGAGTATATCCACGTGTCTCACTCAGCCTGCTCAGAAGGAACAGCAGAGGTAGAAGACAGAGATAGAGTATATCCACGTGTCTGATCTACACCTCACTCAGCCTGCTCAGAAGGAACATCATAGGTAGAAGACAGAGATAGAGTATATCCACGTGACTCACTCAGCCTGCTCAGAAGGAACAGCAGAGGTAAAAGACAGAGATATAGTATATCCACGTGTCTGATCTACACCTCACTCAGCCTGCTCAGAAGGAACAGCAGAGGTATGAGACAGAGATGGAGTATATCCACGTGTCTCACTCAGCCTGCTCAGAAGGAACTGCAGAGGTAGAAGACAGAGATATAGTATATCCACATGTCTCACTCAGCCTGCTCAGAAGGAACAGCAGAGGTAGAAGACAGAGATAGAGTATATCCATGTGTCTCACTCAGCCTGCTCAGAAGGAACAGCAGAGGTAGAAGACAGAGATAGAGTATATCCACGTGTCTCACTCAGCCTGCTCAGAAGGAACAGCAGAGGTAGAAGACAGAGATAGAGTATATCCACGTGTCTCACTCAGCCTGCTCATAAGGAACAACAGAGGTAGAAGACAGAGATAGAGTATATCCACGTGTGTGATTTACCACTCACTCAGCCTGCTCAGAAGGAACAGCAGAGGTAGAAGACAGAGATATAGCATATCCACGTGTCTCACTCAGCCTGCTCAGAAGGAACAGCAGAGGTAGAAGACAGAGATAGAGTATATCCACGTGTCTCACTCAGCCTGCTCAGAAGGAACAGCAGAGGTAGAAGACAGAGATATAGTATATCCACGTGTCTCACTCAGCCTGCTCAGAAGGAACAGCAGAGGTAGAAGACAGAGATAGAGTATATCCACGTGTCTCACTCAGCCTGCTCAGAAGGAACAGCAGAGGTAGAAGACAGAGATAGAGTATATCCACGTGTCTCACTCAGCCTGCTCAGAAGGAACAGCAGAGGTAGAAGACAGAGATAGAGTATATCCACGTGTCTGATCTACACCTCACTCAGCCTGCTCAGAAGGAACATCATAGGTAGAAGACAGAGATAGAGTATATCCACGTGACTCACTCAGCCTGCTCAGAAGGAACAGCAGAGGTAAAAGACAGAGATATAGTATATCCACGTGTCTGATCTACACCTCACTCAGCCTGCTCAGAAGGAACAGCAGAGGTATAAGACAGAGATGGAGTATATCCACGTGTCTCACTCAGCCTGCTCAGAAGGAACAGCAGAGGTAGAAGACAGAGATATAGTATATCCACGTGTCTCACTCAGCCTGCTCAGAAGGAACAGGTAGAAGACAGAGATAGAGTATATCCACGTGTCTCACTCAGCCTGCTCAGAAGGAACAGCAGAGGTAGAAGACAGAGATAGAGTATATCCACGTGTCTCACTCAGCCTGCTCAGAAGGAACAGCAGAGGTAGAAGACAGAGATATAGTATATCCACGTGTCTCACTCAGCCTGCTCAGAAGGAACAGCAGAGGTAGAAGACAGAGATAGAGTATATCCACGTGTCTCACTCAGCCTGCTCAGAAGGAACAGCAGAGGTAGAAGACAGAGATAGAGTATATCCACGTGTCTCACTCAGCCTGCTCAGAAGGAACAGCAGAGGTAGAAGACAGAGATAGAGTATATCCACGTGTCTGATCTACACCTCACTCAGCCTGCTCAGAAGGAACATCATAGGTAGAAGACAGAGATAGAGTATATCCACGTGACTCACTCAGCCTGCTCAGAAGGAACAGCAGAGGTAAAAGACAGAGATATAGTATATCCACGTGTCTGATCTACACCTCACTCAGCCTGCTCAGAAGGAACAGCAGAGGTATGAGACAGAGATGGAGTATATCCACGTGTCTCACTCAGCCTGCTCAGAAGGAACTGCAGAGGTAGAAGACAGAGATATAGTATATCCACGTGTCTCACTCAGCCTGCTCAGAAGGAACAGCAGAGGTAGAAGACAGAGATAGAGTATATCCATGTGTCTCACTCAGCCTGCTCAGAAGGAACAGCAGAGGTAGAAGACAGAGATAGAGTATATCCACGTGACTCACTCAGCCTGCTCAGAAGGAACAGCAGAGGTATAAGACAGAGATGGAGTATATCCACGTGTCTCACTCAGCCTGCTCAGAAGGAACAGCAGAGGTAGAAGACAGAGATATAGTATATCCACGTGTCTCACTCAGCCTGCTCAGAAGGAACAGGTAGAAGACAGAGATAGAGTATATCCACGTGTCTCACTCAGCCTGCTCAGAAGGAACAGCAGAGGTAGAAGACAGAGATATAGCATATCCACGTGTCTCACTCAGCCTGCTCAGAAGGAACAGCAGAGGTAGAAGACAGAGATATAGTATATCCACGTGTCTCACTCAGCCTGCTCAGAAGGAACAGCAGAGGTAGAAGACAGAGATATAGCATATCCACGTGTCTCACTCAGCCTGCTCAGAAGGAACAGCAGAGGTAGAAGACAGAGATAGAGTATATCCACGTGTCTCACTCAGCCTGCTCAGAAGGAACAGCAGAGGTAGAAGACGGAGATATAGTATATCCACGTGTCTCACTCAGCCTGCTCAAAAGGAACAGCAGAGGTAGAAGACAGAGATAGAGTATATCCACGTGTCTCACTCAGCCTGCTCAGAAGGAACAGCAGAGGTAGAAGACAGAGATAGAGTATATCCACGTGTCTCACTCAGCCTGCTCAGAAGGAACAGCAGAGGTAGAAGACAGAGATAGAGTATATCCACGTGTCTGATCTACACCTCACTCAGCCTGCTCAGAAGGAACATCATAGGTAGAAGACAGAGATAGAGTATATCCACGTGACTCACTCAGCCTGCTCAGAAGGAACAGCAGAGGTAAAAGACAGAGATATAGTATATCCACGTGTCTGATCTACACCTCACTCAGCCTGCTCAGAAGGAACAGCAGAGGTAGAAGACAGAGATATAGTATATCCACGTGTCTCACTCAGCCTGCTCAGAAGGAACAGCAGAGGTAGAAGACAGAGATAGAGTATATCCACGTGTCTCACTCAGCCTGCTCAGAAGGAACAGCAGAGGTAGAAGACAGAGATAGAGTATATCCACGTGTCTCACTCAGCCTGCTCAGAAGGAACAGCAGAGGTAGAAGACAGAGATATAGTATATCCACGTGTCTCACTCAGCCTGCTCACAAGGAACAGCAGAGGTAGAAGACAGAGATAGAGTATATCCACGTGTCTCACTCAGCCTGCTCAGAAGGAACAGCAGAGGTAGAAGTCAGAGATAGAGTATATCCACGTGTCTCACTCAGACTGCTCAGAAGGAACAGCAGAGGTAGAAGACAGAGATAGAGTATATCCACGTGTCTCACTCAGCCTGCTCATAAGGAACAACAGAGGTAGAAGACAGAGATAGAGTATATCCACGTGTGTGATTTACCACTCACTCAACCTGCTCAGAAGGAACAGCAGAGGTAGAAGACAGAGATATAGCATATCCACGTGTCTCACTCAGCCTGCTCAGAAGGAACAGCAGAGGTAGAAGACATAGATAGAGTATATCCACGTGTCTCACTCAGCCTGCTCAGAAGGAACAGCAGAGGTAGAAGACAGAGATATAGTATATCCACGTGTCTCACTCAGCCTGCTCAGAAGGAACAGCAGAGGTAGAAGACAGAGATAGAGTATATCCACGTGTCTCACTCAGCCTGCTCAGAAGGAACAGCAGAGGTAGAAGACAGAGATAGAGTATATCCACGTGTCTCACTCAGCCTGCTCAGAAGGAACAGCAGAGGTAGAAGACAGAGATAGAGTATATCCACGTGTCTGATCTACACCTCACTCAGCCTGCTCAGAAGGAACATCATAGGTAGAAGACAGAGATAGAGTATATCCACGTGACTCACTCAGCCTGCTCAGAAGGAACAGCAGAGGTAAAAGACAGAGATATAGTATATCCACGTGTCTGATCTACACCTCACTCAGCCTGCTCAGAAGGAACAGCAGAGGTATGAGACAGAGATGGAGTATATCCACGTGTCTCACTCAGCCTGCTCAGAAGGAACTGCAGAGGTAGAAGACAGAGATATAGTATATCCACATGTCTCACTCAGCCTGCTCAGAAGGAACAGCAGAGGTAGAAGACAGAGATAGAGTATATCCATGTGTCTCACTCAGCCTGCTCAGAAGGAACAGCAGAGGTAGAAGACAGAGATAGAGTATATCCACGTGACTCACTCAGCCTGCTCAGAAGGAACAGCAGAGGTATAAGACAGAGATGGAGTATATCCACGTGTCTCACTCAGCCTGCTCAGAAGGAACAGCAGAGGTAGAAGACAGAGATATAGTATATCCACGTGTCTCACTCAGCCTGCTCAGAAGGAACAGGTAGAAGACAGAGATAGAGTATATCCACGTGTCTCACTCAGCCTGCTCAGAAGGAACAGCAGAGGTAGAAGACAGAGATATAGCATATCCACGTGTCTCACTCAGCCTGCTCAGAAGGAACAGCAGAGGTAGAAGACAGAGATAGAGTATATCCACGTGTCTCACTCAGCCTGCTCAGAAGGAACAGCAGAGGTAGAAGACAGAGATATAGTATATCCACGTGTCTCACTCAGCCTGCTCAGAAGGAACAGCAGAGGTAGAAGACAGAGATATAGCATATCCACGTGTCTCACTCAGCCTGCTCAGAAGGAACAGCAGAGGTAGAAGACAGAGATAGAGTATATCCACGTGTCTCACTCAGCCTGCTCAGAAGGAACAGCAGAGGTAGAAGACAGAGATATAGTATATCCACGTGTCTCACTCAGCCTGCTCAGAAGGAACAGCAGAGGTAGAAGACAGAGATAGAGTATATCCACGTGTCTCACTCAGCCTGCTCAGAAGGAACAGCAGAGGTAGAAGACAGAGATAGAGTATATCCACGTGTCTCACTCAGCCTGCTCAGAAGGAACAGCAGAGGTAGAAGACAGAGATAGAGTATATCCACGTGTCTGATCTACACCTCACTCAGCCTGCTCAGAAGGAACATCATAGGTAGAAGACAGAGATAGAGTATATCCACGTGACTCACTCAGCCTGCTCAGAAGGAACAGCAGAGGTAAAAGACAGAGATATAGTATATCCACGTGTCTGATCTACACCTCACTCAGCCTGCTCAGAAGGAACAGCAGAGGTATGAGACAGAGATGGAGTATATCCACGTGTCTCACTCAGCCTGCTCAGAAGGAACTGCAGAGGTAGAAGACAGAGATATAGTATATCCACATGTCTCACTCAGCCTGCTCAGAAGGAACAGCAGAGGTAGAAGACAGAGATAGAGTATATCCATGTGTCTCACTCAGCCTGCTCAGAAGGAACAGCAGAGGTAGAAGACAGAGATAGAGTATATCCACGTGACTCACTCAGCCTGCTCAGAAGGAACAGCAGAGGTATAAGACAGAGATGGAGTATATCCACGTGTCTCACTCAGCCTGCTCAGAAGGAACAGCAGAGGTAGAAGACAGAGATATAGTATATCCACGTGTCTCACTCAGCCTGCTCAGAAGGAACAGGTAGAAGACAGAGATAGAGTATATCCACGTGTCTCACTCAGCCTGCTCAGAAGGAACAGCAGAGGTAGAAGACAGAGATATAGCATATCCACGTGTCTCACTCAGCCTGCTCAGAAGGAACAGCAGAGGTAGAAGACAGAGATAGAGTATATCCACGTGTCTCACTCAGCCTGCTCAGAAGGAACAGCAGAGGTAGAAGACAGAGATATAGTATATCCACGTGTCTCACTCAGCCTGCTCAGAAGGAACAGCAGAGGTAGAAGACAGAGATATAGCATATCCACGTGTCTCACTCAGCCTGCTCAGAAGGAACAGCAGAGGTAGAAGACAGAGATATAGTATATCCACGTGTCTCACTCAGCCTGCTCAGAAGGAACAGCAGAGGTAGAAGACAGAGATAGAGTATATCCACGTGTCTCACTCAGCCTGCTCAGAAGGAACAGCAGAGGTAGAAGACAGAGATAGAGTATATCCACGTGTCTCACTCAGCCTGCTCAGAAGGAACAGCAGAGGTAGAAGACAGAGATAGAGTATATCCACGTGTCTGATCTACACCTCACTCAGCCTGCTCAGAAGGAACATCATAGGTAGAAGACAGAGATAGAGTATATCCACGTGACTCACTCAGCCTGCTCAGAAGGAACAGCAGAGGTAAAAGACAGAGATATAGTATATCCACGTGTCTGATCTACACCTCACTCAGCCTGCTCAGAAGGAACAGCAGAGGTATGAGACAGAGATGGAGTATATCCACGTGTCTCACTCAGCCTGCTCAGAAGGAACAGCAGAGGTAGAAGACAGAGATAGAGTATATCCATGTGTCTCACTCAGCCTGCTCAGAAGGAACAGCAGAGGTAGAAGACAGAGATAGAGTATATCCACGTGACTCACTCAGCCTGCTCAGAAGGAACAGCAGAGGTATAAGACAGAGATGGAGTATATCCACGTGTCTCACTCAGCCTGCTCAGAAGGAACAGCAGAGGTAGAAGACAGAGATATAGTATATCCACGTGTCTCACTCAGCCTGCTCAGAAGGAACAGCTGAGGTAGAAGACAGATATAGAGTATATCCACGTGTCTCACTCAGCCTGCTCAGAAGGAACAGCAGAGGTAGAAGACAGAGATAGAGTATATCCACGTGTCTCACTCAGCCTGCTCAGAAGGAACAGCAGAGGTAGAAGACAGAGATAGAGTATATCCACGTGTCTGATCTACACCTCACTCAGCCTGCTCAGAAGGAACATCATAGGTAGAAGACAGAGATAGAGTATATCCACGTGACTCACTCAGCCTGCTCAGAAGGAACAGCAGAGGTAAAAGACAGAGATATAGTATATCCACGTGTCTGATCTACACCTCACTCAGCCTGCTCAAAAGGAACAGCAGAGGTATGAGACAGAGATGGAGTATATCCACGTGTCTCACTCAGCCTGCTCAGAAGGAAAAGCAGAGGTAGAAGACAGAGATAGAGTATATCCATGTGTCTCACTCAGCCTGCTCAGAAGGAACAGCAGAGGTAGAAGACAGAGATAGAGTATATCCACGTGACTCACTCAGCCTGCTCAGAAGGAACAGCAGAGGTATAAGACAGAGATGGAGTATATCCACGTGTCTCACTCAGCCTGCTCAGAAGGAACAGCAGAGGTAGAAGACAGAGATATAGTATATCCACGTGTCTCACTCAGCCTGCTCAGAAGGAACAGCTGAGGTAGAAGACAGATATAGAGTATATCCACGTGTCTCACTCAGCCTGCTCAGAAGGAACAGCAGAGGTAGAAGACAGAGATAGAGTATATCCACGTGTCTCACTCACACTGCTCAGAAGGAACAGCAGAGGTAGAAGACAGAGATAGAGTATATCCACGTGTCTCACTCAGCCTGCTCATAAGGAACAACAGAGGTAGAAGACAGAGATAGAGTATATCCACGTGTGTGATCTACCACTCACTCAGCCTGCTCAGAAGGAACAGCAGAGGTAGAAGACAGAGATATAGCATATCCACGTGTCTCACTCAGCCTGCTCAGAAGGAACAGCAGAGGTAGAAGACAGATATAGAGTATATCCACGTGTCTCACTCAGCCTGCTCAGAAGGAACAGCAGAGGTAGAAGACAGATATAGAGTATATCCACGTGTCTCACTCAGCCTGCTCAGAAGGAACAGCAGAGGTAGAAGACAGAGATATAGTATATCCACGTGTCTCACTCAGCCTGCTCAGAAGGAACAGCAGAGGTAGAAGACAGAGATATAGTATATCCACGTGTCTCACTCAGCCTGCTCAGAAGGAACAGCAGAGGTAGAAGACAGAGATAGAGTATATCCACGTGTCTCACTCAGCCTGCTCAGAAGGAACAGCAGAGGTAGAAGACAGAGATAGAGTATATCCACGTGTCTCACTCAGCCTGCTCAGAAGGAACAGCAGAGGTAGAAGACAGAGATAGAGTATATCCACGTGTCTGATCTACACCTCACTCAGCCTGCTCAGAAGGAACATCATAGGTAGAAGACAGAGATAGAGTATATCCACGTGACTCACTCAGCCTGCTCAGAAGGAACAGCAGAGGTAAAAGACAGAGATATAGTATATCCACGTGTCTGATCTACACCTCACTCAGCCTGCTCAGAAGGAACAGCAGATGTATGAGACAGAGATGGAGTATATCCACGTGTCTCACTCAGCCTGCTCAGAAGGAACAGCAGAGGTAGAAGACAGAGATAGAGTATATCCATGTGTCTCACTCAGCCTGCTCAGAAGGAACAGCAGAGGTAGAAGACAGAGATAGAGTATATCCACGTGACTCACTCAGCCTGCTCAGAAGGAACAGCAGAGGTATAAGACAGAGATGGAGTATATCCACGTGTCTCACTCAGCCTGCTCAGAAGAAACAGCAGAGGTAGAAGACAGAGATATAGTATATCCACGTGTCTCACTCAGCCTGCTCAGAAGGAACAGCTGAGGTAGAAGACAGATATAGAGTATATCCACGTGTCTCACTCAGCCTGCTCAGAAGGAACAGCAGAGGTAGAAGACAGAGATAGAGTATATCCACGTGTCTCACTCACACTGCTCAGAAGGAACAGCAGAGGTAGAAGACAGAGATAGAGTATATCCACGTGTCTCACTCAGCCTGCTCATAAGGAACAACAGAGGTAGAAGACAGAGATAGAGTATATCCACGTGTGTGATCTACCACTCACTCAGCCTGCTCAGAAGGAACAGCAGAGGTAGAAGACAGAGATATAGCATATCCACGTGTCTCACTCAGCCTGCTCAGAAGGAACAGCAGAGGTAGAAGACAGATATAGAGTATATCCACGTGTCTCACTCAGCCTGCTCAGAAGGAACAGCAGAGGTAGAAGACAGATATAGAGTATATCCACGTGTCTCACTCAGCCTGCTCAGAAGGAACAGCAGAGGTAGAAGACAGAGATATAGTATATCCACGTGTCTCACTCAGCCTGCTCAGAAGGAACAGCAGAGGTAGAAGACAGAGATATAGTATATCCACGTGTCTCACTCAGCCTGCTCAGAAGGAACAGCAGAGGTAGAAGACAGAGATAGAGTATATCCACGTGTCTCACTCAGCCTGCTCAGAAGGAACAGCAGAGGTAGAAGACAGAGATATAGTATATCCACGTGTCTCACTCAGCCTGCTCAGAAGGAACAGCAGAGGTAGAAGACAGAGATAGAGTATATCCACGTGTCTCACTCAGCCTGCTCAGAAGGAACAGCAGAGGTAGAAGTCAGATATAGAGTATATCCACGTGTCTCACTCAGACTGCTCAGAAGGAACATCAGAGGTAGAAGACAGAGATAGAGTATATCCACGTGTCTCACTCAGCCTGCTCATAAGGAACAACAGAGGTAGAAGACAGAGATAGAGTATATCCACGTGTGTGATCTACCACTCACTCAGCCGGCTCAGAAGGAACAGCAGAGGTAGAAGACAGAGATAGAGTATATCCACGTGTCTCACTCAGCCTGCTCAGAAGGAACAGCAGAGGTAGAAGACAGAGATATAGCATATCCACGTGTCTCACTCAGCCTGCTCAGAAGGAACAGCAGAGGTAGAAGACAGATATAGAGTATATCCACGTGTCTCACTCAGCCTGCTCAGAAGGAACAGCAGAGGTAGAAGACAGATATAGAGTATATCCACGTGTCTCACTCAGCCTGCTCAGAAGGAACAGCAGAGGTAGAAGACAGAGATATAGTATATCCACGTGTCTCACTCAGCCTGCTCAGAAGGAACAGCAGAGGTAGAAGACAGAGATATAGTATATCCACGTGTCTCACTCAGCCTGCTCAGAAGGAACAGCAGAGGTAGAAGACAGAGATAGAGTATATCCACGTGTCTCACTCAGCCTGCTCAGAAGGAACTGCAGAGGTAGAAGACAGAGATATAGTATATCCACGTGTCTCACTCAGCCTGCTCAGAAGGAACAGCAGAGGTAGAAGACAGAGATAGAGTATATCCACGTGTCTCACTCAGCCTGCTCAGAAGGAACAGCAGAGGTAGAAGACAGAGATAGAGTATATCCACGTGACTCACTCAGCCTGCTCAGAAGGAACAGCAGAGGTATAAGACAGAGATGGAGTATATCCACGTGTCTCACTCAGCCTGCTCAGAAGAAACAGCAGAGGTAGAAGACAGAGATATAGTATATCCACGTGTCTCACTCAGCCTGCTCAGAAGGAACAGGTAGAAGACAGAGATAGAGTATATCCACGTGTCTCACTCAGCCTGCTCAGAAGGAACAGCAGAGGTAGAAGACAGAGATATAGCATATCCACGTGTCTCACTCAGCCTGCTCAGAAGGAACAGCAGAGGTAGAAGACAGAGATAGAGTATATCCACGTGTCTCACTCAGCCTGCTCAGAAGGAACAGCAGAGGTAGAAGACAGAGATATAGTATGTCCACGTGTCTCACTCAGCCTGCTCAGAAGGAACAGCAGAGGTAGAAGACAGAGATATAGCATATCCACGTGTCTCACTCAGCCTGCTCAGAAGGAACAGCAGAGGTAGAAGACAGAGATAGAGTACATCCACGTGTCTCACTCAGCCTGCTCAGAAGGAACAGCAGAGGTAGAAGACAGAGATATAGTATATCCACGTGTCTCACTCAGCCTGCTCAGAAGGAACAGCAGAGGTAGAAGACAGAGATAGAGTATATCCACGTGTCTCACTCAGCCTGCTCAGAAGGAACAGCAGAGGTAGAAGACAGAGATAGAGTATATCCACGTGTCTCACTCAGCCTGCTCAGAAGGAACAGCAGAGGTAGAAGACAGAGATAGAGTATATCCACGTGTCTGATCTACACCTCACTCAGCCTGCTCAGAAGGAACATCATAGGTAGAAGACAGAGATAGAGTATATCCACGTGACTCACTCAGCCTGCTCAGAAGGAACAGCAGAGGTAAAAGACAGAGATATAGTATATCCACGTGTCTGATCTACACCTCACTCAGCCTGCTCAGAAGGAACAGCAGAGGTATGAGACAGAGATGGAGTATATCCACGTGTCTCACTCAGCCTGCTCAGAAGGAACTGCAGAGGTAGAAGACAGAGATATAGTATATCCACGTGTCTCACTCAGCCTGCTCAGAAGGAACAGCAGAGGTAGAAGACAGAGATAGAGTATATCCATGTGTCTCACTCAGCCTGCTCAGAAGGAACAGCAGAGGTAGAAGACAGAGATAGAGTATATCCACGTGACTCACTCAGCCTGCTCAGAAGGAACAGCAGAGGTATAAGACAGAGATGGAGTATATCCACGTGTCTCACTCAGCCTGCTCAGAAGGAACAGCAGAGGTAGAAGACAGAGATATAGTATATCCACGTGTCTCCCTCAGCCTGCTCAGAAGGAACAGCAGAGGTAGAAGACAGATATAGAGTATATCCACGTGTCTCACTCAGCCTGCTCAGAAGGAACAGCAGAGGTAGAAGACAGAGATATAGTATATCCACGTGTCTCACTCAGCCTGCTCAGAAGGAACAGCAGAGGTAGAAGACAGAGATAGAGTATATCCACGTGTCTCACTCACACTGCTCAGAAGGAACAGCAGAGGTAGAAGACAGAGATAGAGTATATCCACGTGTCTCACTCAGCCTGCTCATAAGGAACAACAGAGGTAGAAGACAGAGATAGAGTATATCCACGTGTGTGATCTACCACTCACTCAGCCTGCTCAGAAGAAACAGCAGAGGTAGAAGACAAAGATATAGCATATCCACGTGTCTCACTCAGCCTGCTCAGAAGGAACAGCAGAGGTAGAAGACAGATATAGAGTATATCCACGTGTCTCACTCAGCCTGCTCAGAAGGAACAGCAGAGGTAGAAGACAGATATAGAGTATATCCACGTGTCTCACTCAGCCTGCTCAGAAGGAACAGCAGAGGTAGAAGACAGAGATATAGTATATCCACGTGTCTCACTCAGCCTGCTCAGAAGGAACAGCAGAGGTAGAAGACAGAGATATAGTATATCCACGTGTCTCACTCAGCCTGCTCAGAAGGAACAGCAGAGGTAGAAGACAGAGATAGAGTATATCCACGTGTCTCACTCAGCCTGCTCAGAAGGAACAGCAGAGGTAGAAGACAGAGATATAGTATATCCACGTGTCTCACTCAGCCTGCTCAGAAGGAACAGCAGAGGTAGAAGACAGAGATAGAGTATATCCACGTGTCTCACTCAGCCTGCTCAGAAGGAACAGCAGAGGTAGAAGTCAGATATAGAGTATATCCACGTGTCTCACTCAGCCTGCTCAGAAGGAACAGCAGAGGTAGAAGTCAGATATAGAGTATATCCACGTGTCTCACTCAGACTGCTCAGAAGGAACAGCAGAGGTAGAAGACAGAGATAGAGTATATCCACGTGTCTCACTCAGCCTGCTCATAAGGAACAACAGAGGTAGAAGACAGAGATAGAGTATATCCACGTGTGTGATCTACCACTCACTCAGCCGGCTCAGAAGGAACAGCAGAGGTAGAAGACAGAGATAGAGTATATCCACGTGTCTCACTCAGCCTGCTCAGAAGGAACAGCAGAGGTAGAAGACAGACATATAGCATATCCACGTGTCTCACTCAGCCTGCTCAGAAGGAACAGCAGAGGTAGAAGACAGAGATAGAGTATATCCACGTGTCTCACTCAGCCTGCTCAGAAGGAACAGCAGAGGTAGAAGACAGAGATATAGTATATCCACGTGTCTCACTCAGCCTGCTCAGAAGGAACAGCAGAGGTAGAAGACAGAGATAGAGTATATCCACGTGTCTCACTCAGCCTGCTCAGAAGGAACAGCAGAGGTAGAAGGCAGAGATATAGTATATCCACGTTACTCACTCAGCCTGCTCAGAAGGAACAGCAGAGGTAAAAGACAGAGATATAGTATATCCACGTGTCTGATCTACACCTCACTCAGCCTGCTCAGAAGGAACATCATAGGTAGAAGACAGAGATAGAGTATATCCACGTGACTCACTCAGCCTGCTCAGAAGGAACAGCAGAGGTAAAAGACAGAGATATAGTATATCCACGTGTCTGATCTACACCTCACTCAGCCTGCTCAGAAGGAACAGCAGAGGTATGAGACAGAGATGGAGTATATCCACGTGTCTCACTCAGCCTGCTCAGAAGGAACTGCAGAGGTAGAAGACAGAGATATAGTATATCCACGTGTCTCACTCAGCCTGCTCAGAAGGAACAGCAGAGGTAGAAGACAGAGATAGAGTATATCCATGTGTCTCACTCAGCCTGCTCAGAAGGAACAGCAGAGGTAGAAGACAGAGATAGAGTATATCCACGTGACTCACTCAGCCTGCTCAGAAGGAACAGCAGAGGTATAAGACAGAGTTGGAGTATATCCACGTGTCTCACTCAGCCTGCTCAGAAGGAACAGCAGAGGTAGAAGACAGAGATGGAGTATATCCACGTGTCTCACTCAGCCTGCTCAGAAGAAACAGCAGAGGTAGAAGACAGAGATATAGTATATCCACGTGTCTCACTCAGCCTGCTCAGAAGGAACAGGTAGAAGACAGAGATAGAGTATATCCACGTGTCTCACTCAGCCTGCTCAGAAGGAACAGCAGAGGTAGAAGACAGAGATATAGCATATCCACGTGTCTCACTCAGCCTGCTCAGAAGGAACAGCAGAGGTAGAAGACAGAGATAGAGTATATCCACGTGTCTCACTCAGCCTGCTCAGAAGGAACAGCAGAGGTAGAAGACAGAGATATAGTATGTCCACGTGTCTCACACAGCCTGCTCAGAAGGAACAGCAGAGGTAGAAGACAGAGATATAGCATATCCACGTGTCTCACTCAGCCTGCTCAGAAGGAACAGCAGAGGTAGAAGACAGAGATAGAGTACATCCACGTGTCTCACTCAGCCTGCTCAGAAGGAACAGCAGAGGTAGAAGACAGAGATATAGTATATCCACGTGTCTCACTCAGCCTGCTCAGAAGGAACAGCAGAGGTAGAAGACAGAGATAGAGTATATCCACGTGTCTCACTCAGCCTGCTCAGAAGGAACAGCAGAGGTAGAAGACAGAGATAGAGTATATCCACGTGTCTCACTCAGCCTGCTCAGAAGGAACAGCAGAGGTAGAAGACAGAGATAGAGTATATCCACGTGTCTGATCTACACCTCACTTAGCCTGCTCAGAAGGAACATCATAGGTAGAAGACAGAGATAGAGTATATCCACGTGACTCACTCAGCCTGCTCAGAAGGAACAGCAGAGGTAAAAGACAGAGATATAGTATATCCACGTGTCTGATCTACACCTCACTCAGCCTGCTCAGAAGGAACAGCAGAGGTATGAGACAGAGATGGAGTATATCCACGTGTCTCACTCAGCCTGCTCAGAAGGAACTGCAGAGGTAGAAGACAGAGATATAGTATATCCACGTGTCTCACTCAGCCTGCTCAGAAGGAACAGCAGAGGTAGAAGACAGAGATAGAGTATATCCATGTGTCTCACTCAGCCTGCTCAGAAGGAACAGCATAGGTAGAAGACAGAGATAGAGTATATCCACGTGACTCACTCAGCCTGCTCAGAAGGAACAGCAGAGGTATAAGACAGAGATGGAGTATATCCACGTGTCTCACTCAGCCTGCTCAGAAGGAACAGCAGAGGTAGAAGACAGAGATATAGTATATCCACGTGTCTCCCTCAGCCTGCTCAGAAGGAACAGCAGAGGTAGAAGACAGATATAGAGTATATCCACGTGTCTCACTCAGCCTGCTCAGAAGGAACAGCAGAGGTAGAAGACAGAGATATAGTATATCCACGTGTCTCACTCAGCCTGCTCAGAAGGAACAGCAGAGGTAGAAGACAGAGATAGAGTATATCCACGTGTCTCACTCACACTGCTCAGAAGGAACAGCAGAGGTAGAAGACAGAGATAGAGTATATCCACGTGTCTCACTCAGCCTGCTCATAAGGAACAACAGAGGTAGAAGACAGAGATAGAGTATATCCACGTGTGTGATCTACCACTCACTCAGCCTGCTCAGAAGAAACAGCAGAGGTAGAAGACAAAGATATAGCATATCCACGTGTCTCACTCAGCCTGCTCAGAAGGAACAGCAGAGGTAGAAGACAGATATAGAGTATATCCACGTGTCTCACTCAGCCTGCTCAGAAGGAACAGCAGAGGTAGAAGACAGATATAGAGTATATCCACGTGTCTCACTCAGCCTGCTCAGAAGGAACAGCAGAGGTAGAAGACAGAGATATAGTATATCCACGTGTCTCACTCAGCCTGCTCAGAAGGAACAGCAGAGGTAGAAGACAGAGATATAGTATATCCACGTGTCTCACTCAGCCTGCTCAGAAGGAACAGCAGAGGTAGAAGACAGAGATAGAGTATATCCACGTGTCTGATCTACACCTCACTCAGCCTGCTCAGAAGGAACAGCAGAGGTATGAGACAGAGATGGAGTATATCCACGTGTCTCACTCAGCCTGCTCAGAAGGAACTGCAGAGGTAGAAGACAGAGATATAGTATATCCACGTGTCTCACTCAGCCTGCTCAGAAGGAACAGCAGAGGTAGAAGACAGAGATAGAGTATATCCATGTGTCTCACTCAGCCTGCTCAGAAGGAACTGCAGAGGTAGAAGACAGAGATATAGTATATCCACGTGTCTCACTCAGCCTGCTCAGAAGGAACAGCAGAGGTAGAAGACAGAGATAGAGTATATCCATGTGTCTCACTCAGCCTGCTCAGAAGGAACAGCAGAGGTAGAAGACAGAGATAGAGTATATCCACGTGACTCACTCAGCCTGCTCAGAAGGAACAGCAGAGGTATAAGACAGAGTTGGAGTATATCCACGTGTCTCACTCAGCCTGCTCAGAAGGAACAGCAGAGGTAGAAGACAGAGATATAGTATATCCACGTGTCTCACTCAGCCTGCTCAGAAGGAACAGCAGAGGTAGAAGACAGATATAGAGTATATCCACGTGTCTCACTCAGCCTGCTCAGAAGGAACAGCAGAGGTAGAAGACAGAGATATAGTATATCCACGTGTCTCACTCAGCCTGCTCAGAAGGAACAGCAGAGGTAGAAGACAGAGATAGAGTATATCCACGTGTCTCACTCAGACTGCTCAGAAGGAACAGCAGAGGTAGAAGACAGAGAGAGTATATCCACGTGTCTCACTCAGCCTGCTCATAAGGAACAACAGAGGTAGAAGACAGAGATAGAGTATATCCACGTGTGTGATTTACCACTCACTCAGCCTGCTCAGAAGGAACAGCAGAGGTAGAAGACAGAGATAGAGTATATCCACGTGTGTCACTCAGCCTGCTCAGAAGGAACAGCAGAGGTAGAAGACAGAGATATAGCATATCCACGTGTCTCACTCAGCCTGCTCAGAAGGAACAGCAGAGGTAGAAGACAGAGATAGAGTATATCCACGTGTCTCACTCAGCCTGCTCAGAAGGAACAGCAGAGGTAGAAGACAGAGATATAGTATATCCACGTTTCTCACTCAGCCTGCTCAGAAGGAACAGCAGAGGTAGAAGACAGAGATAGAGTATATCCACGTGTCTCACTCAGCCTGCTCAGAAGGAACAGCAGAGGTAGAAGACAGAGATAGAGTATATCCACGTGTCTCACTCAGCCTGCTCAGAAGGAACAGCAGAGGTAGAAGACAGAGATAGAGTATATCCACGTGTCTGATCTACACCTCACTCAGCCTGCTCTACACCTCACTCAGCCTGCTCAGAAGGAACATCATAGGTAGAAGACAGAGATATAGTATATCCACGTGTCTCACTCAGCCTGCTCAGAAGGAACAGCAGAGGTAGAAGACAGAGATAGAGTATATCCATGTGTCTCACTCAGCCTGCTCAGAAGGAACAGCAGAGGTAGAAGACAGAGATAGAGTATATCCACGTGACTCACTCAGCCTGCTCAGAAGGAACAGCAGAGGTATAAGACAGAGTTGGAGTATATCCACGTGTCTCACTCAGCCTGCTCAGGAGGAACAGCAGAGGTAGAAGACAGAGATATAGTATATCCACGTGTCTCACTCAGCCTGCTCAGAAGGAACAGCAGAGGTAGAAGACAGATATAGAGTATATCCACGTGTCTCACTCAGCCTGCTCAGAAGGAACAGCAGAGGTAGAAGACAGAGATATAGTATATCCACGTGTCTCACTCAGCCTGCTCAGAAGGAACAGCAGAGGTAGAAGACAGAGATATAGTATATCCACGTGTCTCACTCAGCCTGCTCAGAAGGAACAGCAGAGGTAGAAGACAGAGATAGAGTATATCCACGTGTCTCACTCAGCCTGCTCAGAAGGAACAGCAGAGGTAGAAGACAGAGATATAGTATATCCACGTGTCTCACTCAGCCTGCTCATAAGGAACAACAGAGGTAGAAGACAGAGATAGAGTATATCCACGTGTGTGATCTACCACTCACTCAGCCGGCTCAGAAGGAACAGCAGAGGTAGAAGACAGAGATAGAGTATATCCACGTGTCTCACTCAGCCTGCTCAGAAGGAACAGCAGAGGTAGAAGACAGAGATATAGCATATCCACGTGTCTCACTCAGCCTGCTCAGAAGGAACAGCAGAGGTAGAAGACAGAGATAGAGTATATCCACGTGTCTCACTCAGCCTGCTCAGAAGGAACAGCAGAGGTAGAAGACAGAGATATAGTATATCCACGTGTCTCACTCAGCCTGCTCAGAAGGAACAGCAGAGGTAGAAGACAGAGATAGAGTATATCCACGTGTCTCACTCAGCCTGCTCAGAAGGAACATCAGAGGTAGAAGGGAGAGATAGAGTATATCCACGTGACTCACTCAGCCTGCTCAGAAGGAACAGCAGAGGTAAAAGACAGAGATATAGTATATCCACGTGTCTGATCTACACCTCACTCAGCCTGCTCAGAAGGAACATCATAGGTAGAAGACAGAGATAGAGTATATCCACGTGACTCACTCAGCCTGCTCAGAAGGAACAGCAGAGGTAAAAGACAGAGATATAGTATATCCACGTGTCTGATCTACACCTCACTCAGCCTGCTCAGAAGGAACAGCAGAGGTATGAGACAGAGATGGAGTATATCCACGTGTCTCACTCAGCCTGCTCAGAAGGAACAGCAGAGGTAGAAGACAGAGATATAGTATATCCACGTGTCTCACTCAGCCTGCTCAGAAGGAACAGCAGAGGTAGAAGACAGATATAGAGTATATCCACGTGTCTCACTCAGACTGCTCAGAAGGAATAGCAGAGGTAGAAGACAGAGATAGAGTATATCCACGTGTCTCACTCAGCCTGCTCATAAGGAACAACAGAGGTAGAAGACAGAGATAGAGTATATCCACGTGTGTGATCTACCACTCACTCAGCCTGCTCAGAAGGAACAGCAGAGGTAGAAGACAGAGATAGAGTATATCCACGTGTCTCACTCAGCCTGCTCAGAAGGAACAGCAGAGGTAGAAGACAGAGATATAGCATATCCACGTGTCTCACTCAGCCTGCTCAGAAGGAACAGCAGAGGTAGAAGACAGATATAGAGTATATCCACGTGTCTCACTCAGCCTGCTCAGAAGGAACAGCAGAGGTAGAAGACAGATATAGAGTATATCCACGTGTCTCACTCAGCCTGCTCAGAAGGAACAGCAGAGGTAGAAGACAGAGATATAGTATATCCACGTGTCTCACTCAGCCTGCTCAGAAGGAACAGCAGAGGTAGAAGACAGAGATATAGTATATCCACGTGTCTCACTCAGCCTGCTCAGAAGGAACAGCAGAGGTAGAAGACAGAGATAGAGTATATCCACGTGTCTCACTCAGCCTGCTCAGAAGGAACAGCAGAGGTAGAAGACAGAGATATAGTATATCCACGTGTCTCACTCAGCCTGCTCAGAAGGAACAGCAGAGTTAGAAGACAGAGATAGAGTATATCCACGTGTCTGACTCAGCCTGCTCAGAAGGAACAGCAGAGGTAGAAGTCAGATATAGAGTATATCCACGTGTCTCACTCAGACTGCTCAGAAGGAACAGCAGAGGTAGAAGACAGAGATAGAGTATATCCACGTGTCTCACTCAGACTGCTCAGAAGGAACAGCAGAGGTAGAAGACAGAGATAGAGTATATCCACGTGTCTCACTCAGCCTGCTCATAAGGAACAACAGAGGTAGAAGACAGAGATAGAGTATATCCACGTGTGTGATCTACCACTCACTCAGCCGGCTCAGAAGGAACAGCAGAGGTAGAAGACAGAGATAGAGTATATCCACGTGTCTCACTCAGCCTGCTCAGAAGGAACAGCAGAGGTAGAAGACAGAGATATAGCATATCCACGTGTCTCACTCAGCCTGCTCAGAAGGAACAGCAGAGGTAGAAGACAGAGATAGAGTATATCCACGTGTCTCACTCAGCCTGCTCAGAAGGAACAGCAGAGGTAGAAGACAGAGATATAGTATATCCACGTGTCTCACTCAGCCTGCTCAGAAGGAACAGCAGAGGTAGAAGACAGAGATAGAGTATATCCACGTGTCTCACTCAGCCTGCTCAGAAGGAACAGCAGAGGTAGAAGGCAGAGATAGAGTATATCCACGTGACTCACTAAGCCTGCTCAGAAGGAACAGCAGAGGTAAAAGACAGAGATATAGTATATCCACGTGTCTGATCTACACCTCACTCAGCCTGCTCAGAAGGAACATCATAGGTAGAAGACAGAGATAGAGTATATCCACGTGACTCACTCAGCCTGCTCAGAAGGAACAGCAGAGGTAAAAGACAGAGATATAGTATATCCACGTGTCTGATCTACACCTCACTCAGCCTGCTCAGAAGAAACAGCAGAGGTATGAGACAGAGATGGAGTATATCCACGTGTCTCACTCAGCCTGCTCAGAAGGAACAGCAGAGGTATAAGACAGAGTTGTAGTATATCCACGTGTCTCACTCAGCCTGCTCAGAAGGAACAGCAGAGGTAGAAGACAGAGATATAGTATATCCACGTGTCTCACTCAGCCTGCTCAGAAGGAACAGCAGAGGTAGAAGACAGATATAGAGTATATCCACGTGTCTCACTCAGCCTGCTCAGAAGGAACAGCAGAGGTAGAAGACAGAGATATAGTATATCCACGTGTCTCACTCAGCCTGCTCAGAAGGAACAGCAGTGGTAGAAGACAGAGATATAGTATATCCACGTGTCTCATTCAGCCTGCTCAGAAGGAACAGCAGAGGTAGAAGACAGAGATAGAGTATATCCACGTGTCTCACTCAGCCTGCTCAGAAGGAACAGCAGAGGTAGAAGACAGAGATATAGTATATCCACGTGTCTCACTCAGCCTGCTCATAAGGAACAACAGAGGTAGAAGACAGAGATAGAGTATATCCACGTGTGTGATCTACCACTCACTCAGCCGGCTCAGAAGGAACAGCAGAGGTAGAAGACAGAGATAGAGTATATCCACGTGTCTCACTCAGCCTGCTCAGAAGGAACAGCAGAGGTAGAAGACAGAGATATAGCATATCCACGTGTCTCACTCAGCCTGCTCAGAAGGAACAGCAGAGGTAGAAGACAGAGATAGAGTATATCCACGTGTCTCACTCAGCCTGCTCAGAAGGAACAGCAGAGGTAGAAGACAGAGATATAGTATATCCACGTGTCTCACTCAGCCTGCTCAGAAGGAACAGCAGAGGTAGAAGACAGAGATAGAGTATATCCACGTGTCTCACTCAGCCTGCTCAGAAGGAACATCAGAGGTAGAAGGCAGAGATAGAGTATATCCACGTGACTCACTCAGCCTGCTCAGAAGGAACAGCAGAGGTAAAAGACAGAGATATAGTATATCCACGTGTCTGATCTACACCTCACTCAGCCTGCTCAGAAGGAACATCATAGGTAGAAGACAGAGATAGAGTATATCCACGTGACTCACTCAGTCTGCTCAGAAGGAACAGCAGAGGTAAAAGACAGAGATATAGTATATCCACGTGTCTGATCTACACCTCACTCAGCCTGCTCAGAAGGAACAGCAGAGGTATGAGACAGAGATGGAGTATATCCACGTGTCTCACTCAGCCTGCTCAGAAGGAACTGCAGAGGTAGAAGACAGAGATATAGTATATCCACGTGTCTCACTCAGCCTGCTCAGAAGGAACAGCAGAGGTAGAAGACAGAGATAGAGTATATCCATGTGTCTCACTCAGCCTGCTCAGAAGGAACAGCAGAGGTAGAAGACAGAGATAGAGTATATCCACGTGACTCACTCAGCCTGCTCAGAAGGAACAGCAGAGGTATAAGACAGAGTTGGAGTATATCCACGTGTCTCACTCAGCCTGCTCAGAAGGAACAGCAGAGGTAGAAGACAGAGATATAGTATATCCACGTGTCTCACTCAGCCTGCTCAGAAGGAACAGCAGAGGTAGAAGACAGATATAGAGTATATCCACGTGTCTCACTCAGCCTGCTCAGAAGGAACAGCAGAGGTAGAAGACAGAGATATAGTATATCCACGTGTCTCACTCAGCCTGCTCAGAAGGAACAGCAGAGGTAGAAGACAGAGATATAGTATATCCACGTGTCTCACTCAGCCTGCTCAGAAGGAACAGCAGAGGTAGAAGACAGAGATATAGTATATCCACGTGTCTCACTCAGCCTGCTCAGAAGGAACAGCAGAGGTAGAAGACAGAGATAGAGTATATCCACGTGTCTCACTCAGACTGCTCAGAAGGAACAGCAGAGGTAGAAGACAGAGAGAGTATATCCAAGTGTCTCACTCAGCCTGCTCATAAGGAACAACAGAGGTAGAAGACAGAGATAGAGTATATCCACGTGTGTGATTTACCACTCACTCAGCCTGCTCAGAAGGAACAGCAGAGGTAGAAGACAGAGATAGAGTATATCCACGTGTGTCACTCAGCCTGCTCAGAAGGAACAGCAGAGGTAGAAGACAGAGATATAGCATATCCACGTGTCTCACTCAGCCTGCTCAGAAGGAACAGCAGAGGTAGAAGACAGAGATAGAGTATATCCACGTGTCTCACTCAGCCTGCTCAGAAGGAACAGCAGAGGTAGAAGACAGAGATATAGTATATCCACGTGTCTCACTCAGCCTGCTCAGAAGGAACAGCAGAGGTAGAAGACAGAGATAGAGTATATCCACGTGTCTCACTCAGCCTGCTCAGAAGGAACAGCAGAGGTAGAAGACAGAGATAGAGTATATCCACGTGTCTCACTCAGCCTGCTCAGAAGGAACAGCAGAGGTAGAAGACAGAGATAGAGTATATCCACGTGTCTGATCTACACCTCACTCAGCCTGCTCAGAAGGAACATCATAGGTAGAAGACAGAGATAGAGTATATCCACGTGACTCACTCAGCCTGCTCAGAAGGAACAGCAGAGGTAAAAGACAGAGATATAGTATATCCACGTGTCTGATCTACACCTCACTCAGCCTGCTCAGAAGGAACAGCAGAGGTATGAGACAGAGATGGAGTATATCCACGTGTCTCACTCAGCCTGCTCAGAAGGAACTGCAGAGGTAGAAGACAGAGATATAGTATATCCACGTGTCTCACTCAGCCTGCTCAGAAGGAACAGCAGAGGTAGAAGACAGAGATAGAGTATATCCATGTGTCTCACTCAGCCTGCTCAGAAGGAACAGCAGAGGTAGAAGACAGAGATAGAGTATATCCACGTGACTCACTCAGCCTGCTCAGAAGGAACAGCAGAGGTATAAGACAGAGATGGAGTATATCCACGTGTCTCACTCAGCCTGCTCAGAAGGAACAGCAGAGGTAGAAGACAGAGATATAGTATATCCACGTGTCTCACTCAGCCTGCTCAGAAGGAACAGCAGAGGTAGAAGACAGAGATATAGTATATCCACGTGTCTCACTCAGCCTGCTCAGAAGGAACAGCAGAGGTAGAAGACAGAGATAGAGTATATCCACGTGTCTCACTCAGCCTGCTCAGAAGGAACAGCAGAGGTAGAAGACAGATATAGAGTATATCCACGTGTCTCACTCAGCCTGCTCAGAAGGAACAGCAGAGGTAGAAGACAGAGATATAGTATATCCACGTGTCTCACTCAGCCTGCTCAGAAGGAACAGCAGAGGTAGAAGACAGAGATATAGTATATCCACGTGTCTCACTCAGCCTGCTCAGAAGGAACAGCAGAGGTAGAAGACAGAGATATAGTATATCCACGTGTCTCACTCAGCCTGCTCAGAAGGAACAGCAGAGGTAGAAGACAGAGATAGAGTATATCCACGTGTCTCACTCAGACTGCTCAGAAGGAACAGCAGAGGTAGAAGACAGAGATAGAGTATATCCACGTGTCTCACTCAGCCTGCTCATAAGGAACAACAGAGGTAGAAGACAGAGATAGAGTATATACACGTGTGTGATTTACCACTCACTCAGCCTGCTCAGAAGGAACAGCAGAGGTAGAAGACAGAGATAGAGTATATCCACGTGTGTCACTCAGCCTGCTCAGAAGGAACAGCAGAGGTAGAAGACAGAGATATAGCATATCCACGTGTCTCACTCAGCCTGCTCAGAAGGAACAGCAGAGGTAGAAGACAGAGATAGAGTATATCCACGTGTCTCACTCAGCCTGCTCAGAAGGAACAGCAGAGGTAGAAGACAGAGATATAGTATATCCACGTGTCTCACTCAGCCTGCTCAGAAGGAACAGCAGAGGTAGAAGACAGAGATAGAGTATATCCACGTGTCTCACTCAGCCTGCTCAGAAGGAACAGCAGAGGTAGAAGACAGAGATAGAGTATATCCACGTGTCTCACTCAGCCTGCTCAGAAGGAACAGCAGAGGTAGAAGACAGAGATAGAGTATATCCACGTGTCTGATCTACACCTCACTCAGCCTGCTCAGAAGGAACATCATAGGTAGAAGACAGAGATAGAGTATATCCACGTGACTCACTCAGCCTGCTCAGAAGGAACAGCAGAGGTAAAAGACAGAGATATAGTATATCCACGTGTCTGATCTACACCTCACTCAGCCTGCTCAGAAGGAACAGCAGAGGTATGAGACAGAGATGGAGTATATCCACGTGTCTCACTCAGCCTGCTCAGAAGGAACTGCAGAGGTAGAAGACAGAGATATAGTATATCCACGTGTCTCACTCAGCCTGCTCAGAAGGAACAGCAGAGGTAGAAGACAGAGATAGAGTATATCCATGTGTCCCACTCAGCCTGCTCAGAAGGAACAGCAGAGGTAGAAGACAGAGATAGAGTATATCCACGTGACTCACTCAGCCTGCTCATAAGGAACAACAGAGGTAGAAGACAGAGATAGAGTATATCCACGTGTGTGATTTACCACTCACTCAGCCTGCTCAGAAGGAACAGCAGAGGTAGAAGACAGAGATAGAGTATATCCACGTGTGTCACTCAGCCTGCTCAGAAGGAACAGCAGAGGTAGAAGACAGAGATATAGCATATCCACGTGTCTCACTCAGCCTGCTGAGAAGGAACAGCAGAGGTAGAAGACAGAGATAGAGTATATCCACGTGTCTCACTCAGCCTGCTCAGAAGGAACAGCAGAGGTAGAAGACAGAGATATAGTATATCCACGTGTCTCACTCAGCCTGCTCAGAAGGAACAGCAGAGGTAGAAGACAGAGATAGAGTATATCCACGTGTCTCACTCAGCCTGCTCAGAAGGAACAGCAGAGGTAGAAGACAGAGATAGAGTATATCCACGTGTCTCACTCAGCCTGCTCAGAAGGAACAGCAGAGGTAGAAGACAGAGATAGAGTATATCCACGTGTCTGATCTACACCTCACTCAGCCTGCTCAGAAGGAACATCATAGGTAGAAGACAGAGATAGAGTATATCCACGTGACTCACTCAGCCTGCTCAGAAGGAACAGCAGAGGTAAAAGACAGAGATATAGTATATCCACGTGTCTGATCTACACCTCACTCAGCCTGCTCAGAAGGAACAGCAGAGGTATGAGACAGAGATGGAGTATATCCACGTGTCTCACTCAGCCTGCTCAGAAGGAACTGCAGAGGTAGAAGACAGAGATATAGTATATCCACGTGTCTCACTCAGCCTGCTCAGAAGGAACAGCAGAGGTAGAAGACAGAGATAGAGTATATCCATGTGTCTCACTCAGCCTGCTCAGAAGGAACAGCAGAGGTAGAAGACAGAGATAGAGTATATCCACGTGACTCACTCAGCCTGCTCAGAAGGAACAGCAGAGGTATAAGACAGAGATGGAGTATATCCACGTGTCTCACTCAGCCTGCTCAGAAGGAACAGCAGAGGTAGAAGACAGAGATATAGTATATCCACGTGTCTCACTCAGCCTGCTCAGAAGGAACAGCAGAGGTAGAAGACAGAGATATAGTATATCCACGTGTCTCACTCAGCCTGCTCAGAAGGAACAGCAGAGGTAGAAGACAGAGATAGAGTATATCCACGTGTCTCACTCAGCCTGCTCAGAAGGAACAGCAGAGGTAGAAGACAGATATAGAGTATATCCACGTGTCTCACTCAGCCTGCTCAGAAGGAACAGCAGAGGTAGAAGACATAGATATAGTATATCCACGTGTCTCACTCAGCCTGCTCAGAAGGAACAGCAGAGGTAGAAGACAGAGATAGAGTATATCCACGTGTCTGATCTACACCTCACTCAGCCTGCTCAGAAGGAACATCATAGGTAGAAGACAGAGATAGAGTATATCCACGTGACTCACTCAGCCTGCTCAGAAGGAACAGCAGAGGTAAAAGACAGAGATATAGTATATCCACGTGTCTGATCTACACCTCACTCAGCCTGCTCAGAAGGAACAGCAGAGGTATGAGACAGAGATGGAGTATATCCACGTGTCTCACTCAGCCTGCTCAGAAGGAACTGCAGAGGTAGAAGACAGAGATATAGTATATCCACGTGTCTCACTCAGCCTGCTCAGAAGGAACAGCAGAGGTAGAAGACAGAGATAGAGTATATCCATGTGTCTCACTCAGCCTGCTCAGAAGGAACAGCAGAGGTAGAAGACAGAGATAGAGTATATCCACGTGACTCACTCAGCCTGCTCATAAGGAACAACAGAGGTAGAAGACAGAGATAGAGTATATCCACGTGTGTGATTTACCACTCACTCAGCCTGCTCAGAAGGAACAGCAGAGGTAGAAGACAGAGATAGAGTATATCCACGTGTGTCACTCAGCCTGCTCAGAAGGAACAGCAGAGGTAGAAGACAGAGATATAGCATATCCACGTGTCTCACTCAGCCTGCTCAGAAGGAACAGCAGAGGTAGAAGACAGAGATAGAGTATATCCACGTGTCTCACTCAGCCTGCTCAGAAGGAACAGCAGAGGTAGAAGACAGAGATATAGTATATCCACGTGTCTCACTCAGCCTGCTCAGAAGGAACAGCAGAGGTAGAAGACAGAGATAGAGTATATCCACGTGTCTCACTCAGCCTGCTCAGAAGGAACAGCAGAGGTAGAAGACAGAGATAGAGTATATCCACGTGTCTCACTCAGCCTGCTCAGAAGGAACAGCAGAGGTAGAAGACAGAGATAGAGTATATCCACGTGTCTGATCTACACCTCACTCAGCCTGCTCAGAAGGAACATCATAGGTAGAAGACAGAGATAGAGTATATCCACGTGACTCACTCAGCCTGCTCAGAAGGAACAGCAGAGGTAAAAGACAGAGATATAGTATATCCACGTGTCTGATCTACACCTCACTCAGCCTGCTCAGAAGGAACAGCAGAGGTATGAGACAGAGATGGAGTATATCCACGTGTCTCACTCAGCCTGCTCAGAAGGAACTGCAGAGGTAGAAGACAGAGATATAGTATATCCACGTGTCTCACTCAGCCTGCTCAGAAGGAACAGCAGAGGTAGAAGACAGAGATAGAGTATATCCATGTGTCCCACTCAGCCTGCTCAGAAGGAACAGCAGAGGTAGAAGACAGAGATAGAGTATATCCACGTGACTCACTCAGCCTGCTCATAAGGAACAACAGAGGTAGAAGACAGAGATAGAGTATATCCACGTGTGTGATTTACCACTCACTCAGCCTGCTCAGAAGGAACAGCAGAGGTAGAAGACAGAGATAGAGTATATCCACGTGTGTCACTCAGCCTGCTCAGAAGGAACAGCAGAGGTAGAAGACAGAGATATAGCATATCCACGTGTCTCACTCAGCCTGCTGAGAAGGAACAGCAGAGGTAGAAGACAGAGATAGAGTATATCCACGTGTCTCACTCAGCCTGCTCAGAAGGAACAGCAGAGGTAGAAGACAGAGATATAGTATATCCACGTGTCTCACTCAGCCTGCTCAGAAGGAACAGCAGAGGTAGAAGACAGAGATAGAGTATATCCACGTGTCTCACTCAGCCTGCTCAGAAGGAACAGCAGAGGTAGAAGACAGAGATAGAGTATATCCACGTGTCTCACTCAGCCTGCTCAGAAGGAACAGCAGAGGTAGAAGACAGAGATAGAGTATATCCACGTGTCTGATCTACACCTCACTCAGCCTGCTCAGAAGGAACATCATAGGTAGAAGACAGAGATAGAGTATATCCACGTGACTCACTCAGCCTGCTCAGAAGGAACAGCAGAGGTAAAAGACAGAGATATAGTATATCCACGTGTCTGATCTACACCTCACTCAGCCTGCTCAGAAGGAACAGCAGAGGTATGAGACAGAGATGGAGTATATCCACGTGTCTCACTCAGCCTGCTCAGAAGGAACTGCAGAGGTAGAAGACAGAGATATAGTATATCCACGTGTCTCACTCAGCCTGCTCAGAAGGAACAGCAGAGGTAGAAGACAGAGATAGAGTATATCCATGTGTCTCACTCAGCCTGCTCAGAAGGAACAGCAGAGGTAGAAGACAGAGATAGAGTATATCCACGTGACTCACTCAGCCTGCTCAGAAGGAACAGCAGAGGTATAAGACAGAGATGGAGTATATCCACGTGTCTCACTCAGCCTGCTCAGAAGGAACAGCAGAGGTAGAAGACAGAGATATAGTATATCCACGTGTCTCACTCAGCCTGCTCAGAAGGAACAGCAGAGGTAGAAGACAGAGATATAGTATATCCACGTGTCTCACTCAGCCTGCTCAGAAGGAACAGCAGAGGTAGAAGACAGAGATAGAGTATATCCACGTGTCTCACTCAGCCTGCTCAGAAGGAACAGCAGAGGTAGAAGACAGATATAGAGTATATCCACGTGTCTCACTCAGCCTGCTCAGAAGGAACAGCAGAGGTAGAAGACATAGATATAGTATATCCACGTGTCTCACTCAGCCTGCTCAGAAGGAACAGCAGAGGTAGAAGACAGAGATAGAGTATATCCACGTGTCTGATCTACACCTCACTCAGCCTGCTCAGAAGGAACATCATAGGTAGAAGACAGAGATAGAGTATATCCACGTGACTCACTCAGCCTGCTCAGAAGGAACAGCAGAGGTAAAAGACAGAGATATAGTATATCCACGTGTCTGATCTACACCTCACTCAGCCTGCTCAGAAGGAACAGCAGAGGTATGAGACAGAGATGGAGTATATCCACGTGTCTCACTCAGCCTGCTCAGAAGGAACTGCAGAGGTAGAAGACAGAGATATAGTATATCCACGTGTCTCACTCAGCCTGCTCAGAAGGAACAGCAGAGGTAGAAGACAGAGATAGAGTATATCCATGTGTCTCACTCAGCCTGCTCAGAAGGAACAGCAGAGGTAGAAGACAGAGATAGAGTATATCCACGTGACTCACTCAGCCTGCTCATAAGGAACAACAGAGGTAGAAGACAGAGATAGAGTATATCCACGTGTGTGATTTACCACTCACTCAGCCTGCTCAGAAGGAACAGCAGAGGTAGAAGACAGAGATAGAGTATATCCACGTGTGTCACTCAGCCTGCTCAGAAGGAACAGCAGAGGTAGAAGACAGAGATATAGCATATCCACGTGTCTCACTCAGCCTGCTGAGAAGGAACAGCAGAGGTAGAAGACAGAGATAGAGTATATCCACGTGTCTCACTCAGCCTGCTCAGAAGGAACAGCAGAGGTAGAAGACAGAGATATAGTATATCCACGTGTCTCACTCAGCCTGCTCAGAAGGAACAGCAGAGGTAGAAGACAGAGATAGAGTATATCCACGTGTCTCACTCAGCCTGCTCAGAAGGAACAGCAGAGGTAGAAGACAGAGATAGAGTATATCCACGTGTCTCACTCAGCCTGCTCAGAAGGAACAGCAGAGGTAGAAGACAGAGATAGAGTATATCCACGTGTCTGATCTACACCTCACTCAGCCTGCTCAGAAGGAACATCATAGGTAGAAGACAGAGATAGAGTATATCCACGTGACTCACTCAGCCTGCTCAGAAGGAACAGCAGAGGTAAAAGACAGAGATATAGTATATCCACGTGTCTGATCTACACCTCACTCAGCCTGCTCAGAAGGAACAGCAGAGGTATGAGACAGAGATGGAGTATATCCACGTGTCTCACTCAGCCTGCTCAGAAGGAACTGCAGAGGTAGAAGACAGAGATATAGTATATCCACGTGTCTCACTCAGCCTGCTCAGAAGGAACAGCAGAGGTAGAAGACAGAGATAGAGTATATCCATGTGTCTCACTCAGCCTGCTCAAAAGGAACAGCAGAGGTAGAAGACAGAGATAGAGTATATCCACGTGACTCACTCAGCCTGCTCAGAAGGAACAGCAGAGGTATAAGACTGAGATGGAGTATATCCACGTGTCTCACTCAGCCTGCTCAGAAGGAACAGCAGAGGTAGAAGACAGAGATATAGTATATCCACGTGTCTCACTCAGCCTGCTCAGAAGGAACAGCAGAGGTAGAAGACAGAGATATAGTATATCCACGTGTCTCACTCAGCCTGCTCAGAAGGAACAGCAGAGGTAGAAGACAGAGATAGAGTATATCCACGTGTCTCACTCAGCCTGCTCAGAAGGAACAGCAGAGGTAGAAGACAGATATAGAGTATATCCACGTGTCTCACTCAGCCTGCTCAGAAGGAACAGCAGAGGTAGAAGACAGAGATATAGTATATCCACGTGTCTCACTCAGCCTGCTCAGAAGGAACAGCAGAGGTAGAAGACAGAGATATAGTATATCCACGTGTCTCACTCAGCCTGCTCAGAAGGAACAGCAGAGGTAGAAGACAGAGATATAGTATATCCACGTGTCTCACTCAGCCTGCTCAGAAGGAACAGCAGAGGTAGAAGACAGAGATAGAGTATATCCACGTGTCTCACTCAGACTGCTCAGAAGGAACAGCAGAGGTAGAAGACAGAGATAGAGTATATCCACGTGTCTCACTCAGCCTGCTCATAAGGAACAACAGAGGTAGAAGACAGAGATAGAGTATATACACGTGTGTGATTTACCACTCACTCAGCCTGCTCAGAAGGAACAGCAGAGGTAGAAGACAGAGATAGAGTATATCCACGTGTGTCACTCAGCCTGCTCAGAAGGAACAGCAGAGGTAGAAGACAGAGATATAGCATATCCACGTGTCTCACTCAGCCTGCTCAGAAGGAACAGCAGAGGTAGAAGACAGAGATAGAGTATATCCACGTGTCTCACTCAGCCTGCTCAGAAGGAACAGCAGAGGTAGAAGACAGAGATATAGTATATCCACGTGTCTCACTCAGCCTGCTCAGAAGGAACAGCAGAGGTAGAAGACAGAGATAGAGTATATCCACGTGTCTCACTCAGCCTGCTCAGAAGGAACAGCAGAGGTAGAAGACAGAGATAGAGTATATCCACGTGTCTCACTCAGCCTGCTCAGAAGGAACAGCAGAGGTAGAAGACAGAGATAGAGTATATCCACGTGTCTGATCTACACCTCACTCAGCCTGCTCAGAAGGAACATCATAGGTAGAAGACAGAGATAGAGTATATCCACGTGACTCACTCAGCCTGCTCAGAAGGAACAGCAGAGGTAAAAGACAGAGATATAGTATATCCACGTGTCTGATCTACACCTCACTCAGCCTGCTCAGAAGGAACAGCAGAGGTATGAGACAGAGATGGAGTATATCCACGTGTCTCACTCAGCCTGCTCAGAAGGAACTGCAGAGGTAGAAGACAGAGATATAGTATATCCACGTGTCTCACTCAGCCTGCTCAGAAGGAACAGCAGAGGTAGAAGACAGAGATAGAGTATATCCATGTGTCTCACTCAGCCTGCTCAGAAGGAACAGCAGAGGTAGAAGACAGAGATAGAGTATATCCACGTGACTCACTCAGCCTGCTCAGAAGGAACAGCAGAGGTATAAGACAGAGATAGAGTATATCCACGTGTCTCACTCAGCCTGCTCAGAAGGAACAGCAGAGGTAGAAGACAGAGATATAGTATATCCACGTGTCTCACTCAGCCTGCTCAGAAGGAACAGCAGAGGTAGAAGACAGAGATATAGTATATCCACGTGTCTCACTCAGCCTGCTCAGAAGGAACAGCAGAGGTAGAAGACAGAGATAGAGTATATCCACGTGTCTCACTCAGCCTGCTCAGAAGGAACAGCAGAGGTAGAAGACAGAGATAGAGTATATCCACGTGTCTCACTCAGCCTGCTCAGAAGGAACAGCAGAGGTAGAAGACAGAGATAGAGTATATCCACGTGTCTGATCTACACCTCACTCAGCCTGCTCAGAAGGAACATCATAGGTAGAAGACAGAGATAGAGTATATCCACGTGACTCACTCAGCCTGCTCAGAAGGAACAGCAGAGGTAAAAGACAGAGATATAGTATATCCACGTGTCTGATCTACACCTCACTCAGCCTGCTCAGAAAGAACAGCAGAGGTATGAGACAGAGATGGAGTATATCCACGTGTCTCACTCAGCCTGCTCAGAAGGAACTGCAGAGGTAGAAGACAGAGATATAGTATATCCACGTGTCTCACTCAGCCTGCTCAGAAGGAACAGCAGAGGTAGAAGACAGAGATAGAGTATATCCATGTGTCTCACTCAGCCTGCTCAGAAGGAACAGCAGAGGTAGAAGACAGAGATAGAGTATATCCACGTGACTCACTCAGCCTGCTCAGAAGGAACAGCAGAGGTATAAGACAGAGATGGAGTATATCCACGTGTCTCACTCAGCCTGCTCAGAAGGAACAGCAGAGGTAGAAGACAGAGATATAGTATATCCACGTGTCTCACTCAGCCTGCTCAGAAGGAACAGCAGAGGTAGAAGACAGATATAGAGTATATCCACGTGTCTCACTCAGCCTGCTCAGAAGGAACAGCAGAGGTAGAAGACAGAGATATAGTATATCCACGTGTCTCACTCAGCCTGCTCAGAAGGAACAGCAGAGGTAGAAGACAGAGATAGAGTATATCCACGTGTCTGATCTACACCTCACTCAGCCTGCTCAGAAGGAACAGCAGAGGTATGAGACAGAGATGGAGTATATCCACGTGTCTCACTCAGCCTGCTCAGAAGGAACTGCAGAGGTAGAAGACAGAGATATAGTATATCCACGTGTCTCACTCAGCCTGCTCAGAAGGAACAGCAGAGGTAGAAGACAGAGATAGAGTATATCCATGTGTCTCACTCAGCCTGCTCAGAAGGAACAGCAGAGGTAGAAGACAGAGATAGAGTATATCCACGTGACTCACTCAGCCTGCTCAGAAGGAACATCATAGGTAGAAGACAGAGATAGAGTATATCCACGTGACTCACTCAGCCTGCTCAGAAGGAACAGCAGAGGTAAAAGACAGAGATATAGTATATCCACGTGTCTGATCTACACCTCACTCAGCCTGCTCAGAAGGAACAGCAGAGGTATGAGACAGAGATGGAGTATATCCACGTGTCTCACTCAGCCTGCTCAGAAGGAACTGCAGAGGTAGAAGACAGAGATATAGTATATCCACGTGTCTCACTCAGCCTGCTCAGAAGGAACAGCAGAGGTAGAAGACAGAGATAGAGTATATCCATGTGTCTCACTCAGCCTGCTCAGAAGGAACAGCAGAGGTAGAAGACAGAGATAGAGTATATCCACGTGACTCACTCAGCCTGCTCAGAAGGAACAGCAGAGGTATAAGACAGAGATGGAGTATATCCACGTGTCTCACTCAGCCTGCTCAGAAGGAACAGCAGAGGTAGAAGACAGAGATATAGTATATCCACGTGTCTCACTCAGCCTGCTCAGAAGGAACAGCAGAGGTAGAAGACAAAGATATAGTATATCCACGTGTCTCACTCAGCCTGCTCAGAAGGAACAGCAGAGGTAGAAGACAGAGATAGAGTATATCCACGTGTCTCACTCAGCCTGCTCAGAAGGAACAGCAGAGGTAGAAGACAGAGATAGAGTATATCCACGTGTCTGATCTACACCTCACTCAGCCTGCTCAGAAGGAACATCATAGGTAGAAGACAGAGATAGAGTATATCCACGTGACTCACTCAGCCTGCTCAGAAGGAACAGCAGAGGTAAAAGACAGAGATATAGTATATCCACGTGTCTGATCTACACCTCACTCAGCCTGCTCAGAAAGAACAGCAGAGGTATGAGACAGAGATGGAGTATATCCACGTGTCTCACTCAGCCTGCTCAGAAGGAACTGCAGAGGTAGAAGACAGAGATATAGTATATCCACGTGTCTCACTCAGCCTGCTCAGAAGGAACAGCAGAGGTAGAAGACAGAGATAGAGTATATCCATGTGTCTCACTCAGCCTGCTCAGAAGGAACAGCAGAGGTAGAAGACAGAGATAGAGTATATCCACGTGACTCACTCAGCCTGCTCAGAAGGAACATCATAGGTAGAAGACAGAGATAGAGTATATCCACGTGACTCACTCAGCCTGCTCAGAAGGAACAGCAGAGGTAAAAGACAGAGATATAGTATATCCACGTGTCTGATCTACACCTCACTCAGCCTGCTCAGAAGGAACAGCAGAGGTATGAGACAGAGATATAGTATATCCACGTGTCTCACTCAGCCTGCTCAGAAGGAACAGCAGAGGTAGAAGACAGAGATAGAGTATATCCATGTGTCTCACTCAGCCTGCTCAGAAGGAACAGCAGAGGTAGAAGACAGAGATAGAGTATATCCACGTGACTCACTCAGCCTGCTCAGAAGGAACATCATAGGTAGAAGACAGAGATAGAGTATATCCACGTGACTCACTCAGCCTGCTCAGAAGGAACAGCAGAGGTAAAAGACAGAGATATAGTATATCCACGTGTCTGATCTACACCTCACTCAGCCTGCTCAGAAGGAACAGCAGAGGTATGAGACAGAGATGGAGTATATCCACGTGTCTCACTCAGCCTGCTCAGAAGGAACTGCAGAGGTAGAAGACAGAGATATAGTATATCCACGTGTCTCACTCAGCCTGCTCAGAAGGAACAGCAGAGGTAGAAGACAGAGATAGAGTATATCCATGTGTCTCACTCAGCCTGCTCAGAAGGAACAGCAGAGGTAGAAGACAGAGATAGAGTATATCCACGTGTCTGATCTACACCTCACTCAGCCTGCTCAGAAGGAACAGCAGAGGTATGAGACAGAGATGGAGTATATCCACGTGTCTCACTCAGCCTGCTCAGAAGGAACTGCAGAGGTAGAAGACAGAGATATAGTATATCCACGTGTATCACTCAGCCTGCTCAGAAGGAACAGCAGAGGTAGAAGACAGAGATAGAGTATATCCATGTGTCTCACTCAGCCTGCTCAGAAGGAACAGCAGAGGTAGAAGACAGAGATAGAGTATATCCACGTGACTCACTCAGCCTGCTCAGAAGGAACATCATAGGTAGAAGACAGAGATAGAGTATATCCACGTGACTCACTCAGCCTGCTCAGAAGGAACAGCAGAGGTAAAAGACAGAGATATAGTATATCCACGTGTCTGATCTACACCTCACTCAGCCTGCTCAGAAGGAACAGCAGAGGTATGAGACAGAGATGGAGTATATCCACGTGTCTCACTCAGCCTGCTCAGAAGGAACTGCAGAGGTAGAAGACAGAGATATAGTATATCCACGTGTCTCACTCAGCCTGCTCAGAAGGAACAGCAGAGGTAGAAGACAGAGATAGAGTATATCCATGTGTCTCACTCAGCCTGCTCAGAAGGAACAGCAGAGGTAGAAGACAGAGATAGAGTATATCCACGTGACTCACTCAGCCTGCTCAGAAGGAACAGCAGAGGTATAAGACAGAGATGGAGTATATCCACGTGTCTCACTCAGCCTGCTCAGAAGGAACAGCAGAGGTAGAAGACAGAGATATAGTATATCCACGTGTCTCACTCAGCCTGCTCAGAAGGAACAGCAGAGGTAGAAGACAAAGATATAGTATATCCACGTGTCTCACTCAGCCTGCTCAGAAGGAACAGCAGAGGTAGAAGACAGAGATAGAGTATATCCACGTGTCTCACTCAGCCTGCTCAGAAGGAACAGCAGAGGTAGAAGACAGAGATAGAGTATATCCACGTGTCTGATCTACACCTCACTCAGCCTGCTCAGAAGGAACATCATAGGTAGAAGACAGAGATAGAGTATATCCACGTGACTCACTCAGCCTGCTCAGAAGGAACAGCAGAGGTAAAAGACAGAGATATAGTATATCCACGTGTCTGATCTACACCTCACTCAGCCTGCTCAGAAAGAACAGCAGAGGTATGAGACAGAGATGGAGTATATCCACGTGTCTCACTCAGCCTGCTCAGAAGGAACTGCAGAGGTAGAAGACAGAGATATAGTATATCCACGTGTCTCACTCAGCCTGCTCAGAAGGAACAGCAGAGGTAGAAGACAGAGATAGAGTATATCCATGTGTCTCACTCAGCCTGCTCAGAAGGAACAGCAGAGGTAGAAGACAGAGATAGAGTATATCCACGTGACTCACTCAGCCTGCTCAGAAGGAACAGCAGAGGTAAAAGACAGAGATGGAGTATATCCACGTGTCTCACTCAGCCTGCTCAGAAGGAACAGCAGAGGTAGAAGACAGAGATATAGTATATCCACGTGTCTCACTCAGCCTGCTCAGAAGGAACAGCAGAGGTAGAAGACAGATATAGAGTATATCCACGTGTCTCACTCAGCCTGCTCAGAAGGAACAGCAGAGGTAGAAGACAGAGATATAGTATATCCACGTGTCTCACTCAGCCTGCTCAGAAGGAACAGCAGAGGTAGAAGACAGAGATAGAGTATATCCACGTGTCTGATCTACACCTCACTCAGCCTGCTCAGAAGGAACATCATAGGTAGAAGACAGAGATAGAGTATATCCACGTGACTCACTCAGCCTGCTCAGAAGGAACAGCAGAGGTAAAAGACAGAGATATAGTATATCCACGTGTCTGATCTACACCTCACTCAGCCTGCTCAGAAGGAACAGCAGAGGTATGAGACAGAGATGGAGTATATCCACGTGTCTCACTCAGCCTGCTCAGAAGGAACTGCAGAGGTAGAAGACAGAGATATAGTATATCCACGTGTCTCACTCAGCCTGCTCAGAAGGAACAGCAGAGGTAGAAGACAGAGATAGAGTATATCCATGTGTCTCACTCAGCCTGCTCAGAAGGAACAGCAGAGGTAGAAGACAGAGATAGAGTATATCCACGTGACTCACTCAGCCTGCTCAGAAGGAACATCATAGGTAGAAGACAGAGATAGAGTATATCCACGTGACTCACTCAGCCTGCTCAGAAGGAACAGCAGAGGTAAAAGACAGAGATATAGTATATCCACGTGTCTGATCTACACCTCACTCAGCCTGCTCAGAAGGAACAGCAGAGGTATGAGACAGAGATGGAGTATATCCACGTGTCTCACTCAGCCTGCTCAGAAGGAACTGCAGAGGTAGAAGACAGAGATATAGTATATCCACGTGTCTCACTCAGCCTGCTCAGAAGGAACAGCAGAGGTAGAAGACAGAGATAGAGTATATCCATGTGTCTCACTCAGCCTGCTCAGAAGGAACAGCAGAGGTAGAAGACAGAGATAGAGTATATCCACGTGACTCACTCAGCCTGCTCAGAAGGAACAGCAGAGGTATAAGACAGAGATGGAGTATATCCACGTGTCTCACTCAGCCTGCTCAGAAGGAACAGCAGAGGTAGAAGACAGAGATATAGTATATCCACGTGTCTCACTCAGCCTGCTCAGAAGGAACAGCAGAGGTAGAAGACAAAGATATAGTATATCCACGTGTCTCACTCAGCCTGCTCAGAAGGAACAGCAGAGGTAGAAGACAGAGATAGAGTATATCCACGTGTCTCACTCAGCCTGCTCAGAAGGAACAGCAGAGGTAGAAGACAGAGATAGAGTATATCCACGTGTCTCACTCAGCCTGCTCAGAAGGAACAGCAGAGGTAAAAGACAGAGATATAGTATATCCACGTGTCTGATCTACACCTCACTCAGCCTGCTCAGAAGGAACAGCAGAGGTATGAGACAGAGATGGAGTATATCCACGTGTCTTACTCAGCCTGCTCAGAAGGAACTGCAGAGGTAGAAGACAGAGATATAGTATATCCACGTGTCTCACTCAGCCTGCTCAGAAGGAACAGCAGAGGTAGAAGACAGAGATAGAGTATATCCATGTGTCTCACTCAGCCTGCTCAGAAGGAACAGCAGAGGTAGAAGACAGAGATAGAGTATATCCACGTGACTCACTCAGCCTGCTCAGAAGGAACATCATAGGTAGAAGACAGAGATAGAGTATATCCACGTGACTCACTCAGCCTGCTCAGAAGGAACAGCAGAGGTAAAAGACAGAGATATAGTATATCCACGTGTCTGATCTACACCTCACTCAGCCTGCTCAGAAGGAACAGCAGAGGTATGAGACAGAGATGGAGTATATCCACGTGTCTCACTCAGCCTGCTCAGAAGGAACTGCAGAGGTAGAAGACAGAGATATAGTATATCCACGTGTCTCACTCAGCCTGCTCAGAAGGAACAGCAGAGGTAGAAGACAGAGATAGAGTATATCCATGTGTCTCACTCAGCCTGCTCAGAAGGAACAGCAGAGGTAGAAGACAGAGATAGAGTATATCCACGTGACTCACTCAGCCTGCTCAGAAGGAACAGCAGAGGTATAAGACAGAGATGGAGTATATCCACGTGTCTCACTCAGCCTGCTCAGAAGGAACAGCAGAGGTAGAAGACAGAGATATAGTATATCCACGTGTCTCACTCAGCCTGCTCAGAAGGAACAGCAGAGGTAGAAGACAGAGATATAGTATATCCACGTGTCTCACTCAGCCTGCTCAGAAGGAACAGCAGAGGTAGAAGACAGAGATAGAGTATATCCACGTGTCTCACTCAGCCTGCTCAGAAGGAACAGCAGAGGTAGAAGACAGAGATAGAGTATATCCACGTGTCTCACTCAGCCTGCTCAGAAGGAACAGCAGAGGTAGAAGACAGAGATAGAGTATATCCACGTGTCTGATCTACACCTCACTCAGCCTGCTCAGAAGGAACAGCAGAGGTATGAGACAGAGATGGAGTATATCCACGTGTCTCACTCAGCCTGCTCAGAAGGAACTGCAGAGGTAGAAGACAGAGATATAGTATATCCACGTGTCTCACTCAGCCTGCTCAGAAGGAACAGCAGAGGTAGAAGACAGAGATAGAGTATATCCATGTGTCTCACTCAGCCTGCTCAGAAGGAACAGCAGAGGTAGAAGACAGAGATAGAGTATATCCACGTGACTCACTCAGCCTGCTCAGAAGGAACAGCAGAGGTATAAGACAGAGATGGAGTATATCCACGTGTCTCACTCAGCCTGCTCAGAAGGAACAGCAGAGGTAGAAGACAGAGATATAGTATATCCACGTGTCTCACTCAGCCTGCTCAGAAGGAACAGCAGAGGTAGAAGACAGAGATATAGTATATCCACGTGTCTCACTCAGCCTGCTCAGAAGGAACAGCAGAGGTAGAAGACAGAGATAGAGTATATCCACGTGTCTCACTCAGCCTGCTCAGAAGGAACAGCAGAGGTAGAAGACAGAGATAGAGTATATCCACGTGTCTCACTCAGCCTGCTCAGAAGGAACAGCAGAGGTAGAAGACAGAGATAGAGTATATCCACGTGTCTGATCTACACCTCACTCAGCCTGCTCAGAAGGAACATCATAGGTAGAAGACAGAGATAGAGTATATCCACGTGACTCACTCAGCCTGCTCAGAAGGAACAGCAGAGGTAAAAGACAGAGATATAGTATATCCACGTGTCTGATCTACACCTCACTCAGCCTGCTCAGAAAGAACAGCAGAGGTATGAGACAGAGATGGAGTATATCCACGTGTCTCACTCAGCCTGCTCAGAAGGAACTGCAGAGGTAGAAGACAGAGATATAGTATATCCACGTGTCTCACTCAGCCTGCTCAGAAGGAACAGCAGAGGTAGAAGACAGAGATAGAGTATATCCATGTGTCTCACTCAGCCTGCTCAGAAGGAACAGCAGAGGTAGAAGACAGAGATAGAGTATATCCACGTGACTCACTCAGCCTGCTCAGAAGGAACAGCAGAGGTATAAGACAGAGATGGAGTATATCCACGTGTCTCACTCAGCCTGCTCAGAAGGAACAGCAGAGGTAGAAGACAGATATAGAGTATATCCACGTGTCTCACTCAGCCTGCTCAGAAGGAACAGCAGAGGTAGAAGACAGAGATATAGTATATCCACGTGTCTCACTCAGCCTGCTCAGAAGGAACAGCAGAGGTAGAAGACAGAGATAGAGTATATCCACGTGTCTGATCTACACCTCACTCAGCCTGCTCAGAAGGAACATCATAGGTAGAAGACAGAGATAGAGTATATCCACGTGACTCACTCAGCCTGCTCAGAAGGAACAGCAGAGGTAAAAGACAGAGATATAGTATATCCACGTGTCTGATCTACACCTCACTCAGCCTGCTCAGAAGGAACAGCAGAGGTATGAGACAGAGATGGAGTATATCCACGTGTCTCACTCAGCCTGCTCAGAAGGAACTGCAGAGGTAGAAGACAGAGATATAGTATATCCACGTGTCTCACTCAGCCTGCTCAGAAGGAACAGCAGAGGTAGAAGACAGAGATAGAGTATATCCATGTGTCTCACTCAGCCTGCTCAGAAGGAACAGCAGAGGTAGAAGACAGAGATAGAGTGTATCCACGTGACTCACTCAGCCTGCTCAGAAGGAACATCATAGGTAGAAGACAGAGATAGAGTATATCCACGTGACTCACTCAGCCTGCTCAGAAGGAACAGCAGAGGTAAAAGACAGAGATATAGTATATCCACGTGTCTGATCTACACCTCACTCAGCCTGCTCAGAAGGAACAGCAGAGGTATGAGACAGAGATGGAGTATATCCACGTGTCTCACTCAGCCTGCTCAGAAGGAATTGCAGAGGTAGAAGACAGAGATATAGTATATCCACGTGTCTCACTCAGCCTGCTCAGAAGGAACAGCAGAGGTAGAAGACAGAGATAGAGTATATCCATGTGTCTCACTCAGCCTGCTCAGAAGGAACAGCAGAGGTAGAAGACAGAGATAGAGTATATCCACGTGACTCACTCAGCCTGCTCAGAAGTAACAGCAGAGGTATAAGACAGAGATGGAGTATATCCACGTGTCTCACTCAGCCTGCTCAGAAGGAACAGCAGAGGTAGAAGACAGAGATATAGTATATCCACGTGTCTCACTCAGCCTGCTCAGAAGGAACAGCAGAGGTAGAAGACAGAGATATGGTATATCCACGTGTCTCACTCAGCCTGCTCAGAAGGAACAGCAGAGGTAGAAGACAGAGATAGAGTATATCCACGTGTCTCACTCAGCCTGCTCAGAAGGAACAGCAGAGGTAGAAGACAGAGATAGAGTATATCCACGTGTCTCACTCAGCCTGCTCAGAAGGAACAGCAGAGGTAGAAGACAGAGATAGAGTATATCCACGTGTCTGATCTACACCTCACTCAGCCTGCTCAGAAGGAACATCATAGGTAGAAGACAGAGATAGATTATATCCACGTGACTCACTCAGCCTGCTCAGAAGGAACAGCAGAGGTAAAAGACAGAGATATAGTATATCCACGTGTCTGATCTACACCTCACTCAGCCTGCTCAGAAAGAACAGCAGAGGTATGAGACAGAGATGGAGTATATCCACGTGTCTCACTCAGCCTGCTCAGAAGGAACAGCAGAGGTAGAAGACAGAGATAGAGTATATCCATGTGTCTCACTCAGCCTGCTCAGAAGGAACAGCAGAGGTAGAAGACAGAGATAGAGTATATCCACGTGACTCACTCAGCCTGCTCAGAAGGAACAGCAGAGGTATAAGACAGAGATGGAGTATATCCACGTGTCTCACTCAGCCTGCTCAGAAGGAACAGCAGAGGTAGAAGACAGAGATATAGTATATCCACGTGTCTCACTCAGCCTGCTCAGACGGAACAGCAGAGGTAGAAGACAGATATAGAGTATATCCCCGTGTCTCACTCAGCCTGCTCAGAAGGAACAGCAGAGGTAGAAGACAGAGATATAGTATATCCACGTGTCTCACTCAGCCTGATCAGAAGGAACAGCAGAGGTAGAAGACAGAGATAGAGTATATCCACGTGTCTGATCTACACCTCACTCAGCCTGCTCAGAAGGAACATCATAGGTAGAAGACAGAGATAGAGTATATCCACGTGACTCACTCAGCCTGCTCAGAAGGAACAGCAGAGGTAAAAGACAGAGATATAGTATATCCACGTGTCTGATCTACACCTCACTCAGCCTGCTCAGAAGGAACAGCAGAGGTATGAGACAGAAATGGAGTATATCCACGTGTCTCACTCAGCCTGCTCAGAAGGAACTGCAGAGGTAGAAGACAGAGATATAGTATATCCACGTGTCTCACTCAGCCTGCTCAGAAGGAACAGCAGAGGTAGAAGACAGAGATAGAGTATATCCATGTGTCTCACTCAGCCTGCTCAGAAGGAACAGCAGAGGTAGAAGACAGAGATAGAGTATATCCACGTGACTCACTCAGCCTGCTCAGAAGGAACAGCAGAGGTATAAGACAGAGATGGAGTATATCCACGTGTCTCACTCAGCCTGCTCAGAAGGAACAGCAGAGGTAGAAGACAGAGATATAGTATATCCACGTGTCTCACTCAGCCTGCTCAGAAGGAACAGCAGAGGTAGAAGACAGAGATATAGTATATCCACGTGTCTCACTCAGCCTGCTCAGAAGGAACAGCAGAGGTAGAAGACAGAGATAGAGTATATCCACGTGTCTCACTCAGCCTGCTCAGAAGGAACAGCAGAGGTAGAAGACAGAGATAGAGTATATCCACGTGTCTCACTCAGCCTGCTCAGAAGGAACAGCAGAGGTAGAAGACAGAGATAGAGTATATCCACGTGTCTGATCTACACCTCACTCAGCCTGCTCAGAAGGAACATCATAGGTAGAAGACAGAGATAGATTATATCCACGTGACTCACTCAGCCTGCTCAGAAGGAACAGCAGAGGTAAAAGACAGAGATATAGTATATCCACGTGTCTGATCTACACCTCACTCAGCCTGCTCAGAAAGAACAGCAGAGGTATGAGACAGAGATGGAGTATATCCACGTGTCTCACTCAGCCTGCTCAGAAGGAACAGCAGAGTTAGAAGACAGAGATAGAGTATATCCATGTGTCTCACTCAGCCTGCTCAGAAGGAACAGCAGAGGTAGAAGACAGAGATAGAGTATATCCACGTGACTCACTCAGCCTGCTCAGAAGGAACAGCAGAGGTATAAGACAGAGATGGAGTATATCCACGTGTCTCACTCAGCCTGCTCAGAAGGAACAGCAGAGGTAGAAGACAGAGATATAGTATATCCACGTGTCTCACTCAGCCTGCTCAGAAGGAACAGCAGAGGTAGAAGACAGATATAGAGTATATCCCCGTGTCTCACTCAGCCTGCTCAGAAGGAACAGCAGAGGTAGAAGACAGAGATATAGTATATCCACGTGTCTCACTCAGCCTGCTCAGAAGGAACAGCAGAGGTAGAAGACAGAGATAGAGTATATCCACGTGTCTGATCTACACCTCACTCAGCCTGCTCAGAAGGAACATCATAGGTAGAAGACAGAGATAGAGTATATCCACGTGTCTGATCTACACCTCACTCAGCCTGCTCAGAAGGAACATCATAGGTAGAAGACAGAGATAGAGTATATCCACGTGACTCACTCAGCCTGCTCAGAAGGAACAGCAGAGGTAAAAGACAGAGATATAGTATATCCACGTGTCTGATCTACACCTCACTCAGCCTGCTCAGAAGGAACAGCAGAGGTATGAGACAGAGATGGAGTATATCCACGTGTCTCACTCAGCCTGCTCAGAAGGAACTGCAGAGGTAGAAGACAGAGATATAGTATATCCACGTGTCTCACTCAGCCTGCTCAGAAGGAACAGCAGAGGTAGAAGACAGAGATAGAGTATATCCATGTGTCTCACTCAGCCTGCTCAGAAGGAACAGCAGAGGTAGAAGACAGAGATAGAGTGTATCCACGTGACTCACTCAGCCTGCTCAGAAGGAACATCATAGGTAGAAGACAGAGATAGAGTATATCCACGTGACTCACTCAGCCTGCTCAGAAGGAACAGCAGAGGTAAAAGACAGAGATATAGTATATCCACGTGTCTGATCTACACCTCACTCAGCCTGCTCAGAAGGAACAGCAGAGGTATGAGACAGAGATGGAGTATATCCACGTGTCTCACTCAGCCTGCTCAGAAGGAACTGCAGAGGTAGAAGACAGAGATATAGTATATCCACGTGTCTCACTCAGCCTGCTCAGAAGGAACAGCAGAGGTAGAAGACAGAGATAGAGTATATCCATGTGTCTCACTCAGCCTGCTCAGAAGGAACAGCAGAGGTAGAAGACAGAGATAGAGTATATCCACGTGACTCACTCAGCCTGCTCAGAAGTAACAGCAGAGGTATAAGACAGAGATGGAGTATATCCACGTGTCTCACTCAGCCTGCTCAGAAGGAACAGCAGAGGTAGAAGACAGAGATATAGTATATCCACGTGTCTCACTCAGCCTGCTCAGAAGGAACAGCAGAGGTAGAAGACAGAGATATGGTATATCCACGTGTCTCACTCAGCCTGCTCAGAAGGAACAGCAGAGGTAGAAGACAGAGATAGAGTATATCCACGTGTCTCACTCAGCCTGCTCAGAAGGAACAGCAGAGGTAGAAGACAGAGATAGAGTATATCCACGTGTCTCACTCAGCCTGCTCAGAAGGAACAGCAGAGGTAGAAGACAGAGATAGAGTATATCCACGTGTCTGATCTACACCTCACTCAGCCTGCTCAGAAGGAACATCATAGGTAGAAGACAGAGATAGATTATATCCACGTGACTCACTCAGCCTGCTCAGAAGGAACAGCAGAGGTAAAAGACAGAGATATAGTATATCCACGTGTCTGATCTACACCTCACTCAGCCTGCTCAGAAAGAACAGCAGAGGTATGAGACAGAGATGGAGTATATCCACGTGTCTCACTCAGCCTGCTCAGAAGGAACAGCAGAGGTAGAAGACAGAGATAGAGTATATCCATGTGTCTCACTCAGCCTGCTCAGAAGGAACAGCAGAGGTAGAAGACAGAGATAGAGTATATCCACGTGACTCACTCAGCCTGCTCAGAAGGAACAGCAGAGGTATAAGACAGAGATGGAGTATATCCACGTGTCTCACTCAGCCTGCTCAGAAGGAACAGCAGAGGTAGAAGACAGAAATATAGTATATCCACGTGTCTCACTCAGCCTGCTCAGACGGAACAGCAGAGGTAGAAGACAGATATAGAGTATATCCCCGTGTCTCACTCAGCCTGCTCAGAAGGAACAGCAGAGGTAGAAGACAGAGATATAGTATATCCACGTGTCTCACTCAGCCTGATCAGAAGGAACAGCAGAGGTAGAAGACAGAGATAGAGTATATCCACGTGTCTGATCTACACCTCACTCAGCCTGCTCAGAAGGAACATCATAGGTAGAAGACAGAGATAGAGTATATCCACGTGACTCACTCAGCCTGCTCAGAAGGAACAGCAGAGGTAAAAGACAGAGATATAGTATATCCACGTGTCTGATCTACACCTCACTCAGCCTGCTCAGAAGGAACAGCAGAGGTATGAGACAGAAATGGAGTATATCCACGTGTCTCACTCAGCCTGCTCAGAAGGAACTGCAGAGGTAGAAGACAGAGATATAGTATATCCACGTGTCTCACTCAGCCTGCTCAGAAGGAACAGCAGAGGTAGAAGACAGAGATAGAGTATATCCATGTGTCTCACTCAGCCTGCTCAGAAGGAACAGCAGAGGTAGAAGACAGAGATAGAGTATATCCACGTGACTCACTCAGCCTGCTCAGAAGGAACAGCAGAGGTATAAGACAGAGATGGAGTATATCCACGTGTCTCACTCAGCCTGCTCAGAAGGAACAGCAGAGGTAGAAGACAGAGATATAGTATATCCACGTGTCTCACTCAGCCTGCTCAGAAGGAACAGCAGAGGTAGAAGACAGAGATATAGTATATCCACGTGTCTCACTCAGCCTGCTCAGAAGGAACAGCAGAGGTAGAAGACAGAGATAGAGTATATCCACGTGTCTCACTCAGCCTGCTCAGAAGGAACAGCAGAGGTAGAAGACAGAGATAGAGTATATCCACGTGTCTCACTCAGCCTGCTCAGAAGGAACAGCAGAGGTAGAAGACAGAGATAGAGTATATCCACGTGTCTGATCTACACCTCACTCAGCCTGCTCAGAAGGAACATCATAGGTAGAAGACAGAGATAGATTATATCCACGTGACTCACTCAGCCTGCTCAGAAGGAACAGCAGAGGTAAAAGACAGAGATATAGTATATCCACGTGTCTGATCTACACCTCACTCAGCCTGCTCAGAAAGAACAGCAGAGGTATGAGACAGAGATGGAGTATATCCACGTGTCTCACTCAGCCTGCTCAGAAGGAACAGCAGAGTTAGAAGACAGAGATAGAGTATATCCATGTGTCTCACTCAGCCTGCTCAGAAGGAACAGCAGAGGTAGAAGACAGAGATAGAGTATATCCACGTGACTCACTCAGCCTGCTCAGAAGGAACAGCAGAGGTATAAGACAGAGATGGAGTATATCCACGTGTCTCACTCAGCCTGCTCAGAAGGAACAGCAGAGGTAGAAGACAGAGATATAGTATATCCACGTGTCTCACTCAGCCTGCTCAGAAGGAACAGCAGAGGTAGAAGACAGATATAGAGTATATCCCCGTGTCTCACTCAGCCTGCTCAGAAGGAACAGCAGAGGTAGAAGACAGAGATATAGTATATCCACGTGTCTCACTCAGCCTGCTCAGAAGGAACAGCAGAGGTAGAAGACAGAGATAGAGTATATCCACGTGTCTGATCTACACCTCACTCAGCCTGCTCAGAAGGAACATCATAGGTAGAAGACAGAGATAGAGTATATCCACGTGACTCACTCAGCCTGCTCAGAAGGAACAGCAGAGGTAAAAGACAGAGATATAGTATATCCACGTGTCTGATCTACACCTCACTCAGCCTGCTCAGAAGGAACAGCAGAGGTATGAGACAGAAATGGAGTATATCCACGTGTCTCACTCAGCCTGCTCAGAAGGAACTGCAGAGGTAGAAGACAGAGATATAGTATATCCACGTGTCTCACTCAGCCTGCTCAGAAGGAACAGCAGAGGTAGAAGACAGAGATAGAGTATATCCATGTGTCTCACTCAGCCTGCTCAGAAGGAACAGCAGAGGTAGAAGACAGAGATAGAGTATATCCACGTGACTCACTCAGCCTGCTCAGAAGGAACAGCAGAGGTATAAGACAGAGATGGAGTATATCCACGTGTCTCACTCAGCCTGCTCAGAAGGAACAGCAGAGGTAGAAGACAGAGATATAGTATATCCACGTGTCTCACTCAGCCTGCTCAGAAGGAACAGCAGAGGTAGAAGACAGAGATATAGTATATCCACGTGTCTCACTCAGCCTGCTCAGAAGGAACAGCAGAGGTAGAAGACAGAGATAGAGTATATCCACGTGTCTCACTCAGCCTGCTCAGAAGGAACAGCAGAGGTAGAAGACAGAGATAGAGTATATCCACGTGTCTCACTCAGCCTGCTCAGAAGGAACAGCAGAGGTAGAAGACAGAGATAGAGTATATCCACGTGTCTGATCTACACCTCACTCAGCCTGCTCAGAAGGAACATCATAGGTAGAAGACAGAGATAGAGTATATCCACGTGACTCACTCAGCCTGCTCAGAAGGAACAGCAGAGGTAAAAGACAGAGATATAGTATATCCACGTGTCTGATCTACACCTCACTCAGCCTGCTCAGAAAGAACAGCAGAGGTATGAGACAGAGATGGAGTATATCCACGTGTCTCACTCAGCCTGCTCAGAAGGAACTGCAGAGGTAGAAGACAGAGATATAGTATATCCACGTGTCTCACTCAGCCTGCTCAGAAGGAACAGCAGAGGTAGAAGACAGAGATAGAGTATATCCATGTGTCTCACTCAGCCTGCTCAGAAGGAACAGCAGAGGTAGAAGACAGAGATAGAGTATATCCACGTGACTCACTCAGCCTGCTCAGAAGGAACAGCAGAGGTATAAGACAGAGATGGAGTATATCCACGTGTCTCACTCAGCCTGCTCAGAAGGAACAGCAGAGGTAGAAGACAGAGATATAGTATATCCACGTGTCTCACTCAGCCTGCTCAGAAGGAACAGCAGAGGTAGAAGACAGATATAGAGTATATCCACGTGTCTCACTCAGCCTGCTCAGAAGGAACAGCAGATGTAGAAGACAGATATATAGTATATCCACGTGTCTCACTCAGCCTGCTCAGAAGGAACAGCAGAGGTAGAAGACAGAGATAGAGTATATCCACGTGTCTCACTCAGCCTGCTCAGAAGGAACAGCAGAGGTAGAAGACAGATATATAGTATATCCACGTGTCTCACTCAGCCTGCTCAGAAGGAACAGCAGAGGTAGAAGACAGAGATAGAGTATATCCACGTGTCTCACTCAGCCTGCTCAGAAGGAACAGCAGAGGTAGAAGACAGAGATATAGTATATCCACGTGTCTCACTCAGCCTGCTCAGAAGGAACAGCAGAGGTAGAAGACAGAGATAGAGTATATCCACGTGTCTCACTCAGCCTGCTCAGAAGGAACAGCAGAGGTAGAAGTCAGATATAGAGTATATCCACGTGTCTCACTCAGACTGCTCAGAAGGAACAGCAGAGGTAGAAGACATAGATAGAGTATATCCACGTGTCTCACTCAGCCTGCTCATAAGGAACAACAGAGGTAGAAGACAGAGATAGAGTATATCCACGTGTGTGATCTACCACTCACTCAGCCGGCTCAGAAGGAACAGCAGAGGTAGAAGACAGAGATAGAGTATATCCACGTGTCTCACTCAGCCTGCTCAGAAGGAACAGCAGAGGTAGAAGACAGAGATATAGCATATCTACGTGTCTCACTCAGCCTGCTCAGAAGGAACAGCAGAGGTAGAAGACAGAGATAGAGTATATCCACGTGTCTCACTCAGCCTGCTCAGAAGGAACAGCAGGGTAGAAGACAGAGATATAGTATATCCACGTGTCTCACTCAGCCTGCTCAGAAGGAACAGCAGAGGTAGAAGACAGAGATAGAGTATATCCACGTGTCTCACTCAGCCTGCTCAGAAGGAACATCAGAGGTAGAAGGCAGAGATAGAGTATATCCACGTGACTCACTCAGCCTGCTCAGAAGGAACAGCAGAGGTAAAAGACAGAGATATAGTATATCCACGTGTCTGATCTACACCTCACTCAGCCTGCTCAGAAGGAACATCATAGGTAGAAGACAGAGATAGAGTATATCCACGTGACTCACTCAGCCTGCTCAGAAGGAACAGCAGAGGTAAAAGACAGAGATATAGTATATCCACGTGTTTGATCTACACCTCACTCAGCCTGCTCAGAAGGAACAGCAGAGGTATGAGACAGAGATGGAGTATATCCACGTGTCTCACTCAGCCTGCTCAGAAGGAACTGCAGAGGTAGAAGACAGAGATATAGTATATCCACGTGTCTCACTCAGCCTGCTCAGAAGGAACAGCAGAGGTAGAAGACAGAGATAGAGTATATCCATGTGTCTCACTCAGCCTGCTCAGAAGGAACAGCAGAGGTAGAAGACAGAGATAGAGTATATCCACGTGACTCACTCAGCCTGCTCAGAAGGAACGGCAGAGGTATAAGACAGAGTTGGAGTATATCCACGTGTCTCACTCAGCCTGCTCAGAAGGAACAGCAGAGGTAGATGACAGAGATATAGTATATCCACGTGTCTCACTCAGCCTGCTCAGAAGGAACTGCAGAGGTAGAAGACAGAGATATAGTATATCCACGTGTCTCACTCAGCCTGCTCAGAAGGAACAGCAGAGGTAGAAGACAGAGATAGAGTATATCCATGTGTCTCACTCAGCCTGCTCAGAAGGAACAGCAGAGGTAGAAGACAGAGATAGAGTATATCCACGTGACTCACTCAGCCTGCTCAGAAGGAACAGCAGAGGTATAAGACAGAGATGGAGTATATCCACGTGTCTCACTCAGCCTGCTCAGAAGGAACAGCAGAGGTAGAAGACAGAGATATAGTATATCCACGTGTCTCACTCAGCCTTCTCAGAAGGAACAGCAGAGGTAGAAGACAGAGATATAGTATATCCACGTGTCTCACTCAGCCTGCTCAGAAGGAACAGCAGAGGTAGAAGACAGATATAGAGTATATCCACGTGTCTCACTCAGCCTGCTCAGAAGGAACAGCAGAGGTAGAAGACAGAGATATAGTATATCCACGTGTCTCACTCAGCCTGCTCAGAAGGAACAGCAGAGGTAGAAGACAGAGATATAGTATATCCACGTGTCTCACTCAGCCTGCTCAGAAGGAACAGCAGAGGTAGAAGACCGAAATATAGTATATCCACGTGTCTCACTCAGCCTGCTCAGAAGGAACAGCAGAGGTAGAAGACAGAGATAGAGTATATCCACGTGTCTCACTCAGACTGCTCAGAAGGAACAGCAGAGGTAGAAGACAGAGATAGAGTATATCCACGTGTCTCACTCAGCCTGCTCATAAGGAACAACAGAGGTAGAAGACAGAGATAGAGTATATCCACGTGTGTGATTTACCACTCACTCAGCCTGCTCAGAAGGAACAGCAGAGGTAGAAGACAGAGATAGAGTATATCCACGTGTGTCACTCAGCCTGCTCAGAAGGAACAGCAGAGGTAGAAGACAGAGATATAGCATATCCACGTGTCTCACTCAGCCTGCTCAGAAGGAACAGCAGAGGTAGAAGACAGAGATAGAGTATATCCACGTGTCTCACTCAGCCTGCTCAGAAGGAACAGCAGAGGTAGAAGACAGAGATATAGTATATCCACGTGTCTCACTCAGCCTGCTCAGAAGGAACAGCAGAGGTAGAAGACAGAGATAGAGTATATCCACGTGTCTCAGTCAGCCTGCTCAGAAGGAACAGCAGAGGTAGAAGACAGAGATAGAGTATATCCACGTGTCTCACTCAGCCTGCTCAGAAGGAACAGCAGAGGTAGAAGACAGAGATAGAGTATATCCACGTGTCTGATCTACACCTCATTCAGCCTGCTCAGAAGGAACATCATAGGTAGAAGACAGAGATAGAGTATATCCACGTGACTCACTCAGCCTGCTCAGAAGGAACAGCAGAGGTATAAGACAGAGATGGAGTATATCCACGTGTCTCACTCAGCCTGCTCAGAAGGAACAGCAGAGGTAGAAGACAGAGATATAGTATATCCACGTGTCTCACTCAGCCTGCTCAGAAGGAACAGCAGAGGTAGAAGACAGAGATATAGTATATCCACGTGTCTCACTCAGCCTGCTCAGAAGGAACAGCAGAGGTAGAAGACAGAGATAGAGTATATCCACGTGTCTCACTCAGCCTGCTCAGAAGGAACAGCAGAGGTAGAAGACAGAGATAGAGTATATCCACGTGTCTCACTCAGCCTGCTCAGAAGGAACAGCAGAGGTAGAAGACAGAGATAGAGTATATCCACGTGTCTGATCTACACCTCACTCAGCCTGCTCAGAAGGAACATCATAGGTAGAAGACAGAGATAGAGTATATCCACGTGACTCACTCAGCCTGCTCAGAAGGAACAGCAGAGGTAAAAGACAGAGATATAGTATATCCACGTGTCTGATCTACACCTCACTCAGCCTGCTCAGAAGGAACAGCAGAGGTATGAGACAGAGATGGAGTATATCCACGTGTCTCACTCAGCCTGCTCAGAAGGAACTGCAGAGGTAGAAGACAGAGATATAGTATATCCACGTGTCTCACTCAGCCTGCTCAGAAGGAACAGCAGAGGTAGAAGACAGAGATAGAGTATATCCATGTGTCTCACTCAGCCTGCTCAGAAGGAACAGCATAGGTAGAAGACAGAGATAGAGTATATCCACGTGACTCACTCAGCCTGCTCAGAAGGAACAGCAGAGGTATAAGACAGAGATGGAGTATATCCACGTGTCTCACTCAGCCTGCTCAGAAGGAACAGCAGAGGTAGAAGACAGAGATATAGTATATCCACGTGTCTCACTCAGCCTGCTCAGAAGGAACAGCAGAGGTAGAAGACAGATATAGAGTATATCCACGTGTCTCACTCAGCCTGCTCAGAAGGAACAGCAGAGGTAGAAGACAGAGATATAGTATATCCACGTGTCTCACTCAGCCTGCTCAGAAGGAACAGCAGAGGTAGAAGACAGAGATAGAGTATATCCACGTGTCTCACTCAGACTGCTCAGAAGGAACAGCAGAGGTAGAAGACAGAGATAGAGTATATCCACGTGTCTCACTCAGCCTGCTCATAAGGAACAACAGAGGTAGAAGACAGAGATAGAGTATATCCACGTGTGTGATCTACCACTCACTCAGCCTGCTCAGAAGGAACAGCAGAGGTAGAAGACAGAGATAGAGTATATCCACGTGTCTCACTCAGCCTGCTCAGAAGGAACAGCAGAGGTAGAAGACAGAGATATAGCATATCCACGTGTCTCACTCAGCCTGCTCAGAAGGAACAGCAGAGGTAGAAGACAGATATAGAGTATATCCACGTGTCTCACTCAGCCTGCTCAGAAGGAACAGCAGAGGTAGAAGACAGATATAGAGTATATCCACGTGTCTCACTCAGCCTGCTCAGAAGGAACAGCAGAGGTAGAAGACAGAGATATAGTATATCCACGTGTCTCACTCAGCCTGCTCAGAAGGAACAGCAGAGGTAGAAGACAGAGATAGAGTATATCCATGTGTCTCACTCAGCCTGCTCAGAAGGAACAGCAGAGGTAGAAGACAGAGATAGAGTATATCCACGTGACTCACTCAGCCTGCTCAGAAGGAACAGCAGAGGTAGAAGACAGAGATAGAGTATATCCACGTGTCTCACTCAGCCTGCTCATAAGGAACAACAGAGGTAGAAGACAGAGATAGAGTATATCCACGTGTGTGATCTACCACTCACTCAGCCTGCTCAGAAGGAACAGCAGAGGTAGAAGACAGAGATAGAGTATATCCACGTGTCTCACTCAGCCTGCTCAGAAGGAACAGCAGAGGTAGAAGACAGAGATATAGCATATCCACGTGTCTCACTCAGCCTGCTCAGAAGGAACAGCAGAGGTAGAAGACAGATATAGAGTATATCCACGTGTCTCACTCAGCCTGCTCAGAAGGAACAGCAGAGGTAGAAGACAGATATAGAGTATATCCACGTGTCTCACTCAGCCTGCTCAGAAGGAACAGCAGAGGTAGAAGACAGAGATATAGTATATCCACGTGTCTCACTCAGCCTGCTCAGAAGGAACAGCAGAGGTAGAAGACAGAGATATAGTATATCCACGTGTCTCACTCAGCCTGCTCAGAAGGAACAGCAGAGGTAGAAGACCGAAATATAGTATATCCACGTGTCTCACTCAGCCTGCTCAGAAGGAACAGCAGAGGTAGAAGACAGAGATAGAGTATATCCACGTGTCTCACTCAGACTGCTCAGAAGGAACAGCAGAGGTAGAAGACAGAGATAGAGTATATCCACGTGTCTCACTCAGCCTGCTCATAAGGAACAACAGAGGTAGAAGACAGAGATAGAGTATATCCACGTGTGTGATTTACCACTCACTCAGCCTGCTCAGAAGGAACAGCAGAGGTAGAAGACAGAGATAGAGTATATCCACGTGTGTCACTCAGCCTGCTCAGAAGGAACAGCAGAGGTAGAAGACAGAGATATAGCATATCCACGTGTCTCACTCAGCCTGCTCATAAGGAACAACAGAGGTAGAAGACAGAGATAGAGTATATCCACGTGTGTGATTTACCACTCACTCAGCCTGCTCAGAAGGAACAGCAGAGGTAGAAGACAGAGATAGAGTATATCCACGTGTGTCACTCAGCCTGCTCAGAAGGAACAGCAGAGGTAGAAGACAGAGATATAGCATATCCACGTGTCTCACTCAGCCTGCTCAGAAGGAACAGCAGAGGTAGAAGACAGAGATAGAGTATATCCACGTGTCTCACTCAGCCTGCTCAGAAGGAACAGCAGAGGTAGAAGACAGAGATAGAGTATATCCACGTGTCTCACTCAGCCTGCTCAGAGGGAACAGCAGAGGTAGAAGACAGAGATAGAGTATATCCACGTGTCTGATCTACACCTCACTCAGCCTGCTCAGAAGGAACATCATAGGTAGAAGACAGAGATAGAGTATATCCACGTGACTCACTCAGCCTGCTCAGAAGGAACAGCAGAGGTATGAGACAGAGATGGAGTATATCCACGTGTCTCACTCAGCCTGCTCAGAAGGAACTGCAGAGGTAGAAGACAGAGATATAGTATATCCACGTGTCTCACTCAGCCTGCTCAGAAGGAACAGCAGAGGTAGAAGACAGAGATAGAGTATATCCATGTTTCTCACTCAGCCTGCTCAGAAGGAACAGCAGAGGTAGAAGACAGAGATAGAGTATATCCACGTGACTCACTCAGCCTGCTCAGAAGGAACAGCAGAGGTATAAGACAGAGATGGAGTATATCCACGTGTCTCACTCAGCCTGCTCAGAAGGAACAGCAGAGGTAGAAGACAGAGATATAGTATATCCACGTGTCTCACTCAGCCTGCTCAGAAGGAACAGCAGAGGTAGAAGACAGAGATATAGTATATCCACGTGTCTCACTCAGCCTGCTCAGAAGGAACAGCAGAGGTAGAAGACAGAGATAGAGTATATCCACGTGTCTCACTCAGCCTGCTCAGAAGGAACAGCAGAGGTAGAAGACAGAGATAGAGTATATCCACGTGTCTCACTCAGCCTGCTCAGAAGGAACAGCAGAGGTAGAAGACAGAGATAGAGTATATCCACGTGTCTGATCTACACCTCACTCAGCCTGCTCAGAAGGAACATCATAGGTAGAAGACAGAGATAGAGTATATCCACGTGACTCACTCAGCCTGCTCAGAAGGAACAGCAGAGGTAAAAGACAGAGATATAGTATATCCACGTGTCTGATCTACACCTCACTCAGCCTGCTCAGAAGGAACAGCAGAGGTATGAGACAGAGATGGAGTATATCCACGTGTCTCACTCAGCCTGCTCAGAAGGAACTGCAGAGGTAGAAGACAGAGATATAGTATATCCACGTGTCTCACTCAGCCTGCTCAGAAGGAACAGCAGAGGTAGAAGACAGAGATAGAGTATATCCATGTGTCTCACTCAGCCTGCTCAGAAGGAACAGCATAGGTAGAAGACAGAGATAGAGTATATCCACGTGACTCACTCAGCCTGCTCAGAAGGAACAGCAGAGGTATAAGACAGAGATGGAGTATATCCACGTGTCTCACTCAGCCTGCTCAGAAGGAACAGCAGAGGTAGAAGACAGAGATATAGTATATCCACGTGTCTCACTCAGCCTGCTCAGAAGGAACAGCAGAGGTAGAAGACAGATATAGAGTATATCCACGTGTCTCACTCAGCCTGCTCAGAAGGAACAGCAGAGGTAGAAGACAGAGATATAGTATATCCACGTGTCTCACTCAGCCTGCTCAGAAGGAACAGCAGAGGTAGAAGACAGAGATAGAGTATATCCACGTGTCTCACTCAGACTGCTCAGAAGGAACAGCAGAGGTAGAAGACAGAGATAGAGTATATCCACGTGTCTCACTCAGCCTGCTCATAAGGAACAACAGAGGTAGAAGACAGAGATAGAGTATATCCACGTGTGTGATCTACCACTCACTCAGCCTGCTCAGAAGGAACAGCAGAGGTAGAAGACAGAGATAGAGTATATCCACGTGTCTCACTCAGCCTGCTCAGAAGGAACAGCAGAGGTAGAAGACAGAGATATAGCATATCCCCGTGTCTCACTCAGCCTGCTCAGAAGGAACAGCAGAGGTAGAAGACAGATATAGAGTATATCCACGTGTCTCACTCAGCCTGCTCAGAAGGAACAGCAGAGGTAGAAGACAGATATAGAGTATATCCACGTGTCTCACTCAGCCTGCTCAGAAGGAACAGCAGAGGTAGAAGACAGAGATATAGTATATCCACGTGTCTCACTCAGCCTGCTCAGAAGGAACAGCAGAGGTAGAAGACAGAGATATAGTATATCCACGTGTCTCACTCAGCCTGCTCAGAAGGAACAGCAGAGGTAGAAGACAGAGATAGAGTATATCCACGTGTCTCACTCAGCCTGCTCAGAAGGAACAGCAGAGGTAGAAGACAGAGATAGAGTATATCCACGTGTCTCACTCAGCCTGCTCAGAAGGAACAGCAGAGGTAGAAGTCAGATATAGAGTATATCCACGTGTCTCACTCAGCCTGCTCAGAAGGAACAGCAGAGGTAGAAGACAGAGATAGAGTATATCCACGTGTCTCACTCAGCCTGCTCATAAGGAACAACAGAGGTAGAAGACAGAGATAGAGTATATCCACGTGTGTGATCTACCACTCACTCAGCCTGCTCAGAAGGAACAGCAGAGGTAGAAGACAGAGATAGAGTATATCCACGTGTCTCACTCAGCCTGCTCAGAAGGAACAGCAGAGGTAGAAGACAGAGATATAGCATATCCCCGTGTCTCACTCAGCCTGCTCAGAAGGAACAGCAGAGGTAGAAGACAGATATAGAGTATATCCACGTGTCTCACTCAGCCTGCTCAGAAGGAACAGCAGAGGTAGAAGACAGATATAGAGTATATCCACGTGTCTCACTCAGCCTGCTCAGAAGGAACAGCAGAGGTAGAAGACAGAGATATAGTATATCCACGTGTCTCACTCAGCCTGCTCAGAAGGAACAGCAGAGGTAGAAGACAGAGATATAGTATATCCACGTGTCTCACTCAGCCTGCTCAGAAGGAACAGCAGAGGTAGAAGACAGAGATAGAGTATATCCACGTGTCTCACTCAGCCTGCTCAGAAGGAACAGCAGAGGTAGAAGACAGAGATAGAGTATATCCACGTGTCTCACTCAGCCTGCTCAGAAGGAACAGCAGAGGTAGAAGTCAGATATAGAGTATATCCACGTGTCTCACTCAGACTGCTCAGAAGGAACAGCAGAGGTAGAAGACAGAGATAGAGTATATCCACGTGTCTCACTCAGCCTGCTCATAAGGAACAACAGAGGTAGAAGACAGAGATAGAGTATATCCACGTGTGTGATCTACCACTCACTCAGCCGGCTCAGAAGGAACAGCAGAGGTAGAAGACAGAGATAGAGTATATCCACGTGTCTCACTCAGCCTGCTCAGAAGGAACAGCAGAGGTAGAAGACAGAGATATAGCATATCCACGTGTCTCACTCAGCCTGCTCAGAAGGAACAGCAGAGGTAGAAGACAGAGATAGAGTATATCCACGTGTCTCACTCAGCCTGCTCAGAAGGAACAGCAGAGGTAGAAGACAGAGATATAGTATATCCACGTGTCTCACTCAGCCTGCTCAGAAGGAACAGCAGAGGTAGAAGACAGAGATAGAGTATATCCACGTGTCTCACTCAGCCTGCTCAGAAGGAACAGCAGAGGTAGAAGACAGAGATAGAGTATATCCACGTGTCTGATCTACACCTCACTCAGCCTGCTCAGAAGGAACATCATAGGTAGAAGACAGAGATAGAGTATATCCACGTGACTCACTCAGCCTGCTCAGAAGGAACAGCAGAGGTAAAAGACAGAGATATAGTATATCCACGTGTCTCACTCAGCCTGCTCAGAAGGAACAGCAGAGGTAGAAGACAGAGATAGAGTATATCCATGTGTCTCACTCAGCCTGCTCAGAAGGAACAGCAGAGGTAGAAGACAGAGATAGAGTATATCCACGTGACTCACTCAGCCTGCTCAGAAGGAACAGCAGAGGTATAAGACAGAGATGGAGTATATCCACGTGTCTCACTCAGCCTGCTCAGAAGGAACAGCATAGGTAGAAGACAGAGATATAGTATATCCACGTGTCTCACTCAGCCTGCTCAGAAGGAACAGCAGAGGTAGAAGACAGATATAGAGTATATCCACGTGTCTCACTCAGCCTGCTCAGAAGGAACAGCAGAGGTAAAAGACAGAGATATAGTATATCTACGTGTCTCACTCAGCCTGCTCAGAAGGAACAGCAGAGGTAGAAGACAGAGATAGAGTATATCCACGTGTCTCACTCAGACTGCTCAGAAGGAACAGCAGAGGTAGAAGACAGAGATGGAGTATATCCACGTGTCTCACTCAGCCTGCTCATAAGGAACAACAGAGGTAGAAGACAGAGATAGAGTATATCCACGTGTGTGATCTACCACTCACTCAGCCTGCTCAGAAGGAACAGCAGAGGTAGAAGACAGAGATAGAGTATATCCACGTGTCTCACTCAGCCTGCTCAGAAGGAACAGCAGAGGTAGAAGACAGAGATATAGCATATCCACGTGTCTCACTCAGCCTGCTCAGAAGGAACAGCAGAGGTAGAAGACAGATATAGAGTATATCCACGTGTCTCACTCAGCCTGCTCAGAAGGAACAGCAGAGGTAGAAGACAGATATAGAGTATATCCACGTGTCTCACTCAGCCTGCTCAGAAGGAACAGCAGAGGTAGAAGACAGAGATATAGTATATCCACGTGTCTCACTCAGCCTGCTTAGAAGGAACAGCAGAGGTAGAAGACAGAGATAGAGTATATCCACGTGTCTCACTCAGCCTGCTCAGAAGGAACAGCAGAGGTAGAAGACAGAGATATAGTATATCCACGTGTCTCACTCAGCCTGCTCAGAAGGAACAGCAGAGGTAGAAGACAGAGATAGAGTATATCCACGTGTCTCACTCAGCCTGCTCAGAAGGAACAGCAGAGGTAGAAGTCAGATATAGAGTATATCCACGTGTCTCACTCAGACTGCTCAGAAGGAACAGCATAGGTAGAAGACAGAGATAGAGTATATCCACGTGTCTCACTCAGCCTGCTCATAAGGAACAACAGAGGTAGAAGACAGAGATAGAGTATATCCACGTGTGTGATCTACCACTCACTCAGCCGGCTCAAAAGGAACAGCAGAGGTAGAAGACAGAGATAGAGTATATCCACATGTCTCACTCAGCCTGCTCAGAAGGAACAGCAGAGGTAGAAGACAGAGATATAGCATATCCACGTGTCTCACTCAGCCTGCTCAGAAGGAACAGCAGAGGTAGAAGACAGAGATAGAGTATATCCACGTGTCTCACTCAGCCTGCTCAGAAGGAACAGCAGAGGTAGAAGACAGAGATATAGTATATCCACGTGTCTCACTCAGCCTGCTCAGAAGGAACAGCAGAGGTAGAAGACAGAGATAGAGTATATCCACGTGTCTCACTCAGCCTGCTCAGAAGGAACATCAGAGGTAGAAGGCAGAGATAGAGTATATCCACGTGACTCACTCAGCCTGTTCAGAAGGAACAGCAGAGGTAAAAGACAGAGATATAGTATATCCACGTGTCTGATCTACACCTCACTCAGCCTGCTCAGAAGGAACATCATAGGTAGAAGACAGAGATAGAGTATATCCACGTGACTCACTCAGCCTGCTCAGAAGGAACAGCAGAGGTAAAAGACAGAGATATAGTATATCCATGTGTCTGATCTACACCTCACTCAGCCTGCTCAGAAGGAACAGCAGAGGTATGAGACAGAGATGGAGTATATCCACGTGTCTCACTCAGCCTGCTCAGAAGGAACTGCAGAGGTAGAAGACAGAGATATAGTATATCCACGTGTCTCACTCAGCCTGCTCAGAAGGAACAGCAGAGGTAGAAGACAGAGATAGAGTATATCCATGTGTCTCACTCAGCCTGCTCAGAAGGAACAGCAGAGGTATAAGACAGAGTTGGAGTATATCCACGTGTCTCACTCAGCCTGCTCAGAAGGAACAGCAGAGGTAGAAGACAGAGATATAGTATATCCACGTGTCTCACTCAGCCTGCTCAGAAGGAACAGCAGAGGTAGAAGACAGATATAGAGTATATCCACGTGTCTCACTCAGCCTGCTCAGAAGGAACAGCAGAGGTAGAAGACAGAGATATAGTATATCCACGTGTCTCACTCAGCCTGCTCAGAAGGAACAGCAGAGGTAAAAGACAGAGATATAGTATATCCATGTGTCTGATCTACACCTCACTCAGCCTGCTCAGAAGGAACAGCAGAGGTATGAGACAGAGATGGAGTATATCCACGTGTCTCACTCAGCCTGCTCAGAAGGAACTGCAGAGGTAGAAGACAGAGATATAGTATATCCACGTGTCTCACTCAGCCTGCTCAGAAGGAACAGCAGAGGTAGAAGACAGAGATAGAGTATATCCATGTGTCTCACTCAGCCTGCTCAGAAGGAACAGCAGAGGTAGAAGACAGAGATAGAGTATATCCACGTGACTCACTCAGCCTGCTCAGAAGGAACAGCAGAGGTATAAGACAGAGTTGGAGTATATCCACGTGTCTCACTCAGCCTGCTCAGAAGGAACAGCAGAGGTAGAAGACAGAGATATAGTATATCCACGTGTCTCACTCAGCCTGCTCAGAAGGAACAGCAGAGGTAGAAGACAGATATAGAGTATATCCACGTGTCTCACTCAGCCTGCTCAGAAGGAACAGCAGAGGTAGAAGACAGAGATATAGTATATCCACGTGTCTCACTCAGCCTGCTCAGAAGGAACAGCAGAGGTAGAAGACAGAGATATAGTATATCCACGTGTCTCACTCAGCCTGCTCAGAAGGAACAGCAGAGGTAGAAGACAGAGATAGAGTATATCCACGTGTCTCACTCAGCCTGCTCAGAAGGAACAGCAGAGGTAGAAGACAGAGATATAGTATATCCACGTGTCTCACTCAGCCTGCTCAGAAGGAACAGCAGAGGTAGAAGACAGAGATAGAGTATATCCACGTGTCTCACTCAGCCTGCTCAGAAGGAACAGCAGAGGTAGAAGTCAGAGATAGAGTATATCCACGTGTCTCACTCAGACTGCTCAGAAGGAACAGCAGAGGTAGAAGACAGAGATAGAGTATATCCACGTGTCTCACTCAGCCTGCTCATAAGGAACAACAGAGGTAGAAGACAGAGATAGAGTATATCCACGTGTGTGATCTACCACTCACTCAGCCTGCTCAGAAGGAACAGCAGAGGTAGAAGACAGAGATAGAGTATATCCACGTGTCTCACTCAGCCTGCTCAGAAGGAACAGCAGAGGTAGAAGACAGAGATATAGCATATCCACGTGTCTCACTCAGACTGCTCAGAAGGAACAGCAGAGGTAGAAGACAGAGATAGAGTATATCCACGTGTCTCACTCAGCCTGCTCAGAAGGAACAGCAGAGGTAGAAGACAGAGATATAGTATATCCACGTGTCTCACTCAGCCTGCTCAGAAGGAACAGCAGAGGTAGAAGACAGAGATAGAGTATATCCACGTGTCTCACTCAGCCTGCTCAGAAGGAACAGCAGAGGTAGAAGACAGAGATAGAGTATATCCACGTGTCTCACTCAGCCTGATCAGAAGGAACAGCAGAGGTAGAAGACAGAGATAGAGTATATCCACGTGTCTGATCTACACCTCACTCAGCCTGCTCAGAAGGAACATCATAGGTAGAAGACAGAGATAGAGTATATCCACGTGACTCACTCAGCCTGCTCAGAAGGAACAGCAGAGGTAAAAGACAGAGATATAGTATATCCACGTGTCTGATCTACACCTCACTCAGCCTGCTCAGAAGGAACAGCAGAGGTATGAGACAGAGATGGAGTATATCCACGTGTCTCACTCAGCCTGCTCAGAAGGAACTGCAGAGGTAGAAGACAGAGATATAGTATATCCACGTGTCTCACTCAGCCTGCTCAGAAGGAACAGCAGAGGTAGAAGACAGAGATAGAGTATATCCACGTGACTCACTCAGCCTGCTCAGAAGGAACAGCAGAGGTATAAGACAGAGTTGGAGTATATCCACGTGTCTCACTCAGCCTGCTCAGAAGGAACAGCAGAGGTAGAAGACAGAGATATAGTATATCCACGTGTCTCACTCAGCCTGCTCAGAAGGAACAGCAGAGGTAGAAGACAGATATAGAGTATATCCACGTGTCTCACTCAGCCTGCTCAGAAGGAACAGCAGAGGTAGAAGACAGAGATATAGTATATCCACGTGTCTCACTCAGCCTGCTCAGAAGGAACAGCAGAGGTAGAAGACAGATATAGAGTATATCCACGTGTCTCACTCAGCCTGCTCAGAAGGAACAGCAGAGGTAGAAGACAGAGATATAGTATATCCACGTGTCTCACTCAGCCTGCTCAGAAGGAACAGCAGAGGTAGAAGACAGAGATATAGTATATCCACGTGTCTCACTCAGCCTGCTCAGAAGGAACAGCAGAGGTAGAAGACAGAGATAGAGTATATCCACGTGTCTCACTCAGCCTGCTCAGAAGGAACAGCAGAGGTAGAAGACAGAGATATAGTATATCCACGTGTCTCACTCAGCCTGCTCAGAAGGAACAGCAGAGGTAGAAGACAGAGATAGAGTATATCCACGTGTCTCACTCAGCCTGCTCAGAAGGAACAGCAGAGGTAGAAGTCAGAGATAGAGTATATCCACGTGTCTCACTCAGACTGCTCAGAAGGAACAGCAGAGGTAGAAGACAGAGATAGAGTATATCCACGTGTCTCACTCAGCCTGCTCATAAGGAACAACAGAGGTAGAAGACAGAGATAGAGTATATCCACGTGTGTGATCTACCACTCACTCAGCCTGCTCAGAAGGAACAGCAGAGGTAGAAGACAGAGATAGAGTATATCCACGTGTCTCACTCAGCCTGCTCAGAAGGAACAGCAGAGGTAGAAGACAGAGATATAGCATATCCACGTGTCTCACTCAGACTGCTCAGAAGGAACAGCAGAGGTAGAAGACAGAGATAGAGTATATCCACGTGTCTCACTCAGCCTGCTCAGAAGGAACAGCAGAGGTAGAAGACAGAGATATAGTATATCCACGTGTCTCACTCAGCCTGCTCAGAAGGAACAGCAGAGGTAGAAGACAGAAATAGAGTATATCCACGTGTCTCACTCAGCCTGCTCAGAAGGAACAGCAGAGGTAGAAGACAGAGATAGAGTATATCCACGTGTCTCACTCAGCCTGCTCAGAAGGAACAGCAGAGGTAGAAGACAGAGATAGAGTATATCCACGTGTCTCACTCAGCCTGCTCAGAAGGAACAGCAGAGGTAGAAGACAGAGATAGAGTATATCCACGTGTCTGATCTACACCTCACTCAGCCTGCTCAGAAGGAACATCATAGGTAGAAGACAGAGATAGAGTATATCCACGTGACTCACTCAGCCTGCTCAGAAGGAACAGCAGAGGTAAAAGACAGAGATATAGTATATCCACGTGTCTGATCTACACCTCACTCAGCCTGCTCAGAAGGAACAGCAGAGGTATGAGACAGAGATGGAGTATATCCACGTGTCTCACTCAGCCTGCTCAGAAGGAACTGCAGAGGTAGAAGACAGAGATATAGTATATCCACGTGTCTCACTCAGCCTGCTCAGAAGGAACAGCAGAGGTAGAAGACAGAGATAGAGTATATCCATGTGTCTCACTCAGCCTGCTCAGAAGGAACAGCAGAGGTAGAAGACAGAGATAGAGTATATCCACGTGACTCACTCAGCCTGCTCAGAAGGAACAGCAGAGGTATAAGACAGAGATGGAGTATATCCACGTGTCTCACTCAGCCTGCTCAGAAGGAACAGCATAGGTAGAAGACAGAGATATAGTATATCCACGTGTCTCACTCAGCCTGCTCAGAAGGAACAGCAGAGGTAGAAGACAGATATAGAGTATATCCACGTGTCTCACTCAGCCTGCTCAGAAGGAACAGCAGAGGTAAAAGACAGAGATATAGTATATCCACGTGTCTCACTCAGCCTGCTCAGAAGGAACAGCAGAGGTAGAAGACAGAGATAGAGTATATCCACGTGTCTCACTCAGACTGCTCAGAAGGAACAGCAGAGGTAGAAGACAGAGATAGAGTATATCCACGTGTCTCACTCAGCCTGCTCATAAGGAACAACAGAGGTAGAAGACAGAGATAGAGTATATCCACGTGTGTGATCTACCACTCACTCAGCCTGCTCAGAAGGAACAGCAGAGGTAGAAGACAGAGATAGAGTATATCCACGTGTCTCACTCAGCCTGCTCAGAAGGAACAGCAGAGGTAGAAGACAGAGATATAGCATATCCACGTGTCTCACTCAGCCTGCTCAGAAGGAACAGCAGAGGTAGAAGACAGATATAGAGTATATCCACGTGTCTCACTCAGCCTGCTCAGAAGGAACAGCAGAGGTAGAAGACAGATATAGAGTATATCCACGTGTCTCACTCAGCCTGCTCAGAAGGAACGGCAGAGGTAGAAGACAGAGATATAGTATATCCACGTGTCTCACTCAGCCTGCTTAGAAGGAACAGCAGAGGTAGAAGACAGAGATAGAGTATATCCACGTGTCTCACTCAGCCTGCTCAGAAGGAACAGCAGAGGTAGAAGACAGAGATATAGTATATCCACGTGTCTCACTCAGCCTGCTCAGAAGGAACAGCAGAGGTAGAAGACAGAGATAGAGTATATCCACGTGTCTCACTCAGCCTGCTCAGAAGGAACAGCAGAGGTAGAAGTCAGATATAGAGTATATCCACGTGTCTCACTCAGCCTGATCAGAAGGAACAGCAGAGGTAGAAGACAGAGATAGAGTATATCCACGTGTCTGATCTACACCTCACTCAGCCTGCTCAGAAGGAACATCATAGGTAGAAGACAGAGATAGAGTATATCCACGTGACTCACTCAGCCTGCTCAGAAGGAACAGCAGAGGTAAAAGACAGAGATATAGTATATCCACGTGTCTGATCTACACCTCACTCAGCCTGCTCAGAAGGAACAGCAGAGGTATGAGACAGAGATGGAGTATATCCACGTGTCTCACTCAGCCTGCTCAGAAGGAACTGCAGAGGTAGAAGACAGAGATATAGTATATCCACGTGTCTCACTCAGCCTGCTCAGAAGGAACAGCAGAGGTAGAAGACAGAGATAGAGTATATCCACGTGACTCACTCAGCCTGCTCAGAAGGAACAGCAGAGGTATAAGACAGAGTTGGAGTATATCCACGTGTCTCACTCAGCCTGCTCAGAAGGAACAGCAGAGGTAGAAGACAGAGATATAGTATATCCACGTGTCTCACTCAGCCTGCTCAGAAGGAACAGCAGAGGTAGAAGACAGATATAGAGTATATCCACGTGTCTCACTCAGCCTGCTCAGAAGGAACAGCAGAGGTAGAAGACAGAGATATAGTATATCCACGTGTCTCACTCAGCCTGCTCAGAAGGAACAGCAGAGGTAGAAGACAGATATAGAGTATATCCACGTGTCTCACTCAGCCTGCTCAGAAGGAACAGCAGAGGTAGAAGACAGAGATATAGTATATCCACGTGTCTCACTCAGCCTGCTCAGAAGGAACAGCAGAGGTAGAAGACAGAGATATAGTATATCCACGTGTCTCACTCAGCCTGCTCAGAAGGAACAGCAGAGGTAGAAGACAGAGATAGAGTATATCCACGTGTCTCACTCAGCCTGCTCAGAAGGAACAGCAGAGGTAGAAGACAGAGATATAGTATATCCACGTGTCTCACTCAGCCTGCTCAGAAGGAACAGCAGAGGTAGAAGACAGAGATAGAGTATATCCACGTGTCTCACTCAGCCTGCTCAGAAGGAACAGCAGAGGTAGAAGTCAGAGATAGAGTATATCCACGTGTCTCACTCAGACTGCTCAGAAGGAACAGCAGAGGTAGAAGACAGAGATAGAGTATATCCACGTGTCTCACTCAGCCTGCTCATAAGGAACAACAGAGGTAGAAGACAGAGATAGAGTATATCCACGTGTGTGATCTACCACTCACTCAGCCTGCTCAGAAGGAACAGCAGAGGTAGAAGACAGAGATAGAGTATATCCACGTGTCTCACTCAGCCTGCTCAGAAGGAACAGCAGAGGTAGAAGACAGAGATATAGCATATCCACGTGTCTCACTCAGACTGCTCAGAAGGAACAGCAGAGGTAGAAGACAGAGATAGAGTATATCCACGTGTCTCACTCAGCCTGCTCAGAAGGAACAGCAGAGGTAGAAGACAGAGATATAGTATATCCACGTGTCTCACTCAGCCTGCTCAGAAGGAACAGCAGAGGTAGAAGACAGAGATAGAGTATATCCACGTGTCTCACTCAGCCTGCTCAGAAGGAACAGCAGAGGTAGAAGACAGAGATAGAGTATATCCACGTGTCTCACTCAGCCTGCTCAGAAGGAACAGCAGAGGTAGAAGACAGAGATAGAGTATATCCACGTGTCTCACTCAGCCTGCTCAGAAGGAACAGCAGAGGTAGAAGACAGAGATAGAGTATATCCACGTGTCTGATCTACACCTCACTCAGCCTGCTCAGAAGGAACATCATAGGTAGAAGACAGAGATAGAGTATATCCACGTGACTCACTCAGCCTGCTCAGAAGGAACAGCAGAGGTAAAAGACAGAGATATAGTATATCCACGTGTCTGATCTACACCTCACTCAGCCTGCTCAGAAGGAACAGCAGAGGTATGAGACAGAGATGGAGTATATCCACGTGTCTCACTCAGCCTGCTCAGAAGGAACTGCAGAGGTAGAAGACAGAGATAAAGTATATCCACGTGTCTCACTCAGCCTGCTCAGAAGGAACAGCAGAGGTAGAAGACAGAGATAGAGTATATCCATGTGTCTCACTCAGCCTGCTCAGAAGGAACAGCAGAGGTAGAAGACAGAGATAGAGTATATCCACGTGACTCACTCAGCCTGCTCAGAAGGAACAGCAGAGGTATAAGACAGAGATGGAGTATATCCACGTGTCTCACTCAGCCTGCTCAGAAGGAACAGCATAGGTAGAAGACAGAGATATAGTATATCCACGTGTCTCACTCAGCCTGCTCAGAAGGAACAGCAGAGGTAGAAGACAGATATAGAGTATATCCACGTGTCTCACTCAGCCTGCTCAGAAGGAACAGCAGAGGTAAAAGACAGAGATATAGTATATCCACGTGTCTCACTCAGCCTGCTCAGAAGGAACAGCAGAGGTAGAAGACAGAGATAGAGTATATCCACGTGTCTCACTCAGACTGCTCAGAAGGAACAGCAGAGGTAGAAGACAGAGATAGAGTATATCCACGTGTCTCACTCAGCCTGCTCATAAGGAACAACAGAGGTAGAAGACAGAGATAGAGTATATCCACGTGTGTGATCTACCACTCACTCAGCCTGCTCAGAAGGAACAGCAGAGGTAGAAGACAGAGATAGAGTATATCCACGTGTCTCACTCAGCCTGCTCAGAAGGAACAGCAGAGGTAGAAGACAGAGATATAGCATATCCACGTGTCTCACTCAGCCTGCTCAGAAGGAACAGCAGAGGTAGAAGACAGATATAGAGTATATCCACGTGTCTCACTCAGCCTGCTCAGAAGGAACAGCAGAGGTAGAAGACAGATATAGAGTATATCCACGTGTCTCACTCAGCCTGCTCAGAAGGAACGGCAGAGGTAGAAGACAGAGATATAGTATATCCACGTGTCTCACTCAGCCTGCTTAGAAGGAACAGCAGAGGTAGAAGACAGAGATAGAGTATATCCACGTGTCTCACTCAGCCTGCTCAGAAGGAACAGCAGAGGTAGAAGACAGAGATATAGTATATCCACGTGTCTCACTCAGCCTGCTCAGAAGGAACAGCAGAGGTAGAAGACAGAGATAGAGTATATCCACGTGTCTCACTCAGCCTGCTCAGAAGGAACAGCAGAGGTAGAAGTCAGATATAGAGTATATCCACGTGTCTCACTCAGACTGCTCAGAAGGAACAGCAGAGGTAGAAGACAGAGATAGAGTATATCCACGTGTCTCACTCAGCCTGCTCATAAGGAACAACAGAGGTAGAAGACAGAGATAGAGTATATCCACGTGTGTGATCTACCACTCACTCAGCCGGCTCAAAAGGAACAGCAGAGGTAGAAGACAGAGATAGAGTATATCCACATGTCTCACTCAGCCTGCTCAGAAGGAACAGCAGAGGTAGAAGACAGAGATATAGCATATCCACGTGTCTCACTCAGCCTGCTCAGAAGGAACAGCAGAGGTAGAAGACAGAGATAGAGTATATCCACGTGTCTCACTCAGCCTGCTCAGAAGGAACAGCAGAGGTAGAAGACAGAGATATAGTATATCCACGTGTCTCACTCAGCCTGCTCAGAAGGAACAGCAGAGGTAGAAGACAGAGATAGAGTATATCCACGTGTCTCACTCAGCCTGCTCAGAAGGAACATCAGAGGTAGAAGGCAGAGATAGAGTATATCCACGTGACTCACTCAGCCTGCTCAGAAGGAACAGCAGAGGTAAAAGACAGAGATATAGTATATCCACGTGTCTGATCTACACCTCACTCAGCCTGCTCAGAAGGAACATCATAGGTAGAAGACAGAGATAGAGTATATCCACGTGACTCACTCAGCCTGCTCAGAAGGAACAGCAGAGGTAAAAGACAGAGATATAGTATATCCATGTGTCTGATCTACACCTCACTCAGCCTGCTCAGACGAAACAGCAGAGGTATGAGACAGAGATGGAGTATATCCACGTGTCTCACTCAGCCTGCTCAGAAGGAACTGCAGAGGTAGAAGACAGAGATATAGTATATCCACGTGTCTCACTCAGCCTGCTCAGAAGGAACAGCAGAGGTAGAAGACAGAGATAGAGTATATCCATGTGTCTCACTCAGCCTGCTCAGAAGGAACAGCAGAGGTATAAGACAGAGTTGGAGTATATCCACGTGTCTCACTCAGCCTGCTCAGAAGGAACAGCAGAGGTAGAAGACAGAGATATAGTATATCCACGTGTCTCACTCAGCCTGCTCAGAAGGAACAGCAGAGGTAGAAGACAGATATAGAGTATATCCACGTGTCTCACTCAGCCTGCTCAGAAGGAACAGCAGAGGTAGAAGACAGAGATATAGTATATCCACGTGTCTCACTCAGCCTGCTCAGAAGGAACAGCAGAGGTAAAAGACAGAGATATAGTATATCCATGTGTCTGATCTACACCTCACTCAGCCTGCTCAGAAGGAACAGCAGAGGTATGAGACAGAGATGGAGTATATCCACGTGTCTCACTCAGCCTGCTCAGAAGGAACTGCAGAGGTAGAAGACAGAGATATAGTATATCCACGTGTCTCACTCAGCCTGCTCAGAAGGAACAGCAGAGGTAGAAGACAGAGATAGAGTATATCCATGTGTCTCACTCAGCCTGCTCAGAAGGAACAGCAGAGGTAGAAGACAGAGATAGAGTATATCCACGTGACTCACTCAGCCTGCTCAGAAGGAACAGCAGAGGTATAAGACAGAGTTGGAGTATATCCACGTGTCTCACTCAGCCTGCTCAGAAGGAACAGCAGAGGTAGAAGACAGAGATATAGTATATCCACGTGTCTCACTCAGCCTGCTCAGAAGGAACAGCAGAGGTAGAAGACAGATATAGAGTATATCCACGTGTCTCACTCAGCCTGCTCAGAAGGAACAGCAGAGGTAGAAGACAGAGATATAGTATATCCACGTGTCTCACTCAGCCTGCTCAGAAGGAACAGCAGAGGTAGAAGACAGAGATATAGTATATCCACGTGTCTCACTCAGCCTGCTCAGAAGGAACAGCAGAGGTAGAAGACAGAGATATAGTATATCCACGTGTCTCACTCAGCCTGCTCAGAAGGAACAGCAGAGGTTGAAGACAGAGATAGAGTATATCCACGTGTCTCACTCAGCCTGCTCAGAAGGAACAGCAGAGGTAGAAGACAGAGATATAGTATATCCACGTGTCTCACTCAGCCTGCTCAGAAGGAACAGCAGAGGTAGAAGACAGAGATAGAGTATATCCACGTGTCTCACTCAGCCTGCTCAGAAGGAACAGCAGAGGTAGAAGTCAGAGATAGAGTATATCCACGTGTCTCACTCAGACTGCTCAGAAGGAACAGCAGAGGTAGAAGACAGAGATAGAGTATATCCACGTGTCTCACTCAGCCTGCTCATAAGGAACAACAGAGGTAGAAGACAGAGATAGAGTATATCCACGTGTGTGATCTACCACTCACTCAGCCTGCTCAGAAGGAACAGCAGAGGTAGAAGACAGAGATAGAGTATATCCACGTGTCTCACTCAGACTGCTCAGAAGGAACAGCAGAGGTAGAAGACAGAGATATAGCATATCCACGTGTCTCACTCAGACTGCTCAGAAGGAACAGCAGAGGTAGAAGACAGAGATAGAGTATATCCACGTGTCTCACTCAGCCTGCTCAGAAGGAACAGCAGAGGTAGAAGACAGAGATATAGTATATCCACGTGTCTCACTCAGCCTGCTCAGAAGGAACAGCAGAGGTAGAAGACAGAGATAGAGTATATCCACGTGTCTCACTCAGCCTGCTCAGAAGGAACAGCAGAGGTAGAAGACAGAGATAGAGTATATCCACGTGTCTCACTCAGCCTGATCAGAAGGAACAGCAGAGGTAGAAGACAGAGATAGAGTATATCCACGTGTCTGATCTACACCTCACTCAGCCTGCTCAGAAGGAACATCATAGGTAGAAGACAGAGATAGAGTATATCCACGTGACTCACTCAGCCTGCTCAGAAGGAACAGCAGAGGTAAAAGACAGAGATAGAGTATATCCACGTGTCTGATCTACACCTCACTCAGCCTGCTCAGAAGGAACATCATAGGTAGAAGACAGAGATAGAGTATATCCACGTGACTCACTCAGCCTGCTCAGAAGGAACAGCAGAGGTAAAAGACAGAGATATAGTATATCCACGTGTCTGATCTACACCTCACTCAGCCTGCTCAGAAGGAACAGCAGAGGTATGAGACAGAGATGGAGTATATCCACGTGTCTCACTCAGCCTGCTCAGAAGGAACTGCAGAGGTAGAAGACAGAGATATAGTATATCCACGTGTCTCACTCAACCTGCTCAGAAGGAACAGCAGAGGTAGAAGACAGAGATAGAGTATATCCATGTGTCTCACTCAGCCTGCTCAGAAGGAACAGCAGAGGTAGAAGACAGAGATAGAGTATATCCACGTGACTCACTCAGCCTGCTCAGAAGGAACAGCAGAGGTATAAGACAGAGATGGAGTATATCCACGTGTCTCACTCAGCCTGCTCAGAAGGAACAGCAGAGGTAGAAGACAGAGATATAGTATATCCACGTGTCTCACTCAGCCTGCTCAGAAGGAACAGCAGAGGTAGAAGACAGATATAGAGTATATCCACGTGTCTGATCTACACCTCACTCAGCCTGCTCAGAAGGAACAGCAGAGGTAGAAGACAGAGATAGAGTATATCCACGTGTGTGATCTACTACTCACTCAGCCTGCTCAGAAGGAACAGCAGAGGTAGAAGACAGAGATAGAGTATATCCACGTGTCTCACTCAGCCTGCTCAGAAAGAACAGCAGAGGTAGAAGACAGAGATATAGTATATCCACGTGTCTCACTCAGCCTGCTCAGAAGGAACAGCAGAGGTAGAAGACAGAGATAGAGTATATCCATGTGTCTCACTCAGCCTGCTCAGAAGGAACAGCAGAGGTAGAAGACAGAGATAGAGTATATCCACGTGACTAACTCAGCCTGCTCAGGAGGAGCAGCAGAGGTATAAGACAGAGATGGAGTATATCCACGTGTCTCACTCAGGCTGCTCAGAAGGAACAGCAGAGGTAGAAGACAGAGATATAGTATATCCACGTGTCTCACTCAGCCTGCTCAGAAGGAGCAGCAGAGGTAGAAGACAGAGATAGAGTATATCCATGTGTCTCACTCAGCCTGCTCAGAAGGAACAGCAGAGGTAGAAGACAGAGATAGAGTATATCCACGTGTCTCACTCAGACTGCTCAGAAGGAACAGCAGAGGTAGAAGACAGAGATATAGCATATCCACGTGTCTCACTTAGACTGCTCAGAAGGAACAGCAGAGGTAGAAGACAGAGATAGAGTATATCCACGTGTCTCACTCAGCCTGCTCAGAAGGAACAGCAGAGGTAGAAGACAGAGATATAGTATATCCACGTGTCTCACTCAGCCTGCTCAGAAGGAACAGCAGAGGTAGAAGACAGAGATAGAGTATATCCACGTGTCTCACTCAGCCTGCTCAGAAGGAACAGCAGAGGTAGAAGACAGAGATAGAGTATATCCACGTGTCTCACTCAGCCTGATCAGAAGGAACAGCAGAGGTAGAAGACAGAGATAGAGTATATCCACGTGTCTGATCTACACCTCACTCAGCCTGCTCAGAAGGAACATCATAGGTAGAAGACAGAGATAGAGTATATCCACGTGACTCACTCAGCCTGCTCAGAAGGAACAGCAGAGGTAAAAGACAGAGATATAGTATATCCACGTGTCTGATCTACACCTCACTCAGCCTGCTCAGAAGGAACAGCAGAGGTATGAGACAGAGATGGAGTATATCCACGTGTCTCACTCAGCCTGCTCAGAAGGAACTGCAGAGGTAGAAGACAGAGATATAGTATATCCACGTGTCTCACTCAACCTGCTCAGAAGGAACAGCAGAGGTAGAAGACAGAGATAGAGTATATCCATGTGTCTCACTCAGCCTGCTCAGAAGGAACAGCAGAGGTAGAAGACAGAGATAGAGTATATCCACGTGACTCACTCAGCCTGCTCAGAAGGAACAGCAGAGGTATAAGACAGAGATGGAGTATATCCACGTGTCTCACTCAGCCTGCTCAGAAGGAACAGCAGAGGTAGAAGACAGAGATATAGTATATCCACGTGTCTCACTCAGCCTGCTCAGAAGGAACAGCAGAGGTAGAAGACAGATATAGAGTATATCCACGTGTCTGATCTACACCTCACTCAGCCTGCTCAGAAGGAACAGCAGAGGTAGAAGACAGAGATAGAGTATATCCACGTGTGTGATCTACTACTCACTCAGCCTGCTCAGAAGGAACAGCAGAGGTAGAAGACAGAGATAGAGTATATCCACGTGTCTCACTCAGCCTGCTCAGAAGGAACAGCAGAGGTAGAAGACAGAGATATAGTATATCCACGTGTCTCACTCAGCCTGCTCAGAAGGAACAGCAGAGGTAGAAGACAGAGATAGAGTATATCCATGTGTCTCACTCAGCCTGCTCAGAAGGAACAGCAGAGGTAGAAGACAGAGATAGAGTATATCCACGTGACTAACTCAGCCTGCTCAGGAGGAACAGCAGAGGTATAAGACAGAGATGGAGTATATCCACGTGTCTCACTCAGGCTGCTCAGAAGGAACAGCAGAGGTAGAAGACAGAGATATAGTATATCCACGTGTCTCACTCAGCCTGCTCAGAAGGAGCAGCAGAGGTAGAAGACAGAGATAGAGTATATCCATGTGTCTCACTCAGCCTGCTCAGAAGGAACAGCAGAGGTAGAAGACAGAGATAGAGTATATCCACGTGTCTCACTCAGACTGCTCAGAAGGAACAGCAGAGGTAGAAGACAGAGATATAGCATATCCACGTGTCTCACTCAGACTGCTCAGAAGGAACAGCAGAGGTAGAAGACAGAGATAGAGTATATCCACGTGTCTCACTCAGCCTGCTCAGAAGGAACAGCAGAGGTAGAAGACAGAGATATAGTATATCCACGTGTCTCACTCAGCCTGCTCAGAAGGAACAGCATAGGTAGAAGACAGAGATAGAGTATATCCACGTGTCTCACTCAGCCTGCTCAGAAGGAACAGCAGAGGTAGAAGACAGAGATAGAGTATATCCACGTGTCTCACTCAGCCTGATCAGAAGGAACAGCAGAGGTAGAAGACAGAGATAGAGTATATCCACGTGTCTGATCTACACATCACTCAGCCTGCTCAGAAGGAACATCATAGGTAGAAGACAGAGATAGAGTATATCCACGTGACTCACTCAGCCTGCTCAGAAGGAACAGCAGAGGTAAAAGACAGAGATATAGTATATCCACGTGTCTGATCTACACCTCACTCAGCCTGCTCAGAAGGAACAGCAGAGGTATGAGACAGAGATGGAGTATATCCACGTGTCTCACTCAGCCTGCTCAGAAGGAACTGCAGAGGTAGAAGACAGAGATATAGTATATCCACGTGTCTCACTCAACCTGCTCAGAAGGAACAGCAGAGGTAGAAGACAGAGATAGAGTATATCCATGTGTCTCACTCAGCCTGCTCAGAAGGAACAGCAGAGGTAGAAGACAGAGATAGAGTATATCCACGTGACTCACTCAGCCTGCTCAGAAGGAACAGCAGAGGTATAAGACAGAGATGGAGTATATCCACGTGTCTCACTCAGCCTGCTCAGAAGGAACAGCAGAGGTAGAAGACAGAGATATAGTATATCCACGTGTCTCACTCAGCCTGCTCAGAAGGAACAGCAGAGGTAGAAGACAGATATAGAGTATATCCACGTGTCTGATCTACACCTCACTCAGCCTGCTCAGAAGGAACAGCAGAGGTAGAAGACAGAGATAGAGTATATCCACGTGTGTGATCTACTACTCACTCAGCCTGCTCAGAAGGAACAGCAGAGGTAGAAGACAGAGATAGAGTATATCCACGTGTCTCACTCAGCCTGCTCAGAAGGAACAGCAGAGGTAGAAGACAGAGATATAGTATATCCACGTGTCTCACTCAGCCTGCTCAGAAGGAACAGCAGAGGTAGAAGACAGAGATAGAGTATATCCATGTGTCTCACTCAGCCTGCTCAGAAGGAACAGCAGAGGTAGAAGACAGAGATAGAGTATATCCACGTGACTAACTCAGCCTGCTCAGGAGGAACAGCAGAGGTATAAGACAGAGATGGAGTATATCCACGTGTCTCACTCAGGCTGCTCAGAAGGAACAGCAGAGGTAGAAGACAGAGATATAGTATATCCACGTGTCTCACTCAGCCTGCTCAGAAGGAGCAGCAGAGGTAGAAGACAGAGATAGAGTATATCCATGTGTCTCACTCAGCCTGCTCAGAAGGAACAGCAGAGGTAGAAGACAGAGATAGAGTATATCCACGTGTCTGATCTACACCTCACTCAGCCTGCTCAGAAGGAACAGCAGAGGTAGAACACAGAGATAGAGTATATCCACGTGTCTCACTCAGCCTGCTCATAAGGAACAGCAGAGCTAGAAGACAGATATAGAGTATATCCACGTGTCTGATCTACACCTCACTCAACCTGCTTAGAAGGAACAGCAGAGGTAGAAGACAGAGATAGAGTATATCCACGTGTGTGATCTACCACTCACTCAGCCTGCTCAGAAGGAACAGCAGAGGTAGAAGACAGAGATAGAGTATATCCACGTGTCTCACTCAGCCTGCTCAGAAGGAACAGCAGAGGTAGAAGACAGAGATATAGTATATCCACGTGTCTCACTCAGCCTGCTCAGAAGGAAGAGCAGAGGTAGAAGACAGAGATAGAGTATATCCACGTGTCTCACTCAGCCTGCTCAGAAGGAACAGCAGAGGTAGAAGACAGAGATATAGTATATCCACGTGTCTCACTCAGCCTGCTCAGAAGGAACAGCAGAGGTAGAAGACAGAGATAGAGTATATCCACGTGTCTCACTCAGCCTGCTTTGAAGGAACAGCAGAGGTAGAAGTCAGAGATAGAGTATATCCACGTGTCTCACTCAGCCTGCTCAGAAGGAACAGCAGAGGTAGAAGACAGAGATAGAGTATATCCACGTGTCTCACTCAGCCTGCTCATAAGGAACAACAGAGGTAGAAGACAGAGATAGAGTATATCCACGTGTGTGATCTACCACTCACTCAGCCTGCTCAGAAGGAACAACAGAGGTAGAAGACAGAGATAGAGTATATCCACGTGTCTCACTCAGCCTGCTCAGAAGGAACAGCAGAGGTATAAGACAGAGATATAGCATATCAACGTGTCTCACTCATCCTGCTCAGAAGGAACAGAAGAGGTAGAAGACAGAGATAGAGTATATCCACGTGTCTCACTCAGCCTGCTCAGAAGGAACAGCAGAGGTAGAAGACAGAGATATAGTATATCCACGTGTCTCACTCAGCCTGCTCAGAAGGAACAGCAGAGGTAGAAGACAGAGATAGAGTATATCCACGTGTCTCACTCAGCCTGCTCAGAAGGAACAGCAGAGGTAGAAGACAGAGATAGAGTATATCCACGTGTCTCACTCAGCCTGCTCAGAAGGAACAGCAGAGGTATAAGACAGAGATGGAGTATATCCACGTATCTCACTCAGCCTGCTCAGAAGGAACAGCAGAGGTAGAAGACAGAGATATAGTATATCCACGTGTCTCACTCAGCCTGCTCAGAAGGAACAGCAGAGGTAGAAGACAGATATAGAGTATATCCACGTGTCTGATCTACACCTCACTCAGCCTGCTCAGAAGGAACAGCAGAGGTAGAAGACAGAGATAGAGTATATCCACGTGTGTGATCTACCACTCACTCAGCCTGCTCAGAAGGAACAGCAGAGGTAGAAGACAGAGATAGAGTATATCCACGTGTCTCACTCAGCCTGCTCAGAAGGAACAGCAGAGGTAGAAGACAGAGATATAGTATATCCACGTGTCTCACTCAGCCTGCTCAGAAGGAACAGCAGAGGTAGAAGACAGAGATAGAGTATATCCACGTGTCTCACTCAGCCTGCTCAGAAGGAACAGCAGAGGTAGAAGTCAGAGATAGAGTATGTCCACGTGTCTCACTCAGACTGCTCAGAAGGAACAGCAGAGGTAGAAGACAGAGATAGAGTATATCCACGTGTCTCACTCAGCCTGCTCATAAGGAACAACAGAGGTAGAAGACAGAGATAGAGTATATCCACGTGTGTGATCTACCACTCACTCAGCCTGCTCAGAAGGAACAGCAGAGGTAGAAGACAGAGATAGAGTATATCCACGTGTCTCACTCAGCCTGCTCAGAAGGAACAGCAGAGGTAGAAGACAGAGATATAGCATATCCACGTGTCTCACTCAGACTGCTCAGAAGGAACAGCAGAGGTAGAAGACAGAGATAGAGTATATCCACGTGTCTCACTCAGCCTGCTCAGAAGGAACAGCAGAGGTAGAAGACAGAGATATAGTATATCCACGTGTCTCACTCAGCCTGCTCAGAAGGAACAGCAGAGGTAGAAGACAGAGATAGAGTATATCCACGTGTCTCACTCAGCCTGCTCAGAAGGAACAGCAGAGGTAGAAGACAGAGATAGAGTATATCCACGTGTCTCACTCAGCCTGATCAGAAGGAACAGCAGAGGTAGAAGACAGAGATAGAGTATATCCACGTGTCTGATCTACACCTCACTCAGCCTGCTCAGAAGGAACATCATAGGTAGAAGACAGAGATAGAGTATATCCACGTGACTCACTCAGCCTGCTCAGAAGGAACAGCAGAGGTAAAAGACAGAGATATAGTATATCCACGTGTCTGATCTACACCTCACTCAGCCTGCTCAGAAGGAACAGCAGAGGTATGAGACAGAGATGGAGTATATCCACGTGTCTCACTCAGCCTGCTCAGAAGGAACTGCAGAGGTAGAAGACAGAGATATAGTATATCCACGTGTCTCACTCAACCTGCTCAGAAGGAACAGCAGAGGTAGAAGACAGAGATATAGTATATCCATGTGTCTCACTCAGCCTGCTCAGAAGGAACAGCAGAGGTAGAAGACAGAGATAGAGTATATCCACGTGACTCACTCAGCCTGCTCAGAAGGAACAGCAGAGGTATAAGACAGAGATGGAGTATATCCACGTGTCTCACTCAGCCTGCTCAGAAGGAACAGCAGAGGTAGAAGACAGAGATATAGTATATCCACGTGTCTCACTCAGCCTGCTCAGAAGGAACAGCAGAGGTAGAAGACAGATATAGAGTATATCCACGTGTCTGATCTACACCTCACTCAGCCTGCTCAGAAGGAACAGCAGAGGTAGAAGACAGAGATAGAGTATATCCACGTGTGTGATCTACCACTCACTCAGCCTGCTCAGAAGGAACAGCAGAGGTAGAAGACAGAGATAGAGTATATCCACGTGTCTCACTCAGCCTGCTCAGAAGGAACAGCAGAGGTAGAAGACAGAGATATAGTATATCCACGTGTCTCACTCAGCCTGCTCAGAAGGAACAGCAGAGGTAGAAGACAGAGATAGAGTATATCCATGTGTCTCACTCAGCCTGCTCAGAAGGAACAGCAGAGGTAGAAGACAGAGATAGAGTATATCCACGTGACTAACTCAGCCTGCTCAGGAGGAACAGCAGAGGTATAAGACAGAGATGGAGTATATCCACGTGTCTCACTCAGGCTGCTCAGAAGGAACAGCAGAGGTAGAAGACAGAGATATAGTATATCCACGTGTCTCACTCAGCCTGCTCAGAAGGAGCAGCAGAGGTAGAAGACAGAGATAGAGTATATTCATGTGTCTCACTCAGCCTGCTCAGAAGGAACAGCAGAGGTAGAAGACAGAGATAGAGTATATCCACGTGTCTGATCTACACCTCACTCAGCCTGCTCAGAAGGAACAGCAGAGGTAGAACACAGAGATAGAGTATATCCACGTGTCTCACTCAGCCTGCTCATAAGGAACAGCAGAGGTAGAAGACAGATATAGAGTATATCCACGTGTCTGATCTACACCTCACTCAGCCTGCTTAGAAGGAACAGCAGAGGTAGAAGACAGAGATAGAGTATATCCACGTGTGTGATCTACCACTCACTCAGCCTGCTCAGAAGGAACAGCAGAGGTAGAAGACAGAGATAGAGTATATCCACGTGTCTCACTCAGCCTGCTCAGAAGGAACAGCAGAGGTAGAAGACAGAGATATAGTATATCCACGTGTCTCACTCAGCCTGCTCAGAAGGAACAGCAGAGGTAGAAGACAGAGATAGAGTATATCCACGTGTCTCACTCAGCCTGCTCAGAAGGAACAGCAGAGGTAGAAGACAGAGATATAGTATATCCACGTGTCTCACTCAGCCTGCTCAGAAGGAACAGCAGAGGTAGAAGACAGAGATAGAGTATATCCACGTGTCTCACTCAGCCTGCTTTGAAGGAACAGCAGAGGTAGAAGTCAGAGATAGAGTATATCCACGTGTCTCACTCAGCCTGCTCAGAAGGAACAGCAGAGGTAGAAGACAGAGATAGAGTATATCCACGTGTCTCACTCATCCTGCTCATAAGGAACAACAGAGGTAGAAGACAGAGATAGAGTATATCCACGTGTGTGATCTACCACTCACTCAGCCTGCTCAGAAGGAACAACAGAGGTAGAAGACAGAGATAGAGTATATCCACGTGTCTCACTCAGCCTGCTCAGAAGGAACAGCAGAGGTATAAGACAGAGATATAGCATATCAACGTGTCTCACTCATCCTGCTCAGAAGGAACAGCAGAGGTAGAAGACAGAGATAGAGTATATCCACGTGTCTCACTCAGCCTGCTCAGAAGGAACAGCAGAGGTAGAAGACAGAGATATAGTATATCCACGTGTCTCACTCAGCCTGCTCAGAAGGAACAGCAGAGGTAGAAGACAGAGATAGAGTATATCCACGTGTCTCACTCAGCCTGCTCAGAAGGAACAGCAGAGGTAGAAGACAGAGATAGAGTATATCCACGTGTCTCACTCAGCCTGCTCAGAAGGAACAGCAGAGGTATAAGACAGAGATGGAGTATATCCACGTATCTCACTCAGCCTGCTCAGAAGGAACAGCAGAGGTAGAAGACAGAGATATAGTATATCCACGTGTCTCGCTCAGCCTGCTCAGAAGGAACAGCAGAGGTAGAAGACAGATATAGAGTATATCCACGTGTCTGATCTACACCTCACTCAGCCTGCTCAGAAGGAACAGCAGAGGTAGAAGACAGAGATAGAGTATATCCACGTGTGTGATCTACCACTCACTCAGCCTGCTCAGAAGGAACAGCAGATGTAGAAGACAGAGATAGAGTATATCCACGTGTCTCACTCAGCCTGCTCAGAAGGAACAGCAGAGGTAGAAGACAGAGATATAGTATATCCACGTGTCTCACTCAGCCTGCTCAGAAGGAACAGCAGAGGTAGAAGACAGAGATAGAGTATATCCACGTGTCTCACTCAGCCTGCTCAGAAGGAACAGCAGAGGTAGAAGTCAGAGATAGAGTATATCCACGTGTCTCACTCAGACTGCTCAGAAGGAACAGCAGAGGTAGAAGACAGAGATAGAGTATATCCACGTGTCTCACTCAGCCTGCTCATAAGGAACAACAGAGGTAGAAGACAGAGATAGAGTATATCCACGTGTGTGATCTACCACTCACTCAGCCTGCTCAGAAGGAACAGCAGAGGTAGAAGACAGAGATAGAGTATATCCACGTGTCTCACTCAGCCTGCTCAGAAGGAACAGCAGAGGTAGAAGACAGAGATATAGCATATCCACGTGTCTCACTCAGACTGCTCAGAAGGAACAGCAGAGGTAGAAGACAGAGATAGAGTATATCCACGTGTCTCACTCAGCCTGCTCAGAAGGAACAGCAGAGGTAGAAGACAGAGATATAGTATATCCACGTGTCTCACTCAGCCTGCTCAGAAGGAACAGCAGAGGTAGAAGACAGAGATAGAGTATATCCACGTGTCTCACTCAGCCTGCTCAGAAGGAACAGCAGAGGTAGAAGACAGAGATATAGTATATCCACGTGTCTCACTCAGCCTGATCAGAAGGAACAGCAGAGGTAGAAGACAGAGATAGAGTATATCCACGTGTCTGATCTACACCTCACTCAGCCTGCTCAGAAGGAACATCATAGGTAGAAGACAGAGATAGAGTATATCCACGTGACTCACTCAGCCTGCTCAGAAGGAACAGCAGAGGTAAAAGACAGAGATATAGTATATCCACGTGTCTGATCTACACCTCACTCAGCCTGATCAGAAGGAACAGCAGAGGTAGAAGACAGAGATAGAGTATATCCACGTGTGTGATCTACCACTCACTCAGCCTGCTCAGAAGGAACAGCAGAGGTAGAAGACAGAGATAGAGTATATCCACGTGTCTCACTCAGCCTGCTCAGAAGGAACAGCAGAGGTAGAAGACAGAGATATAGTATATCCACGTGTCTCACTCAGCCTGCTCAGAAGGAACAGCAGAGGTAGAAGACAGAGATAGAGTATATCCACGTGTCTCACTCAGCCTGCTCAGAAGGAACAGCAGAGGTAGAAGACAGAGATATAGTATATCCACGTGTCTCACTCAGCCTGCTCAGAAGGAACAGCAGAGGTAGAAGACAGAGATAGAGTATATCCACGTGTCTCACTCAGCCTGCTTTGAAGGAACAGCAGAGGTAGAAGTCAGAGATAGAGTATATCCACGTGTCTCACTCAGCCTGCTCAGAAGGAACAGCAGAGGTAGAAGACAGAGATAGAGTATATCCACGTGTCTCACTCATCCTGCTCATAAGGAACAACAGAGGTAGAAGACAGAGATAGAGTATATCCACGTGTGTGATCTACCACTCACTCAGCCTGCTCAGAAGGAACAACAGAGGTAGAAGACAGAGATAGAGTATATCCACGTGTCTCACTCAGCCTGCTCAGAAGGAACAGCAGAGGTATAAGACAGAGATATAGCATATCAACGTGTCTCACTCATCCTGCTCAGAAGGAACAGCAGAGGTAGAAGACAGAGATAGAGTATATCCACGTGTCTCACTCAGCCTGCTCAGAAGGAACAGCAGAGGTAGAAGACAGAGATATAGTATATCCACGTGTCTCACTCAGCCTGCTCAGAAGGAACAGCAGAGGTAGAAGACAGAGATAGAGTATATCCACGTGTCTCAGTCAGCCTGCTCAGAAGGAACAGCAGAGGTAGAAGACAGAGATAGAGTATATCCACGTGTCTCACTCAGCCTGCTCAGAAGGAACAGCAGAGGTATAAGACAGAGATGGAGTATATCCACGTATCTCACTCAGCCTGCTCAGAAGGAACAGCAGAGGTAGAAGACAGAGATATAGTATATCCACGTGTCTCACTCAGCCTGCTCAGAAGGAACAGCAGAGGTAGAAGACAGATATAGAGTATATCCACGTGTCTGATCTACACCTCACTCAGCCTGCTCAGAAGGAACAGCAGAGGTAGAAGACAGAGATAGAGTATATCCACGTGTGTGATCTACCACTCACTCAGCCTGCTCAGAAGGAACAGCAGAGGTAGAAGACAGAGATAGAGTATATCCACGTGTCTCACTCAGCCTGCTCAGAAGGAACAGCAGAGGTAGAAGACAGAGATAGAGTATATCCACGTGTCTCACTCATCCTGCTCATAAGGAACAACAGAGGTAGAAGACAGAGATAGAGTATATCCACGTGTCTCACTCAGCCTGCTCAGAAGGAACAGCAGAGGTATAAGACAGAGATATAGCATATCAACGTGTCTCACTCATCCTGCTCAGAAGGAACAGCAGAGGTAGAAGACAGAGATAGAGTATATCCACGTGTCTCACTCAGCCTGCTCAGAAGGAACAGCAGAGGTAGAAGACAGAGATATAGTATATCCACGTGTCTCACTCAGCCTGCTCAGAAGGAACAGCAGAGGTAGAAGACAGAGATAGAGTATATCCACGTGTCTCAGTCAGCCTGCTCAGAAGGAACAGCAGAGGTAGAAGACAGAGATAGAGTATATCCACGTGTCTCACTCAGCCTGCTCAGAAGGAACAGCAGAGGTATAAGACAGAGATGGAGTATATCCACGTATCTCACTCAGCCTGCTCAGAAGGAACAGCAGAGGTAGAAGACAGAGATATAGTATATCCACGTGTCTCACTCAGCCTGCTCAGAAGGAACAGCAGAGGTAGAAGACAGATATAGAGTATATCCACGTGTCTGATCTACACCTCACTCAGCCTGCTCAGAAGGAACAGCAGAGGTAGAAGACAGAGATAGAGTATATCCACGTGTGTGATCTACCACTCACTCAGCCTGCTCAGAAGGAACAGCAGAGGTAGAAGACAGAGATAGAGTATATCCACGTGTCTCACTCAGCCTGCTCAGAAGGAACAGCAGAGGTAGAAGACAGAGATATAGTATATCCACGTGTCTCACTCAGCCTGCTCAGAAGGAACAGCAGAGGTAGAAGACAGAGATAGAGTATATCCACGTGTCTCACTCAGCCTGCTCAGAAGGAACAGCAGAGGTAGAAGTCAGAGATAGAGTATATCCACGTGTCTCACTCAGACTGCTCAGAAGGAACAGCAGAGGTAGAAGACAGAGATAGAGTATATCCACGTGTCTCACTCAGCCTGCTCATAAGGAACAACAGAGGTAGAAGACAGAGATAGAGTATATCCACGTGTGTGATCTACCACTCACTCAGCCTGCTCAGAAGGAACAGCAGAGGTAGAAGACAGAGATAGAGTATATCCACGTGTCTCACTCAGCCTGCTCAGAAGGAACAGCAGAGGTAGAAGACAGAGATATAGCATATCCACGTGTCTCACTCAGACTGCTCAGAAGGAACAGCAGAGGTAGAAGACAGAGATAGAGTATATCCACGTGTCTCACTCAGCCTGCTCAGAAGGAACAGCAGAGGTAGAAGACAGAGATATAGTATATCCACGTGTCTCACTCAGCCTGCTCAGAAGGAACAGCAGAGGTAGAAGACAGAGATAGAGTATATCCACGTGTCTCACTCAGCCTGCTCAGAAGGAACAGCAGAGGTAGAAGACAGAGATAGAGTATATCCACGTGTCTCACTCAGCCTGATCAGAAGGAACAGCAGAGGTAGAAGACAGAGATAGAGTATATCCACGTGTCTGATCTACACCTCACTCAGCCTGCTCAGAAGGAACATCATAGGTAGAAGACAGAGATAGAGTATATCCACGTGACTCACTCAGCCTGCTCAGAAGGAACAGCAGAGGTAAAAGACAGAGATATAGTATATCCACGTGTCTGATCTACACCTCACTCAGCCTGCTCAGAAGGAACAGCAGAGGTATGAGACAGAGATGGAGTATATCCACGTGTCTCACTCAGCCTGCTCAGAAGGAACTGCAGAGGTAGAAGACAGAGATATAGTATATCCACGTGTCTCACTCAGCCTGCTCAGAAGGAACAGCAGAGGTAGAAGACAGAGATAGAGTATATCCACGTGACTCACTCAGCCTGCTCAGAAGGAACAGCAGAGGTATAAGACAGAGATGGAGTATATCCACGTGTCTCACTCAGCCTGCTCAGAAGGAACAGCAGAGGTAGAAGACAGAGATATAGTATATCCACGTGTCTCACTCAGCCTGCTCAGAAGGAACAGCAGAGGTAGAAGACAGATATAGAGTATATCCACGTGTCTGATCTACACCTCACTCAGCCTGCTCAGAAGGAACAGCAGAGGTAGAAGACAGAGATAGAGTATATCCACGTGTGTGATCTACCACTCACTCAGCCTGCTCAGAAGGAACAGCAGAGGTAGAAGACAGAGATAGAGTATATCCACGTGTCTCACTCAGCCTGCTCAGAAGGAACAGCAGAGGTAGAAGACAGAGATATAGTATATCCACGTGTCTCACTCAGCCTGCTCAGAAGGAACAGCAGAGGTAGAAGACAGAGATAGAGTATATCCATGTGTCTCACTCAGCCTGCTCAGAAGGAACAGCAGAGGTAGAAGACAGAGATAGAGTATATCCACGTGACTAACTCAGCCTGCTCAGGAGGAACAGCAGAGGTATAAGACAGAGATGGAGTATATCCACGTGTCTCACTCAGGCTGCTCAGAAGGAACAGCAGAGGTAGAAGACAGAGATATAGTATATCCACGTGTCTCACTCAGCCTGCTCAGAAGGAGCAGCAGAGGTAGAAGACAGAGATAGAGTATATCCATGTGTCTCACTCAGCCTGCTCAGAAGGAACAGCAGAGGTAGAAGACAGAGATAGAGTATATCCACGTGTCTGATCTACACCTCATTCAGCCTGCTCAGAAGGAACAGCAGAGGTAGAACACAGAGATAGAGTATATCCACGTGTCTCACTCAGCCTGCTCATAAGGAACAGCAGATGTAGAAGACAGATATAGAGTATATCCACGTGTCTGATCTACACCTCACTCAGCCTGCTTAGAAGGAACAGCAGAGGTAGAAGACAGAGATAGAGTATATCCACGTGTGTGATCTACCACTCACTCAGCCTGCTCAGAAGGAACAGCAGAGGTAGAAGACAGAGATAGAGTATATCCACGTGTCTCACTCAGCCTGCTCAGAAGGAACAGCAGAGGTAGAAGACAGAGATATAGTATATCCACGTGTCTCACTCAGCCTGCTCAGAAGGAACAGCAGAGGTAGAAGACAGAGATAGAGTATATCCACGTGTCTCACTCAGCCTGCTCAGAAGGAACAGCAGAGGTAGAAGACAGAGATATAGTATATCCACGTGTCTCACTCAGCCTGCTCAGAAGGAACAGCAGAGGTAGAAGACAGAGATAGAGTATATCCACGTGTCTCACTCAGCCTGCTCAGAAGGAACAGCAGAGGTAGAAGACAGAGATAGAGTATATCCATGTGTCTCACTCAGCCTGCTCAGAAGGAACAGCAGAGGTAGAAGACAGAGATAGAGTATATCCACGTGACTAACTCAGCCTGCTCAGGAGGAACAGCAGAGGTATAAGACAGAGATGGAGTATATCCACGTGTCTCACTCAGGCTGCTCAGAAGGAACAGCAGAGGTAGAAGACAGAGATATAGTATATCCACGTGTCTCACTCAGCCTGCTCAGAAGGAGCAGCAGAGGTAGAAGACAGAGATAGAGTATATCCATGTGTCTCACTCAGCCTGCTCAGAAGGAACAGCAGAGGTAGAAGACAGAGATAGAGTATATCCACGTGTCTGATCTACACCTCACTCAGCCTGCTCAGAAGGAACAGCAGAGGTAGAACACAGAGATAGAGTATATCCACGTGTCTCACTCAGCCTGCTCATAAGGAACAGCAGATGTAGAAGACAGATATAGAGTATATCCACGTGTCTGATCTACACCTCACTCAGCCTGCTTAGAAGGAACAGCAGAGGTAGAAGACAGAGATAGAGTATATCCACGTGTGTGATCTACCACTCACTCAGCCTGCTCAGAAGGAACAGCAGAGGTAGAAGACAGAGATAGAGTATATCCACGTGTCTCACTCAGCCTGCTCAGAAGGAACAGCAGAGGTAGAAGACAGAGATATAGTATATCCACGTGTCTCACTCAGCCTGCTCAGAAGGAACAGCAGAGGTAGAAGACAGAGATAGAGTATATCCACGTGTCTCACTCAGCCTGCTCAGAAGGAACAGCAGAGGTAGAAGACAGAGATATAGTATATCCACGTGTCTCACTCAGCCTGCTCAGAAGGAACAGCAGAGGTAGAAGACAGAGATAGAGTATATCCACGTGTCTCACTCAGCCTGCTTTGAAGGAACAGCAGAGGTAGAAGTCAGAGATAGAGTATATCCACGTGTCTCACTCAGCCTGCTCAGAAGGAACAGCAGAGGTAGAAGACAGAGATAGAGTATATCCACGTGTCTCACTCATCCTGCTCATAAGGAACAACAGAGGTAGAAGACAGAGATAGAGTATATCCACGTGTGTGATCTACCACTCACTCAGCCTGCTCAGAAGGAACAACAGAGGTAGAAGACAGAGATAGAGTATATCCACGTGTCTCACTCAGCCTGCTCAGAAGGAACAGCAGAGGTATAAGACAGAGATATAGCATATCAACGTGTCTCACTCATCCTGCTCAGAAGGAACAGCAGAGGTAGAAGACAGAGATAGAGTATATCCACGTGTCTCACTCAGCCTGCTCAGAAGGAACAGCAGAGGTAGAAGACAGAGATATAGTATATCCACGTGTCTCACTCAGCCTGCTCAGAAGGAACAGCAGAGGTAGAAGACAGAGATAGAGTATATCCACGTGTCTCACTCAGCCTGCTCAGAAGGAACAGCAGAGGTAGAAGACAGAGATAGAGTATATCCACGTGTCTCACTCAGCCTGCTCAGAAGGAACAGCAGAGGTATAAGACAGAGATGGAGTATATCCACGTATCTCACTCAGCCTGCTCAGAAGGAACAGCAGAGGTAGAAGACAGAGATATAGTATATCCACGTGTCTCACTCAGCCTGCTCAGAAGGAACAGCAGAGGTAGAAGACAGATATAGAGTATATCCACGTGTCTGATCTACACCTCACTCAGCCTGCTCAGAAGAAACAGCAGAGGTAGAAGACAGAGATAGAGTATATCCACGTGTGTGATCTACCACTCACTCAGCCTGTTCAGAAGGAACAGCAGAGGTAGAAGACAGAGATAGAGTATATCCACGTGTCTCACTCAGCCTGCTCAGAAGGAACAGCAGAGGTAGAAGACAGAGATATAGTATATCCACGTGTCTCACTCAGCCTGCTCAGAAGGAACAGCAGAGGTAGAAGACAGAGATAGAGTATATCCACGTGTCTCACTCAGCCTGCTCAGAAGGAACAGCAGAGGTAGAAGTCAGAGATAGAGTATATCCACGTGTCTCACTCAGACTGCTCAGAAGGAACAGCAGAGGTAGAAGACAGAGATAGAGTATATCCACGTGACTCACTCAGCCTGCTCAGAAGGAACAGCAGAGGTATAAGACAGAGATGGAGTATATCCACGTGTCTCACTCAGCCTGCTCAGAAGGAACAGCAGAGGTAGAAGACAGAGATATAGTATATCCACGTGTCTCACTCAGCCTGCTCAGAAGGAACAGCAGAGGTAGAAGACAGATATAGAGTATATCCACGTGTCTGATCTACACCTCACTCAGCCTGCTCAGAAGGAACAGCAGAGGTAGAAGACAGAGATAGAGTATATCCACGTGTGTGATCTACCACTCACTCAGCCTGCTCAGAAGGAACAGCAGAGGTAGAAGACAGAGATAGAGTATATCCACGTGTCTCACTCAGCCTGCTCAGAAGGAACAGCAGAGGTAGAAGACAGAGATATAGTATATCCACGTGTCTCACTCAGCCTGCTCAGAAGGAACAGCAGAGGTAGAAGACAGAGATAGAGTATATCCATGTGTCTCACTCAGCCTGCTCAGAAGGAACAGCAGAGGTAGAAGACAGAGATAGAGTATATCCACGTGACTAACTCAGCCTGCTCAGGAGGAACAGCAGAGGTATAAGACAGAGATGGAGTATATCCACGTGTCTCACTCAGGCTGCTCAGAAGGAACAGCAGAGGTAGAAGACAGAGATATAGTATATCCACGTGTCTCACTCAGCCTGCTCAGAAGGAGCAGCAGAGGTAGAAGACAGAGATAGAGTATATCCATGTGTCTCACTCAGCCTGCTCAGAAGGAACAGCAGAGGTAGAAGACAGAGATAGAGTATATCCACGTGTCTGATCTACACCTCACTCAGCCTGCTCAGAAGGAACAGCAGAGGTAGAACACAGAGATAGAGTATATCCACGTGTCTCACTCAGCCTGCTCATAAGGAACAGCAGATGTAGAAGACAGATATAGAGTATATCCACGTGTCTGATCTACACCTCACTCAGCCTGCTTAGAAGGAACAGCAGAGGTAGAAGACAGAGATAGAGTATATCCACGTGTGTGATCTACCACTCACTCAGCCTGCTCAGAAGGAACAGCAGAGGTAGAAGACAGAGATAGAGTATATCCACGTGTCTCACTCAGCCTGCTCAGAAGGAACAGCAGAGGTAGAAGACAGAGATATAGTATATCCACGTGTCTCACTCAGCCTGCTCAGAAGGAACAGCAGAGGTAGAAGACAGAGATAGAGTATATCCACGTGTCTCACTCAGCCTGCTCAGAAGGAACAGCAGAGGTAGAAGACAGAGATATAGTATATCCACGTGTCTCACTCAGCCTGCTCAGAAGGAACAGCAGAGGTAGAAGACAGAGATAGAGTATATCCACGTGTCTCACTCAGCCTGCTTTGAAGGAACAGCAGAGGTAGAAGTCAGAGATAGAGTATATCCACGTGTCTCACTCAGCCTGCTCAGAAGGAACAGCAGAGGTAGAAGACAGAGATAGAGTATATCCACGTGTCTCACTCATCCTGCTCATAAGGAACAACAGAGGTAGAAGACAGAGATAGAGTATATCCACGTGTGTGATCTACCACTCACTCAGCCTGCTCAGAAGGAACAACAGAGGTAGAAGACAGAGATAGAGTATATCCACGTGTCTCACTCAGCCTGCTCAGAAGGAACAGCAGAGGTATAAGACAGAGATATAGCATATCAACGTGTCTCACTCATCCTGCTCAGAAGGAACAGCAGAGGTAGAAGACAGAGATAGAGTATATCCACGTGTCTCACTCAGCCTGCTCAGAAGGAACAGCAGAGGTAGAAGACAGAGATATAGTATATCCACGTGTCTCACTCAGCCTGCTCAGAAGGAACAGCAGAGGTAGAAGACAGAGATAGAGTATATCCACGTGTCTCACTCAGCCTGCTCAGAAGGAACAGCAGAGGTAGAAGACAGAGATAGAGTATATCCACGTGTCTCACTCAGCCTGCTCAGAAGGAACAGCAGAGGTATAAGACAGAGATGGAGTATATCCACGTATCTCACTCAGCCTGCTCAGAAGGAACAGCAGAGGTAGAAGACAGAGATATAGTATATCCACGTGTCTCACTCAGCCTGCTCAGAAGGAACAGCAGAGGTAGAAGACAGATATAGAGTATATCCACGTGTCTGATCTACACCTCACTCAGCCTGCTCAGAAGGAACAGCAGAGGTAGAAGACAGAGATAGAGTATATCCACGTGTGTGATCTACCACTCACTCAGCCTGTTCAGAAGGAACAGCAGAGGTAGAAGACAGAGATAGAGTATATCCACGTGTCTCATTCAGCCTGCTCAGAAGGAACAGCAGAGGTAGAAGACAGAGATATAGTATATCCACGTGTCTCACTCAGCCTGCTCAGAAGGAACAGCAGAGGTAGAAGACAGAGATAGAGTATATCCACGTGTCTCACTCAGCCTGCTCAGAAGGAACAGCAGAGGTAGAAGTCAGAGATAGAGTATATCCACGTGTCTCACTCAGACTGCTCAGAAGGAACAGCAGAGGTAGAAGACAGAGATAGAGTATATCCACGTGTCTCACTCAGCCTGCTCATAAGGAACAACAGAGGTAGAAGACAGAGATAGAGTATATCCACGTGTGTGATCTACCACTCACTCAGCCTGCTCAGAAGGAACAGCAGAGGTAGAAGACAGAGATAGAGTATATCCACGTGTCTCACTCAGCCTGCTCAGAAGGAACAGCAGAGGTAGAAGACAGAGATATAGCATATCCACGTGTCTCACTCAGACTGCTCAGAAGGAACAGCAGAGGTAGAAGACAGAGATAGAGTATATCCACGTGTCTCACTCAGCCTGCTCAGAAGGAACAGCAGAGGTAGAAGACAGAGATATAGTATATCCACGTGTCTCACTCAGCCTGCTCAGAAGGAACAGCAGAGGTAGAAGACAGAGATAGAGTATATCCACGTGTCTCACTCAGCCTTCTCAGAAGGAACAGCAGAGGTAGAAGACAGAGATAGAGTATATCCACGTGTCTCACTCAGCCTGATCAGAAGGAACAGCAGAGGTAGAAGACAGAGATAGAGTATATCCACGTGTCTGATCTACACCTCACTCAGCCTGCTCAGAAGGAACATCATAGGTAGAAGACAGAGATAGAGTATATCCACGTGACTCACTCAGCCTGCTCAGAAGGAACAGCAGAGGTAAAAGACAGAGATATAGTATATCCACGTGTCTGATCTACACCTCACTCAGCCTGCTCAGAAGGAACAGCAGAGGTATGAGACAGAGATGGAGTATATCCACGTGTCTCACTCAGCCTGCTCAGAAGGAACTGCAGAGGTAGAAGACAGAGATATAGTATATCCACGTGTCTCACTCAACCTGCTCAGAAGGAACAGCAGAGGTAGAAGACAGAGATAGAGTATATCCATGTGTCTCACTCAGCCTGCTCAGAAGGAACAGCAGAGGTAGAAGACAGAGATAGAGTATATCCACGTGACTCACTCAGCCTGCTCAGAAGGAACAGCAGAGGTATAAGACAGAGATGGAGTATATCCACGTGTCTCACTCAGCCTGCTCAGAAGGAACAGCAGAGGTAGAAGACAGAAATATAGTATATCCACGTGTCTCACTCAGCCTGCTCAGAACGAACAGCAGAGGTAGAAGACAGATATAGAGTATATCCACGTGTCTGATCTACACCTCACTCAGCCTGCTCAGAAGGAACAGCAGAGGTAGAAGACAGAGATAGAGTATATCCACGTGTGTGATCTATTACTCACTCAGCCTGCTCAGAAGGAACAGCAGAGGTAGAAGACAGAGATAGAGTATATCCACGTGTCTCACTCAGCCTGCTCAGAAGGAACAGCAGAGGTAGAAGACAGAGATATAGTATATCCACGTGTCTCACTCAGCCTGCTCAGAAGGAACAGCAGAGGTAGAAGACAGAGATAGAGTATATCCATGTGTCTCACTCAGCCTGCTCAGAAGGAACAGCAGAGGTAGAAGACAGAGATAGAGTATATCCACGTGTCTGATCTACACCTCACTCAGCCTGCTCAGAAGGAACAGCAGAGGTAGAACACAGAGATAGAGTATATCCACGTGTCTCACTCAGCCTGCTCATAAGGAACAGCAGAGGTAGAAGACAGATATAGAGTATATCCACGTGTCTGATCTACACCTCACTCAGCCTGCTTAGAAGGAACAGCAGAGGTAGAAGACAGAGATAGAGTATATCCACGTGTGTGATCTACCACTCACTCAGCCTGCTCAGAAGGAACAGCAGAGGTAGAAGACAGAGATAGAGTATATCCACGTGTCTCACTCAGCCTGCTCAGAAGGAACAGCAGAGGTAGAAGACAGAGATATAGTATATCCACGTGTCTCACTCAGCCTGCTCAGAAGGAACAGCAGAGGTAGAAGACAGAGATAGAGTATATCCACGTGTCTCACTCAGCCTGCTCAGAAGGAACAGCAGAGGTAGAAGACAGAGATATAGTATATCCACGTGTCTCACTCAGCCTGCTCAGAAGGAACAGCAGAGGTAGAAGACAGAGATAGAGTATATCCACGTGTCTCACTCAGCCTGCTTTGAAGGAACAGCAGAGGTAGAAGTCAGAGATAGAGTATATCCACGTGTCTCACTCAGCCTGCTCAGAAGGAACAGCAGAGGTAGAAGACAGAGATAGAGTATATCCACGTGTCTCACTCATCCTGCTCATAAGGAACAACAGAGGTAGAAGACAGAGATAGAGTATATCCACGTGTGTGATCTACCACTCACTCAGCCTGCTCAGAAGGAACAACAGAGGTAGAAGACAGAGATAGAGTATATCCACGTGTCTCACTCAGCCTGCTCAGAAGGAACAGCAGAGGTATAAGACAGAGATATAGCATATCAACGTGTCTCACTCATCCTGCTCAGAAGGAACAGCAGAGGTAGAAGACAGAGATAGAGTATATCCACGTGTCTCACTCAGCCTGCTCAGAAGGAACAGCAGAGGTAGAAGACAGAGATATAGTATATCCACGTGTCTCACTCAGCCTGCTCAGAAGGAACAGCAGAGGTAGAAGACAGAGATAGAGTATATCCACGTGTCTCACTCAGCCTGCTCAGAAGGAACAGCAGAGGTAGAAGACAGAGATAGAGTATATCCACGTGTCTCACTCAGCCTGCTCAGAAGGAACAGCAGAGGTATAAGACAGAGATGGAGTATATCCACGTATCTCACTCAGCCTGCTCAGAAGGAACAGCAGAGGTAGAAGACAGAGATATAGTATATCCACGTGTCTCACTCAGCCTGCTCAGAAGGAACAGCAGAGGTAGAAGACAGATATAGAGTATATCCACGTGTCTGATCTACACCTCACTCAGCCTGCTCAGAAGGAACAGCAGAGGTAGAAGACAGAGATAGAGTATATCCACGTGTGTGATCTACCACTCACTCAGCCTGCTCAGAAGGAACAGCAGAGGTAGAAGACAGAGATAGAGTATATCCACGTGTCTCACTCAGCCTGCTCAGAAGGAACAGCAGAGGTAGAAGACAGAGATATAGTATATCCACGTGTCTCACTCAGCCTGCTCAGAAGGAACAGCAGAGGTAGAAGACAGAGATAGAGTATATCCACGTGTCTCACTCAGCCTGCTCAGAAGGAACAGCAGAGGTAGAAGTCAGAGATAGAGTATATCCACGTGTCTCACTCAGACTGCTCAGAGGGAACAGCAGAGGTAGAAGACAGAGATAGAGTATATCCACGTGTCTCACTCAGCCTGCTCATAAGGAACAACAGAGGTAGAAGACAGAGATAGAGTATATCCACGTGTGTGATCTACCACTCACTCAGCCTGCTCAGAAGGAACAGCAGAGGTAGAAGACAGAGATAGAGTATATCCACGTGTCTCACTCAGCCTGCTCAGAAGGAACAGCAGAGGTAGAAGACAGAGATATAGTATATCCACGTGTCTCACTCAGCCTGCTCAGAAGGAACAGCAGAGGTAGAAGACAGAGATAGAGTATATCCACGTGTCTCACTCAGCCTGCTCAGAAGGAACAGCAGAGGTAGAAGACAGAGATAGAGTATATCCACGTGTCTCACTCAGCCTGATCAGAAGGAACAGCAGAGGTAGAAGACAGAGATAGAGTATATCCACGTGTCTGATCTACACCTCACTCAGCCTGCTCAGAAGGAACATCATAGGTAGAAGACAGAGATAGAGTATATCCACGTGACTCACTCAGCCTGCTCAGAAGGAACAGCAGAGGTAAAAGACAGAGATATAGTATATCCACGTGTCTGATCTACACCTCACTCAGCCTGCTCAGAAGGAACAGCAGAGGTATGAGACAGAGATGGAGTATATCCACGTGTCTCACTCAGCCTGCTCAGAAGGAACTGCAGAGGTAGAAGACAGAGATATAGTATATCCACGTGTCTCACTCAACCTGCTCAGAAGGAACAGCAGAGGTAGAAGACAGAGATAGAGTATATCCATGTGTCTCACTCAGCCTGCTCAGAAGGAACAGCAGAGGTAGAAGACAGAGATAGAGTATATCCACGTGACTCACTCAGCCTGCTCAGAAGGAACAGCAGAGGTATAAGACAGAGATGGAGTATATCCACGTGTCTCACTCAGCCTGCTCAGAAGGAACAGCAGAGGTAGAAGACAGAGATATAGTATATCCACGTGTCTCACTCAGCCTGCTCAGAACGAACAGCAGAGGTAGAAGACAGATATAGAGTATATCCACGTGTCTGATCTACACCTCACTCAGCCTGCTCAGAAGGAACAGCAGAGGTAGAAGACAGAGATAGAGTATATCCACGTGTGTGATCTACCACTCACTCAGCCTGCTCAGAAGGAACAGCAGAGGTAGAAGACAGAGATAGAGTATATCCACGTGTCTCACTCAGCCTGCTCAGAAGGAACAGCAGAGGTAGAAGACAGAGATATAGTATATCCACGTGTCTCACTCAGCCTGCTCAGAAGGAACAGCAGAGGTAGAAGACAGAGATAGAGTATATCCATGTGTCTCACTCAGCCTGCTCAGAAGGAACAGCAGAGGTAGAAGACAGAGATAGAGTATATCCACGTGACTAACTCAGCCTGCTCAGGAGGAACAGCAGAGGTATAAGACAGAGATGGAGTATATCCACGTGTCTCACTCAGGCTGCTCAGAAGGAACAGCAGAGGTAGAAGACAGAGATATAGTATATCCACGTGTCTCACTCAGCCTGCTCAGAAGGAGCAGCAGAGGTAGAAGACAGAGATAGAGTATATCCATGTGTCTCACTCAGCCTGCTCAGAAGGAACAGCAGAGGTAGAAGACAGAGATAGAGTATATCCACGTGTCTGATCTACACCTCACTCAGCCTGCTCAGAAGGAACAGCAGAGGTAGAACACAGAGATAGAGTATATCCACGTGTCTCACTCAGCCTGCTCATAAGGAACAGCAGAGGTAGAAGACAGATATAGAGTATATCCACGTGTCTGATCTACACCTCACTCAGCCTGCTTAGAAGGAACAGCAGAGGTAGAAGACAGAGATAGAGTATATCCACGTGTGTGATCTACCACTCACTCAGCCTGCTCAGAAGGAACAGCAGAGGTAGAAGACAGAGATAGAGTATATCCACGTGTCTCACTCAGCCTGCTCAGAAGGAACAGCAGAGGTAGAAGACAGAGATATAGTATATCCACGTGTCTCACTCAGCCTGCTCAGAAGGAACAGCAGAGGTAGAAGACAGAGATAGAGTATATCCACGTGTCTCACTCAGCCTGCTCAGAAGGAACAGCAGAGGTAGAAGACAGAGATATAGTATATCCACGTGTCTCACTCAGCCTGCTCAGAAGGAACAGCAGAGGTAGAAGACAGAGATAGAGTATATCCACGTGTCTCACTCAGCCTGCTCAGAAGGAACAGCAGAGGTAGAAGACAGAGATAGAGTATATCCACGTGTCTCACTCAGCCTGATCAGAAGGAACAGCAGAGGTAGAAGACAGAGATAGAGTATATCCACGTGTCTGATCTACACCTCACTCAGCCTGCTCAGAAGGAACATCATAGGTAGAAGACAGAGATAGAGTATATCCACGTGACTCACTCAGCCTGCTCAGAAGGAACAGCAGAGGTAAAAGACAGAGATATAGTATATCCACGTGTCTGATCTACACCTCACTCAGCCTGCTCAGAAGGAACAGCAGAGGTATGAGACAGAGATGGAGTATATCCACGTGTCTCACTCAGCCTGCTCAGAAGGAACTGCAGAGGTAGAAGACAGAGATATAGTATATCCACGTGTCTCACTCAACCTGCTCAGAAGGAACAGCAGAGGTAGAAGACAGAGATAGAGTATATCCATGTGTCTCACTCAGCCTGCTCAGAAGGAACAGCAGAGGTAGAAGACAGAGATAGAGTATATCCACGTGACTCACTCAGCCTGCTCAGAAGGAACAGCAGAGGTATAAGACAGAGATGGAGTATATCCACGTGTCTCACTCAGCCTGCTCAGAAGGAACAGCAGAGGTAGAAGACAGAGATATAGTATATCCACGTGTCTCACTCAGCCTGCTCAGAACGAACAGCAGAGGTAGAAGACAGATATAGAGTATATCCACGTGTCTGATCTACACCTCACTCAGCCTGCTCAGAAGGAACAGCAGAGGTAGAAGACAGAGATAGAGTATATCCACGTGTGTGATCTACCACTCACTCAGCCTGCTCAGAAGGAACAGCAGAGGTAGAAGACAGAGATAGAGTATATCCACGTGTCTCACTCAGCCTGCTCAGAAGGAACAGCAGAGGTAGAAGACAGAGATATAGTATATCCACGTGTCTCACTCAGCCTGCTCAGAAGGAACAGCAGAGGTAGAAGACAGAGATAGAGTATATCCATGTGTCTCACTCAGCCTGCTCAGAAGGAACAGCAGAGGTAGAAGACAGAGATAGAGTATATCCACGTGACTAACTCAGCCTGCTCAGGAGGAACAGCAGAGGTATAAGACAGAGATGGAGTATATCCACGTGTCTCACTCAGGCTGCTCAGAAGGAACAGCAGAGGTAGAAGACAGAGATATAGTATATCCACGTGTCTCACTCAGCCTGCTCAGAAGGAGCAGCAGAGGTAGAAGACAGAGATAGAGTATATCCATGTGTCTCACTCAGCCTGCTCAGAAGGAACAGCAGAGGTAGAAGACAGAGATAGAGTATATCCACGTGTCTGATCTACACCTCACTCAGCCTGCTCAGAAGGAACAGCAGAGGTAGAACACAGAGATAGAGTATATCCACGTGTCTCACTCAGCCTGCTCATAAGGAACAGCAGAGGTAGAAGACAGATATAGAGTATATCCACGTGTCTGATCTACACCTCACTCAGCCTGCTTAGAAGGAACAGCAGAGGTAGAAGACAGAGATAGAGTATATCCACGTGTGTGATCTACCACTCACTCAGCCTGCTCAGAAGGAACAGCAGAGGTAGAAGACAGAGATAGAGTATATCCACGTGTCTCACTCAGCCTGCTCAGAAGGAACAGCAGAGGTAGAAGACAGAGATATAGTATATCCACGTGTCTCACTCAGCCTGCTCAGAAGGAACAGCAGAGGTAGAAGACAGAGATAGAGTATATCCACGTGTCTCACTCAGCCTGCTCAGAAGGAACAGCAGAGGTAGAAGACAGAGATATAGTATATCCACGTGTCTCACTCAGCCTGCTCAGAAGGAACAGCAGAGGTAGAAGACAGAGATAGAGTATATCCACGTGTCTCACTCAGCCTGCTTTGAAGGAACAGCAGAGGTAGAAGACAGAGATAGAGTATATCCACGTGTCTCACTCATCCTGCTCATAAGGAACAACAGAGGTAGAAGACAGAGATAGAGTATATCCACGTGTGTGATCTACCACTCACTCAGCCTGCTCAGAAGGAACAACAGAGGTAGAAGACAGAGATAGAGTATATCCACGTGTCTCACTAAGCCTGCTCAGAAGGAACAGCAGAGGTATAAGACAGAGATATAGCATATCAACGTGTCTCACTCATCCTGCTCAGAAGGAACAGCAGAGGTAGAAGACAGAGATAGAGTATATCCACGTGTCTCACTCAGCCTGCTCAGAAGGAACAGCAGAGGTAGAAGACAGAGATATAGTATATCCACGTGTCTCACTCAGCCTGCTCAGAAGGAACGGCAGAGGTAGAAGACAGAGATAGAGTATATCCACATGTCTCACTCAGCCTGCTCAGAAGGAACAGCAGAGGTAGAAGACAGAGATAGAGTATATCCACGTGTCTCACTCAGCCTGCTCAGAAGGAACAGCAGAGGTATAAGACAGAGATGGAGTATATCCACGTATCTCACTCAGCCTGCTCAGAATGAACAGCAGAGGTAGAAGACAGAGATATAGTATATCCACGTGTCTCACTCAGCCTGCTCAGAAGGAACAGCAGAGGTAGAAGACAGATATAGAGTATATCCACGTGTCTGATCTACACCTCACTCAGCCTGCTCAGAAGGAACAGCAGAGGTAGAAGACAGAGATAGAGTATATCCACGTGTGTGATCTACCACTCACTCAGCCTGCTCAGAAGGAACAGCAGAGGTAGAAGACAGAGATAGAGTATATCCACGTGTCTCACTCAGCCTGCTCAGAAGGAACAGCAGAGGTAGAAGACAGAGATATAGTATATCCACGTGTCTCACTCAGCCTGCTCAGAAGGAACAGCAGAGGTAGAAGACAGAGATAGAGTATATCCACGTGTCTCACTCAGCCTGCTCAGAAGGAACAGCAGAGGTAGAAGACAGAGATATAGTATATCCACGTGTCTCACTCAGCCTGCTCAGAAGGAACAGCAGAGGTAGAAGACAGAGATAGAGTATATCCACGTGTCTCACTCAGCCTGCTTTGAAGGAACAGCAGAGGTAGAAGACAGAGATAGAGTATATCCACGTGTCTCACTCATCCTGCTCATAAGGAACAACAGAGGTAGAAGACAGAGATAGAGTATATCCACGTGTGTGATCTACCACTCACTCAGCCTGCTCAGAAGGAACAACAGAGGTAGAAGACAGAGATAGAGTATATCCACGTGTCTCACTAAGCCTGCTCAGAAGGAACAGCAGAGGTATAAGACAGAGATATAGCATATCAACGTGTCTCACTCATCCTGCTCAGAAGGAACAGCAGAGGTAGAAGACAGAGATAGAGTATATCCACGTGTCTCACTCAGCCTGCTCAGAAGGAACAGCAGAGGTAGAAGACAGAGATATAGTATATCCACGTGTCTCACTCAGCCTGCTCAGAAGGAACGGCAGAGGTAGAAGACAGAGATAGAGTATATCCACATGTCTCACTCAGCCTGCTCAGAAGGAACAGCAGAGGTAGAAGACAGAGATAGAGTATATCCACGTGTCTCACTCAGCCTGCTCAGAAGGAACAGCAGAGGTATAAGACAGAGATGGAGTATATCCACGTATCTCACTCAGCCTGCTCAGAATGAACAGCAGAGGTAGAAGACAGAGATATAGTATATCCACGTGTCTCACTCAGCCTGCTCAGAAGGAACAGCAGAGGTAGAAGACAGATATAGAGTATATCCACGTGTCTGATCTACACCTCACTCAGCCTGCTCAGAAGGAACAGCAGAGGTAGAAGACAGAGATAGAGTATATCCACGTGTGTGATCTACCACTCACTCAGCCTGCTCAGAAGGAACAGCAGAGGTAGAAGACAGAGATAGAGTATATCCACGTGTCTCACTCAGCCTGCTCAGAAGGAACAGCAGAGGTAGAAGACAGAGATATAGTATATCCACGTGTCTCACTCAGCCTGCTCAGAAGGAACAGCAGAGGTAGAAGACAGAGATAGAGTATATCCATGTGTCTCACTCAGCCTGCTCAGAAGGAACAGCAGAGGTAGAAGACAGAGATAGAGTATATCCACGTGACTCACTCAGCCTGCTCAGGAGGAACAGCAGAGGTATAAGACAGAGATGGAGTATATCCACGTGTCTCACTCAGCCTGCTCAGAAAGAACAGCAGAGGTAGAAGACAGAGATATAGTATATCCACGTGTCTCACTCAGCCTGCTCAGAAGGAGCAACAGAGGTAGAAGACAGAGATAGAGTATATCCATGTGTCTCACTCAGCCTGCTCAGAAGGAACATCAGAGGTAGAAGACAGAGATAGAGTATATCCACGTGTCTGATCTACACCTCACTCAGCCTGCTCAGAAGGAACAGCAGAGGTAGAAGACAGAGATAGAGTATATCCACGTGTCCCACTCAGCCTGCTCAGAAGGAACAGCAGAGGTAGAACACAGAGATAGAGTATATCCACGTGTCTCACTCAGCCTGCTCATAAGGAACAGCAGAGGTAGAAGACATATATAGAGTATATCCACGTGTCTGATCTACACCTCACTCAGCCTGCTCAGAAGGAACAGCAGAGGTAGAAGACAGAGATAGAGTATATCCACGTGTGTGATCTACCACTCACTCAGCCTGCTCAGAAGGAACAGCAGAGGTAGAAGACAGAGATAGAGTATATCCACGTGTCTCACTCAGCCTGCTCAGAAGGAACAGCAGAGGTAGAAGACAGAGATATAGTATATCCACGTGTCTCACTCAGCCTGCTCAGAAGGAACAGCAGAGGTAGAAGACAGAGATAGAGTATATCCACGTGTCTCACTCAGCCTGCTCAGAAGGAACAGCAGAGGTAGAAGACAGAGATATAGTATATCCACGTGTCTCACTCAGCCTGCTCAGAAGGAACAGCAGAGGTAGAAGACAGAGATAGAGTATATCCACGTGTCTCACTCAGCCTGCTCAAAAGGAACAGCAGAGGTAGAAGACAGAGATAGAGTATATCCACGTGTCTCACTCAGCCTGCTCAGAAGGAACAGCAGAGGTAGAAGACAGAGATATAGTATATCCACGTGTCTCACTCAGCCTGCTCAGAAGGAACAGCAGAGGTAGAAGACAGAGATAGAGTATATCCACGTGTCTCACTCAGCCTGCTCAGAAGGAACAGCAGAGGTAGAAGACAGAGATATAGTATATCCACGTGTCTCACTCAGCCTGCTCAGAAGGAACAGCAGAGGTATAAGACAGAGATATAGCATATCAACGTGTCTCACTCATCCTGCTCAGAAGGAACAGCAGAGGTAGAAGACAGAGATAGAGTATATCCACGTGTCTCACTCAGCCTGCTCAGAAGGAACAGCAGAGGTAGAAGACAGAGATATAGTATATCCACGTGTCTCACTCAGCCTGCTCAGAAGGAACGGCAGAGGTAGAAGACAGAGATAGAGTATATCCACGTGTCTCACTCAGCCTGCTCAGAAGGAACAGCAGAGGTAGAAGACAGAGATAGAGTATATCCACGTGTCTCACTCAGCCTGCTCAGAAGGAACAGCAGAGGTATAAGACAGAGATGGAGTATATCCACGTATCTCACTCAGCCTGCTCAGAATGAACAGCAGAGGTAGAAGACAGAGATATAGTATATCCACGTGTCTCACTCAGCCTGCTCAGAAGGAACAGCAGAGGTAGAAGACAGATATAGAGTATATCCACGTGTCTGATCTACACCTCACTCAGCCTGCTCAGAAGGAACAGCAGAGGTAGAAGACAGAGATAGAGTATATCCACGTGTGTGATCTACCACTCACTCAGCCTGCTCAGAAGGAACAGCAGAGGTAGAAGACAGAGATATAGTATATCCACGTGTCTCACTCAGCCTGCTCAGAAGGAACAGCAGAGGTAGAAGACAGAGATATAGTATATCCACGTGTCTCACTCAGCCTGCTCAGAAGGAACAGCAGAGGTAGAAGACAGAGATAGAGTATATCCACGTGTCTCACTCAGCCTGCTCAGAAGGAACAGCAGAGGTAGAAGACAGAGATAGAGTATATCCACGTGTCTCACTCAGCCTGCTCAGAAGGAACAGCAGAGGTAGAAGACAGAGATAGAGTATATCCACGTGACTCACTCAGCCTGCTCAGAAGGAACAGCAGAGGTATAAGACAGAGATGGAGTATATCCACGTGTCTCACTCAGCCTGCTCAGAAGGAACAGCAGAGGTAGAAGACAGAGATATAGTATATCCACGTGTCTCACTCAGCCTGCTCAGAAGGAACAGCAGAGGTAGAAGACAGATATAGAGTATATCCACGTGTCTGATCTACACCTCACTCAGCCTGCTCAGAAGGAACAGCAGAGGTAGAAGACAGAGATAGAGTATATCCACGTGTGTGATCTACCACTCACTCAGCCTGCTCAGAAGGAACAGCAGAGGTAGAAGACAGAGATAGAGTATATCCACGTGTCTCACTCAGCCTGCTCAGAAGGAACAGCAGAGGTAGAAGACAGAGATATAGTATATCCATGTGTCTCACTCAGCCTGCTCAGAAGGAACAGCAGAGGTAGAAGACAGAGATAGAGTATATCCATGTGTCTCACTCAGCCTGCTCAGAAGGAACAGCAGAGGTAGAAGACAGAGATAGAGTATATCCACGTGACTCACTCAGCCTGCTCAGGAGGAACAGCAGAGGTATAAGACAGAGATGGAGTATATCCACGTGTCTCAATCAGCCTGCTCAGAAGGAACAGCAGAGATAGAAGACAGAGATATAGTATATCCACGTGTCTGATCTACACCTCACTCAGCCTGCTCAGAAGGAACAGCAGAGGTAGAAGACAGAGATAGAGTATATCCACGTGTGTGATCTACCACTCACTCAGCCTGCTCAGAAGGAACAGCAGAGGTAGAAGACAGAGATAGAGTATATCCACGTGTCTCACTCAGCCTGCTCAGAAGGAACAGCAGAGGTAGAAGACAGAGATATAGTATATCCACGTGTCTCACTCAGCCTGCTCAGAAGGAACAGCAGAGGTAGAAGACAGAGATAGAGTATATCCACGTGTCTCACTCAGCCTGCTCAGAAGGAACAGCAGAGGTAGAAGACAGAGATATAGTATATCCACGTGTCTCACTCAGCCTGCTCAGAAGGAACAGCAGAGGTAGAAGACAGAGATAGAGTATATCCACGTGTCTCACTCAGCCTGCTCAGAAGGAACAGCAGAGGTAGAAGACAGAGATAGAGTATATCCACGTGTCTCACTCAGCCTGCTCAGAAGGAACAGCAGAGGTAGAAGACAGAGATAGAGTATATCCACGTGACTCACTCAGCCTGCTCAGAAGGAACAGCAGAGGTATAAGACAGAGATGGAGTATATCCACGTATCTCACTCAGCCTGCTCAGAAGGAACAGCAGAGGTAGAAAACAGAGATATAGTATATCCACGTGACTCACTCAGCCTGCTCAGAAGGAACAGCAGAGGTATAAGACAGAGATGGAGTATATCCACGTGTCTCACTCAGCCTGCTCAGAAGGAACAGCAGAGGTAGAAGACAGAGATATAGTATATCCACGTGTCTCACTCAGCCTGCTCAGAAGGAACAGCAGAGGTAGAAGTCAGATATAGAGTATATCCACGTGTCTGATCTACACCTCACTCAGCCTGCTCAGAAGGAACAGCAGAGGTAGAAGACAGAGATAGAGTATATCCACGTGTGTGATCTACCACTCACTCAGCCTGCTCAGAAGGAACAGCAGAGGTAGAAGACAGAGATAGAGTATATCCACGTGTCTCACTCAGCCTGCTCAGAAGGAACAGCAGAGGTAGAAGACAGAGATATAGTATATCCACGTGTCTCACTCAGCCTGCTCAGAAGGAACAGCAGAGGTAGAAGACAGAGATAGAGTATATCCACGTGTCTCACTCAGCCTGCTCAGAAGGAACAGCAGAGGTAGAAGACAGAGATATAGTATATCCACGTGTCTCACTCAGCCTGCTCAGAAGGAACAGCAGAGGTAGAAGACAGAGATAGAGTATATCCACGTGTCTCACTCAGCCTGCTCAGAAGGAACAGCAGAGGTAGAAGACAGAGATAGAGTATATCCACGTGTCTCACTCAGCCTGCTCAGAAGGAACAGCAGAGGTAGAAGACAGAGATAGAGTATATCCACGTGACTCACTCAGCCTGCTCAGAAGGAACAGCAGAGGTATAAGACAGAGATGGAGTATATCCACGTATCTCACTCAGCCTGCTCAGAAGGAACAGCAGAGGTAGAAGACAGAGATATAGTATATCCACGTGTCTCACTCAGCCTGCTCAGAAGGAACAACAGAGGTAGAAGACAGATATAGAGTATATCCACGTGTCTGATCTACACCTCACTCAGCCTGCTCAGAAGGAACAGCAGAGGTAGAAGACAGAGATAGAGTATATCCACGTGTGTGATCTACCACTCACTCAGCCTGCTCAGAAGGAACAGCAGAGGTAGAAGACAGAGATAGAGTATATCCACGTGTCTCACTCAGCCTGCTCAGAAGGAACAGCAGAGGTAGAAGACAGAGATATAGTATATCCACGTGTCTCACTCAGCCTGCTCAGAAGGAACAGCAGAGGTAGAAGACAGATATAGAGTATATCCACGTGTCTGATCTACACCTCACTCAGCCTGCTCAGAAGGAACAGCAGAGGTAGAAGACAGAGATAGAGTATATCCACGTGTGTGATCTACCACTCACTCAGCCTGCTCAGAAGGAACAGCAGAGGTAGAAGACAGAGATAGAGTATATCCACGTGTCTCACTCAGCCTGCTCAGAAGGAACAGCAGAGGTAGAAGACAGAGATATAGTATATCCATGTGTCTCACTCAGCCTGCTCAGAAGGAACAGCAGAGGTAGAAGACAGAGATAGAGTATATCCATGTGTCTCACTCAGCCTGCTCAGAAGGAACAGCAGAGGTAGAAGACAGAGATAGAGTATATCCACGTGACTCACTCAGCCTGCTCAGGAGGAACAGCAGAGGTATAAGACAGAGATGGAGTATATCCACGTGTCTCAATCAGCCTGCTCAGAAGGAACAGCAGAGATAGAAGACAGAGATATAGTATATCCACGTGTCTGATCTACACCTCACTCAGCCTGCTCAGAAGGAACAGCAGAGGTAGAAGACAGAGATAGAGTATATCCACGTGTGTGATCTACCACTCACTCAGCCTGCTCAGAAGGAACAGCAGAGGTAGAAGACAGAGATAGAGTATATCCACGTGTCTCACTCAGCCTGCTCAGAAGGAACAGCAGAGGTAGAAGACAGAGATATAGTATATCCACGTGTCTCACTCAGCCTGCTCAGAAGGAACAGCAGAGGTAGAAGACAGAGATAGAGTATATCCACGTGTCTCACTCAGCCTGCTCAGAAGGAACAGCAGAGGTAGAAGACAGAGATATAGTATATCCACGTGTCTCACTCAGCCTGCTCAGAAGGAACAGCAGAGGTAGAAGACAGAGATAGAGTATATCCACGTGTCTCACTCAGCCTGCTCAGAAGGAACAGCAGAGGTAGAAGACAGAGATAGAGTATATCCACGTGTCTCACTCAGCCTGCTCAGAAGGAACAGCAGAGGTAGAAGACAGAGATAGAGTATATCCACGTGACTCACTCAGCCTGCTCAGAAGGAACAGCAGAGGTATAAGACAGAGATGGAGTATATCCACGTATCTCACTCAGCCTGCTCAGAAGGAACAGCAGAGGTAGAAAACAGAGATATAGTATATCCACGTGACTCACTCAGCCTGCTCAGAAGGAACAGCAGAGGTATAAGACAGAGATGGAGTATATCCACGTGTCTCACTCAGCCTGCTCAGAAGGAACAGCAGAGGTAGAAGACAGAGATATAGTATATCCACGTGTCTCACTCAGCCTGCTCAGAAGGAACAGCAGAGGTAGAAGTCAGATATAGAGTATATCCACGTGTCTGATCTACACCTCACTCAGCCTGCTCAGAAGGAACAGCAGAGGTAGAAGACAGAGATAGAGTATATCCACGTGTGTGATCTACCACTCACTCAGCCTGCTCAGAAGGAACAGCAGAGGTAGAAGACAGAGATAGAGTATATCCACGTGTCTCACTCAGCCTGCTCAGAAGGAACAGCAGAGGTAGAAGACAGAGATATAGTATATCCACGTGTCTCACTCAGCCTGCTCAGAAGGAACAGCAGAGGTAGAAGACAGAGATAGAGTATATCCACGTGTCTCACTCAGCCTGCTCAGAAGGAACAGCAGAGGTAGAAGACAGAGATATAGTATATCCACGTGTCTCACTCAGCCTGCTCAGAAGGAACAGCAGAGGTAGAAGACAGAGATAGAGTATATCCACGTGTCTCACTCAGCCTGCTCAGAAGGAACAGCAGAGGTAGAAGACAGAGATAGAGTATATCCACGTGTCTCACTCAGCCTGCTCAGAAGGAACAGCAGAGGTAGAAGACAGAGATAGAGTATATCCACGTGACTCACTCAGCCTGCTCAGAAGGAACAGCAGAGGTATAAGACAGAGATGGAGTATATCCACGTATCTCACTCAGCCTGCTCAGAAGGAACAGCAGAGGTAGAAGACAGAGATATAGTATATCCACGTGTCTCACTCAGCCTGCTCAGAAGGAACAACAGAGGTAGAAGACAGATATAGAGTATATCCACGTGTCTGATCTACACCTCACTCAGCCTGCTCAGAAGGAACAGCAGAGGTAGAAGACAGAGATAGAGTATATCCACGTGTGTGATCTACCACTCACTCAGCCTGCTCAGAAGGAACAGCAGAGGTAGAAGACAGAGATAGAGTATATCCACGTGTCTCACTCAGCCTGCTCAGAAGGAACAGCAGAGGTAGAAGACAGAGATATAGTATATCCACGTGTCTCACTCAGCCTGCTCAGAAGGAACAGCAGAGGTAGAAGACAGAGATAGAGTATATCCATGTGTCTCACTCAGCCTGCTCAGAAGGAACAGCAGAGGTAGAAGACAGAGATAGAGTATATCCACGTGACTCACTCAGCCTGCTCAGGAGGAACAGCAGAGGTATAAGACAGAGATGGAGTATATCCACGTGTCTCACTCAGCCTGCTCAGAAAGAACAGCAGAGGTAGAAGACAGAGATATAGTATATCCACGTGTCTCACTCAGCCTGCTCAGAAGGAGCAGCAGAGGTAGAAGACAGAGATAGAGTATATCCATGTGTCTCACTCAGCCTGCTCAGAAGGAACATCAGAGGTAGAAGACAGAGATAGAGTATATCCACGTGTCTGATCTACACCTCACTCAGCCTGCTCAGAAGGAACAGCAGAGGTAGAAGACAGAGATAGAGTATATCCACGTGTCCCACTCAGCCTGCTCAGAAGGAACAGCAGAGGTAGAACACAGAGATAGAGTATATCCACGTGTCTCACTCAGCCTGCTCATAAGGAACAGCAGAGGTAGAAGACAGATATAGAGTATATCCACGTGTCTGATCTACACCTCACTCAGCCTGCTCAGAAGGAACAGCAGAGGTAGAAGACAGAGATAGAGTATATCCACGTGTGTGATCTACCACTCACTCAGCCTGCTCAGAAGGAACAGCAGAGGTAGAAGACAGAGATAGAGTATATCCACGTGTCTCACTCAGCCTGCTCAGAAGGAACAGCAGAGGTAGAAGACAGAGATATAGTATATCCACGTGTCTCACTCAGCCTGCTCAGAAGGAACAGCAGAGGTAGAAGACAGAGATAGAGTATATCCACGTGTCTCACTCAGCCTGCTCAGAAGGAACAGCAGAGGTAGAAGACAGAGATATAGTATATCCACGTGTCTCACTCAGCCTGCTCAGAAGGAACAGCAGAGGTAGAAGACAGAGATAGAGTATATCCACGTGTCTCACTCAGCCTGCTCAAAAGGAACAGCAGAGGTAGAAGACAGAGATAGAGTATATCCACGTGTCTCACTCAGCCTGCTCAGAAGGAACAGCAGAGGTAGAAGACAGAGATATAGTATATCCACGTGTCTCACTCAGCCTGCTCAGAAGGAACAGCAGAGGTAGAAGACAGAGATAGAGTATATCCACGTGTCTCACTCAGCCTGCTCAGAAGGAACAGCAGAGGTAGAAGACAGAGATATAGTATATCCACGTGTCTCACTCAGCCTGCTCAGAAGGAACAGCAGAGGTAGAAGACAGAGATAGAGTATATCCACGTGTCTCACTCAGCCTGCTCAGAAGGAACAGCAGAGGTAGAAGACAGAGATAGAGTATATCCACGTGTCTCACTCAGCCTGCTCAGAAGGAACAGCAGAGGTAGAAGACAGAGATAGAGTATATCCACGTGACTCACTCAGCCTGCTCAGAAGGAACAGCAGAGGTATAAGACAGAGATGGAGTATATCCACGTGTCTCACTCAGCCTGCTCAGAAGGAACAGCAGAGGTAGAAGACAGAGATATAGTATATCCACGTGTCTCACTCAGCCTGCTCAGAAGGAACAGCAGAGGTAGAAGACAGATATAGAGTATATCCACGTGACTGATCTACACCTCACTCAGCCTGCTCAGAAGGAACAGCAGAGGTAGAAGACAGAGATAGAGTATATCCACGTGTGTGATCTACCACTCACTCAGCCTGCTCAGAAGGAACAGCAGAGGTAGAAGACAGATATAGAGTATATCCACGTGTCTCACTCAGCCTGCTCAGAAGGAACAGCAGAGGTAGAAGACAGAGATATAGTATATCCACGTGTCTCACTCAGCCTGCTCAGAAGGAACAGCAGAGGTAGAAGACAGAGATAGAGTATATCCATGTGTCTCACTCAGCCTGCTCAGAAGGAACAGCAGAGGTAGAAGACAGAGATAGAGTATATCCACGTGACTCACTCAGCCTGCTCAGGAGGAACAGCAGAGGTATAAGACAGAGATGGAGTATATCCACGTGTCTCAATCAGCCTGCTCAGAAGGAACAGCAGAGGTAGAAGACAGAGATATAGTATATCCACGTGTCTGATCTACACCTCACTCAGCCTGCTCAGAAGGAACAGCAGAGGTAGAAGACAGAGATAGAGTATATCCACGTGTGTGATCTACCACTCACTCAGCCTGCTCAGAAGGAACAGCAGAGGTAGAAGTCAGAGATAGAGTATATCCACGTGTCTCACTCAGCCTGCTCAGAAGGAACAGCAGAGGTAGAAGACAGAGATATAGTATATCCACGTGTCTCACTCAGCCTGCTCAGAAGGAACAGCAGAGGTAGAAGACAGAGATAGAGTATATCCACGTGTCTCACTCAGCCTGCTCAGAAGGAACAGCAGAGGTAGAAGACAGAGATATAGTATATCCACGTGTCTCACTCAGCCTGCTCAGAAGGAACAGCAGAGGTAGAAGACAGAGATAGAGTATATCCACGTGTCTCACTCAGCCTGCTCAGAAGGAACAGCAGAGGTAGAAGACAGAGATAGAGTATATCCACGTGTCTCACTCAGCCTGCTCAGAAGGAACAGCAGAGGTAGAAGACAGAGATAGAGTATATCCACGTGTCTCACTCAGCCTGCTCAGAAGGAACAGCAGAGGTAGAAGACAGAGATAGAGTATATCCACGTGACTCACTCAGCCTGCTCAGAAGGAACAGCAGAGGTATAAGACAGAGATGGAGTATATCCACGTATCTCACTCAGCCTGCTCAGAAGGAACAGCAGAGGTAGAAAACAGAGATATAGTATATCCACGTGACTCACTCAGCCTGCTCAGAAGGAACAGCAGAGGTATAAGACAGAGATGGAGTATATCCACGTGTCTCACTCAGCCTGCTCAGAAGGAACAGCAGAGGTAGAAGACAGAGATATAGTATATCCACGTGTCTCACTCAGCCTGCTCAGAAGGAACAGCAGAGGTAGAAGTCAGATATAGAGTATATCCACGTGTCTGATCTACACCTCACTCAGCCTGCTCAGAAGGAACAGCAGAGGTAGAAGACAGAGATAGAGTATATCCACGTGTGTGATCTACCACTCACTCAGCCTGCTCAGAAGGAACAGCAGAGGTAGAAGACAGAGATAGAGTATATCCACGTGTCTCACTCAGCCTGCTCAGAAGGAACAGCAGAGGTAGAAGACAGAGATATAGTATATCCACGTGTCTCACTCAGCCTGCTCAGAAGGAACAGCAGAGGTAGAAGACAGAGATAGAGTATATCCATGTGTCTCACTCAGCCTGCTCAGAAGGAACATCAGAGGTAGAAGACAGAGATAGAGTATATCCACGTGTCTGATCTACACCTCACTCAGCCTGCTCAGAAGGAACAGCAGAGGTAGAAGACAGAGATAGAGTATATCCACGTGTCTCACTCAGCCTGCTCAGAAGGAACAGCAGAGGTAGAAGACAGAGATATAGTATATCCACGTGTCTCACTCAGCCTGCTCAGAAGGAACAGCAGAGGTAGAAGACAGAGATAGAGTATATCCACGTGTCTCACTCAGCCTGCTCAGAAGGAACAGCAGAGGTAGAAGACAGAGATAGAGTATATCCACGTGTCTCACTCAGCCTGCTCAGAAGGAACAGCAGAGGTAGAAGACAGAGATAGAGTATATCCACGTGACTCACTCAGCCTGCTCAGAAGGAACAGCAGAGGTATAAGACAGAGATGGAGTATATCCACGTATCTCACTCAGCCTGCTCAGAAGGAACAGCAGAGGTAGAAGACAGAGATATAGTATATCCACGTGTCTCACTCAGCCTGCTCAGAAGGAACAACAGAGGTAGAAGACAGATATAGAGTATATCCACGTGTCTGATCTACACCTCACTCAGCCTGCTCAGAAGGAACAGCAGAGGTAGAAGACAGAGATAGAGTATATCCACGTGTGTGATCTACCACTCACTCAGCCTGCTCAGAAGGAACAGCAGAGGTAGAAGACAGAGATAGAGTATATCCACGTGTCTCACTCAGCCTGCTCAGAAGGAACAGCAGAGGTAGAAGACAGAGATATAGTATATCCACGTGTCTCACTCAGCCTGCTCAGAAGGAACAGCAGAGGTAGAAGACAGAGATAGAGTATATCCATGTGTCTCACTCAGCCTGCTCAGAAGGAACAGCAGAGGTAGAAGACAGAGATAGAGTATATCCACGTGACTCACTCAGCCTGCTCAGGAGGAACAGCAGAGGTATAAGACAGAGATGGAGTATATCCACGTGTCTCACTCAGCCTGCTCAGAAAGAACAGCAGAGGTAGAAGACAGAGATATAGTATATCCACGTGTCTCACTCAGCCTGCTCAGAAGGAGCAGCAGAGGTAGAAGACAGAGATAGAGTATATCCATGTGTCTCACTCAGCCTGCTCAGAAGGAACATCAGAGGTAGAAGACAGAGATAGAGTATATCCACGTGTCTGATCTACACCTCACTCAGCCTGCTCAGAAGGAACAGCAGAGGTAGAAGACAGAGATAGAGTATATCCACGTGTCCCACTCAGCCTGCTCAGAAGGAACAGCAGAGGTAGAACACAGAGATAGAGTATATCCACGTGTCTCACTCAGCCTGCTCATAAGGAACAGCAGAGGTAGAAGACAGATATAGAGTATATCCACGTGTCTGATCTACACCTCACTCAGCCTGCTCAGAAGGAACAGCAGAGGTAGAAGACAGAGATAGAGTATATCCACGTGTGTGATCTACCACTCACTCAGCCTGCTCAGAAGGAACAGCAGAGGTAGAAGACAGAGATAGAGTATATCCACGTGTCTCACTCAGCCTGCTCAGAAGGAACAGCAGAGGTAGAAGACAGAGATATAGTATATCCACGTGTCTCACTCAGCCTGCTCAGAAGGAACAGCAGAGGTAGAAGACAGAGATAGAGTATATCCACGTGTCTCACTCAGCCTGCTCAGAAGGAACAGCAGAGGTAGAAGACAGAGATATAGTATATCCACGTGTCTCACTCAGCCTGCTCAGAAGGAACAGCAGAGGTAGAAGACAGAGATAGAGTATATCCACGTGTCTCACTCAGCCTGCTCAAAAGGAACAGCAGAGGTAGAAGACAGAGATAGAGTATATCCACGTGTCTCACTCAGCCTGCTCAGAAGGAACAGCAGAGGTAGAAGACAGAGATATAGTATATCCACGTGTCTCACTCAGCCTGCTCAGAAGGAACAGCAGAGGTAGAAGACAGAGATAGAGTATATCCACGTGTCTCACTCAGCCTGCTCAGAAGGAACAGCAGAGGTAGAAGACAGAGATATAGTATATCCACGTGTCTCACTCAGCCTGCTCAGAAGGAACAGCAGAGGTAGAAGACAGAGATAGAGTATATCCACGTGTCTCACTCAGCCTGCTCAGAAGGAACAGCAGAGGTAGAAGACAGAGATAGAGTATATCCACGTGTCTCACTCAGCCTGCTCAGAAGGAACAGCAGAGGTAGAAGACAGAGATAGAGTATATCCACGTGACTCACTCAGCCTGCTCAGAAGGAACAGCAGAGGTATAAGACAGAGATGGAGTATATCCACGTGTCTCACTCAGCCTGCTCAGAAGGAACAGCAGAGGTAGAAGACAGAGATATAGTATATCCACGTGTCTCACTCAGCCTGCTCAGAAGGAACAGCAGAGGTAGAAGACAGATATAGAGTATATCCACGTGACTGATCTACACCTCACTCAGCCTGCTCAGAAGGAACAGCAGAGGTAGAAGACAGAGATAGAGTATATCCACGTGTGTGATCTACCACTCACTCAGCCTGCTCAGAAGGAACAGCAGAGGTAGAAGACAGATATAGAGTATATCCACGTGTCTCACTCAGCCTGCTCAGAAGGAACAGCAGAGGTAGAAGACAGAGATATAGTATATCCACGTGTCTCACTCAGCCTGCTCAGAAGGAACAGCAGAGGTAGAAGACAGAGATAGAGTATATCCATGTGTCTCACTCAGCCTGCTCAGAAGGAACAGCAGAGGTAGAAGACAGAGATAGAGTATATCCACGTGACTCACTCAGCCTGCTCAGGAGGAACAGCAGAGGTATAAGACAGAGATGGAGTATATCCACGTGTCTCAATCAGCCTGCTCAGAAGGAACAGCAGAGGTAGAAGACAGAGATATAGTATATCCACGTGTCTGATCTACACCTCACTCAGCCTGCTCAGAAGGAACAGCAGAGGTAGAAGACAGAGATAGAGTATATCCACGTGTGTGATCTACCACTCACTCAGCCTGCTCAGAAGGAACAGCAGAGGTAGAAGTCAGAGATAGAGTATATCCACGTGTCTCACTCAGCCTGCTCAGAAGGAACAGCAGAGGTAGAAGACAGAGATATAGTATATCCACGTGTCTCACTCAGCCTGCTCAGAAGGAACAGCAGAGGTAGAAGACAGAGATAGAGTATATCCACGTGTCTCACTCAGCCTGCTCAGAAGGAACAGCAGAGGTAGAAGACAGAGATATAGTATATCCACGTGTCTCACTCAGCCTGCTCAGAAGGAACAGCAGAGGTAGAAGACAGAGATAGAGTATATCCACGTGTCTCACTCAGCCTGCTCAGAAGGAACAGCAGAGGTAGAAGACAGAGATAGAGTATATCCACGTGTCTCACTCAGCCTGCTCAGAAGGAACAGCAGAGGTATAAGACAGAGATAGAGTATATCCACGTGACTCACTCAGCCTGCTCAGAAGGAACAGCAGAGGTATAAGACAGAGATGGAGTATATCCACGTATCTCACTCAGCCTGCTCAGAAGGAACAGCAGAGGTAGAAGACAGAGATATAGTATATCCACGTGTCTCACTCAGCCTGCTCAGAAGGAACAGCAGAGGTAGAAGACAGATATAGAGTATATCCACGTGTCTGATCTACACCTCACTCAGCCTGCTCAGAAGGAACAGCAGAGGTAGAAGACAGAGATAGAGTATATCCACGTGTGTGATCTACCACTCACTCAGCCTGCTCAGAAGGAACAGCAGAGGTAGAAGACAGAGATAGAGTATATCCACGTGTCTCACTCAGCCTGCTCAGAAGGAACAGCAGAGGTAGAAGACAGAGATATAGTATATCCACGTGTCTCACTCAGCCTGCTCAGAAGGAACAGCAGAGGTAGAAGACAGAGATAGAGTATATCCATGTGTCTCACTCAGCCTGCTCAGAAGGAACAGCAGAGGTAGAAGACAGAGATAGAGTATATCCACGTGACTCACTCAGCCTGCTCAGGAGGAACAGCAGAGGTATAAGACAGAGATGGAGTATATCCACGTGTCTCACTCAGCCTGCTCAGAAAGAACAGCAGAGGTAGAAGACAGAGATATAGTATATCCACGTGTCTCACTCAGCCTGCTCAGAAGGAGCAGCAGAGGTAGAAGACAGAGATAGAGTATATCCATGTGTCTCACTCAGCCTGCTCAGAAGGAACATCAGAGGTAGAAGACAGAGATAGAGTATATCCACGTGTCTGATCTACACCTCACTCAGCCTGCTCAGAAGGAACAGCAGAGGTAGAAGACAGAGATAGAGTATATCCACGTGTCCCACTCAGCCTGCTCAGAAGGAACAGCAGAGGTAGAACACAGAGATAGAGTATATCCACGTGTCTCACTCAGCCTGCTCATAAGGAACAGCAGAGGTAGAAGACAGATATAGAGTATATCCACGTGTCTGATCTACACCTCACTCAGCCTGCTCAGAAGGAACAGCAGAGGTAGAAGACAGAGATAGAGTATATCCACGTGTGTGATCTACCACTCACTCAGCCTGCTCAGAAGGAACAGCAGAGGTAGAAGACAGAGATAGAGTATATCCACGTGTCTCACTCAGCCTGCTCAGAAGGAACAGCAGAGGTAGAAGACAGAGATATAGTATATCCACGTGTCTCACTCAGCCTGCTCAGAAGGAACAGCAGAGGTAGAAGACAGAGATAGAGTATATCCACGTGTCTCACTCAGCCTGCTCAGAAGGAACAGCAGAGGTAGAAGACAGAGATAGAGTATATCCACGTGTCTCACTCAGCCTGCTCAGAAGGAACAGCAGAGGTAGAAGACAGAGATATAGTATATCCACGTGTCTCACTCAGCCTGCTCAGAAGGAACAGCAGAGGTAGAAGACAGAGATAGAGTATATCCACGTGTCTCACTCAGCCTGCTCAGAAGGAACAGCAGAGGTAGAAGACAGAGATATAGTATATCCACGTGTCTCACTCAGCCTGCTCAGAAGGAACAGCAGAGGTAGAAGACAGAGATAGAGTATATCCACGTGTCTCACTCAGCCTGCTCAGAAGGAACAGCAGAGGTAGAAGACAGAGATAGAGTATATCCACGTGTCTCACTCAGCCTGCTCAGAAGGAACAGCAGAGGTAGAAGACAGAGATATAGTATATCCACGTGACTCACTCAGCCTGCTCAGAAGGAACAGCAGAGGTATAAGACAGAGATGGAGTATATCCACGTGTCTCACTCAGCCTGCTCAGAAGGAACAGCAGAGGTAGAAGACAGAGATATAGTATATCCACGTGTCTCACTCAGCCTGCTCAGAAGGAACAGCAGAGGTAGAAGACAGATATAGAGTATATCCACGTGTCTGATCTACACCTCACTCAGCCTGCTCAGAAGGAACAGCAGAGGTAGAAGACAGAGATAGAGTATATCCACGTGTGTGATCTACCACTCACTCAGCCTGCTCAGAAGGAACAGCAGAGGTAGAAGACAGAGATAGAGTATATCCACGTGTCTCACTCAGCCTGCTCAGAAGGAACAGCAGAGGTAGAAGACAGAGATATAGTATATCCACGTGTCTCACTCAGCCTGCTCAGAAGGAACAGCAGAGGTAGAAGACAGAGATAGAGTATATCCATGTGTCTCACTCAGCCTGCTCAGAAGGAACAGCAGAGGTATAATACAGAGATGGAGTATATCCACGTGTCTCAATCAGCCTGCTCAGAAGGAACAGCAGAGGTAGAAGACAGAGATATAGTATATCCACGTGTCTCACTCAGCCTGCTCAGAAGGAGCAGCAGAGGTAGAAGACAGAGATAGAGTATATCCATGTGTCTCACTCAGCCTGCTCAGAAGGAACAGCAGAGGTAGAAGACAGAGATAGAGTATATCCACGTGTCTGATCTACACCTCACTCAGCCTGCTCAGAAGGAACAGCAGAGGTAGAAGACAGAGATAGAGTATATCCACGTGTCCCACTCAGCCTGCTCAGAAGGAACAGCAGAGGTAGAACACAGAGATAGAGTATACCCACGTGTCTCACTCAGCCTGCTCATAAGGAACAGCAGAGGTAGAAGACAGATATAGAGTATATCCACGTGTCTGATCTACACCTCACTCAGCCTGCTCAGAAGGAACAGCAGAGGTAGAAGACAGAGATAGAGTATATCCACGTGTGTGATCTACCACTCACTCAGCCTGCTCAGAAGGAACAGCAGAGGTAGAAGACAGAGATAGAGTATATCCACGTGTCTCACTCAGCCTGCTCAGAAGGAACAGCAGAGGTAGAAGACAGAGATATAGTATATCCACGTGTCTCACTCAGCCTGCTCAGAAGGAACAGCAGAGGTAGAAGACAGAGATAGAGTATATCCACGTGTGTGATTTACCACTCACTCAGCCTGCTCAGAAGGAACAGCAGAGGTAGAAGACAGAGATAGAGTATATCCACGTGTCTCACTCAGCCTGCTCAGAAGGAACAGCAGAGGTAGAAGACAGAGATAGAGTATATCCACGTGTCTCACTCAGCCTGCTCAGAAGGAACAGCAGAGGTAGAAGACAGAGATATAGTATATCCACGTGTCTCACTCAGCCTGCTCAGAAGGAACAGCAGAGGTAGAAGACAGAGATAGAGTATATCCACGTGTCTCACTCAGCCTGCTCAGAAGGAACAGCAGAGGTAGAAGACAGAGATATAGTATATCCACGTGTCTCACTCAGCCTGCTCAGAAGGAACAGCAGAGGTAGAAGACAGAGATAGAGTATATCCATGTGTCTCACTCAGCCTGCTCAGAAGGAACAGCAGAGGTAGAAGACAGAGATAGAGTATATCCACGTGACTCACTCAGCCTGCTCAGGAGGAACAGCAGAGGTATAAGACAGAGATGGAGTATATCCACGTGTCTCACTCAGCCTGCTCAGAAGGAACAGCAGAGGTAGAAGACAGAGATATAGTATATCCACGTGTCTCACTCAGCCTGCTCAGAAGGAGCAGCAGAGGTAGAAGACAGAGATAGAGTATATCCATGTGTCTCACTCAGCCTGCTCAGAAGGAACAGCAGAGGTAGAAGACAGAGATAGAGTATATCCACGTGTCTGATCTACACCTCACTCAGCCTGCTCAGAAGGAACAGCAGAGGTAGAAGACAGAGATAGAGTATATCCACGTGTTCCACTCAGCCTGCTCAGAAGGAACAGCAGAGGTAGAACACAGAGATAGAGTATATCCACGTGTCTCACTCAGCCTGCTCATAAGGAACAGCAGAGGTAGAAGACAGATATAGAGTATATCCACGTGTCTGATCTACACCTCACTCAGCCTGCTCAGAAGGAACAGCAGAGGTAGAAGACAGAGATAGAGTATATCCACGTGTGTGATCTACCACTCACTCAGCCTGCTCAGAAGGAACAGCAGAGGTAGAAGACAGAGATAGAGTATATCCACGTGTCTCACTCAGCCTGCTCAGAAGGAACAGCATAGGTAGAAGACAGAGATATAGTATATCCACGTGTCTCACTCAGCCTGCTCAGAAGGAACAGCAGAGGTAGAAGACAGAGATAGAGTATATCCACGTGTCTCACTCAGCCTGCTCAGAAGGAACAGCACAGGTAGAAGACAGAGATATAGTATATCCACGTGTCTCACTCAGCCTGCTCAGAAGGAACAGCAGAGGTAGAAGACAGAGATAGAGTATATCCACGTGTCTCACTCAGCCTGCTCAGAAGGAACAGCAGAGGTAGAAGTCAGAGATAGAGTATATCCACGTGTCTCACTCAGCCTGCTCAGAAGGAACAGCAGAGGTAGAAGACAGAGATAGAGTATATCCACGTGTCTCACTCAGCCTGCTCATAAGGAACAACAGAGGTAGAAGACAGAGATAGAGTATATCCACGTGTCTCACTCAGCCTGCTCAGAAGGAACAGCAGAGGTAGAAGACAGAGATAGAGTATATCCACGTGTCTCACTCAGCCTGCTCATAAGGAACAACAGAGGTAGAAGACAGAGATAGAGTATATCCACGTGTCTCACTCAGCCTGCTCAGAAGGAACAGCAGAGGTATAAGACAGAGATATAGCATATCCACGTGTCTCACTCAGCCTGCTCAGAAGGAACAGCAGAGTTAGAAGACAGAGATAGAGTATATCCACGTGTCTGATCTACACCTCACTCAGCCTGCTCAGAAGGAACATCATAGGTAGAAGACAGAGATAGAGTATATCCACGTGACTCACTCAGCCTGCTCAGAAGGAACAGCAGAGGTAAAAGACAGAGATATAGTATATCCACGTGTCTGATCTACACCTCACTCAGCCTGCTCAGAAGGAACAGCAGAGGTATGAGACAGAGATGGAGTATATCCACGTGTCTCACTCAGCCTGCTCAGAAGGAACTGCAGAGGTAGAAGACAGAGATATAGTATATCCACGTGTCTCACTCAACCTGCTCAGAAGGAACAGCAGAGGTAGAAGACAGAGATAGAGTATATCCATGTGTCTCACTCAGCCTGCTCAGAAGGAACAGCAGAGGTAGAAGACAGAGATAGAGTATATCCACGTGACTCACTCAGCCTGCTCAGAAGGAGCAGCAGAGGTAGAAGACAGAGATAGAGTATATCCATGTGTCTCACTCAGCCTGCTCAGAAGGAACAGCAGAGGTAGAAGACAGAGATAGAGTATATCCACGTGTCTGATCTACACCTCACTCAGCCTGCTCAGAAGGAACAGCAGAGGTAGAAGACAGAGATAGAGTATATCCACGTGTCCCACTCAGCCTGCTCAGAAGGAACAGCAGAGGTAGAACACAGAGATAGAGTATATCCACGTGTCTCACTCAGCCTGCTCATAAGGAACAGCAGAGGTAGAAGACAGATATAGAGTATATCCACGTGTCTGATCTACACCTCACTCAGCCTGCTCAGAAGGAACAGCAGAGGTAGAAGACAGAGATAGAGTATATCCACGTGTGTGATCTACCACTCACTCAGCCTGCTCAGAAGGAACAGCAGAGGTACAAGACAGAGATAGAGTATATCCACGTGTCTCACTCAGCCTGCTCAGAAGGAACAGTAGAGGTAGAAGACAGAGATATAGTATATCCACGTGTCTCACTCAGCCTGCTCAGAAGGAACAGCAGAGGTAGAAGACAGAGATAGAGTATATCCACGTGTCTCACTCAGCCTGCTCAGAAGGAACAGCAGAGGTAGAAGACAGAGATATAGTATATCCACGTGTCTCACTCAGCCTGCTCAGAAGGAACAGCAGAGGTAGAAGACAGAGATAGAGTATATCCATTTGTCTCACTCAGCCTGCTCAGAAGGAACAGCAGAGGTAGAAGACAGAGATAGAGTATATCCACGTGACTCACTCAGCCTGCTCAGGAGGAACAGCAGAGGTATAAGACAGAGATGGAGTATATCCACGTGTCTCACTCAGCCTGCTCAGAAGGAACAGCAGAGGTAGAAGACAGAGATATAGTATATCCACGTGTCTCACTCAGCCTGCTCAGAAGGAGCAGCAGAGGTAGAACACAGAGATAGAGTATATCCACGTGTCTCACTCAGCCTGCTCATAAGGAACAGCAGAGGTAGAAGACAGATATAGAGTATATCCACGTGTCTGATCTACACCTCACTCAGCCTGCTCAGAAGGAACAGCAGAGGTAGAAGACAGAGATAGAGTATATCCACGTGTGTGATCTACCACTCACTCAGCCTGCTCAGAAGGAACAGCAGAGGTACAAGACAGAGATAGAGTATATCCACGTGTCTCACTCAGCCTGCTCAGAAGGAACAGCAGAGGTAGAAGACAGAGATATAGTATATCCACGTGTCTCACTCAGCCTGCTCAGAAGGAACAGCAGAGGTAGAAGACAGAGATAGAGTATATCCACGTGTCTCACTCAGCCTGCTCAGAAGGAACAGCAGAGGTAGAAGACAGAGATATAGTATATCCACGTGTCTCACTCAGCCTGCTCAGAAGGAACAGCAGAGGTAGAAGACAGAGATAGAGTATATCCATGTGTCTCACTCAGCCTGCTCAGAAGGAACAGCAGAGGTAGAAGACAGAGATAGAGTATATCCACGTGACTCACTCAGCCTGCTCAGGAGGAACAGCAGAGGTATAAGACAGAGATGGAGTATATCCACGTGTCTCACTCAGCCTGCTCAGAAGGAACAGCAGAGGTAGAAGACAGAGATATAGTATATCCACGTGTCTCACTCAGCCTGCTCAGAAGGAGCAGCAGAGGTAGAAGACAGAGATAGAGTATATCCATGTGTCTCACTCAGCCTGCTCAGAAGGAACAGCAGAGGTAGAAGACAGAGATAGAGTATATCCACGTGTCTGATCTACACCTCACTCAGCCTGCTCAGAAGGAACAGCAGAGGTAGAAGACAGAGATAGAGTATATCCACGTGTCCCACTCAGATTGCTCAGAAGGAACAGCAGAGGTAGAACACAGAGATAGAGTATATCCACGTGTCTCACTCAGCCTGCTCATAAGGAACAGCAGAGGTAGAAGACAGATATAGAGTATATCCACGTGTCTGATCTACACCTCACTCAGCCTGCTCAGAAGGAACAGCAGAGGTAGAAGACAAAGATAGAGTATATCCACGTGTGTGATCTACCACTCACTCAGCCTGCTCAGAAGGAACAGCAGAGGTAGAAGACAGAGATAGAGTATATCCACGTGTCTCACTCAGCCTGCTCAGAAGGAACAGCAGAGGTAGAAGACAGAGATATAGTATATCCACGTGTCTCACTCAGCCTGCTCAGAAGGAACAGCAGAGGTAGAAGACAGAGATAGAGTATATCCACGTGTCTCACTCAGCCTGCTCAGAAGGAACAGCAGAGGTAGAAGACAGAGATATAGTATATCCACTTGTCTCACTCAGCCTGCTCAGAAGGAACAGCAGAGGTAGAAGACAGAGATAGAGTATATCCACGTGTCTCACTCAGCCTGCTCAGAAGGAACAGCAGAGGTAGAAGTCAGAGATAGAGTATATCCACGTGTCTCACTCAGCCTGCTCAGAAGGAACAGCAGAGGTAGAAGACAGAGATAGAGTATATCCACGTGTCTCACTCAGCCTGCTCATAAGGAACAACAGAGGTAGAAGACAGAGATAGAGTATATCCACGTGTGTGATCTACCACTCACTCAGCCTGCTCAGAAGGAACAACAGAGGTAGAAGACATAGATAGAGTATATCCACGTGTCTCACTCAGCCTGCTCAGAAGGAACAGCAGAGGTATAAGACAGAGATATAGCATATCCACGTGTCTCACTCAGCCTGCTCAGAAGGAACAGCAGAGGTAGAAGACAGAGATAGGGTATATCCACGTGTCTGATCTACACCTCACTCAGCCTGCTCAGAAGGAACATCATAGGTAGAAGACAGAGATAGAGTATATCCACGTGACTCACTCAGCCTGCTCAGAAGGAACAGCAGAGGTAAAAGACAGAGATATAGTATATCCACGTGTCTGATCTACACCTCACTCAGCCTGCTCAGAAGGAACAGCAGAGGTATGAGACAGAGATGGAGTATATCCACGTGTCTCACTCAGCCTGCTCAGAAGGAACTGCAGAGGTAGAAGACAGAGATATAGTATATCCACGTGTCTCACTCAACCTGCTCAGAAGGACCAGCAGAGGTAGAAGACAGAGATAGAGTATATCCATGTGTCTCACTCAGCCTGCTCAGAAGGAACAGCAGAGGTAGAAGACAGAGATAGAGTATATCCACGTGACTCACTCAGCCTGCTCAGAAGGAACAGCAGAGGTATAAGACAGAGATGGAGTATATCCACGTGTCTCACTCAGCCTGCTCAGAAGGAACAGCAGAGGTAGAAGACAGAGATATAGTATATCCACGTGTCTCACTCAGCCTGCTCAGAAGGAACAGCAGAGGTAGAAGACAGATATAGAGTATATCCACGTGTCTGATCTACACCTCACTCAGCCTGCTCAGAAGGAACAGCAGAGGTAGAAGACAGAGATAGAGTATATCCACGTGTGTGATCTACCACTCACGCAGCCTGCTCAGAAGGAACAGCAGAGGTAGAAGACAGAGATAGAGTATATCCACGTGTCTCACTCAGCCTGCTCAGAAGGAACAGCAGAGGTAGAAGACAGAGATATAGTATATCCACGTGTCTCACTCAACCTGCTCAGAAGGAACAGCAGAGGTAGAAGACAGAGATAGAGTATATCCATGTGTCTCACTCAGCCTGCTCAGAAGGAACAGCAGAGGTAGAAGACAGAGATAGAGTATATCCACGTGACTAACTCAGCCTGCTCAGGAGGAACAGCAGAGGTATAAGACAGAGATGGAGTATATCCACGTGTCTCACTCAGCCTGCTCAGAAGGAACAGCAGAGGTAGAAGACAGAGATATAGTATATCCACGTGTCTCACTCAGCCTGCTCAGAAGGAGCAGCAGAGGTAGAAGACAGAGATATAGTATACCCACGTGTCTCACTCAGCCTGCTCAGAAGGAACAGCAGAGGTAGAAGACAGAGATATAGTATATCCACGTGTCTCACTCAGCCTGCTCAGAAGGAGCAGCAGAGGTAGAAGACAGATATAGAGTATATCCACGTGTCTGATCTACACCTCACTCAGCCTGCTCAGAAGGAACAGCAGAGGTAGAAGACAGAGATAGAGTATATCCACGTGTGTGATCTACCACTCACTCAGCCTGCTCAGAAGGAACAGCAGAGGTAGAAGACAGAGATAGAGTATATCCACGTGTCTCACTCAGCCTGCTCAGAAGGAACAGCAGAGGTAGAAGACAGAGATATAGTATATCCACGTGTCTCACTCAGCCTGCTCAGAAGGAACAGCAGAGGTAGAAGACAGAGATAGAGTATATCCACGTGTCTCACTCAGCCTGCTCAGAAGGAACAGCAGAGGTAGAAGACAGAGATATAGTATATCCACGTGTCTCACTCAGCCTGCTCAGAAGGAACAGCAGAGGTAGAAGACAGAGATAGAGTATATCCACGTGTCTCACTCAGCCTGCTCAGAAGGAACAGCAGAGGTAGAAGACAGAGATATAGTATATCCACGTGTCTCACTCAGCCTGCTCAGAAGGAACAGCAGAGGTAGAAGACAGAGATAGAGTATATCCACGTGACTCACTCAGCCTGCTCAGAAGGAACAGCAGAGGTATAAGACAGAGATGGAGTATATCCACGTGTCTCACTCAGCCTGCTCAGAAGGAACTGCAGAGGTAGAAGACAGAGATATAGTATATCCACGTGTCTCACTCAACCTGCTCAGAAGGAACAGCAGAGGTAGAAGACAGAGATAGAGTATATCCATGTGTCTCACTCAGCCTGCTCAGAAGGAACAGCAGAGGTAGAAGACAGAGATAGAGTATATCCACGTGACTCACTCAGCCTGCTCAGAAGGAACAGCAGAGGTAGAAGACAGAGATAGAGTATATCCATGTGTCTCACTCAGCCTGCTCAGAAGGAACAGCAGAGGTAGAAGACAGAGATAGAGTATATCCACGTGTCTGATCTACACCTCACTCAGCCTGCTCAGAAGGAACAGCAGAGGTAGAAGACAGAGATAGAGTATATCCACGTGTCCCACTCAGCCTGCTCAGAAGGAACAGCAGAGGTAGAACACAGAGATAGAGTATATCCACGTGTCTCACTCAGCCTGCTCATAAGGAACAGCAGAGGTAGAAGACAGATATAGAGTATATCCACGTGTCTCACTCAGCCTGCTCAGAAGGAGCAGCAGAGGTAGAAGACAGAGATAGAGTATATCCATGTGTCTCACTCAGCCTGCTCAGAAGGAACAGCAGAGGTAGAAGACAGAGATAGAGTATATCCACGTGACTCACTCAGCCTGCTCAGGAGGAACAGCAGAGGTATAAGACAGAGATGGAGTATATCCACGTGTCTCACTCAGCCTGCTCAGAAGGAACAGCAGAGGTAGAAGACAGAGATATAGTATATCCACGTGTCTCACTCAGCCTGCTCAGAAGGAGCAGCAGAGGTAGAAGACAGAGATAGAGTATATCCATGTGTCTCACTCAGCCTGCTCAGAAGGAACAGCAGAGGTAGAAGACAGAGATAGAGTATATCCACGTGTCTGATCTACACCTCACTCAGCCTGCTCAGAAGGAACAGCAGAGGTAGAAGACAGAGATAGAGTATATCCACGTGTCCCACTCAGACTGCTCAGAAGGAACAGCAGAGGTAGAACACAGAGATAGAGTATATCCACGTGTCTCACTCAGCCTGCTCATAAGGAACAGCAGAGGTAGAAGACAGATATAGAGTATATCCACGTGTCTGATCTACACCTCACTCAGCCTGCTCAGAAGGAACAGCAGAGGTAGAAGACAAAGATAGAGTATATCCACGTGTGTGATCTACCACTCACTCAGCCTGCTCAGAAGGAACAGCAGAGGTAGAAGACAGAGATAGAGTATATCCACGTGTCTCACTCAGCCTGCTCAGAAGGAACAGCAGAGGTAGAAGACAGAGATATAGTATATCCACGTGTCTCACTCAGCCTGCTCAGAAGGAACAGCAGAGGTAGAAGACAGAGATAGAGTATATCCACGTGTCTCACTCAGCCTGCTCAGAAGGAACAGCAGAGGTAGAAGACAGAGATATAGTATATCCACGTGTCTCACTCAGCCTGCTCAGAAGGAACAGCAGAGGTAGAAGACAGAGATAGAGTATATCCACGTGTCTCACTCAGCCTGTTCAGAAGGAACAGCAGAGGTAGAAGTCAGAGATAGAGTATATCCACGTGTCTCACTCAGCCTGCTCAGAAGGAACAGCAGAGGTAGAAGACAGAGATAGAGTATATCCACGTGTCTCACTCAGCCTGCTCATAAGGAACAACAGAGGTAGAAGACAGAGATAGAGTATATCCACGTGTGTGATCTACCACTCACTCAGCCTGCTCAGAAGGAACAACAGAGGTAGAAGACAGAGATAGAGTATATCCACGTGTCTCACTCAGCCTGCTCAGAAGGAACAGCAGAGGTATAAGACAGAGATATAGCATATCCACGTGTCTCACTCAGCCTGCTCAGAAGGAAGAGCAGAGGTAGAAGACAGAGATAGAGTATATCCACGTGTCTGATCTACACCTCACTCAGCCTGCTCAGAAGGAACATCATAGGTAGAAGACAGAGATAGAGTATATCCACGTGACTCACTCAGCCTGCTCAGAAGGAACAGCAGAGGTAAAAGACAGAGATATAGTATATCCACGTGTCTGATCTACACCTCACTCAGCCTGCTCAGAAGGAACAGCAGAGGTATGAGACAGAGATGGAGTATATCCACGTGTCTCACTCAGCCTGCTCAGAAGGAACTGCAGAGGTAGAAGACAGAGATATAGTATATCCACGTGTCTCACTCAACCTGCTCAGAAGGACCAGCAGAGGTAGAAGACAGAGATAGAGTATATCCATGTGTCTCACTCAGCCTGCTCAGAAGGAACAGCAGAGGTAGAAGACAGAGATAGAGTATATCCACGTGACTCACTCAGCCTGCTCAGAAGGAACAGCAGAGGTATAAGACAGAGATGGAGTATATCCACTTGTCTCACTCAGCCTGCTCAGAAGGAACAGCAGAGGTAGAAGACAGAGATATAGTATATCCACGTGTCTCACTCAGCCTGCTCAGAAGGAACAGCAGAGGTAGAAGACAGATATAGAGTATATCCACGTGTCTGATCTACACCTCACTCAGCCTGCTCAGAAGGAACAGCAGAGGTAGAAGACAGAGATAGAGTATATCCACGTGTGTGATCTACCACTCACTCAGCCTGCTCAGAAGGAACAGCAGAGGTAAAAGACAGAGATAGAGTATATCCACGTGTCTCACTCAGCCTGCTCAGAAGGAACAGCAGAGGTAGAAGACAGAGATATAGTATATCCACGTGTCTCACTCAGCCTGCTCAGAAGGAACAGCAGAGGTAGAAGACAGAGATAGAGTATATCCATGTGTCTCACTCAGCCTGCTCAGAAGGAACAGCAGAGGTAGAAGACAGAGATAGAGTATATCCACGTGACTAACTCAGCCTGCTCAGGAGGAACAGCAGAGGTATAAGACAGAGATGGAGTATATCCACGTGTCTCACTTAGCCTGCTCAGAAGGAACAGCAGAGGTAAAAGACAGAGATATAGTATATCCACGTGTCTCACTCAGCCTGCTCAGAAGGAGCAGCAGAGGTAGAAGACAGAGATATAGTATATCCACGTGTCTCACTCAGCCTGCTCAGAAGGAACAGCAGAGGTAGAAGACAGAGATATAGTATATCCACGTGTCTCACTCAGCCTGCTCAGAAGGAGCAGCAGAGGTAGAAGACAGATATAGAGTATATCCACGTGTCTGATCTACACCTCACTCAGCCTGCTCAGAAGGAACAGCAGAGGTAGAAGACAGAGATAGAGTATATCCACGTGTGTGATCTACCACTCACTCAGCCTGCTCAGAAGGAACAGCAGAGGTAGAAGACAGAGATAGAGTATATCCACGTGTCTCACTCAGCCTGCTCAGAAGGAACAGCAGAGGTAGAAGACAGAGATATAGTATATCCACGTGTCTCACTCAGCCTGCTCAGAAGGAACAGCAGAGGTAGAAGACAGAGATAGAGTATATCCACGTGTCTCACTCAGCCTGCTCAGAAGGAACAGCAGAGGTAGAAGACAGAGATATAGTATATCCACGTGTCTCACTCAGCCTGCTCAGAAGGAACAGCAGAGGTAGAAGACAGAGATAGAGTATATCCACGTGTCTCACTCAGCCTGCTCAGAAGGAACAGCAGAGGTAGAAGACAGAGATATAGTATATCCACGTGTCTCACTCAGCCTGCTCAGAAGGAACAGCAGAGGTAGAAGACAGAGATAGAGTATATCCACGTGACTCACTCAGCCTGCTCAGAAGGAACAGCAGAGGTATAAGACAGAGATGGAGTATATCCACGTGTCTCACTCAGCCTGCTCAGAAGGAACTGCAGAGGTAGAAGACAGAGATATAGTATATCCACGTGTCTCACTCAACCTGCTCAGAAGGAACAGCAGAGGTAGAAGACAGAGATAGAGTATATCCATGTGTCTCACTCAGCCTGCTCAGAAGGAACAGCAGAGGTAGAAGACAGAGATAGAGTATATCCACGTGACTCACTCAGCCTGCTCAGAAGGAACAGCAGAGGTAGAAGACAGAGATAGAGTATATCCATGTGTCTCACTCAGCCTGCTCAGAAGGAACAGCAGAGGTAGAAGACAGAGATAGAGTATATCCACGTGTCTGATCTACACCTCACTCAGCCTGCTCAGAAGGAACAGCAGAGGTAGAAGACAGAGATAGAGTATATCCACGTGTCCCACTCAGCCTGCTCAGAAGGAACAGCAGAGGTAGAACACAGAGATAGAGTATATCCACGTGTCTCACTCAGCCTGCTCATAAGGAACAGCAGAGGTAGAAGACAGATATAGAGTATATCCACGTGTCTCACTCAGCCTGCTCAGAAGGAGCAGCAGAGGTAGAAGACAGAGATAGAGTATATCCATGTGTCTCACTCAGCCTGCTCAGAAGGAACAGCAGAGGTAGAAGACAGAGATAGAGTATATCCACGTGACTCACTCAGCCTGCTCAGGAGGAACAGCAGAGGTATAAGACAGAGATGGAGTATATCCACGTGTCTCACTCAGCCTGCTCAGAAGGAACAGCAGAGGTAGAAGACAGAGATATAGTATATCCACGTGTCTCACTCAGCCTGCTCAGAAGGAGCAGCAGAGGTAGAAGACAGAGATAGAGTATATCCATGTGTCTCACTCAGCCTGCTCAGAAGGAACAGCAGAGGTAGAAGACAGAGATAGAGTATATCCACGTGTCTGATCTACACCTCACTCAGCCTGCTCAGAAGGAACAGCAGAGGTAGAAGACAGAGATAGAGTATATCCACGTGTCCCACTCAGACTGCTCAGAAGGAACAGCAGAGGTAGAACACAGAGATAGAGTATATCCACGTGTCTCACTCAGCCTGCTCATAAGGAACAGCAGAGGTAGAAGACAGATATAGAGTATATCCACGTGTCTGATCTACACCTCACTCAGCCTGCTCAGAAGGAACAGCAGAGGTAGAAGACAAAGATAGAGTATATCCACGTGTGTGATCTACCACTCACTCAGCCTGCTCAGAAGGAACAGCAGAGGTAGAAGACAGAGATAGAGTATATCCACGTGTCTCACTCAGCCTGCTCAGAAGGAACAGCAGAGGTAGAAGACAGAGATATAGTATATCCACGTGTCTCACTCAGCCTGCTCAGAAGGAACAGCAGAGGTAGAAGACAGAGATATAGTATATCCACGTGTCTCACTCAGCCTGCTCAGAAGGAACAGCAGAGGTAGAAGACAGAGATATAGTATATCCACGTGTCTCACTCAGCCTGCTCAGAAGGAACAGCAGAGGTAGAAGACAGAGATAGAGTATATCCACGTGTCTCACTCAGCCTGCTCAGAAGGAACAGCAGAGGTAGAAGTCAGAGATAGAGTATATCCACGTGTCTCACTCAGCCTGCTCAGAAGGAACAGCAGAGGTAGAAGACAGAGATAGAGTATATCCACGTGTCTCACTCAGCCTGCTCATAAGGAACAACAGAGGTAGAAGACAGAGATAGAGTATATCCACGTGTGTGATCTACCACTCACTCAGCCTGCTCAGAAGGAACAACAGAGGTAGAAGACAGAGATAGAGTATATCCACGTGTCTCACTCAGCCTGCTCAGAAGGAACAGCAGAGGTATAAGACAGAGATATAGCATATCCACGTGTCTCACTCAGCCTGCTCAGAAGGAACAGCAGAGGTAGAAGACAGAGATAGAGTATATCCACGTGTCTGATCTACACCTCACTCAGCCTGCTCAGAAGGAACATCATAGGTAGAAGACAGAGATAGAGTATATCCACGTGACTCACTCAGCCTGCTCAGAAGGAACAGCAGAGGTAAAAGACAGAGATATAGTATATCCACGTGTCTGATCTACACCTCACTCAGCCTGCTCAGAAGGAACAGCAGAGGTATGAGACAGAGATGGAGTATATCCACGTGTCTCACTCAGCCTGCTCAGAAGGAACTGCAGAGGTAGAAGACAGAGATATAGTATATCCACGTGTCTCACTCAACCTGCTCAGAAGGACCAGCAGAGGTAGAAGACAGAGATAGAGTATATCCATGTGTCTCACTCAGCCTGCTCAGAAGGAACAGCAGAGGTAGAAGACAGAGATAGAGTATATCCACGTGACTCACTCAGCCTGCTCAGAAGGAACAGCAGAGGTATAAGACAGAGATGGAGTATATCCACGTGTCTCACTCAGCCTGCTCAGAAGGAACAGCAGAGGTAGAAGACAGAGATATAGTATATCCACGTGTCTCACTCAGCCTGCTCAGAAGGAACAGCAGAGGTAGAAGACAGATATAGAGTATATCCACGTGTCTGATCTACACCTCACTCAGCCTGCTCAGAAGGAACAGCAGAGGTAGAAGACAGAGATAGAGTATATCCACGTGTGTGATCTACCACTCACTCAGCCTGCTCAGAAGGAACAGCAGAGGTAGAAGACAGAGATAGAGTATATCCACGTGTCTCACTCAGCCTGCTCAGAAGGAACAGCAGAGGTAGAAGACAGAGATATAGTATATCCACGTGTCTCACTCAGCCTGCTCAGAAGGAACAGCAGAGGTAGAAGACAGAGATAGAGTATATCCATGTGTCTCACTCAGCCTGCTCAGAAGGAACAGCAGAGGTAGAAGACAGAGATAGAGTATATCCACGTGACTAACTCAGCCTGCTCAGGAGGAACAGCAGAGGTATAAGACAGAGATGGAGTATATCCACGTGTCTCACTCAGCCTGCTCAGAAGGAACAGCAGAGGTAGAAGACAGAGATATAGTATATCCACGTGTCTCACTCAGCCTGCTCAGAAGGAGCAGCAGAGGTAGAAGACAGAGATATAGTATATCCACGTGTCTCACTCAGCCTGCTCAGAAGGAACAGCAGAGGTAGAAGACAGATATAGAGTATATCCACGTGTCTGATCTACACCTCACTCAGCCTGCTCAGAAGGAACAGCAGAGGTAGAAGACAGAGATAGAGTATATCCACGTGTGTGATCTACCACTCACTCAGCCTGCTCAGAAGGAACAGCAGAGGTAGAAGACAGAGATAGAGTATATCCACGTGTCTCACTCAGCCTGCTCAGAAGGAACAGCAGAGGTAGAAGACAGAGATATAGTATATCCACGTGTCTCACTCAGCCTGCTCAGAAGGAACAGCAGAGGTAGAAGACAGAGATATAGTATATACACGTGTCTCACTCAGCCTGCTCAGAAGGAACAGCAGAGGTAGAAGACAGAGATAGAGTATATCCACGTGTCTCACTCAGCCTGCTCAGAAGGAACAGCAGAGGTAGAAGACAGAGATATAGTATATCCACGTGTCTCACTCAGCCTGCTCAGAAGGAACAGCAGAGGTAGAAGACAGAGATAGAGTATATCCATGTGTCTCACTCAGCCTGCTCAGAAGGAACAGCAGAGGTAGAAGACAGAGATAGAGTATATCCACGTGACTCACTCAGCCTGCTCAGAAGGAGCAGCAGAGGTAGAAGACAGAGATAGAGTATATCCATGTGTCTCACTCAGCCTGCTCAGAAGGAACAGCAGAGGTAGAAGACAGAGATAGAGTATATCCACGTGTCTGATCTACACCTCACTCAGCCTGCTCAGAAGGAACAGCAGAGGTAGAAGACAGAGATAGAGTATATCCACGTGTCCCACTCAGCCTGCTCAGAAGGAACAGCAGAGGTAGAACACAGAAATAGAGTATATCCACGTGTCTCACTCAGCCTGCTCATAAGGAACAGCAGAGGTAGAAGACAGATATAGAGTATATCCACGTGTCTGATCTACACCTCACTCAGCCTGCTCAGAAGGAACAGCAGAGGTAGAAGACAGAGATAGAGTATATCCACGTGTGTGATCTACCACTCACTCAGCCTGCTCAGAAGGAACAGCAGAGGTAGAAGACAGAGATAGAGTATATCCACGTGTCTCACTCAGCCTGCTCAGAAGGAACAGCAGAGGTAGAAGACAGAGATATAGTATATCCACGTGTCTCACTCAGCCTGCTCAGAAGGAACAGCAGAGGTAGAAGACAGAGATAGAGTATATCCACGTGTCTCACTCAGCCTGCTCAGAAGGAACAGCAGAGGTAGAAGACAGAGATATAGTATATCCACGTGTCTCACTCAGCCTGCTCAGAAGGAACAGCAGAGGTAGAAGACAGAGATAGAGTATATCCATGTGTCTCACTCAGCCTGCTCAGAAGGAACAGCAGAGGTAGAAGACAGAGATAGAGTATATCCACGTGACTCACTCAGCCTGCTCAGGAGGAACAGCAGAGGTATAAGACAGAGATGGAGTATATCCACGTGTCTCACTCAGCCTGCTCAGAAGGAACAGCAGAGGTAGAAGACAGAGATATAGTATATCCACGTGTCTCACTCAGCCTGCTCAGAAGGAGCAGCAGAGGTAGAAGACAGAGATAGAGTATATCCATGTGTCTCACTCAGCCTGCTCAGAAGGAACAGCAGAGGTAGAAGACAGAGATAGAGTATATCCACGTGTCTGATCTACACCTCACTCAGCCTGCTCAGAAGGAACAGCAGAGGTAGAAGACAGAGATAGAGTATATCCACGTGTCCCACTCAGCCTGCTCAGAAGGAACAGCAGAGGTAGAAGACAGAGATATAGTATATCCACGTGTCTCACTCAGCCTGCTCAGAAGGAACAGCAGAGGTAGAAGACAGAGATAGAGTATATCCATGTGTCTCACTCAGCCTGCTCAGAAGGAACAGCAGAGGTAGAAGACAGAGATAGAGTATATCCACGTGACTCACTCAGCCTGCTCAGGAGGAACAGCAGAGGTATAAGACAGAGATGGAGTATATCCACGTGTCTCACTCAGCCTGCTCAGAAGGAACAGCAGAGGTAGAAGACAGAGATATAGTATATCCACGTGTCTCACTCAGCCTGCTCAGAAGGAGCAGCAGAGGTAGAAGACAGAGATAGAGTATATCCATGTGTCTCACTCAGCCTGCTCAGAAGGAACAGCAGAGGTAGAAGACAGAGATAGAGTATATCCACGTGTCTGATCTACACCTCACTCAGCCTGCTCAGAAGGAACAGCAGAGGTAGAAGACAGAGATAGAGTATATCCACGTGTCCCACTCAGCCTGCTCATAAGGAACAGCAGAGGTAGAAGACAGATATAGAGTATATCCACGTGTCTGATCTACACCTCACTCAGCCTGCTCAGAAGGAACAGCAGAGGTAGAAGACAGAGAAAGAGTATATCCACGTGTCTCACTCAGCCTGCTCAGAAGGAACAGCAGAGGTAGAAGACAGAGATATAGTATATCCACGTGTCTCACTCAGCCTGCTCAGAAGGAACAGCAGAGGTAGAAGACAGAGATAGAGTATATCCACGTGTCTGATCTACACCTCACTCAGCCTGCTCAGAAGGAACAGCAGAGGTAGAAGACAGAGATAGAGTATATCCACGTGTGTGATCTACCACTCACTCAGCCTGCTCAGAAGGAACAGCAGAGGTAGAAGACAGAGATAGAGTATATCCACGTGTCTCACTCAGCCTGCTCAGAAGGAACAGCAGAGGTAGAAGACAGAGATATAGTATATCCACGTGTCTCACTCAGCCTGCTCAGAAGGAACAGCAGAGGTAGAAGACAGAGATAGAGTATATCCATGTGTCTCACTCAGCCTGCTCAGAAGGAACAGCAGAGGTAGAAGACAGAGATAGAGTATATCCACGTGACTAACTCAGCCTGCTCAGGAGGAACAGCAGAGGTATAAGACAGAGATGGAGTATATCCACGTGTCTCACTCAGCCTGCTCAGAAGGAACAGCAGAGGTAGAAGACAGAGATATAGTATATCCACGTGTCTCACTCAGCCTGCTCAGAAGGAGCAGCAGAGGTAGAAGACAGAGATATAGTATATCCACGTGTCTCACTCAGCCTGCTCAGAAGGAACAGCAGAGGTAGAAGACAGATATAGAGTATATCCACGTGTCTGATCTACACCTCACTCAGCCTGCTCAGAAGGAACAGCAGAGGTAGAAGACAGAGATAGAGTATATCCACGTGTGTGATCTACCACTCACTCAGCCTGCTCAGAAGGAACAGCAGAGGTAGAAGACAGAGATAGAGTATATCCACGTGTCTCACTCAGCCTGCTCAGAAGGAACAGCAGAGGTAGAAGACAGAGATATAGTATATCCACGTGTCTCACTCAGCCTGCTCAGAAGGAACAGCAGAGGTAGAAGACAGAGATATAGTATATACACGTGTCTCACTCAGCCTGCTCAGAAGGAACAGCAGAGGTAGAAGACAGAGATAGAGTATATCCACGTGTCTCACTCAGCCTGCTCAGAAGGAACAGCAGAGGTAGAAGACAGAGATATAGTATATCCACGTGTCTCACTCAGCCTGCTCAGAAGGAACAGCAGAGGTAGAAGACAGAGATAGAGTATATCCATGTGTCTCACTCAGCCTGCTCAGAAGGAACAGCAGAGGTAGAAGACAGAGATAGAGTATATCCACGTGACTCACTCAGCCTGCTCAGAAGGAGCAGCAGAGGTAGAAGACAGAGATAGAGTATATCCATGTGTCTCACTCAGCCTGCTCAGAAGGAACAGCAGAGGTAGAAGACAGAGATAGAGTATATCCACGTGTCTGATCTACACCTCACTCAGCCTGCTCAGAAGGAACAGCAGAGGTAGAAGACAGAGATAGAGTATATCCACGTGTCCCACTCAGCCTGCTCAGAAGGAACAGCAGAGGTAGAACACAGAAATAGAGTATATCCACGTGTCTCACTCAGCCTGCTCATAAGGAACAGCAGAGGTAGAAGACAGATATAGAGTATATCCACGTGTCTGATCTACACCTCACTCAGCCTGCTCAGAAGGAACAGCAGAGGTAGAAGACAGAGATAGAGTATATCCACGTGTGTGATCTACCACTCACTCAGCCTGCTCAGAAGGAACAGCAGAGGTAGAAGACAGAGATAGAGTATATCCACGTGTCTCACTCAGCCTGCTCAGAAGGAACAGCAGAGGTAGAAGACAGAGATATAGTATATCCACGTGTCTCACTCAGCCTGCTCAGAAGGAACAGCAGAGGTAGAAGACAGAGATAGAGTATATCCACGTGTCTCACTCAGCCTGCTCAGAAGGAACAGCAGAGGTAGAAGACAGAGATATAGTATATCCACGTGTCTCACTCAGCCTGCTCAGAAGGAACAGCAGAGGTAGAAGACAGAGATAGAGTATATCCATGTGTCTCACTCAGCCTGCTCAGAAGGAACAGCAGAGGTAGAAGACAGAGATAGAGTATATCCACGTGACTCACTCAGCCTGCTCAGGAGGAACAGCAGAGGTATAAGACAGAGATGGAGTATATCCACGTGTCTCACTCAGCCTGCTCAGAAGGAACAGCAGAGGTAGAAGACAGAGATATAGTATATCCACGTGTCTCACTCAGCCTGCTCAGAAGGAGCAGCAGAGGTAGAAGACAGAGATAGAGTATATCCATGTGTCTCACTCAGCCTGCTCAGAAGGAACAGCAGAGGTAGAAGACAGAGATAGAGTATATCCACGTGTCTGATCTACACCTCACTCAGCCTGCTCAGAAGGAACAGCAGAGGTAGAAGACAGAGATAGAGTATATCCACGTGTCCCACTCAGCCTGCTCAGAAGGAACAGCAGAGGTAGAAGACAGAGATATAGTATATCCACGTGTCTCACTCAGCCTGCTCAGAAGGAACAGCAGAGGTAGAAGACAGAGATAGAGTATATCCATGTGTCTCACTCAGCCTGCTCAGAAGGAACAGCAGAGGTAGAAGACAGAGATAGAGTATATCCACGTGACTCACTCAGCCTGCTCAGGAGGAACAGCAGAGGTATAAGACAGAGATGGAGTATATCCACGTGTCTCACTCAGCCTGCTCAGAAGGAACAGCAGAGGTAGAAGACAGAGATATAGTATATCCACGTGTCTCACTCAGCCTGCTCAGAAGGAGCAGCAGAGGTAGAAGACAGAGATAGAGTATATCCATGTGTCTCACTCAGCCTGCTCAGAAGGAACAGCAGAGGTAGAAGACAGAGATAGAGTATATCCACGTGTCTGATCTACACCTCACTCAGCCTGCTCAGAAGGAACAGCAGAGGTAGAAGACAGAGATAGAGTATATCCACGTGTCTGATCTACACCTCACTCAGCCTGCTCAGAAGGAACAGCAGAGGTAGAAGACAGAGAAAGAGTATATCCACGTGTCTCACTCAGCCTGCTCAGAAGGAACAGCAGAGGTAGAAGACAGAGATATAGTATATCCACGTGTCTCACTCAGCCTGCTCAGAAGGAACAGCAGAGGTAGAAGACAGAGATAGAGTATATCCACGTGTCTCACTCAGCCTGCTCAGAAGGAACAGCAGAGGTAGAAGACAGAGATATAGTATATCCACGTGTCTCACTCAGCCTGCTCAGAAGGAACAGCAGAGGTAGAAGACAGAGATAGAGTATATCCACGTGTCTCACTCAGCCTGCTCAGAAGGAACAGCAGAGGTAGAAGTCAGAGATAGAGTATATCCACGTGTCTCACTCAGCCTGCTCAGAAGGAACAGCAGAGGTAGAAGACAGAGATAGAGTATATCCACGTGTCTCACTCAGCCTGCTCATAAGGAACAACAGAGGTAGAAGACAGAGATAGAGTATATCCACGTGTGTGATCTACCACTCACTCAGCCTGCTCAGAAGGAACAACAGAGGTAGAAGACAGAGATAGAGTATATCCACGTGTCCCACTCAGCCTGCTCAGAAGGAACAGCAGAGGTATAAGACAGAGATATTGCATATCCACGTGTCTCACTCAGCCTGCTCAGAAGGAACAGCAGAGGTAGAAGACAGAGATAGAGTATATCCACGTGTCTGATCTACACCTCACTCAGCCTGCTCAGAAGGAACATCATAGGTAGAAGACAGAGATAGAGTATATCCACGTGACTCACTCAGCCTGCTCAGAAGGAACAGCAGAGGTAAAAGACAGAGATATAGTATATCCACGTGTCTGATCTACACCTCACTCAGCCTGCTCAGAAGGAACAGCAGAGGTATGAGACAGAGATGGAGTATATCCACGTGTCTCACTCAGCCTGCTCAGAAGGAACTGCAGAGGTAGAAGACAGAGATATAGTATATCCACGTGTCTCACTCAACCTGCTCAGAAGGAACAGCAGAGGTAGAAGACAGAGATAGAGTATATCCATGTGTCTCACTCAGCCTGCTCAGAAGGAACAGCAGAGGTAGAAGACAGAGATAGAGTATATCCACGTGACTCACTCAGCCTGCTCAGAAGGAACAGCAGAGGTATAAGACATAGATGGAGTATATCCACGTGTCTCACTCAGCCTGCTCAGAAGGAACAGCAGAGGTAGAAGACAGAGATATAGTATATCCACGTGTCTCACTCAGCCTGCTCAGAAGGAACAGCAGAGGTAGAAGACAGAGATAGAGTATATCCACGTGTCTCACTCAGCCTGCTCAGAAGGAACAGCAGAGGTAGAAGACAGAGATATAGTATATCCACGTGTCTCACTCAGCCTGCTCAGAAGGAACAGCAGAGGTAGAAGACAGAGATAGAGTATATCCACGTGTCTCACTCAGCCTGCTCAGAAGGAACAGCAGAGGTAGAAGTCAGAGATAGAGTATATCCACGTGTCTCACTCAGCCTGCTCAGAAGGAACAGCAGAGGTAGAAGACAGAGATAGAGTATATCCACGTGTCTCACTCAGCCTGCTCATAAGGAACAACAGAGGTAGAAGACAGAGATAGAGTATATCCACGTGTGTGATCTACCACTCACTCAGCCTGCTCAGAAGGAACAACAGAGGTAGAAGACAGAGATAGAGTATATCCACGTGTCCCACTCAGCCTGCTCAGAAGGAACAGCAGAGGTATAAGACAGAGATATTGCATATCCACGTGTCTCACTCAGCCTGCTCAGAAGGAACAGCAGAGGTAGAAGACAGAGATAGAGTATATCCACGTGTCTGATCTACACCTCACTCAGCCTGCTCAGAAGGAACATCATAGGTAGAAGACAGAGATAGAGTATATCCACGTGACTCACTCAGCCTGCTCAGAAGGAACAGCAGAGGTAAAAGACAGAGATATAGTATATCCACGTGTCTGATCTACACCTCACTCAGCCTGCTCAGAAGGAACAGCAGAGGTATGAGACAGAGATGGAGTATATCCACGTGTCTCACTCAGCCTGCTCAGAAGGAACTGCAGAGGTAGAAGACAGAGATATAGTATATCCACGTGTCTCACTCAACCTGCTCAGAAGGAACAGCAGAGGTAGAAGACAGAGATAGAGTATATCCATGTGTCTCACTCAGCCTGCTCAGAAGGAACAGCAGAGGTAGAAGACAGAGATAGAGTATATCCACGTGACTCACTCAGCCTGCTCAGAAGGAACAGCAGAGGTATAAGACATAGATGGAGTATATCCACGTGTCTCACTCAGCCTGCTCAGAAGGAACAGCAGAGGTAGAAGACAGAGATATAGTATATCCACGTGTCTCACTCAGCCTGCTCAGAAGGAACAGCAGAGGTAGAAGACAGATATAGAGTATATCCACGTGTCTGATCTACACCTCACTCAGCCTGCTCAGAAGGAACAGCAGAGGTAGAAGACAGAGATAGAGTATATCCACGTGTGTGATCTACCACTCACTCAGCCTGCTCAGAAGGAACAGCAGAGGTAGAAGACAGAGATAGAGTATATCCACGTGTCTCACTCAGCCTGCTCAGAAGGAACAGCAGAGGTAGAAGACAGAGATATAGTATATCCACGTGTCTCACTCATCCTGCTCAGAAGGAACAGCAGAGGTAGAAGACAGAGATAGAGTATATCCATGTGTCTCACTCAGCCTGCTCAGAAGGAACAGCAGAGATAGAAGACAGAGATAGAGTATATCCACGTGACTAACTCACCCTGCTCAGGAGGAACAGCAGAGGTATAAGACAGAGATGGAGTATATCCACGTGTCTCACTCAGCCTGCTCAGAAGGAACAGCAGAGGTAGAAGACAGAGATATAGTATATCCACGTGTCTCACTCAGCCTGCTCAGAAGGAGCAGCAGAGGTAGAAGACAGAGATAGAGTATATCCATGTGTCTCACTCAGCCTGCTCAGAAGGAACAGCAGAGGTAGAAGACAGAGATAGAGTATATCCACGTGTCTGATCTACACCTCACTCAGCCTGCTCAGAAGGAACAGCAGAGGTAGAACACAGAGATAGAGTATATCCACGTGTCTCACTCAGCCTGCTCATAAGGAACAGCAGAGGTAGAAGACAGATATAGAGTATATCCACGTGTCTGATCTACACCTCACTCAGCCTGCTCAGAAGGAACAGCAGAGGTAGAAGACAGAGATAGAGTATATCCACGTGTGTGATCTACCACTCACTCAGCCTGCTCAGAAGGAACAGCAGAGGTAGAAGACAGAGATAGAGTATATCCACGTGTCTCACTCAGCCTGCTCAGAAGGAACAGCAGAGGTAGAAGACAGAGATATAGTATATCCACGTGTCTCACTCAGCCTGCTCAGAAGGAACAGCAGAGGTAGAAGACAGAGATAGAGTATATCCACGTGTCTCACTCAGCCTGCTCAGAAGGAACAGCAGAGGTAGAAGACAGAGATATAGTATATCCACGTGTCTCACTCAGCCTGCTCAGAAGGAACAGCAGAGGTAGAAGACAGAGATAGAGTATATCCACGTGTCTCACTCAGCCTGCTCAGAAGGAACAGCAGAGGTAGAAGTCAGAGATAGAGTATATCCACGTGTCTCACTCAGCCTGCTCAGAAGGAACAGCAGAGGTAGAAGACAGAGATAGAGTATATCCACGTGTCTCACTCAGCCTGCTCATAAGGAACAACAGAGGTAGAAGACAGAGATAGAGTATATCCACGTGTGTGATCTACCACTCACTCAGCCTGCTCAGAAGGAACAACAGAGGTAGAAGACAGAGATAGAGTATATCCACGTGTCTCACTCAGCCTGCTCAGAAGGAACAGCAGAGGTATAAGACAGAGATATAGCATATCCACGTGTCTCACTCAGCCTGCTCACAAGGAACAGCAGAGGTAGAAGACAGAGATAGAGTATATCCACGTGTCTCACTCAGCCTGCTCAGAAGGAACAGCAGAGGTAGAAGACAGAGATATAGTATATCCACGTGTCTCACTCAGCCTGCTCAGAAGGAACAGCAGAGGTAGAAGACAGAGATAGAGTATATCCACGTGTCTCACTCAGCCTGCTCAGAAGGAACAGCAGAGGTAGAAGACAGAGATAGAGTATATCCACGTGTCTCACTCAGCCTGCTCAGAAGGAACAGCAGAGGTAGAAGACAGAGATAGAGTATATCCACGTGTCTGATCTACCACTCACTCAGCCTGCTCAGAAGGAACAGCAGAGGTAGAAGACAGAGATAGAGTATATCCACGTGTCTCACTCAGCCTGCTCAGAAGGAACAGCAGAGGTAGAAGACAGAGATATAGTATATCCACGTGTCTCACTCAGCCTGCTCAGAAGGAACAGCAGAGGTAGAAGACAGAGATAGAGTATATCCATGTGTCTCACTCAGCCTGCTCAGAAGGAACAGCAGAGGTAGAAGACAGAGATAGAGTATATCCACCTGACTAACTCAGCCTGCTCAGGAGGAACAGCAGAGGTATAAGACAGAGATGGAGTATATCCACGTGTCTCACTCAGCCTGCTCAGAAGGAACAGCAGAGGTAGAAGACAGAGATATAGTATATCCACGTGTCTCACTCAGCCTGCTCAGAAGGAACAGCAGAGGTAGAAGACAGAGATAGAGTATATCCACGTGTCTCACTCAGCCTGCTCAAAAGGAACAGCAGAGGTAGAAGACAGAGATAGAGTATATCCACGTGTCTCACTCAGCCTGCTCAGAAGGAACAGCAGAGGTAGAAGTCAGAGATAGAGTATATCCACGTGTCTCACTCAGCCTGCTCAGAAGGAACAGCAGAGGTAGAAGACAGAGATAGAGTATATCCACGTGTCTCACTCAGCCTGCTCATAAGGAACAACAGAGGTAGAAGACAGAGATAGAGTATATCCACGTGTGTGATCTACCACTCACTCAGCCTGCTCAGAACGAACAACAGAGGTAGAAGACAGAGATAGAGTATATCCACGTGTCTCACTCAGCCTGCTCAGAAGGAACAGCAGAGGTATAAGACAGAGATATAGCATATCCACGTGTCTCACTCAGCCTGCTCAGAAGGAACAGCAGAGGTAGAAGACAGAGATAGAGTATATCCACGTGTCTCACTCAGCCTGCTCAGAAGGAACAGCAGAGGTAGAAGACAGAGATATAGTATATCCACGTGTCTCACTCAGTCTGCTCAGAAGGAACGGCAGAGGTAGAAGACAGAGATAGAGTATATCCACGTGTCTCACTCAGCCTGCTCAGAAGGAACAGTAGAGGTAGAAGACAGAGATAGAGTATATCCACGTGTCTCACTCAGCCTGCTCAGAAGGAACAGCAGAGGTAGAAGACAGAGATAGAGTATATCCACGTGTCTGATCTACACCTCACTCAGCCTGCTCAGAAGGAACATCATAGGTAGAAGACAGAGATAGAGTATATCCACTTGACTCACTCAGCCTGCTCAGAAGGAACAGCAGAGGTAAAATACAGAGATATAGTATATCCACGTGTCTGATCTACACCTCACTCAGCCTGCTCAGAAGGAACAGCAGAGGTAGAACACAGAGATAGAGTATATCCACGTGTCTCACTCAGCCTGCTCATAAGGAACAGCAGAGGTAGAAGACAGATATAGAGTATATCCACGTGTCTGATCTACACCTCACTCAGCCTGCTCAGAAGGAACAGCAGAGGTAGAAGACAGAGATAGAGTATATCCACGTGTGTGATCTACCACTCACTCAGCCTGCTCAGAAGGAACAGCAGAGGTAGAAGACAGAGATAGAGTATATCCACGTGTCTCACTCAGCCTGCTCAGAAGGAACAGCAGAGGTAGAAGACAGAGATATAGTATATCCACGTGTCTCACTCAGCCTGCTCAGAAGGAACAGCAGAGGTAGAAGACAGAGATAGAGTATATCCACGTGTCTCACTCAGCCTGCTCAGAAGGAACATCAGAGGTAGAAGACAGAGATATAGTATATCCACGTGTCTCACTCAGCCTGCTCAGAAGGAACAGCAGAGGTAGAAGACAGAGATAGAGTATATCCACGTGTGTGATCTACCACTCACTCAGCCTGCTCAGAAGGAACAACAGAGGTAGAAGACAGAGATAGAGTATATCCACGTGTCCCACTCAGCCTGCTCAGAAGGAACAGCAGAGGTATAAGACAGAGATATAGCATATCCACGTGTCTCACTCAGCCTGCTCAGAAGGAACAGCAGAGGTAGAAGACAGAGATAGAGTATATCCACGTGTCTCACTCAGCCTGCTCAGAAGGAACAGCAGAGGTAGAAGACAGAGATATAGTATATCCACGTGTCTCACTCAGCCTGCTCAGAAGGAACAGCAGAGGTAGAAGACAGAGATAGAGTATATCCACGTGTCTCACTCAGCCTGCTCAGAAGGAACAGCAGAGGTAGAAGACAGAGATAGAGTATATCCACGTGTCTCACTCAGCCTGCTCAGAAGGAACAGCAGAGGTAGAAGACAGAGATAGAGTATATCCACGTGTCTGATCTACACCTCACTCAGCCTGCTCAGAAGGAACATCATAGGTAGAAGACAGAGATAGAGTATATCCACGTGACTCACTCAGCCTGCTCAGAAGGAACAGCAGAGGTAAAATACAGAGATATAGTATATCCACGTGTCTGATCTACACCTCACTCAGCCTGCTCAGAAGGAACAGCAGAGGTATGAGACAGAGATGGAGTATATCCACGTGTCTCACTCAGCCTGCTCAGAAGGAACTGCAGAGGTAGAAGACAGAGATATAGTATATCCACGTGTCTCACTCAGCCTGCTCAGAAGGAACAGCAGAGGTAGAAGACAGAGATAGAGTATATCCATGTGTCTCACTCAGCCTGCTCAGAAGGAACAGCAGAGGTAGAAGACAGAGATAGAGTATATCCACGTGACTCACTCAGCCTGCTCAGAAGGAACAGCAGAGGTATAAGACAGAGATGGAGTATATCCACGTGTCTCACTCAGCCTGCTCAGAAGGAACAGCAGAGGTAGAAGACAGAGATATAGTATATCCACGTGTCTCACTCAGCCTGCTCAGAAGGAACAGCAGAGGTAGAAGACAGATATAGAGTATATCCACGTGTCTGATCTACACCTTACTCAGCCTGCTCAGAAGGAACAGCAGAGGTAGAAGACAGAGATAGAGTATATCCACGTGTGTGATCTACCACTCACTCAGCCTGCTCAGAAGGAACAGCAGAGGTAGAAGACAGAGATAGAGTATATCCACGTGTCTCACTCAGCCTGCTCAGAAGGAACAGCAGAGGTAGAAGACAGAGATATAGTATATCCACGTGTCTCACTCAGCCTGCTCAGAAGGAACAGCAGAGGTAGAAGACAGAGATAGAGTATATCCACGTGTCTCACTCAGCCTGCTCAGAAGGAACAGCAGAGGTAGAAGACAGAGATATAGTATATCCACGTGTCTCACTCAGCCTGCTCAGAAGGAACAGCAGAGGTAGAAGACAGAGATAGAGTATATCCACGTGTCTCACTCAGCCTGCTCAGAAGGAACAGCAGAGGTAGAAGACAGAGATAGAGTATATCCACGTGTCTCACTCAGCCTGCTCAGAAGGAACAGCAGAGGTATAAGACAGAGATGGAGTATATCCACGTGTCTCACTCAGCCTGCTCAGAAGGAACAGCAGAGGTAGAAGACAGAGATATAGTATATCCACGTGTCTCACTCAGCCTGCTCAGAAGGAACAGCAGAGGTAGAAGACAGATATAGAGTATATCCACGTGTCTGATCTACACCTCACTCAGCCTGCTCAGAAGGAACAGCAGAGGTAGAAGACAGAGATAGAGTATATCCACGTGTGTGATCTACCACTCACTCAGCCTGCTCAGAAGGAACAGCAGAGGTAGAAGACAGAGATAGAGTATATCCACGTGTCTCACTCAGCCTGCTCAGAAGGAACAGCAGAGGTAGTAGACAGAGATATAGTATATCCACGTGTCTCACTCAGCCTGCTCAGAAGGAACAGCAGAGGTAGAAGACAGAGATAGAGTATATCCATGTGTCTCACTCAGCCTGCTCAGAAGGAACAGCAGAGGTAGAAGACAGAGATAGAGTATATCCACGTGACTCACTCAGCCTGCTCAGGAGGAACAGCAGAGGTATAAGACAGAGATGGAGTATATCCACGTGTCTCACTCAGCCTGCTCAGAAGGAACAGCAGAGGTAGAAGACAGAGATATAGTATATCCACGTGTCTCACTCAGCCTGCTCAGAAGGAGCAGCAGAGGTAGAAGACAGAGATAGAGTATATCCATGTGTCTCACTCAGCCTGCTCAGAAGGAACAGCAGAGGTAGAAGACAGAGATAGAGTATATCCACGTGTCTGATCTACACCTCACTCAGCCTGCTCAGAAGGAACAGCAGAGGTAGAAGACAGAGATAGAGTATATCCACGTGTCTCACTCAGCCTGCTCAGAAGGAACAGCAGAGGTAGAACACAGAGATAGAGTATATCCACGTGTCTCACTCAGCCTGCTCATAAGGAACAGCAGAGGTAGAAGACAGATATAGAGTATATCCACGTGTCTGATCTACACCTCACTCAGCCTGCTCAGAAGGAACAGCAGAGGTAGAAGACAGAGATAGAGTATATCCACGTGTGTGATCTACCACTCACTCAGCCTGCTCAGAAGGAACAGCAGAGGTAGAAGACAGAGATAGAGTATATCCACTTATCTCACTCAGCCTGCTCAGAAGGAACAGCAGAGGTAGAAGACAGAGATATAGTATATCCACGTGTCTCACTCAGCCTGCTCAGAAGGAACAGCAGAGGTAGAAGACAGAGATAGAGTATATCCACGTGTCTCACTCAGCCTGCTCAGAAGGAACAGCAGAGGTAGAAGACAGAGATAGAGTATATCCACGTGTCTCACTCAGCCTGCACAGAAGGAACAGCAGAGGTAGAAGACAGAGATAGAGTATATCCACGTGTCTGATCTACACCTCACTCAGCCTGCTCAGAAGGAACATCATAGGTAGAAGACAGAGATAGAGTATATCCACGTGACTCACTCAGCCTGCTCAGAAGGAACAGCAGAGGTAAAATACAGAGATATAGTATATCCACGTGTCTGATCTACACCTCACTCAGCCTGCTCAGAAGGAACAGCAGAGGTATGAGACAGAGATGGAGTATATCCACGTGTCTCACTCAGCCTGCTCAGAAGGAACTGCAGAGGTAGAAGACAGAGATATAGTATATCCACGTGTCTCACTCAGCCTGCTCAGAAGGAACAGCAGAGGTAGAAGACAGAGATAGAGTATATCCATGTGTCTCACTCAGCCTGCTCAGAAGGAACAGCAGAGGTAGAAGACAGAGATAGAGTATATCCACGTGACTCACTCAGCCTGCTCAGAAGGAACAGCAGAGGTATAAGACAGAGATGGAGTATATCCACGTGTCTCACTCAGCCTGCTCAGAAGGAACAGCAGAGGTAGAAGACAGAGATATAGTATATCCACGTGTCTCACTCAGCCTGCTCAGAAGGAACAGCAGAGGTAGAAGACAGATATAGAGTATATCCACGTGTCTGATCTACACCTTACTCAGCCTGCTCAGAAGGAACAGCAGAGGTAGAAGACAGAGATAGAGTATATCCACGTGTGTGATCTACCACTCACTCAGCCTGCTCAGAAGGAACAGCAGAGGTAGAAGACAGAGATAGAGTATATCCACGTGTCTCACTCAGCCTGCTCAGAAGGAACAGCAGAGGTAGAAGACAGAGATATAGTATATCCACGTGTCTCACTCAGCCTGCTCAGAAGGAACAGCAGAGGTAGAAGACAGAGATAGAGTATATCCACGTGTCTCACTCAGCCTGCTCAGAAGGAACAGCAGAGGTAGAAGACAGAGATATAGTATATCCACGTGTCTCACTCAGCCTGCTCAGAAGGAACAGCAGAGGTAGAAGACAGAGATAGAGTATATCCACGTGTCTCACTCAGCCTGCTCAGAAGGAACAGCAGAGGTAGAAGACAGAGATAGAGTATATCCACGTGTCTCACTCAGCCTGCTCATAAGGAACAGCAGAGGTAGAAGACAGAGATAGAGTATATCCACGTGTCTCACTCAGCCTGCTCAGAAGGAACAGCAGAGGTAGAAGACAGAGATAGAGTATATCCACGTGACTCACTCAGCCTGCTCAGAAGGAACAGCAGAGGTATAAGACAGAGATGGAGTATATCCACGTGTCTCACTCAGCCTGCTCAGAAGGAACAGCAGAGGTAGAAGACAGAGATATAGTATATCCACGTGTCTCACTCAGCCTGCTCAGAAGGAACAGCAGAGGTAGAAGACAGATATAGAGTATATCCACGTGTCTGATCTACACCTCACTCAGCCTGCTCAGAAGGAACAGCAGAGGTAGAAGACAGAGATAGAGTATATCCACGTGTGTGATCTACCACTCACTCAGCCTGCTCAGAAGGAACAGCAGAGGTAGAAGACAGAGATAGAGTATATCCACGTGTCTCACTCAGCCTGCTCAGAAGGAACAGCAGAGGTAGAAGACAGAGATATAGTATATCCACGTGTCTCACTCAGCCTGCTCAGAAGGAACAGCAGAGGTAGAAGACAGAGATAGAGTATATCCATGTGTCTCACTCAGCCTGCTCAGAAGGAACAGCAGAGGTAGAAGACAGAGATAGAGTATATCCACGTGACTCACTCAGCCTGCTCAGGAGGAACAGCAGAGGTATAAGACAGAGATGGAGTATATCCACGTGTCTCACTCAGCCTGCTCAGAAGGAACAGCAGAGGTAGAAGACAGAGATATAGTATATCCACGTGTCTCACTCAGCCTGCTCAGAAGGAGCAGCAGAGGTAGAAGACAGAGATAGAGTATATCCATGTGTCTCACTCAGCCTGCTCAGAAGGAACAGCAGAGGTAGAAGACAGAGATAGAGTATATCCACGTGTCTGATCTACACCTCACTCAGCCTGCTCAGAAGGAACAGCAGAGGTAGAAGACAGAGATAGAGTATATACACGTGTCCCACTCAGCCTGCTCAGAAGGAACAGCAGAGGTAGAACACAGAGATAGAGTATATCCACGTGTCTCACTCAGCCTGCTCATAAGGAACAGCAGAGGTAGAAGACAGATATAGAGTATATCCACGTGTCTGATCTACACCTCACTCAGCCTGCTCAGAAGGAACAGCAGAGGTAGAAGACAGAGATAGAGTATATCCACGTGTGTGATCTACCACTCACTCAGCCTGCTCAGAAGGAACAGCAGAGGTAGAAGACAGAGATAGAGTATATCCACGTGTCTCACTCAGTCTGCTCAGAAGGAACAGCAGAGGTAGAAGACAGAGATATAGTATATCCACGTGTCTCACTCAGCCTGCTCAGAAGGAACAGCAGAGGTAGAAGACAGAGATAGAGTATATCCACGTGTCTCACTCAGCCTGCTCAGAAGGAACAGCAGAGGTAGAAGACAGAGATATAGTATATCCACGTGTCTCACTCAGCCTGCTCAGAAGGAACAGCAGAGGTAGAAGACAGAGATAGAGTATATCCACGTGTCTCACTCAGCCTGCTCAGAAGGAACAGCAGAGGTAGAAGACAGAGATAGAGTATATCCACGTGTCTCACTCAGCCTGCTCATAAGGAACAACAGAGGTAGAAGACAGAGATAGAGTATATCCACGTGTGTGATCTACCACTCACTCAGCCTGATCAGAAGGAACAACAGAGGTAGAAGACAGAGATAGAGTATATCCACGTGTCTCACTCAGCCTGCTCAGAAGGAACAGCAGAGGTATAAGACAGAGATAGAGCATATCCACGTGTCTCACTCAGCCTGCTCAGAAGGAACAGCAGAGGTAGAAGACAGAGATAGAGTATATCCACGTGTCTCACTCAGCCTGCTCAGAAGGAACAGCAGAGGTAGAATACAGAGATATAGTATATCCACGTGTCTCACTCAGCCTGCTCAGAAGGAACAGCAGAGGTAGAAGCCAGAGATAGAGTATATCCACGTGTCTCACTCAGCCTGCTCAGAAGGAACAGCAGAGGTAGAAGACAGAGATAGAGTATATCAACGTGTCTCACTCAGCCTGCTCAGAAGGAACAGCAGAGTTAGAAGACAGAGATATAGTATATCCACGTGTCTCACTCAGCCTGCTCAGAAGGAACAGCAGAGGTAGAAGACAGAGATAGAGTATATCCACGTGTCTCACTCAGCCTGCTCAGAAGGAACAGCAGAGGTAGAAGACAGAGATAGAGTATATCCACGTGTCTCACTCAGCCTGCTCAGAAGGAACAGCAGAGGTATAAGACAGAGATGGAGTATATCCACGTGTCTCACTCAGCCTGCTCAGAAGGAACAGCAGAGGTAGAAGACAGAGATATAGTATATCCACGTGTCTCACTCAGCCTGCTCAGAAGGAACAGCAGAGGTAGAAGACAGATATAGAGTATATCTACGTGTCTGATCTACACCTCACTCAGCCTGCTCAGAAGGAACAGCAGAGGTAGAAGACAGAGATAGAGTATATCCACGTGTGTGATCTACCACTCACTCAGCCTGCTCAGAAGGAACAGCAGAGGTAGAAGACAGAGATAGAGTATATCCACGTGTCTCACTCAGCCTGCTCAGAAGGAACAGCAGAGGTAGAAGACAGAGATATAGTATATCCACGTGTCTCACTCAGCCTGCTCAGAAGGAACAGCAGAGGTAGAAGACAGAGATAGAGTATATCCATGTGTCTCACTCAGCCTGCTCAGAAGGAACAGCAGAGGTAGAAGACAGAGATAGAGTATATCCACGTGACTCACTCAGCCTGCTCAGGAGGAACAGCAGAGGTATAAGACAGAGATGGAGTATATCCACGTGTCTCACTCAGCCTGCTCAGAAGGAACAGCAGAGGTAGAAGACAGAGATATAGTATATCCACGTGTCTCACTCAGCCTGCTCAGAAGGAGCAGCAGAGGTAGAAGACAGAGATAGAGTATATCCATGTGTCTCACTCAGCCTGCTCAGAAGGAACAGCAGAGGTAGAAGACAGAGATAGAGTATATCCACGTGTCTGATCTACACCTCACTCAGCCTGCTCAGAAGGAACAGCAGAGGTAGAAGACAGAGATAGAGTATATCCACGTGTCCCACTCAGCCTGATCAGAAGGAACTGCAGAGGTAGAACACAGAGATAGAGTATATCCACGTGTCTCACTCAGCCTGCTCATAATGAACAGCAGAGGTAGAAGACAGATATAGAGTATATCCACGTGTCTGATCTACACCTCACTCAGCCTGCTCAGAAGGAACAGCAGAGGTAGAAGACAGATATAGAGTATATCCACGTGTGTGATCTACCACTCACTCAGCCTGCTCAGAAGGAACAGCATAGGTAGAAGACAGAGATAGAGTATATCCACGTGTCTCACTCAGCCTGCTCAGAAGGAACAGCAGAGGTAGAAGACAGAGATATAGTATATCCACGTGTCTCACTCAGCCTGCTCAGAAGGAACAGCAGAGGTAGAAGACAGAGATAGAGTATATCCACGTGTCTCACTCAGCCTGCTCAGAAGGAACAGCAGAGGTAGAAGACAGAGATATAGTATATCCACGTGTCTCACTCAGCCTGCTCAGAAGGAACAGCAGAGGTAGAAGACAGAGATAGAGTATATCCACGTGTCTCACTCAGCCTGCTCAGAAGGAACAGCAGAGGTAGAAGACAGAGATAGAGTATATCCACGTGTCTCACTCAGCCTGCTCAGAAGGAACAGCAGAGGTAGAAGACAGAGATAGAGTATATCCACGTGACTCACTCAGCCTGCTCAGAAGGAACAGCAGAGGTATAAGACAGAGATGGAGTATATCCACGTGTCTCACTCAGCCTGCTCAGAAGGAACAGCAGAGGTAGAAGACAGAGATATAGTATATCCACGTGTCTCACTCAGCCTGCTCAGAAGGAACAGCAGAGGTAGAAGACAGATATAGAGTATATCCACGTGTCTGATCTACACCTCACTCAGCCTGCTCAGAAGGAACAGCAGAGGTAGAAGACAGAGATAGAGTATATCCACGTGTGTGATCTACCACTCACTCAGCCTGCTCAGAAGGAACAGCAGAGGTAGAAGACAGAGATAGAGTATATCCACGTGTCTCACTCAGCCTGCTCAGAAGGAACAGCAGAGGTAGAATACAGAGATATAGTATATCCACGTGTCTCACTCAGCCTGCTCAGAAGGAACAGCAGAGGTAGAAGACAGAGATAGAGTATATCCACGTGTGTGATCTACCACTCACTCAGCCTGCTCAGAAGGAACAGCAGAGGTAGAAGACAGAGATAGAGTATATCCACGTGTCTCACTCAGCCTGCTCAGAAGGAACAGCAGAGGTAGAAGACAGAGATATAGTATATCCACGTGTCTCACTCAGCCTGCTCAGAAGGAACAGCAGAGGTAGAAGACAGAGATAGAGTATATCCATGTGTCTCACTCAGCCTGCTCAGAAGGAACAGCAGAGGTAGAAGACAGAGATAGAGTATATCCACGTGACTCACTCAGCCTGCTCAGGAGGAACAGCAGAGGTATAAGACAGAGATGGAGTATATCCACGTGTCTCACTCAGCCTGCTCAGAAGGAACAGCAGAGGTAGAAGACAGAGATATAGTATATCCACGTGTCTCACTCAGCCTGCTCAGAAGGAGCAGCAGAGGTAGAAGACAGAGATAGAGTATATCCATGTGTCTCACTCAGCCTGCTCAGAAGGAACAGCAGAGGTAGAAGACAGAGATAGAGTATATCCACGTGTCTGATCTACACCTCACTCAGCCTGCTCAGAAGGAACAGCAGAGGTAGAAGACAGAGATAGAGTATATCCACGTGTCCCACTCAGCCTGATCAGAAGGAACAGCAGAGGTAGAACACAGAGATAGAGTATATCCACGTGTCTCACTCAGCCTGCTCATAAGGAACAGCAGAGGTAGAAGACAGATATAGAGTATATCCACGTGTCTGATCTACACCTCACTCAGCCTGCTCAGAAGGAACAGCAGAGGTAGAAGACAGATATAGAGTATATCCACGTGTGTGATCTACCACTCACTCAGCCTGCTCAGAAGGAACAGCATAGGTAGAAGACAGAGATAGAGTATATCCACGTGTCTCACTCAGCCTGCTCAGAAGGAACAGCAGAGGTAGAAGACAGAGATATAGTATATCCACGTGTCTCACTCAGCCTGCTCAGAAGGAACAGCAGAGGTAGAAGACAGAGATAGAGTATATCCACGTGTCTCACTCAGCCTGCTCAGAAGGAACAGCAGAGGTAGAAGACAGAGATATAGTATATCCACGTGTCTCACTCAGCCTGCTCAGAAGGAACAGCAGAGGTAGAAGACAGAGATAGAGTATATCCACGTGTCTCACTCAGCCTGCTCAGAAGGAACAGCAGAGGTAGAAGACAGAGATAGAGTATATCCACGTGTCTCACTCAGCCTGCTCAGAAGGAACAGCAGAGGTAGAAGACAGAGATAGAGTATATCCACGTGACTCACTCAGCCTGCTCAGAAGGAACAGCAGAGGTATAAGACAGAGATGGAGTATATCCACGTGTCTCACTCAGCCTGCTCAGAAGGAACAGCAGAGGTAGAAGACAGAGATATAGTATATCCACGTGTCTCACTCAGCCTGCTCAGAAGGAACAGCAGAGGTAGAAGACAGATATAGAGTATATCCACGTGTCTGATCTACACCTCACTCAGCCTGCTCAGAAGGAACAGCAGAGGTAGAAGACAGAGATAGAGTATATCCACGTGTGTGATCTACCACTCACTCAGCCTGCTCAGAAGGAACAGCAGAGGTAGAAGACAGAGATAGAGTATATCCACGTGTCTCACTCAGCCTGCTCAGAAGGAACAGCAGAGGTATAAGACAGAGATATAGCATATCCACGTGTCTCACTCAGCCTGCTCAGAAGGAACAGCAGAGGTAGAAGACAGAGATAGAGTATATCCACGTGTCTCACTCAGCCTGCTCAGAAGGAACAGCAGAGGTAGAATACAGAGATATAGTATATCCACGTGTCTCACTCAGCCTGCTCAGAAGGAACAGCAGAGGTAGAAGCCAGAGATAGAGTATATCCACGTGTCTCACTCAGCCTGCTCAGAAGGAACAGCAGAGGTAGAAGACAGAGATAGAGTATATCCACGTGTCTCACTCAGCCTGCTCAGAAGGAACAGCAGAGGTAGAAGACAGAGATATAGTATATCCACGTGTCTCACTCAGCCTGCTCAGAAGGAACAGCAGAGGTAGAAGACAGAGATAGAGTATATCCACGTGTCTCACTCAGCCTGCTCAGAAGGAACAGCAGAGGTAGAAGACAGAGATAGAGTATATCCACGTGTCTCACTCAGCCTGCTCAGAAGGAACAGCAGAGGTATAAGACAGAGATGGAGTATATCCACGTGTCTCACTCAGCCTGCTCAGAAGGAACAGCAGAGGTAGAAGACAGAGATATAGTATATCCACGTGTCTCACTCAGCCTGCTCAGAAGGAACAGCAGAGGTAGAAGACAGATATAGAGTATATCCACGTGTCTGATCTACACCTCACTCAGCCTGCTCAGAAGGAACAGCAGAGGTAGAAGACAGAGATAGAGTATATCCACGTGTGTGATCTACCACTCACTCAGCCTGCTCAGAAGGAACAGCAGAGGTAGAAGACAGAGATAGAGTATATCCACGTGTCTCACTCAGCCTGCTCAAAAGGAACAGCAGAGGTAGAAGACAGAGATATAGTATATCCACGTGTCTCACTCAGCCTGCTCAGAAGGAACAGCAGAGGTAGAAGACAGAGATAGAGTATATCCATGTGTCTCACTCAGCCTGCTCAGAAGGAACAGCAGAGGTAGAAGACAGAGATAGAGTATATCCACGTGACTCACTCAGCCTGCTCAGGAGGAACAGCAGAGGTATAAGACAGAGATGGAGTATATCCACGTGTCTCACTCAGCCTGCTCAGAAGGAACAGCAGAGGTAGAAGACAGAGATATAGTATATCCACGTGTCTCACTCAGCCTGCTCAGAAGGAGCAGCAGAGGTAGAAGACAGAGATAGAGTATATCCATGTGTCTCACTCAGCCTGCTCAGAAGGAACAGCAGAGGTAGAAGACAGAGATAGAGTATATCCACGTGTCTGATCTACACCTCACTCAGCCTGCTCAGAAGGAACAGCAGAGGTAGAAGACAGAGATAGAGTATATCCACGTGTCCCACTCAGCCTGCTCAGAAGGAACAGCAGAGGTAGAACACAGAGATAGAGTATATCCACGTGTCTCACTCAGCCTGCTCATAAGGAACAGCAGAGGTAGAAGACAGATATAGAGTATATCCACGTGTCTGATCTACCCCTCACTCAGCCTGCTCAGAAGGAACAGCAGAGGTAGAAGACAGAGATAGAGTATATCCACGTGTGTGATCTACCACTCACTCAGCCTGCTCAGAAGGAACAGCAGAGGTAGAAGACAGAGATAGAGTATATCCACGTGTCTCACTCAGCCTGCTCAGAAGGAACAGCAGAGGTAGAAGACAGAGATATAGTATATCCACGTGTCTCACTCAGCCTGCTCAGAAGGAACAGCAGAGGTAGAAGACAGAGATAGAGTATATCCACGTGTCTCACTCAGCCTGCTCAGAAGGAACAGCAGAGGTAGAAGACAGAGATATAGTATATCCACGTGTCTCACTCAGCCTGCTCAGAAGGAACAGCAGAGGTAGAAGACAGAGATAGAGTATATCCACGTGTCTCACTCAGCCTGCTCAGAAGGAACAGCAGAGGTAGAAGACAGAGATAGAGTATATCCACGTGTCTCACTCAGCCTGCTCAGAAGGAACAGCAGAGGTAGAAGACAGAGATAGAGTATATCCACGTGACTCACTCAGCCTGCTCAGAAGGAACAGCAGAGGTATAAGACAGAGATGGAGTATATCCACGTGTCTCACTCAGCCTGCTCAGAAGGAACAGCAGAGGTAGAAGACAGAGATATAGTATATCCACGTGTCTCACTCAGCCTGCTCAGAAGGAACAGCAGAGGTAGAAGACAGATATAGAGTATATCCACGTGTCTGATCTACACCTCACTCAGCCTGCTCAGAAGGAACAGCAGAGGTAGAAGACAGAGATATAGTATATCCACGTGTCTCACTCAGCCTGCTCAGAAGGAGCAGCAGAGGTAGAAGACAGAGATAGAGTATATCCATGTGTCTCACTCAGCCTGCTCAGAAGGAACAGCAGAGGTAGAAGACAGAGATAGAGTATATCCACGTGTCTGATCTACACCTCACTCAGCCTGCTCAGAAGGAACAGCAGAGGTAGAAGACAGAGATAGAGTATATACACGTGTCCCACTCAGCCTGCTCAGAAGGAACAGCAGAGGTAGAACACAGAGATAGAGTATATCCACGTGTCTCACTCAGCCTGCTCATAAGGAACAGCAGAGGTAGAAGACAGATATAGAGTATATCCACGTGTCTGATCTACACCTCACTCAGCCTGCTCAGAAGGAACAGCAGAGGTAGAAGACAGAGATAGAGTATATCCACGTGTGTGATCTACCACTCACTCAGCCTGCTCAGAAGGAACAGCAGAGGTAGAAGACAGAGATAGAGTATATCCACGTGTCTCACTCAGTCTGCTCAGAAGGAACAGCAGAGGTAGAAGACAGAGATATAGTATATCCACGTGTCTCACTCAGCCTGCTCAGAAGGAACAGCAGAGGTAGAAGACAGAGATAGAGTATATCCACGTGTCTCACTCAGCCTGCTCAGAAGGAACAGCAGAGGTAGAAGACAGAGATATAGTATATCCACGTGTCTCACTCAGCCTGCTCAGAAGGAACAGCAGAGGTAGAAGACAGAGATAGAGTATATCCACGTGTCTCACTCAGCCTGCTCAGAAGGAACAGCAGAGGTAGAAGACAGAGATAGAGTATATCCACGTGTCTCACTCAGCCTGCTCATAAGGAACAACAGAGGTAGAAGACAGAGATAGAGTATATCCACGTGTGTGATCTACCACTCACTCAGCCTGATCAGAAGGAACAACAGAGGTAGAAGACAGAGATAGAGTATATCCACGTGTCTCACTCAGCCTGCTCAGAAGGAACAGCAGAGGTATAAGACAGAGATAGAGCATATCCACGTGTCTCACTCAGCCTGCTCAGAAGGAACAGCAGAGGTAGAAGACAGAGATAGAGTATATCCACGTGTCTCACTCAGCCTGCTCAGAAGGAACAGCAGAGGTAGAATACAGAGATATAGTATATCCACGTGTCTCACTCAGCCTGCTCAGAAGGAACAGCAGAGGTAGAAGCCAGAGATAGAGTATATCCACGTGTCTCACTCAGCCTGCTCAGAAGGAACAGCAGAGGTAGAAGACAGAGATAGAGTATATCAACGTGTCTCACTCAGCCTGCTCAGAAGGAACAGCAGAGTTAGAAGACAGAGATATAGTATATCCACGTGTCTCACTCAGCCTGCTCAGAAGGAACAGCAGAGGTAGAAGACAGAGATAGAGTATATCCACGTGTCTCACTCAGCCTGCTCAGAAGGAACAGCAGAGGTAGAAGACAGAGATAGAGTATATCCACGTGTCTCACTCAGCCTGCTCAGAAGGAACAGCAGAGGTATAAGACAGAGATGGAGTATATCCACGTGTCTCACTCAGCCTGCTCAGAAGGAACAGCAGAGGTAGAAGACAGAGATATAGTATATCCACGTGTCTCACTCAGCCTGCTCAGAAGGAACAGCAGAGGTAGAAGACAGATATAGAGTATATCTACGTGTCTGATCTACACCTCACTCAGCCTGCTCAGAAGGAACAGCAGAGGTAGAAGACAGAGATAGAGTATATCCACGTGTGTGATCTACCACTCACTCAGCCTGCTCAGAAGGAACAGCAGAGGTAGAAGACAGAGATAGAGTATATCCACGTGTCTCCCTCAGCCTGCTCAGAAGGAACAGCAGAGGTAGAAGACAGAGATATAGTATATCCACGTGTCTCACTCAGCCTGCTCAGAAGGAACAGCAGAGGTAGAAGACAGAGATAGAGTATATCCATGTGTCTCACTCAGCCTGCTCAGAAGGAACAGCAGAGGTAGAAGACAGAGATAGAGTATATCCACGTGACTCACTCAGCCTGCTCAGGAGGAACAGCAGAGGTATAAGACAGAGATGGAGTATATCCACGTGTCTCACTCAGCCTGCTCAGAAGGAACAGCAGAGGTAGAAGACAGAGATATAGTATATCCACGTGTCTCACTCAGCCTGCTCAGAAGGAGCAGCAGAGGTAGAAGACAGAGATAGAGTATATCCATGTGTCTCACTCAGCCTGCTCAGAAGGAACAGCAGAGGTAGAAGACAGAGATAGAGTATATCCACGTGTCTGATCTACACCTCACTCAGCCTGCTCAGAAGGAACAGCAGAGGTAGAAGACAGAGATAGAGTATATCCACGTGTCCCACTCAGCCTGATCAGAAGGAACTGCAGAGGTAGAACACAGAGATAGAGTATATCCACGTGTCTCACTCAGCCTGCTCATAATGAACAGCAGAGGTAGAAGACAGATATAGAGTATATCCACGTGTCTGATCTACACCTCACTCAGCCTGCTCAGAAGGAACAGCAGAGGTAGAAGACAGATATAGAGTATATCCACGTGTGTGATCTACCACTCACTCAGCCTGCTCAGAAGGAACAGCATAGGTAGAAGACAGAGATAGAGTATATCCACGTGTCTCACTCAGCCTGCTCAGAAGGAACAGCAGAGGTAGAAGACAGAGATATAGTATATCCACGTGTCTCACTCAGCCTGCTCAGAAGGAACAGCAGAGGTAGAAGACAGAGATAGAGTATATCCACGTGTCTCACTCAGCCTGCTCAGAAGGAACAGCAGAGGTAGAAGACAGAGATATAGTATATCCACGTGTCTCACTCAGCCTGCTCAGAAGGAACAGCAGAGGTAGAAGACAGAGATAGAGTATATCCACGTGTCTCACTCAGCCTGCTCAGAAGGAACAGCAGAGGTAGAAGACAGAGATAGAGTATATCCACGTGTCTCACTCAGCCTGCTCAGAAGGAACAGCAGAGGTAGAAGACAGAGATAGAGTATATCCACGTGACTCACTCAGCCTGCTCAGAAGGAACAGCAGAGGTATAAGACAGAGATGGAGTATATCCACGTGTCTCACTCAGCCTGCTCAGAAGGAACAGCAGAGGTAGAAGACAGAGATATAGTATATCCACGTGTCTCACTCAGCCTGCTCAGAAGGAACAGCAGAGGTAGAAGACAGATATAGAGTATATCCACGTGTCTGATCTACACCTCACTCAGCCTGCTCAGAAGGAACAGCAGAGGTAGAAGACAGAGATAGAGTATATCCACGTGTGTGATCTACCACTCACTCAGCCTGCTCAGAAGGAACAGCAGAGGTAGAAGACAGAGATAGAGTATATCCACGTGTCTCACTCAGCCTGCTCAGAAGGAACAGCAGAGGTAGAATACAGAGATATAGTATATCCACGTGTCTCACTCAGCCTGCTCAGAAGGAACAGCAGAGGTAGAAGACAGAGATAGAGTATATCCACGTGTGTGATCTACCACTCACTCAGCCTGCTCAGAAGGAACAGCAGAGGTAGAAGACAGAGATAGAGTATATCCACGTGTCTCACTCAGCCTGCTCAGAAGGAACAGCAGAGGTAGAAGACAGAGATATAGTATATCCACGTGTCTCACTCAGCCTGCTCAGAAGGAACAGCAGAGGTAGAAGACAGAGATAGAGTATATCCATGTGTCTCACTCAGCCTGCTCAGAAGGAACAGCAGAGGTAGAAGACAGAGATAGAGTATATCCACGTGACTCACTCAGCCTGCTCAGGAGGAACAGCAGAGGTATAAGACAGAGATGGAGTATATCCACGTGTCTCACTCAGCCTGCTCAGAAGGAACAGCAGAGGTAGAAGACAGAGATATAGTATATCCACGTGTCTCACTCAGCCTGCTCAGAAGGAGCAGCAGAGGTAGAAGACAGAGATAGAGTATATCCATGTGTCTCACTCAGCCTGCTCAGAAGGAACAGCAGAGGTAGAAGACAGAGATAGAGTATATCCACGTGTCTGATCTACACCTCACTCAGCCTGCTCAGAAGGAACAGCAGAGGTAGAAGACAGAGATAGAGTATATCCACGTGTCCCACTCAGCCTGATCAGAAGGAACAGCAGAGGTAGAACACAGAGATAGAGTATATCCACGTGTCTCACTCAGCCTGCTCATAAGGAACAGCAGAGGTAGAAGACAGATATAGAGTATATCCACGTGTCTGATCTACACCTCACTCAGCCTGCTCAGAAGGAACAGCAGAGGTAGAAGACAGATATAGAGTATATCCACGTGTGTGATCTACCACTCACTCAGCCTGCTCAGAAGGAACAGCATAGGTAGAAGACAGAGATAGAGTATATCCACGTGTCTCACTCAGCCTGCTCAGAAGGAACAGCAGAGGTAGAAGACAGAGATATAGTATATCCACGTGTCTCACTCAGCCTGCTCAGAAGGAACAGCAGAGGTAGAAGACAGAGATAGAGTATATCCACGTGTCTCACTCAGCCTGCTCAGAAGGAACAGCAGAGGTAGAAGACAGAGATATAGTATATCCACGTGTCTCACTCAGCCTGCTCAGAAGGAACAGCAGAGGTAGAAGACAGAGATAGAGTATATCCACGTGTCTCACTCAGCCTGCTCAGAAGGAACAGCAGAGGTAGAAGACAGAGATAGAGTATATCCACGTGTCTCACTCAGCCTGCTCAGAAGGAACAGCAGAGGTAGAAGACAGAGATAGAGTATATCCACGTGACTCACTCAGCCTGCTCAGAAGGAACAGCAGAGGTATAAGACAGAGATGGAGTATATCCACGTGTCTCACTCAGCCTGCTCAGAAGGAACAGCAGAGGTAGAAGACAGAGATATAGTATATCCACGTGTCTCACTCAGCCTGCTCAGAAGGAACAGCAGAGGTAGAAGACAGATATAGAGTATATCCACGTGTCTGATCTACACCTCACTCAGCCTGCTCAGAAGGAACAGCAGAGGTAGAAGACAGAGATAGAGTATATCCACGTGTGTGATCTACCACTCACTCAGCCTGCTCAGAAGGAACAGCAGAGGTAGAAGACAGAGATAGAGTATATCCACGTGTCTCACTCAGCCTGCTCAGAAGGAACAGCAGAGGTATAAGACAGAGATATAGCATATCCACGTGTCTCACTCAGCCTGCTCAGAAGGAACAGCAGAGGTAGAAGACAGAGATAGAGTATATCCACGTGTCTCACTCAGCCTGCTCAGAAGGAACAGCAGAGGTAGAATACAGAGATATAGTATATCCACGTGTCTCACTCAGCCTGCTCAGAAGGAACAGCAGAGGTAGAAGCCAGAGATAGAGTATATCCACGTGTCTCACTCAGCCTGCTCAGAAGGAACAGCAGAGGTAGAAGACAGAGATAGAGTATATCCACGTGTCTCACTCAGCCTGCTCAGAAGGAACAGCAGAGGTAGAAGACAGAGATATAGTATATCCACGTGTCTCACTCAGCCTGCTCAGAAGGAACAGCAGAGGTAGAAGACAGAGATAGAGTATATCCACGTGTCTCACTCAGCCTGCTCAGAAGGAACAGCAGAGGTAGAAGACAGAGATAGAGTATATCCACGTGTCTCACTCAGCCTGCTCAGAAGGAACAGCAGAGGTATAAGACAGAGATGGAGTATATCCACGTGTCTCACTCAGCCTGCTCAGAAGGAACAGCAGAGGTAGAAGACAGAGATATAGTATATCCACGTGTCTCACTCAGCCTGCTCAGAAGGAACAGCAGAGGTAGAAGACAGATATAGAGTATATCCACGTGTCTGATCTACACCTCACTCAGCCTGCTCAGAAGGAACAGCAGAGGTAGAAGACAGAGATAGAGTATATCCACGTGTGTGATCTACCACTCACTCAGCCTGCTCAGAAGGAACAGCAGAGGTAGAAGACAGAGATAGAGTATATCCACGTGTCTCACTCAGCCTGCTCAAAAGGAACAGCAGAGGTAGAAGACAGAGATATAGTATATCCACGTGTCTCACTCAGCCTGCTCAGAAGGAACAGCAGAGGTAGAAGACAGAGATAGAGTATATCCATGTGTCTCACTCAGCCTGCTCAGAAGGAACAGCAGAGGTAGAAGACAGAGATAGAGTATATCCACGTGACTCACTCAGCCTGCTCAGGAGGAACAGCAGAGGTATAAGACAGAGATGGAGTATATCCACGTGTCTCACTCAGCCTGCTCAGAAGGAACAGCAGAGGTAGAAGACAGAGATATAGTATATCCACGTGTCTCACTCAGCCTGCTCAGAAGGAGCAGCAGAGGTAGAAGACAGAGATAGAGTATATCCATGTGTCTCACTCAGCCTGCTCAGAAGGAACAGCAGAGGTAGAAGACAGAGATAGAGTATATCCACGTGTCTGATCTACACCTCACTCAGCCTGCTCAGAAGGAACAGCAGAGGTAGAAGACAGAGATAGAGTATATCCACGTGTCCCACTCAGCCTGCTCAGAAGGAACAGCAGAGGTAGAACACAGAGATAGAGTATATCCACGTGTCTCACTCAGCCTGCTCATAAGGAACAGCAGAGGTAGAAGACAGATATAGAGTATATCCACGTGTCTGATCTACCCCTCACTCAGCCTGCTCAGAAGGAACAGCAGAGGTAGAAGACAGAGATAGAGTATATCCACGTGTGTGATCTACCACTCACTCAGCCTGCTCAGAAGGAACAGCAGAGGTAGAAGACAGAGATAGAGTATATCCACGTGTCTCACTCAGCCTGCTCAGAAGGAACAGCAGAGGTAGAAGACAGAGATATAGTATATCCACGTGTCTCACTCAGCCTGCTCAGAAGGAACAGCAGAGGTAGAAGACAGAGATAGAGTATATCCACGTGTCTCACTCAGCCTGCTCAGAAGGAACAGCAGAGGTAGAAGACAGAGATATAGTATATCCACGTGTCTCACTCAGCCTGCTCAGAAGGAACAGCAGAGGTAGAAGACAGAGATAGAGTATATCCACGTGTCTCACTCAGCCTGCTCAGAAGGAACAGCAGAGGTAGAAGACAGAGATAGAGTATATCCACGTGTCTCACTCAGCCTGCTCAGAAGGAACAGCAGAGGTAGAAGACAGAGATAGAGTATATCCACGTGACTCACTCAGCCTGCTCAGAAGGAACAGCAGAGGTATAAGACAGAGATGGAGTATATCCACGTGTCTCACTCAGCCTGCTCAGAAGGAACAGCAGAGGTAGAAGACAGAGATATAGTATATCCACGTGTCTCACTCAGCCTGCTCAGAAGGAACAGCAGAGGTAGAAGACAGATATAGAGTATATCCACGTGTCTGATCTACACCTCACTCAGCCTGCTCAGAAGGAACAGCAGAGGTAGAAGACAGAGATAGAGTATATCCACGTGTGTGATCTACCACTCACTCAGCCTGCTCAGAAGGAACAGCAGAGGTAGAAGACAGAGATAGAGTATATCCACGTGTCTCACTCAGCCTGCTCAGAAGGAACAGCAGAGGTAGAAGACAGAGATATAGTATATCCACGTGTCTCACTCAGCCTGCTCAGAAGGAACAGCAGAGGTAGAAGACAGAGATAGAGTATATCCATGTGTCTCACTCAGCCTGCTCAGAAGGAACAGCAGAGGTAGAAGACAGAGATAGAGTATATCCACGTGACTCACTCAGCCTGCTCAGGAGGAACAGCAGAGGTATAAGACAGAGATGGAGTATATCCACGTGTCTCACTCAGCCTGCTCAGAAGGAACAGCAGAGGTAGAAGACAGAGATATAGTATATCCACGTGTCTCACTCAGCCTGCTCAGAAGGAGCAGCAGAGGTAGAAGACAGAGATAGAGTATATCCATGTGTCTCACTCAGCCTGCTCAGAAGGAACAGCAGAGGTAGAAGACAGAGATAGAGTATATCCACGTGTCTGATCTACACCTCACTCAGCCTGCTCAGAAGGAACAGCAGAGGTAGAAGACAGAGATAGAGTATATCCACGTGTCCCACTCAGCCTGCTCAGAAGGAACAGCAGAGGTAGAACACAGAGATAGAGTATATCCACGTGTCTCACTCAGCCTGCTCATAAGGAACAGCAGAGGTAGAAGACAGATATAGAGTATATTCACGTGTCTGATCTACACCTCACTCAGCCTGCTCAGAAGGAACAGCAGAGGTAGAAGACAGAGATAGAGTATATCCACGTGTGTGATCTACCACTCACTCAGCCTGCTCAGAAGGAACAGCAGAGGTAGAAGACAGAGATAGAGTATATCCACGTGTCTCACTTAGTCTGCTCAGAAGGAACAGCAGAGGTAGAAGACAGAGATATAGTATATCCACGTGTCTCACTCAGCCTGCTCAGAAGGAACAGCAGAGGTAGAATACAGAGATATAGTATATCCACGTGTCTCACTCAGCCTGCTCAGAAGGAACAGCAGAGGTAGAAGACAGAGATATAGTATATCCACGTGTCTCACTAAGCCTGCTCAGAAGGAACAGCAGAGGTAGAAGACAGAGATAGAGTATATCCACGTGTGTGATCTACCACTCACTCAGCCTGCTCAGAAGGAACAGCAGAGGTAGAAGACAGAGATAGAGTATATCCACGTGTCTCACTCAGCCTGCTCAGAAGGAACAGCAGAGGTAGAAGACAGAGATATAGTATATCCACGTGTCTCACTCAGCCTGCTCAGAAGGAACAGCAGAGGTAGAAGACAGAGATAGAGTATATCCATGTGTCTCACTCAGCCTGCTCAGAAGGAACAGCAGAGGTAGAAGACAGAGATAGAGTATATCCACGTGACTCACTCAGCCTGCTCAGGAGGAACAGCAGAGGTATAAGACAGAGATGGAGTATATCCACGTGTCTCACTCAGCCTGCTCAGAAGGAACAGCAGAGGTAGAAGACAGAGATATAGTATATCCACGTGTCTCACTCAGCCTGCTCAGAAGGAGCAGCAGAGGTAGAAGACAGAGATAGAGTATATCCATGTGTCTCACTCAGCCTGCTCAGAAGGAACAGCAGAGGTAGAAGACAGAGATAGAGTATATCCACGTGTCTGATCTACACCTCACTCAGCCTGCTCAGAAGGAACAGCAGAGGTAGAAGACAGAGATAGAGTATATCCACGTGTCCCACTCAGCCTGCTCAGAAGGAACAGCAGAGGTAGAACACAGAGATAGAGTATATCCACGTGTCTCACTCAGCCTGCTCATAAGGAACAGCAGAGGTAGAAGACAGATATAGAGTATATCCACGTGTCTGATCTACACCTCACTCAGCCTGCTCAGAAGGAACAGCAGAGGTAGAAGACAGAGATAGAGTATATCCACGTGTGTGATCTACCACTCACTCAGCCTGCTCAGAAGGAACAGCAGAGGTAGAAGACAGAGATAGAGTATATCCACGTGTCTCACTCAGTCTGCTCAGAAGGAACAGCAGAGGTAGAAGACAGAGATATAGTATATCCACGTGTCTCACTCAGCCTGCTCAGAAGGAACAGCAGAGGTAGAATACAGAGATATAGTATATCCACGTGTCTCACTCAGCCTGCTCAGAAGGAACAGCAGAGGTAGAAGACAGAGATATAGTATATCCACGTGTCTCACTAAGCCTGCTCAGAAGGAACAGCAGAGGTAGAAGACAGAGATAGAGTATATCCACGTGTGTGATCTACCACTCACTCAGCCTGCTCAGAAGGAACAGCAGAGGTAGAAGACAGAGATAGAGTATATCCACGTGTCTCACTCAGCCTGCTCAGAAGGAACAGCAGAGGTATAAGACAGAGATATAGCATATCCACGTGTCTCACTCAGCCTGCTCAGAAGGAACAGCAGAGGTAGAAGACAGAGATAGAGTATATCCACGTGTCTCACTCAGCCTGCTCAGAAGGAACAGCAGAGGTATAATACAGAGATATAGTATATCCACGTGTCTCACTCAGCCTGCTCAGAAGGAACAGCAGAGGTAGAAGCCAGAGATAGAGTATATCCACGTGTCTCACTCAGCCTGCTCAGAAGGAACAGCAGAGGTAGAAGACAGAGATAGAGTATATCCACGTGTCTCACTCAGCCTGCTCAGAAGGAACAGCAGAGGTAGAAGACAGAGATATAGTATATCCACGTGTCTCACTCAGCCTGCTCAGAAGGAACAGCAGAGGTAGAAGACAGAGATAGAGTATATCCACGTGTCTCACTCAGCCTGCTCAGAAGGAACAGCAGAGGTAGAAGACAGAGATAGAGTATATCCACGTGTCTCACTCAGCCTGCTCAGAAGGAACAGCAGAGGTATAAGACAGAGATGGAGTATATCCACGTGTCTCACTCAGCCTGCTCAGAAGGAACAGCAGAGGTAGAAGACAGAGATATAGTATATCCACGTGTCTCACTCAGCCTGCTCAGAAGGAACAGCAGAGGTAGAAGACAGATATAGAGTATATCCACGTGTCTGATCTACACCTCACTCAGCCTGCTCAGAAGGAACAGCAGAGGTAGAAGACAGAGATAGAGTATATCCACGTGTGTGATCTACCACTCACTCAGCCTGCTCAGAAGGAACAGCAGAGGTAGAAGACAGAGATAGAGTATATCCACGTGTCTCACTCAGCCTGCTCAGAAGGAACAGCAGAGGTAGAAGACAGAGATATAGTATATCCACGTGTCTCACTCAGCCTGCTCAGAAGGAACAGCAGAGGTAGAAGACAGAGATAGAGTATATCCATGTGTCTCACTCAGCCTGCTCAGAAGGAACAGCAGAGGTAGAAGACAGAGATAGAGTATATCCACGTGACTCACTCAGCCTGCTCAGGAGGAACAGCAGAGGTATAAGACAGAGATGGAGTATATCCACGTGTCTCACTCAGCCTGCTCAGAAGGAACAGCAGAGGTAGAAGACAGAGATATAGTATATCCACGTGTCTCACTCAGCCTGCTCAGAAGGAGCAGCAGAGGTAGAAGACAGAGATAGAGTATATCCATGTGTCTCACTCAGCCTGCTCATAAGGAACAGCAGAGGTAGAAGACAGATATAGAGTATATTCACGTGTCTGATCTACACCTCACTCAGCCTGCTCAGAAGGAACAGCAGAGGTAGAAGACAGAGATAGAGTATATCCACGTGTGTGATCTACCACTCACTCAGCCTGCTCAGAAGGAACAGCAGAGGTAGAAGACAGAGATAGAGTATATCCACGTGTCTCACTCAGCCTGCTCAGAAGGAACAGCAGAGGTAGAAGACAGAGATATAGTATATCCACGTGTCTCACTCAGCCTGCTCAGAAGGAACAGCAGAGGTAGAAGACAGAGATAGAGTATATCCACGTGTCTCACTCAGCCTGCTCAGAAGGAACAGCAGAGGTAGAAGACAGAGATATAGTATATCCACGTGTCTCACTCAGCCTGCTCAGAAGGAACAGCAGAGGTAGAAGACAGAGATAGAGTATATCCACGTGTCTCACTCAGCCTGCTCAGAAGGAACAGCAGAGGTAGAAGACAGAGATAGAGTATATCCACGTGTCTCACTCAGCCTGCTCAGAAGGAACAGCAGAGGTAGAAGACAGAGATAGAGTATATCCACGTGACTCACTCAGCCTGCTCAGAAGGAACAGCAGAGGTATAAGACAGAGATGGAGTATATCCACGTGTCTCACTCAGCCTGCTCAGAAGGAACAGCAGAGGTAGAAGACAGAGATATAGTATATCCACGTGTCTCACTCAGCCTGCTCAGAAGGAACAGCAGAGGTAGAAGACAGATATAGAGTATATCCACGTGTCTGATCTACACCTCACTCAGCCTGCTCAGAAGGAACAGCAGAGGTAGAAGACAGAGATAGAGTATATCCACGTGTGTGATCTACCACTCACTCAGCCTGCTCAGAAGGAACAGCAGAGGTAGAAGACAGAGATAGAGTATATCCAGGTGTCTCACTCAGCCTGCTCAGAAGGAACAGCAGAGGTAGAAGACAGAGATATAGTATATCCACGTGTCTCACTCAGCCTGCTCAGAAGGAACAGCAGAGGTAGAAGACAGAGATAGAGTATATCCATGTGTCTCACTCAGCCTGCTCAGAAGGAACAGCAGAGGTAGAAGACAGAGATAGAGTATATCCACGTGACTCACTCAGCCTGCTCAGGAGGAACAGCAGAGGTATAAGACAGAGATGGAGTATATCCACGTGTCTCACTCAGCCTGCTCAGAAGGAACAGCAGAGGTAGAAGACAGAGATATAGTATATCGACGTGTCTCACTCAGCCTGCTCAGAAGGAGCAGCAGAGGTAGAAGACAGAGATAGAGTATATCCATGTGTCTCACTCAGCCTGCTCAGAAGGAACAGCAGAGGTAGAAGACAGAGATAGAGTATATCCACGTGTCTGATCTACACCTCACTCAGCCTGCTCAGAAGGAACAGCAGAGGTAGAAGACAGAGATAGAGTATATCCACGTGTCCCACTCAGCCTGCTCAGAAGGAACAGCAGAGGTAGAACACAGAGATAGAGTATATCCACGTGTCTCATCTACACCTCACTCAACCTGCTCAGAAGGAACAGCAGAGGTAGAAGACAGAGATAGAGTATATCCACGTGTGTGATCTACCACTCACTCAGCCTGCTCAGAAGGAACAGCAGAGGTAGAAGACAGAGATAGAGTATATCCACGTGTCTCACTCAGTCTGCTCAGAAGGAACAGCAGAGGTAGAAGACAGAGATATAGTATATCCACGTGTCTCACTCAGCCTGCTCAGAAGGAACAGCAGAGGTAGAAGACAGAGATAGAGTATATCCACGTGTCTCACTCAGCCTGCTCAGAAGGAACAGCAGAGGTAGAAGACAGAGATATAGTATATCCACGTGTCTCACTCAGCCTGCTCAGAAGGAACAGCAGAGGTAGAAGACAGAGATAGAGTATATCCACGTGTCTCACTCAGCCTGCTCAGAAGGAACAGCAGAGGTAGAAGACAGAGATAGAGTATATCCACGTGTCTCACTCAGCCTGCTCATAAGGAACAACAGAGGTAGAAGACAGAGATAGAGTATATCCACATGTGTGATCTACCACTCACTCAGCCTGCTCAGAAGGAACAACAGAGGTAGAAGACAGAGATAGAGTATATCCACGTGTCTCACTCAGCCTGCTCAGAAGGAACAGCAGAGGTATAAGACAGAGATATAGCATATCCACGTGTCTCACTCAGCCTGCTCAGAAGGAACAGCAGAGGTAGAAGACAGAGATAGAGTATATCCACGTGTCTCACTCAGCCTGCTCAGAAGGAACAGCAGAGGTAGAATACAGAGATATAGTATATCCACGTGTCTCACTCAGCCTGCTCAGAAGGAACAGCAGAGGTAGAAGCCAGAGATAGAGTATATCCACGTGTCTCACTCAGCCTGCTCAGAAGGAACAGCAGAGGTAGAAGACAGAGATAGAGTATATCCACGTGTCTCACTCAGCCTGCTCAGAAGGAACAGCAGAGGTAGAAGACAGAGATAGAGTATATCCACGTGTCTGATCTACACCTCACTCAGCCTGCTCAGAAGGAACAGCAGAGGTAAAAGACAGAGATATAGTATATCCACGTGTCTGATCTACACCTCACTCAGCCTGCTCAGAAGGAACAGCAGAGGTATGAGACAGAGATGGAGTATATCCACGTGTCTCACTCAGCCTGCTCAGAAGGAACTGCAGAGGTAGAAGACAGAGATATAGTATATCCACGTGTCTCACTCAGCCTGCTCAGAAGGAACAGCAGAGGTAGAAGACAGAGATAGAGTATATCCATGTGTCTCACTCAGCCTGCTCAAAAGGAACAGCAGAGGTAGAAGACTGAGATAGAGTATATCCACGTGACTCACTCAGCCTGCTCAGAAGGAACAGCAGAGGTATAAGACAGAGATGGAGTATATCCACGTGTCTCACTCAGCCTGCTCAGAAGGAACAGCAGAGGTAGAAGACAGAGATATAGTATATCCACGTGTCTCACTCAGCCTGCTCAGAAGGAACAGCAGAGGTAGAAGACAGATATAGAGTATATCCACGTGTCTGATATACACCTCACTCAGCCTGCTCAGAAGGAACAGCAGAGGTAGAAGACAGAGATAGAGTATATCCACGTGTCTCACTCAGCCTGCTCAGAAGGAACAGCAGAGGTAGAAGACAGAGATATAGTATATCCACGTGTCTCACTCAGCCTGCTCAGAAGGAACAGCAGAGGTAGAAGACAGAGATAGAGTATATCCATGTGTCTCACTCAGCCTGCTCAGAAGGAACAGCAGAGGTAGAAGACAGAGATAGAGTATATCCACGTGACTCACTCAGCCTGCTCAGGAGGAACAGCAGAGGTATAAGACAGAGATGGAGTATATCCACGTGTCTCACTCAGCCTGCTCAGAAGGAACAGCAGAGGTAGAAGACAGAGATATAGTATATCCACGTGTCTCACTCAGCCTGCTCAGAAGGAGCAGCAGAGGTAGAAGACAGAGATAGAGTATATCCATGTGTCTCACTCAGCCTGCTCAGAAGGAACAGCAGAGGTAGAAGACAGAGATAGAGTATATCCACGTGTCTGATCTACACCTCACTCAGCCTGCTCAGAAGGAACAGCAGAGGTAGAAGACAGAGATAGAGTATATCCCCGTGTCCCACTCAGCCTGCTCAGAAGGAACAGCAGAGGTAGAACACAGAGATAGAGTATATCCACGTGTCTCACTCAGCCTGCTCATAAGGAACAGCAGAGGTAGAAGACAGATATAGAGTATATCCACGTGTCTGATCTACACCTCACTCAGCCTGCTCAGAAGGAACAGCAGAGGTAGAAGACAGAGATAGAGTATATCCACGTGTGTGATCTACCACTCACTCAGCCTGCTCAGAAGGAACAGCAGAGGTAGAAGACAGAGATAGAGTATATCCACGTGTCTCACTCAGCCTGCTCAGAAGGAACAGCAGAGGTAGAAGACAGAGATATAGTATATCCACGTGTCTCACTCAGCCTGCCCAGAAGGAACAGCAGAGGTAGAAGACAGAGATAGAGTATATCCACGTGTCTCACTCAGCCTGCTCAGAAGGAACAGCAGAGGTAGAAGACAGAGATATAGTATATCCACGTGTCTCACTCAGCCTGCTTAGAAGGAACAGCAGAGGTAGAAGACAGAGATAGAGTATATCCACGTGTCTCACTCAGCCTGCTCAGAAGGAACAGCAGAGGTATAAGACAGAGATGGAGTATATCCACGTGTCTCACTCAGCCTGCTCAGAAGGAACAGCAGAGGTAGAAGACAGAGATATAGTATATCCACGTGTCTCACTCAGCCTGCTCAGAAGGAACAGCAGAGGTAGAAGACAGATATAGAGTATATCCACGTGTCTGATCTACACCTCACTCAGCCTGCTCAGAAGGAACAGCAGAGGTAGAAGACAGAGATAGAGTATATCCACGTGTGTGATCTACCACTCACTCAGCCTGCTCAGAAGGAACAGCAGAGGTAGAAGACAGAAATAGAGTATATCCACGTGTCTCACTCAGCCTGCTCAGAAGGAACAGCAGAGGTAGAAGACAGAGATATAGTATATCCACGTGTCTCACTCAGCCTGCTCAGAAGGAACAGCAGAGGTAGAAGACAGAGATAGAGTATATCCATGTGTCTCACTCAGCCTGCTCAGAAGGAACAGCAGAGGTAGAAGACAGAGATAGAGTATATCCACGTGACTCACTCAGCCTGCTCAGGAGGAACAGCAGAGGTATAAGACAGAGATGGAGTATATCCACGTGTCTCACTCAGCCTGCTCAGAAGGAACAGCAGAGGTAGAAGACAGAGATATAGTATATCCACGTGTCTCACTCAGCCTGCTCAGAAGGAGCAGCAGAGGTAGAAGACAGAGATAGAGTATATCCATGTGTCTCACTCAGCCTGCTCAGAAGGAACAGCAGAGGTAGAAGACAGAGATAGAGTATATCCACGTGTCTGATCTACACCTCACTCAGCCTGCTCAGAAGGAACAGCAGAGGTAGAACACAGAGATAGAGTATATCCACGTGTCCCACTCAGCCTGCTCAGAAGGAACAGCAGAGGTAGAACACAGAGATAGAGTATATCCACGTGTCTCACTCAGCCTGATCATAAGGAACAGCAGAGGTAGAAGACAGATATAGAGTATATCCACGTGTCTGATCTACACCTCACTCAGCCTGCTCAGAAGGAACAGCAGAGGTAGAAGACAGAGATAGAGTATATCCACGTGTGTGATCTACCACTCACTCAGCCTGCTCAGAAGGAACAGCAGAGGTAGAAGACAGAGATAGAGTATATCCACGTGTCTCACTCAGCCTGCTCAGAAGGAACAGCAGAGGTAGAAGACAGAGATATAGTATATCCACGTGTCTCACTCAGCCTGCTCAGAAGGAACAGCAGAGGTAGAAGACAGAGATAGAGTATATCCACGTGTCTCACTCAGCCTGCTCAGAAGGAACAGCAGAGGTAGAAGACAGAGATATAGTATATCCACGTGTCTCACTCAGCCTGCTCAGAAGGAACAGCAGAGGTAGAAGACAGAGATAGAGTATATCCACGTGTCTCACTCAGCCTGCTCAGAAGGAACAGCAGAGGTAGAAGACAGAGATAGAGTATATCTACGTGTCTCACTCAGCCTGCTCATAAGGAACAACAGAGGTAGAAGACAGAGATAGAGTATATCCACGTGTGTGATCTACCACTCACTCAGCCTGCTCAGAAGGAACAACAGAGGTAGAAGACAGAGATAGAGTATATCCACGTGTCTCACTCAGCCTGCTCAGAAGGAACAGCAGAGGTATAAGACAGAGATATAGCATATCCACGTATCTCACTCAGCCTGCTCAGAAGGAACAGCAGAGGTAGAATACAGAGATATAGTATATCCACGTGTCTCACTCAGCCTGCTCAGAAGGAACAGCAGAGGTAGAAGCCAGAGATAGAGTATATCCACGTGTCTCACTCAGCCTGCTCAGAAGGAACAGCAGAGGTAGAAGACAGAGATAGAGTATATCCACGTGTCTCACTCAGCCTGCTCAGAAGGAACAGCAGAGGTAGAAGACAGAGATATAGTATATCCACGTGTCTGATCTACACCTCACTCAGCCTGCTCAGAAGGAACAGCAGAGGTATGAGACAGAGATGGAGTATATCCACGTGTCTCACTCAGCCTGCTCAGAAGGAACTGCAGAGGTAGAACACAGAGATATAGTATATCCACGTGTCTCACTCAGCCTGCTCAGAAGGAACAGCAGAGGTAGAAGACAGAGATAGAGTATATCCATGTGTCTCACTCAGCCTGCTCAAAAGGAACAGCAGAGGTAGAAGACTGAGATAGAGTATATCCACGTGACTCACTCAGCCTGCTCAGAAGGAACAGCAGAGGTATAAGACAGAGATGGAGTATATCCACGTGTCTCACTCAGCCTGCTCAGAAGGAACAGCAGAGGTAGAAGACAGAGATATAGTATATCCACGTGTCTCACTCAGCCTGCTCAGAAGGAACAGCAGAGGTAGAAGACAGAGATAGAGTATATCCACGTGTGTGATCTACCACTCACTCAGCCTGCTCAGAAGGAACAGCAGAGGTAGAAGACAGAGATAGAGTATATCCACGTGTCTCACTCAGCCTGCTCAGAAGGAACAGCAGAGGTAGAATACAGAGATATAGTATATCCACGTGTCTCACTCAGCCTGCTCAGAAGGAACAGCAGAGGTAGAAGCCAGAGATAGAGTATATCCACGTGTCTCACTCAGCCTGCTCAGAAGGAACAGCAGAGGTAGAAGACAGAGATAGAGTATATCCACGTGTCTCACTCAGCCTGCTCAGAAGGAACAGCAGAGGTAGAAGACAGAGATAGAGTATATCCACGTGTCTGATCTACACCTCACTCAGCCTGCTCAGAAGGAACAGCAGAGGTAAAAGACAGAGATATAGTATATCCACGTGTCTGATCTACACCTCACTCAGCCTGCTCAGAAGGAACAGCAGAGGTATGAGACAGAGATGGAGTATATCCACGTGTCTCACTCAGCCTGCTCAGAAGGAACTGCAGAGGTAGAAGACAGAGATATAGTATATCCACGTGTCTCACTCAGCCTGCTCAGAAGGAACAGCAGAGGTAGAAGACAGAGATAGAGTATATCCATGTGTCTCACTCAGCCTGCTCAAAAGGAACAGCAGAGGTAGAAGACTGAGATAGAGTATATCCACGTGTCTCACTCAGCCTGCTCAGAAGGAACAGCAGAGGTAGAAGACAGAGATATAGTATATCCACGTGTCTCACTCAGCCTGCTCAGAAGGAACAGCAGAGGTAGAAGACAGATATAGAGTATATCCACGTGTCTGATATACACCTCACTCAGCCTGCTCAGAAGGAACAGCAGAGGTAGAAGACAGAGATAGAGTATATCCACGTGTGTGATCTACCACTCACTCAGCCTGCTCAGAAGGAACAGCAGAGGTAGAAGACAGAGATAGAGTATATCCACGTGTCTCACTCAGCCTGCTCAGAAGGAACAGCAGAGGTAGAAGACAGATATATAGTATATCCACGTGTCTCACTCAGCCTGCTCAGAAGGAACAGCAGAGGTAGAAGACAGAGATAGAGTATATCCACGTGTCTCACTCAGCCTGCTCAGAAGGAACAGCAGAGGTAGAAGACAGAGATATAGTATATCCACGTGTCTCACTCAGCCTGCTCAGAAGGAACAGCAGAGGTAGAAGACAGATATAGAGTATATCCACGTGTCTCACTCAGCCTGCTCAGAAGGAACAGCAGAGGTAGAATACAGAGATAGAGTATATCCACGTGTCTCACTCAGCCTGCTCAGAAGGAACAGCAGAGGTAGAAGACAGAGATATAGTATATCCACGTGTCTCACTCAGCCTGCTCAGAAGGAACAGCAGAGGTAGAAGACAGAGATAGAGTATATCCACGTGTCTCACTCAGCCTGCTCAGAAGGAACAGCAGAGGTAGAAGACAGAGATATAGTATATCCACGTGTCTCATTCAGCCTGCTCAGAAGGAACAGCAGAGGTAGAAGACAGAGATAGAGTATATCCACGTGTCTCACTCAGCCTGCTCAGAAGGAACAGCAGAGGTAGAAGTCAGAGATAGAGTATATCCACGTGTCTCACTCAGCCTGCTCAGAAGGAACAGCAGAGGTAGAAGACAGAGATAGAGATATCCACGTGTCTCACTAAGCCTGCTCATAAGGAACAACAGAGGTAGAAGACAGAGATAGAGTATATCCACGTGTGTGATCTACCACTCACTCAGCCTGCTCAGAAGGAACAACAGAAGTAGAAGACAGAGATAGAGTATATCCACGTGTCTCACTCAGCCTGCTCAGAAGGAACAGCAGAGGTATAAGACAGAGATATAGCATATCCACGTGTCTCACTCAGCCTGCTCAGAAGGAACAGCAGAGGTAGAAGACAGAGATAGAGTATATCCACGTGTCTCACTCAGCCTGCTCAGAAGGAACAGCAGAGGTAGAAGACAGAGATATAGTATATCCACGTGTCTCACTCAGCCTGCTCAGAAGGAACAGCAGAGGTAGAAGACAGAGATAGAGTATATCCACGTGTCTCACTCAGCCTGCTCAGAAGGAACAGCAGAGGTAGAAGACAGAGATAGAGTATATCCACGTGTCTCACTCAGCCTGCTCAGAAGGAACAGCAGAGGTAGAAGACAGAGATAGAGTATATCCACGTGTCTCATCTACACCTCACTCAGCCTGCTCAGAAGGAACATCATAGGTAGAAGACAGAGATAGAGTATATCCACGTGACTCACTCAGCCTGCTCAGAAGGAACAGCAGAGGTAAAAGACAGAGATATAGTATATCCACGTGTCTGATCTACACCTCACTCAGCCTGCTCAGAAGGAACAGCAGAGGTATGAGACAGAGATGGAGTATATCCACGTGTCTCACTCAGCCTGCTCAGAAGGAACTGCAGAGGTAGAAGACAGAGATATAGTATATCCACGTGTCTCACTCAGCCTGCTCAGAAGGAACAGCAGAGGTAGAAGACAGAGATAGAGTATATCCATGTGTCTCACTCAGCCTGCTCAGAAGGAACAGCAGAGGTAGAAGACAGAGATGGAGTATATCCACGTGTCTCACTCAGCCTGCTCAGAAGGAACAGCAGAGGTAGAAGACAGAGATATAGTATATCCACGTGTCTCACTCAGCCTGCTCAGAAGGAACAGCAGAGGTAGAAGACAGATATAGAGTATATCCACGTGTCTGATATACACCTCACTCAGCCTGCTCAGAAGGAACAGCAGAGGTAGAAGACAGAGATAGAGTATATCCACGTGTCTCACTCAGCCTGCTCAGAAGGAACAGCAGAGGTAGAAGACAGAGATGTAGTATATCCACGTGTCTCACTCAGCCTGCTCAGAAGGAACAGCAGAGGTAGAAGACAGAGATAGAGTATATCCACGTGTCTCACTCAGCCTGCTCAGAAGGAACAGCAGAGGTAGAAGACAGAGATATAGTATATCCACGTGTCTCACTCAGCCTGCTCAGAAGGAACAGCAGAGGTAGAAGACAGAGATAGAGTATATCCACGTGTCTCACTCAGCCTGCTCAGAAGGAACAGCAGAGGTAGAAGACAGAGATAGAGTATATCCACGTGTCTCACTCAGCCTGCTCAGAAGGAACAGCAGAGGTAGAAGACAGAGATAGAGTATATCCACGTGACTCACTCAGCCTGCTCAGAAGGAACAGCAGAGGTATAAGACAGAGATGGAGTATATCCACGTGTCTCACTCAGCCTGCTCATAAGGAACAACAGAGGTAGAAGACAGAGATAGAGTATATCCACGTGTGTGATCTACCACTCACTCAGCCTGCTCAGAAGGAACAACAGAGGTAGAAGACAGAGATAGAGTATATCCACGTGACTCACTCAGCCTGCTCAGAAGGAACAGCAGAGGTATAAGACAGAGATGGAGTATATCCACGTGTCTCACTCAGCCTGCTCATAAGGAACAACAGAGGTAGAAGACAGAGATAGAGTATATCCACGTGTGTGATCTACCACTCACTCAGCCTGCTCAGAAGGAACAACAGAGGTAGAAGACAGAGATAGAGTATATCCACGTGTCTCACTCAGCCTGCTCAGAAGGAACAGCAGAGGTATAACTCAGAGATATAGCATATCCACGTGTCTCACTCAGCCTGCTCAGAAGGAACAGCAGAGGTAGAAGACAGAGATAGAGTATATCCACGTGTCTCACTCAGCCTGCTCAGAAGGAACAGCAGAGGTAGAAGACAGAGATATAGTATATCCACGTGTCTCACTCAGCCTGCTCAGAAGGAACAGCAGAGGTAGAAGACAGAGATAGAGTATATCCACGTGTCTCACTCAGCCTGCTCAGAAGGAACAGCAGAGGTAGAAGACAGAGATAGAGTATATCCACGTGTCTCACTCAGCCTGCTCAGAAGGAACAGCAGAGGTAGAAGACAGAGATAGAGTATATCCACGTGTCTCATCTACTCCTCACTCAGCCTGCTCAGAAGGAACATCATAGGTAGAAGACAGAGATAGAGTATATCCACGTGACTCACTCAGCCTGCTCAGAAGGAACAGCAGAGGTAAAAGACAGAGATATAGTATATCCACGTGTCTGATCTACACCTCACTCAGCCTGCTCAGAAGGAACAGCAGAGGTATGAGACAGAGATGGAGTATATCCACGTGTCTCACTCAGCCTGCTCAGAAGGAACTGCAGAGGTAGAAGACAGAGATATAGTATATCCACGTGTCTCACTCAGCCTGCTCAGAAGGAACAGCAGAGGTAGAAGACAGAGATAGAGTATATCCATGTGTCTCACTCAGCCTGCTCTGAAGGAACAGCAGAGGTAGAAGACAGAGATAGAGTATATCCACGTGACTCACTCAGCCTGCTCAGAAGGAACAGCAGAGGTATAAGACAGATATGGAGTATATCCACGTGTCTCACTCAGCCTGCTCAGAAGGAACAGCAGAGGTAGAAGACAGAGATATAGTATATCCACGTGTCTCACTCAGCCTGCTCAGAAGGAACAGCAGAGGTAGAAGACAGATATAGAGTATATCCACGTGTCTGATCTACACCTCACTCAGCCTGCTCAGAAGGAACAGCAGAGGTAGAAGACAGAGATAGAGTATATCCACGTGTGTGATCTACCACTCACTCAGTCTGCTCAGAAGGAACAGCAGAGGTAGAAGACAGAGATAGAGTATATCCACGTGTCTCACTCAGCCTGCTCAGAAGGAACAGCAGAGGTAGAAGACAGAGATATAGTATATCCACGTGTCTCACTCAGCCTGCTCAGAAGGAACAGCAGAGGTAGAAGACAGAGATAGAGTATATCCACGTGTCTCACTCAGCCTGCTCAGAAGGAACAGCAGAGGTAGAAGACAGAGATATAGTATATCCACGTGTCTCACTCAGCCTGCTCAGAAGGAACAGCAGAGGTAGAAGACAGAGATAGAGTATATCCACGTGTCTCACTCAGCCTGCTCAGAAGGAACAGCAGAGGTAGAAGACAGAGATAGAGTATATCCACGTGTCTCACTCAGCCTGCTCAGAAGGAACAGCAGAGGTAGAAGACAGAGATAGAGTATATCCACGTGACTCACTCAGCCTGCTCAGAAGGAACAGCAGAGGTATAAGACAGAGATGGAGTATATCCACGTGTCTCACTCAGCCTGCTCAGAAGGAACAGCAGAGGTAGAAGACAGAGATATAGTATATCCACGTGTCTCACTCAGCCTGCTCAGAAGGAACAGCAGAGGTAGAAGACAGATATAGAGTATATCCACGTGTCTGATCTACACCTCACTCAGCCTGCTCAGAAGGAACAGCAGAGGTAGAAGACAGAGATAGAGTATATCCACGTGTGTGATCTACCACTCACTCAGCCTGCTCAGAAGGAACAACAGAGGTAGAAGACAGAGATAGAGTATATCCACGTGTCTCACTCAGCCTGCTCAGAAGGAACAGCAGAGGTATAACTCAGAGATATAGCATATCCACGTGTCTCACTCAGCCTGCTCAGAAGGAACAGCAGAGGTAGAAGACAGAGATAGAGTATATCCACGTGTCTCACTCAGCCTGCTCAGAAGGAACAGCAGAGGTAGAAGACAGAGATATAGTATATCCACGTGTCTCACTCAGCCTGCTCAGAAGGAACAGCAGAGGTAGAAGACAGAGATAGAGTATATCCACGTGTCTCACTCAGCCTGCTCAGAAGGAACAGCAGAGGTAGAAGACAGAGATAGAGTATATCCACGTGTCTCACTCAGCCTGCTCAGAAGGAACAGCAGAGGTAGAAGACAGAGATAGAGTATATCCACGTGTCTCATCTACTCCTCACTCAGCCTGCTCAGAAGGAACATCATAGGTAGAAGACAGAGATAGAGTATATCCACGTGACTCACTCAGCCTGCTCAGAAGGAACAGCAGAGGTAAAAGACAGAGATATAGTATATCCACGTGTCTGATCTACACCTCACTCAGCCTGCTCAGAAGGAACAGCAGAGGTATGAGACAGAGATGGAGTATATCCACGTGTCTCACTCAGCCTGCTCAGAAGGAACTACAGAGGTAGAAGACAGAGATATAGTATATCCACGTGTCTCACTCAGCCTGCTCAGAAGGAACAGCAGAGGTAGAAGACAGAGATAGAGTATATCCATGTGTCTCACTCAGCCTGCTCAGAAGGAACAGCAGAGGTAGAAGACAGAGATAGAGTATATCCACGTGACTCACTCAGCCTGCTCAGAAGGAACAGCAGAGGTATAAGACAGAGATGGAGTATATCCACGTGTCTCACTCAGCCTGCTCAGAAGGAACAGCAGAGGTAGAAGACAGATATAGAGTATATCCACGTGACTCACTCAGCCTGCTCAGAAGGAACAGCAGAGGTATAAGACAGAGATGGAGTATATCCACGTGTCTCACTCAGCCTGCTCAGAAGGAACAGCAGAGGTAGAAGACAGATATATAGTATATCCACGTGTCTCACTCAGCCTGCTCAGAAGGAACAGCAGAGGTAGAAGACAGATATAGAGTATATCCACGTGTCTGATCTACACCTCACTCAGCCTGCTCAGAAGGAACAGCAGAGGTAGAAGACAGAGATAGAGTATATCCACGTGTGTGATCTACCACTCACTCAGTCTGCTCAGAAGGAACAGCAGAGGTAGAAGACAGAGATAGAGTATATCCACGTGTCTCACTCAGCCTGCTCAGAAGGAACAGCAGAGGTAGAAGACAGAGATATAGTATATCCACGTGTCTCACTCAGCCTGCTCAGAAGGAACAGCAGAGGTAGAAGACAGAGATAGAGTATATCCACGTGTCTCACTCAGCCTGCTCAGAAGGAACAGCAGAGGTAGAAGACAGAGATATAGTATATCCACGTGTCTCACTCAGCCTGCTCAGAAGGAACAGCAGAGGTAGAAGACAGAGATAGAGTATATCCACGTGTCTCACTCAGCCTGCTCAGAAGGAACAGCAGAGGTAGAAGACAGAGATAGAGTATATCCACGTGTCTCACTCAGCCTGCTCAGAAGGAACAGCAGAGGTAGAAGACAGAGATAGAGTATATCCACGTGACTCACTCAGCCTGCTCAGAAGGAACAGCAGAGGTATAAGACAGAGATGGAGTATATCCACGTGTCTCACTCAGCCTGCTCAGAAGGAACAGCAGAGGTAGAAGACAGAGATATAGTATATCCACGTGTCTCACTCAGCCTGCTCAGAAGGAACAGCAGAGGTAGAAGACAGATATAGAGTATATCCACGTGTCTGATCTACACCTCACTCAGCCTGCTCAGAAGGAACAGCAGAGGTAGAAGACAGAGATAGAGTATATCCACGTGTGTGATCTACCACTCACTCAGCCTGCTCAGAAGGAACAGCAGAGGTAGAAGACAGAGATAGAGTATATCCACGTGTCTCACTCAGCCTGCTCAGAAGGAACAGCAGAGGTAGAAGACAGAGATATAGTATATCCACGTGTCTCACTCAGCCTGCTCAGAAGGAACAGCAGAGGTAGAAGACAGAGATAGAGTATATCCATGTGTCTCACTCAGCCTGCTCAGAAGGAACAGCAGAGGTAGAAGACAGAGATAGAGTATATCCACGTGACTCACTCAGCCTGCTCAGGAGGAACAGCAGAGGTATAAGACAGAGATGGAGTATATCCACGTGTCTCACTCAGCCTGCTCAGAAGGAACAGCAGAGGTAGAAGACAGAGATATAGTATATCCACGTGTCTCACTCAGCCTGCTCAGAAGGAGCAGCAGAGGTAGAAGACAGAGATAGAGTATATCCATGTGTCTCACTCAGCCTGCTCAGAAGGAACAGCAGAGGTAGAAGACAGAGATAGAGTATATCCACGTGTCTGATCTACACCTCACTCAGCCTGCTCAGAAGGAACAGCAGAGGTAGAAGACAGAGATAGAGTATATCCACGTGTCCCACTCAGCCAGCTCAGAAGGAACAGCAGAGGTAGAACACAGAGATAGAGTATATCCACGTGTCTCACTCAGCCTGCTCATAAGGAACAGCAGAGGTAGAAGACAGATATAGAGTATATCCACGTGTCTGATCTACACCTCACTCAGCCTGCTCAGAAGGAACAGCAGAGGTAGAAGACAGAGATAGAGTATATCCACGTGTGTGATCTACCACTCACTCAGCCTGCTCAGAAGGAACAGCAGAGGTAGAAGACAGAGATAGAGTATATCCACGTGTCTCACTCAGCCTGCTCAGAAGGAACAGCAGAGGTAGAAGACAGAGATATAGTATATCCACGTGTCTCACTCAGCCTGCTCAGAAGGAACAGCAGAGGTAGAAGACAGAGATAGAGTATATCCACGTGTCTCACTCAGCCTGCTCAGAAGGAACAGCAGAGGTAGAAGACAGAGATATAGTATATCCACGTGTCTCACTCAGCCTGCTCAGAAGGAACAGCAGAGGTAGAAGACAGAGATAGAGTATATCCACGTGTCTCACTCAGCCTGCTCAGAAGGAACAGCAGAGGTAGAAGACAGAGATATAGTATATCCACGTGTCTCACTCAGCCTGCTCAGAAGGAACAGCAGAGGTAGAAGACAGAGATATAGTATATCCACGTGTCTCACTCAGCCTGCTCAGAAGGAACAGCAGAGGTAGAAGACAGAGATAGAGTATATCCACGTGTCTCACTCAGCCTGCTCAGAAGGAACAGCAGAGGTAGAAGACAGAGATAGAGTATATCCACGTGACTCACTCAGCCTGCTCAGAAGGAACAGCAGAGGTATAAGACAGAGATGGAGTATATCCACGTGTCTCACTCAGCCTGCTCAGAAGGAACAGCAGAGGTAGAAGACAGAGATATAGTATATCCACGTGTCTCACTCAGCCTGCTCAGAAGGAACAGCAGAGGTAGAAGACAGATATAGAGTATATCCACGTGTCTGATCTACACCTCACTCAGCCTGCTCAGAAGGAACAGCAGAGGTAGAAGACAGAGATAGAGTATATCCACGTGTGTGATCTACCACTCACTCAGCCTGCTCAGAAGGAACAGCAGAGGTAGAAGACAGAGATAGAGTATATCCACGTGTCTCACTCAGCCTGCTCAGAAGGAACAGCAGAGGTAGAAGACAGAGATATAGTATATCCACGTGTCTCACTCAGCCTGCTCAGAAGGAACAGCAGAGGTAGAAGACAGAGATAGAGTATATCCATGTGTCTCACTCAGCCTGCTCAGAAGGAACAGCAGAGGTAGAAGACAGAGATAGAGTATATCCACGTGACTCACTCAACCTGCTCAGGAGGAACAGCAGAGGTATAAGACAGAGATGGAGTATATCCACGTGTCTAACTCAGCCTGCTCAGAAGGAACAGCAGAGGTAGAAGACAGAGATATAGTATATCCACGTGTCTCACTCAGCATGCTCAGAAGGTGCAGCAGAGGTAGAACTCAGAGATAGAGTATATCCATGTGTCTCACTCAGCCTGCTCAGAAGGAACAGCAGAGGTAGAAGACAGAGATAGAGTATATCCAAGTGTCCCACTCAGCCTGCTCAGAAGGAACAGCAGAGGTAGAACACAGAGATAGAGTATATCCACGTGTCTCACTCAGCCTGCTCATAAGGAACAGCAGAGGTAGAAGACAGATATAGAGTATATCCACGTGTCTGATCTACACCTCACTCAGCCTGCTCAGAAGGAACAGCAGAGGTAGAAGACAGAGATAGAGTATATCCACGTGTGTGATCTACCACTCACTCAGCCTGCTCAGAAGGAACAGCAGAGGTAGAAGACAGAGATAGAGTATATCCACGTGTCTCACTCAGCCTGCTCAGAAGGAACAGCAGAGGTAGAAGACAGAGATATAGTATATCCACGTGTCTCACTCAGCCTGCTCAGAAGGAACAGCAGAGGTAGAAGACAGAGATAGAGTATATCCACGTGTCTCACTCAGCCTGCTCAGAAGGAACAGCAGAGGTAGAAGACAGAGATATAGTATATCCACGTGTCTCACTCAGCCTGCTCAGAAGGAACAGCAGAGGTAGAAGACAGAGATAGAGTATATCCACGTGTCTCACTCAGCCTGCTCAGAAGGAACAGCAGAGGTAGAAGACAGAGATATAGTATATCCACGTGTCTCACTCAGCCTGCTCAGAAGGAACAGCAGAGGTAGAAGACAGAGATAGAGTATATCCACGTGTCTCACTCAGCCTGCTCAGAAGGAACAGCAGAGGTAGAAGACAGAGATATAGTATATCCACGTGTCTAACTCAGCCTGCTCAGAAGGAACAGCAGAGGTAGAAGACAGAGATATAGTATATCCACGTGTCTCACTCAGCCTGCTCAGAAGGAACAGCAGAGGTAGAAGACAGAGATAGAGTATATCCACGTGTCTCACTCAGCCTGCTCAGAAGGAACAGCAGAGGTAGAAGACAGAGATAGAGTATATCCACGTGACTCACTCAGCCTGCTCAGAAGGAACAGCAGAGGTATAAGACAGAGATGGAGTATATCCACGTGTCTCACTCAGCCTGCTCAGAAGGAACAGCAGAGGTAGAAGACAGATATAGAGTATATCCACGTGTCTGATCTACACCTCACTCAGCCTGCTCAGAAGGAACAGCAGAGGTAGAAGACAGAGATAGAGTATATCCACGTGTGTGATCTACCACTCACTCAGCCTGCTCAGAAGGAACAGCAGAGGTAGAAGACAGAGATAGAGTATATCCACGTGTCTCACTCAGCCTGCTCAGAAGGAACAGCAGAGGTAGAAGACAGAGATATAGTATATCCACGTGTCTCACTCAGCCTGCTCAGAAGGAACAGCAGAGGTAGAAGACAGAGATAGAGTATATCCACGTGTCTCACTCAGCCTGCTCAGAAGGAACAGCAGAGGTAGAAGACAGAGATATAGTATATCCACGTGTCTCACTCAGCCTGCTCAGAAGGAACAGCAGAGGTAGAAGACAGAGATAGAGTATATACACGTGTCTCACTCAGCCTGCTCAGAAGGAACAGCAGAGGTAGAAGACAGAGATAGAGTATATCCACGTGTCTCACTCAGCCTGCTCAGAAGGAACAGCAGAGGTATAAGACAGAGATGGAGTATATCCACGTGTCTCACTCAGCCTGCTCAGAAGGAACAGCAGAGGTAGAAGACAGATATAGAGTATATCCACGTGTCTGATCTACACCTCACTCAGCCTGCTCAGAAGGAACAGCAGAGGTAGAAGACAGAGATAGAGTATATCCACGTGTGTGATCTACCACTCACTCAGCCTGCTCAGAAGGAACAGCAGAGGTAGAAGACAGAGATAGAGTATATCCACGTGTCTCACTCAGCCTGCTCAGAAGGAACAGCAGAGGTAGAAGACAGAGATATAGTATATCCACGTGTCTCACTCAGCCTGCTCAGAAGGAACAGCAGAGGTAGAAGACAGAGATAGAGTATATCCATGTGTCTCACTCAGCCTGCTCAGAAGGAACAGCAGAGGTAGAAGACAGAGATAGAGTATATCCACGTGACTCACTCAGCCTGCTCAGGAGGAACAGCAGAGGTATAAGACAGAGATGGAGTATATCCACGTGTCTCACTCAGCCTGCTCAGAAGGAACAGCAGAGGTAGAAGACAGAGATATAGTATATCCACGTGTCTCACTCAGCCTGCTCAGAAGGAGCAGCAGAGGTAGAAGACAGAGATAGAGTATATCCATGTGTCTCACTCAGCCTGCTCAGAAGGAACAGCAGAGGTAGAAGACAGAGATAGAGTATATCCACGTGTCTGATCTACACCTCACTCAGCCTGCTCAGAAGGAACAGCAGAGGTAGAAGACAGAGATAGAGTATATCCACGTGTCCCACTCAGCCTGCTCAGAAGGAACAGCAGAGGTAGAACACAGAGATAGAGTATATCCACGTGTCTCACTCAGCCTGCTCATAAGGAACAGCAGAGGTAGAAGACAGATATAGAGTATATCCACGTGTCTGATCTACACCTCACTCAGCCTGCTCAGAAGGAACAGCAGAGGTAGAAGACAGAGATAGAGTATATCCACGTGTGTGATCTACCACTCACTCAGCCTGCTCAGAAGGAACAGCAGAGGTAGAAGACAGAGATAGAGTATATCCACGTGTCTCACTCAGCCTGCTCAGAAGGAACAGCAGAGGTAGAAGACAGAAATATAGTATATCCACGTGTCTCACTCAGCCTGCTCAGAAGGAACAGCAGAGGTAGAAGACAGAGATAGAGTATATCCACGTGTCTCACTCAGCCTGCTCAGAAGGAACAGCAGAGGTAGAAGACAGAGATAGAGTATATCCACGTGTCTCACTCAGCCTGCTCAGAAGGAACAGCAGAGGTAGAAGACAGAGATAGAGTATATCCACGTGACTCACTCAGCCTGCTCAGAAGGAACAGCAGAGGTAGAAGACAGATATATAGTATATCCACGTGTCTCACTCAGCCTGCTCAGAAGGAACAGCAGAGGTAGAAGACAGAGATAGAGTATATCCATGTGTCTCACTCAGCCTGCTCAGAAGGAACAGCAGAGGTAGAAGACAGAGATAGAGTATATCCACTTGACTCACTCAGCCTGCTCAGGAGGAACAGCAGAGGTATAAGACAGAGATGGAGTATATCCACGTGTCTCACTCAGCCTGCTCAGAAGGAACAGCAGAGGTAGAAGACAGAGATATAGTATATCCACGTGTCTCACTCAGCCTGCTCAGAAGGAGCAGCAGAGGTAGAAGACAGAGATAGAGTATATCCATGTGTCTCACTCAGCCTGCTCAGAAGGAACAGCAGAGGTAGAAGACAGAGATAGAGTATATCCACGTGTCTGATCTACACCTCACTCAGCCTGCTCAGAAGGAACAGCAGAGGTAGAAGACAGAGATAGAGTATATCCACGTGACTCACTCAGCCTGCTCAGGAGGAACAGCAGAGGTATAAGACAGAGATGGAGTATATCCACGTGTCTCACTCAGCCTGCTCAGAAGGAACAGCAGAGGTAGAAGACAGAGATATAGTATATCCACGTGTCTCACTCAGCCTGCTCAGAAGGAGCAGCAGAGGTAGAAGACAGAGATAGAGTATATCCATGTGTCTCACTCAGCCTGCTCAGAAGGAACAGCAGAGGTAGAAGACAGAGATAGAGTATATCCACGTGTCTGATCTACACCTCACTCAGCCTGCTCAGAAGGAACAGCAGAGGTAGAAGACAGAGATAGAGTATATCCACGTGTCCCACTCAGCCTGCTCAGAAGGAACAGCAGAGGTAGAACACAGAGATAGAGTATATCCACGTGTCTCACTCAGCCTGCTCATAAGGAACAGCAGAGGTAGAAGACAGATATAGAGTATATCCACGTGTCTGATCTACACCTCACTCAGCCTGCTCAGAAGGAACAGCAGAGGTAGAAGACAGAGATAGAGTATATCCACGTGTGTGATCTACCACTCACTCAGCCTGCTCAGAAGGAACAGCAGAGGTAGAAGACAGAGATAGAGTATATCCACGTGTCTCACTCAGCCTGCTCAGAAGGAACAGCAGAGGTAGAAGACAGAGATATAGTATATCCACGTGTCTCACTTAGCCTGCTCAGAAGGAACAGCAGAGGTAGAAGACAGAGATAGAGTATATCCACGTGTCTCACTCAGCCTGCTCAGAAGGAACAGCAGAGGTAGAAGACAGAAATATAGTATATCCACGTGTCTCACTCAGCCTGCTCAGAAGGAACAGCAGAGGTAGAAGACAGAGATAGAGTATATCCACGTGTCTCACTCAGCCTGCTCAGAAGGAACAGCAGAGGTAGAAGACAGAGATAGAGTATATCCACGTGTCTCACTCAGCCTGCTCAGAAGGAACAGCAGAGGTAGAAGACAGAGATAGAGTATATCCACGTGACTCACTCAGCCTGCTCAGAAGGAACAGCAGAGGTATAAGACAGAGATGGAGTATATCCACGTGTCTCACTCAGCCTGCTCAGAAGGAACAGCAGAGGTAGAAGACAGAGATATAGTATATCCCCGTGTCTCACTCAGCCTGCTCAGAAGGAACAGCAGAGGTAGAAGACAGATATAGAGTATATCCACGTGTCTGATCTACACCTCACTCAGCCTGCTCAGGAGGAACAGCAGAGGTATAAGACAGAGATGGAGTATATCCACGTGTCTCACTCAGCCTGCTCAGAAGGAACAGCAGAGGTAGAAGACAGAGATATAGTATATCCACGTGTCTCACTCAGCCTGCTCAGAAGGAGCAGCAGAGGTAGAAGACAGAGATAGAGTATATCCATGTGTCTCACTCAGCCTGCTCAGAAGGAACAGCAGAGGTAGAAGACAGAGATAGAGTATATCCACGTGTCTGATCTACACCTCACTCAGCCTGCTCAGAAGGAACAGCAGAGGTAGAAGACAGAGATAGAGTATATCCACGTGTCCCACTCAGCCTGCTCAGAAGGAACAGCAGAGGTAGAACACAGAGATAGAGTATATCCACGTGTCTCACTCAGCCTGCTCATAAGGAACAGCAGAGGTAGAAGACAGATATAGAGTATATCCACGTGTCTGATCTACACCTCACTCAGCCTGCTCAGAAGGAACAGCAGAGGTAGAAGACAGAGATAGAGTATATCCACGTGTGTGATCTACCACTCACTCAGCCTGCTCAGAAGGAACAGCAGAGGTAGAAGACAGAGATAGAGTATATCCACGTGTCTCACTCAGCCTGCTCAGAAGGAACAGCAGAGGTAGAAGACAGAGATATAGTATATCCACGTGTCTCACTCAGCCTGCTCAGAAGGAACAGCAGAGGTAGAAGACAGAGATAGAGTATATCCACGTGTCTCACTCAGCCTGCTCAGAAGGAACAGCAGAGGTAGAAGACAGAGATATAGTATATCCACGTGTCTCACTCAGCCTGCTCAGAAGGAACAGCAGAGGTAGAAGACAGATATAGAGTATATCCACGTGTCTGATCTACACCTCACTCAGCCTGCTCAGGAGGAACAGCAGAGGTATAAGACAGAGATGGAATATATCCACGTGTCTCACTCAGCCTGCTCAGAAGGAACAGCAGAGGTAGAAGACAGAGATATAGTATATCCACGTGTCTCACTCAGCCTGCTCAGAAGGAGCAGCAGAGGTAGAAGACAGAGATAGAGTATATCCATGTGTCTCACTCAGCCTACTCAGAAGGAACAGCAGAGGTAGAAGACAGAGATAGAGTATATCCACGTGTCTGATCTACACCTCACTCAGCCTGCTCAGAAGGAACAGCAGAGGTAGAAGACAGAGATAGAGTATATCCACGTGTCCCACTCAGCCTGCTCAGAAGGAACAGCAGAGGTAGAACACAGAGATAGAGTATATCCACGTGTCTCACTCAGCCTGCTCAGAAGGAACAGCAGAGGTAGAAGACAGAGATAGAGTATATCCACGTGACTCACTCAGCCTGCTCAGGAGGAACAGCAGAGGTATAAGACAGAGATGGAGTATATCCACGTGTCTCACTCAGCCTGCTCAGAAGGAACAGCAGAGGTAGAAGACAGAGATATAGTATATCCACGTGTCTCACTCAGCCTGCTCAGAAGGAGCAGCAGAGGAAGAAGACAGAGATAGAGTATATCCATGTGTCTCACTCAGCCTGCTCAGAAGGAACAGCAGAGGTAGAAGACAGATATAGAGTATATCCACGTGTCTGATCTACACCTCACTCAGCCTGCTCAGAAGGAACAGCAGAGGTAGAAGACAGAGATAGAGTATATCCACGTGTGTGATCTACCACTCACTCAGCCTGCTCAGAAGGAACAGCAGAGGTAGAAGACAGAGATAGAGTATATCCACGTGTCTCACTCAGCCTGCTCAGAAGGAACAGCAGAGGTAGAAGACAGAGATATAGTATATCCACGTGTCTCACTTAGCCTGCTCAGAAGGAACAGCAGAGGTAGAAGACAGAGATAGAGTATATCCACGTGTCTCACTCAGCCTGCTCAGAAGGAACAGCAGAGGTAAAAGACAGAAATATAGTATATCCACGTGTCTCACTCAGCCTGCTCAGAAGGAACAGCAGAGGTAGAAGACAGAGATAGAGTATATCCACGTGTCTCACTCAGCCTGCTCAGAAGGAACAGCAGAGGTAGAAGACAGAGATAGAGTATATCCACGTGTCTCACTCAGCCTGCTCAGAAGGAACAGCAGAGGTAGAAGACAGATATATAGTATATCCACGTGTCTCACTCAGCCTGCTCAGAAGGAACAGCAGAGGTAGAAGACAGAGATAGAGTATATCCATGTGTCTCACTCAGCCTGCTCAGAAGGAACAGCAGAGGTAGAAGACAGAGATAGAGTATATCCACTTGACTCACTCAGCCTGCTCAGGAGGAACAGCAGAGGTATAAGACAGAGATGGAGTATATCCACGTGTCTCACTCAGCCTGCTCAGAAGGAACAGCAGAGGTAGAAGACAGAGATATAGTATATCCACGTGTCTCACTCAGCCTGCTCAGAAGGAGCAGCAGAGGTAGAAGACAGAGATAGAGTATATCCATGTGTCTCACTCAGCCTGCTCAGAAGGAACAGCAGAGGTAGAAGACAGAGATAGAGTATATCCACGTGTCTGATCTACACCTCACTCAGCCTGCTCAGAAGGAACAGCAGAGGTAGAAGACAGAGATAGAGTATATCCACGTGACTCACTCAGCCTGCTCAGGAGGAACAGCAGAGGTATAAGACAGAGATGGAGTATATCCACGTGTCTCACTCAGCCTGCTCAGAAGGAACAGCAGAGGTAGAAGACAGAGATATAGTATATCCACGTGTCTCACTCAGCCTGCTCAGAAGGAGCAGCAGAGGTAGAAGACAGAGATAGAGTATATCCATGTGTCTCACTCAGCCTGCTCAGAAGGAACAGCAGAGGTAGAAGACAGAGATAGAGTATATCCACGTGTCTGATCTACACCTCACTCAGCCTGCTCAGAAGGAACAGCAGAGGTAGAAGACAGAGATAGAGTATATCCACGTGTCCCACTCAGCCTGCTCAGAAGGAACAGCAGAGGTAGAACACAGAGATAGAGTATATCCACGTGTCTCACTCAGCCTGCTCATAAGGAACAGCAGAGGTAGAAGACAGATATAGAGTATATCCACGTGTCTGATCTACACCTCACTCAGCCTGCTCAGAAGGAACAGCAGAGGTAGAAGACAGAGATAGAGTATATCCACGTGTGTGATCTACCACTCACTCAGCCTGCTCAGAAGGAACAGCAGAGGTAGAAGACAGAGATAGAGTATATCCACGTGTCTCACTCAGCCTGCTCAGAAGGAACAGCAGAGGTAGAAGACAGAGATATAGTATATCCACGTGTCTCACTTAGCCTGCTCAGAAGGAACAGCAGAGGTAGAAGACAGAGATAGAGTATATCCACGTGTCTCACTCAGCCTGCTCAGAAGGAACAGCAGAGGTAGAAGACAGAAATATAGTATATCCACGTGTCTCACTCAGCCTGCTCAGAAGGAACAGCAGAGGTAGAAGACAGAGATAGAGTATATCCACGTGTCTCACTCAGCCTGCTCAGAAGGAACAGCAGAGGTAGAAGACAGAGATAGAGTATATCCACGTGTCTCACTCAGCCTGCTCAGAAGGAACAGCAGAGGTAGAAGACAGAGATAGAGTATATCCACGTGACTCACTCAGCCTGCTCAGAAGGAACAGCAGAGGTATAAGACAGAGATGGAGTATATCCACGTGTCTCACTCAGCCTGCTCAGAAGGAACAGCAGAGGTAGAAGACAGAGATATAGTATATCCCCGTGTCTCACTCAGCCTGCTCAGAAGGAACAGCAGAGGTAGAAGACAGATATAGAGTATATCCACGTGTCTGATCTACACCTCACTCAGCCTGCTCAGGAGGAACAGCAGAGGTATAAGACAGAGATGGAGTATATCCACGTGTCTCACTCAGCCTGCTCAGAAGGAACAGCAGAGGTAGAAGACAGAGATATAGTATATCCACGTGTCTCACTCAGCCTGCTCAGAAGGAGCAGCAGAGGTAGAAGACAGAGATAGAGTATATCCATGTGTCTCACTCAGCCTGCTCAGAAGGAACAGCAGAGGTAGAAGACAGAGATAGAGTATATCCACGTGTCTGATCTACACCTCACTCAGCCTGCTCAGAAGGAACAGCAGAGGTAGAAGACAGAGATAGAGTATATCCACGTGTCCCACTCAGCCTGCTCAGAAGGAACAGCAGAGGTAGAACACAGAGATAGAGTATATCCACGTGTCTCACTCAGCCTGCTCATAAGGAACAGCAGAGGTAGAAGACAGATATAGAGTATATCCACGTGTCTGATCTACACCTCACTCAGCCTGCTCAGAAGGAACAGCAGAGGTAGAAGACAGAGATAGAGTATATCCACGTGTGTGATCTACCACTCACTCAGCCTGCTCAGAAGGAACAGCAGAGGTAGAAGACAGAGATAGAGTATATCCACGTGTCTCACTCAGCCTGCTCAGAAGGAACAGCAGAGGTAGAAGACAGAGATATAGTATATCCACGTGTCTCACTCAGCCTGCTCAGAAGGAACAGCAGAGGTAGAAGACAGAGATAGAGTATATCCACGTGTCTCACTCAGCCTGCTCAGAAGGAACAGCAGAGGTAGAAGACAGAGATATAGTATATCCACGTGTCTCACTCAGCCTGCTCAGAAGGAACAGCAGAGGTAGAAGACAGATATAGAGTATATCCACGTGTCTGATCTACACCTCACTCAGCCTGCTCAGGAGGAACAGCAGAGGTATAAGACAGAGATGGAATATATCCACGTGTCTCACTCAGCCTGCTCAGAAGGAACAGCAGAGGTAGAAGACAGAGATATAGTATATCCACGTGTCTCACTCAGCCTGCTCAGAAGGAGCAGCAGAGGTAGAAGACAGAGATAGAGTATATCCATGTGTCTCACTCAGCCTACTCAGAAGGAACAGCAGAGGTAGAAGACAGAGATAGAGTATATCCACGTGTCTGATCTACACCTCACTCAGCCTGCTCAGAAGGAACAGCAGAGGTAGAAGACAGAGATAGAGTATATCCACGTGTCCCACTCAGCCTGCTCAGAAGGAACAGCAGAGGTAGAACACAGAGATAGAGTATATCCACGTGTCTCACTCAGCCTGCTCAGAAGGAACAGCAGAGGTAGAAGACAGAGATAGAGTATATCCACGTGACTCACTCAGCCTGCTCAGGAGGAACAGCAGAGGTATAAGACAGAGATGGAGTATATCCACGTGTCTCACTCAGCCTGCTCAGAAGGAACAGCAGAGGTAGAAGACAGAGATATAGTATATCCACGTGTCTCACTCAGCCTGCTCAGAAGGAGCAGCAGAGGAAGAAGACAGAGATAGAGTATATCCATGTGTCTCACTCAGCCTGCTCAGAAGGAACAGCAGAGGTAGAAGACAGATATAGAGTATATCCACGTGTCTGATCTACACCTCACTCAGCCTGCTCAGAAGGAACAGCAGAGGTAGAAGACAGAGATAGAGTATATCCACGTGTGTGATCTACCACTCACTCAGCCTGCTCAGAAGGAACAGCAGAGGTAGAAGACAGAGATAGAGTATATCCACGTGTCTCACTCAGCCTGCTCAGAAGGAACAGCAGAGGTAGAAGACAGAGATATAGTATATCCACGTGTCTCACTTAGCCTGCTCAGAAGGAACAGCAGAGGTAGAAGACAGAGATAGAGTATATCCACGTGTCTCACTCAGCCTGCTCAGAAGGAACAGCAGAGGTAAAAGACAGAAATATAGTATATCCACGTGTCTCACTCAGCCTGCTCAGAAGGAACAGCAGAGGTAGAAGACAGAGATAGAGTATATCCACGTGTCTCACTCAGCCTGCTCAGAAGGAACAGCAGAGGTAGAAGACAGAGATAGAGTATATCCACGTGTCTCACTCAGCCTGCTCAGAAGGAACAGCAGAGGTAGAAGACAGAGATAGAGTATATCCACGTGACTCACTCAGCCTGCTCAGAAGGAACAGCAGAGGTATAAGACAGAGATGGAGTATATCCACGTGTCTCACTCAGCCTGCTCAGAAGGAACAGCAGAGGTAGAAGACAGAGATATAGTATATCCCCGTGTCTCACTCAGCCTGCTCAGAAGGAACAGCAGAGGTAGAAGACAGATATAGAGTATATCCACGTGTCTGATCTACACCTCACTCAGCCTGCTCAGGAGGAACAGCAGAGGTATAAGACAGAGATGGAGTATATCCACGTGTCTCACTCAGCCTGCTCAGAAGGAACAGCAGAGGTAGAAGACAGAGATATAGTATATCCACGTGTCTCACTCAGCCTGCTCAGAAGGAGCAGCAGAGGTAGAAGACAGAGATAGAGTATATCCATGTGTCTCACTCAGCCTGCTCAGAAGGAACAGCAGAGGTAGAAGACAGAGATAGAGTATATCCACGTGTCTGATCTACACCTCACTCAGCCTGCTCAGAAGGAACAGCAGAGGTAGAAGACAGAGATAGAGTATATCCACGTGTCCCACTCAGCCTGCTCAGAAGGAACAGCAGAGGTAGAACACAGAGATAGAGTATATCCACGTGTCTCACTCAGCCTGCTCATAAGGAACAGCAGAGGTAGAAGACAGATATAGAGTATATCCACGTGTCTGATCTACACCTCACTCAGCCTGCTCAGAAGGAACAGCAGAGGTAGAAGACAGAGATAGAGTATATCCACGTGTGTGATCTACCACTCACTCAGCCTGCTCAGAAGGAACAGCAGAGGTAGAAGACAGAGATAGAGTATATCCACGTGTCTCACTCAGCCTGCTCAGAAGGAACAGCAGAGGTAGAAGACAGAGATATAGTATATCCACGTGTCTCACTCAGCCTGCTCAGAAGGAACAGCAGAGGTAGAAGACAGAGATAGAGTATATCCACGTGTCTCACTCAGCCTGCTCAGAAGGAACAGCAGAGGTAGAAGACAGAGATATAGTATATCCACGTGTCTCACTCAGCCTGCTCAGAAGGAACAGCAGAGGTAGAAGACAGATATAGAGTATATCCACGTGTCTGATCTACACCTCACTCAGCCTGCTCAGGAGGAACAGCAGAGGTATAAGACAGAGATGGAGTATATCCACGTGTCTCACTCAGCCTGCTCAGAAGGAACAGCAGAGGTAGAAGACAGAGATATAGTATATCCACGTGTCTCACTCAGCCTGCTCAGAAGGAGCAGCAGAGGTAGAAGACAGAGATAGAGTATATCCATGTGTCTCACTCAGCCTACTCAGAAGGAACAGCAGAGGTAGAAGACAGAGATAGAGTATATCCACGTGTCTGATCTACACCTCACTCAGCCTGCTCAGAAGGAACAGCAGAGGTAGAAGACAGAGATAGAGTATATCCACGTGTCCCACTCAGCCTGCTCAGAAGGAACAGCAGAGGTAGAACACAGAGATAGAGTATATCCACGTGTCTCACTCAGCCTGCTCAGAAGGAACAGCAGAGGTAGAAGACAGAGATAGAGTATATCCACGTGACTCACTCAGCCTGCTCAGGAGGAACAGCAGAGGTATAAGACAGAGATGGAGTATATCCACGTGTCTCACTCAGCCTGCTCAGAAGGAACAGCAGAGGTAGAAGACAGAGATATAGTATATCCACGTGTCTCACTCAGCCTGCTCAGAAGGAGCAGCAGAGGAAGAAGACAGAGATAGAGTATATCCATGTGTCTCACTCAGCCTGCTCAGAAGGAACAGCAGAGGTAGAAGACAGAGATAGAGTATATCCACGTGTCTGATCTACACCTCACTCAGCCTGCTCAGAAGGAACAGCAGAGGTAGAAGACAGAGATAGAGTATATCCACGTGTCCCACTCAGCCTGCTCAGAAGGAACAGCAGAGGTAGAACACAGAGATAGAGTATATCCACGTGTCTCACTCAGCCTGCTCATAAGGAACAGCAGAGGTAGAAGACAGATATAGAGTATATCCACGTGTCTGATCTACACCTCACTCAGCCTGCTCAGAAGGAACAGCAGAGGTAGAAGACAGAGATAGAGTATATCCACGTGTGTGATCTACCACTCACTCAGCCTGCTCAGAAGGAACAGCAGAGGTAGAAGACAGAGATAGAGTATATCCACGTGTCTCACTCAGCCTGCTCAGAAGGAACAGCAGAGGTAGAAGACAGAGATATAGTATATCCACGTGTCTCACTCAGCCTGCTCAGAAGGAACAGCAGAGGTAGAAGACAGATATAGAGTATATCCACGTGTCTGATCTACACCTCACTCAGCCTGCTCAGGAGGAACAGCAGAGGTATAAGACAGAGATGGAGTATATCCACGTGTCTCACTCAGCCTGCTCAGAAGGAACAGCAGAGGTAGAAGACAGAGATATAGTATATCCACGTGTCTCACTCAGCCTGCTCAGAAGGAGCAGCAGAGGTAGAAGACAGAGATAGAGTATATCCATGTGTCTCACTCAGCCTGCTCAGAAGGAACAGCAGAGGTAGAAGACAGAGATAGAGTATATCCACGTGTCTGATCTACACCTCACTCAGCCTGCTCAGAAGGAACAGCAGAGGTAGAAGACAGAGATAGAGTATATCCACGTGTCCCACTCAGCCTGCTCAGAAGGAACAGCAGAGGTAGAACACAGAGATAGAGTATATCCACGTGTCTCACTCAGCCTGCTCATAAGGAACAGCAGAGGTAGAAGACAGATATAGAGTATATCCACGTGTCTGATCTACACCTCACTCAGCCTGCTCAGAAGGAACAGCAGAGGTAGAAGACAGAGATAGAGTATATCCACGTGTGTGATCTACCACTCACTCAGCCTGCTCAGAAGGAACAGCAGAGGTAGAAGACAGAGATAGAGTATATCCACGTGTCTCACTCAGCCTGCTCAGAAGGAACAGCAGAGGTAGAAGACAGAGATATAGTATATCCACGTGTCTCACTCAGCCTGCTCAGAAGGAACAGCAGAGGTAGAAGACAGAGATAGAGTATATCCACGTGTCTCACTCAGCCTGCTCAGAAGGAACAGCAGAGGTAGAAGACAGAGATATAGTATATCCACGTGTCTCACTCAGCCTGCTCAGAAGGAACAGCAGAGGTAGAAGACAGATATAGAGTATATCCACGTGTCTGATCTACACCTCACTCAGCCTGCTCAGGAGGAACAGCAGAGGTATAAGACAGAGATGGAGTATATCCACGTGTCTCACTCAGCCTGCTCAGAAGGAACAGCAGAGGTAGAAGACAGAGATATAGTATATCCACGTGTCTCACTCAGCCTGCTCAGAAGGAGCAGCAGAGGTAGAAGACAGAGATAGAGTATATCCATGTGTCTCACTCAGCCTGCTCAGAAGGAACAGCAGAGGTAGAAGACAGAGATAGAGTATATCCACGTGTCTGATCTACACCTCACTCAGCCTGCTCAGAAGGAACAGCAGAGGTAGAAGACAGAGATAGAGTATATCCACGTGTCCCACTCAGCCTGCTCAGAAGGAACAGCAGAGGTAGAACACAGAGATAGAGTATATCCACGTGTCTCACTCAGCCTGCTCATAAGGAACAGCAGAGGTAGAAGACAGATATAGAGTATATCCACGTGTCTGATCTACACCTCACTCAGCCTGCTCAGAAGGAACAGCAGAGGTAGAAGACAGAGATAGAGTATATCCACGTGTGTGATCTACCACTCACTCAGCCTGCTCAGAAGGAACAGCAGAGGTAGAAGACAGAGATAGAGTATATCCACGTGTCTCACTCAGCCTGCTCAGAAGGAACAGCAGAGGTAGAAGACAGAGATATAGTATATCCACGTGTCTCACTCAGCCTGCTCAGAAGGAACAGCAGAGGTAGAAGACAGAAATAGAGTATATCCACGTGTCTCACTCAGCCTGCTCAGAAGGAACAGCAGAGGTAGAAGACAGAGATATAGTATATCCACGTGTCTCACTCAGCCTGCTCAGAAGGAACAGCAGAGGTAGAAGACAGATATAGAGTATATCCACGTGTCTGATCTACACCTCACTCAGCCTGCTCAGGAGGAACAGCAGAGGTATAAGACAGAGATGGAGTATATCCACGTGTCTCACTGAGCCTGCTCAGAAGGAACAGCAGAGGTAGAAGACAGAGATATAGTATATCCACGTGTCTCACTCAGCCTGCTCAGAAGGAGCAGCAGAGGTAGAAGACAGAGATAGAGTATATCCATGTGTCTCACTCAGCCTGCTCAGAAGGAACAGCAGAGGTAGAAGACAGAGATAGAGTATATCCACGTGTCTGATCTACACCTCACTCAGCCTGCTCAGAAGGAACAGCAGAGGTAGAAGACAGAGATAGAGTATATCCACGTGTCCCACTCAGCCTGCTCAGAAGGAACAGCAGAGGTAGAACACAGAGATAGAGTATATCCACGTGTCTCACTCAGCCTGCTCAGAAGGAACAGCAGAGGTAGAAGACAGAGATAGAGTATATCCACATGACTCACTCAGCCTGCTCAGGAGGAACAGCAGAGGTATAAGACAGAGATGGAGTATATCCACGTGTCTCACTCAGCCTGCTCAGAAGGAACAGCAGAGGTAGAAGACAGAGATATAGTATATCCACGTGTCTCACTCAGCCTGCTCAGAAGGAGCAGCAGAGGAAGAAGACAGAGATAGAGTATATCCATGTGTCTCACTCAGCCTGCTCAGAAGGAACAGCAGAGGTAGAAGACAGAGATAGAGTATATCCACGTGTCTGATCTACACCTCACTCAGCCTGCTCAGAAGGAACAGCAGAGGTAGAAGACAGAGATAGAGTATATCCACGTGTCCCACTCAGCCTGCTCAGAAGGAACAGCAGAGGTAGAACACAGAGATAGAGTATATCCACGTGTCTCACTCAGCCTGCTCATAAGGAACAGCAGAGGTAGAAGACAGATATAGAGTATATCCACGTGTCTGATCTACACCTCACTCAGCCTGCTCAGAAGGAACAGCAGAGGTAGAAGACAGAGATAGAGTATATCCACGTGTGTGATCTACCACTCACTCAGCCTGCTCAGAAGGAACAGCAGAGGTAGAAGACAGAGATAGAGTATATCCACGTGTCTCACTCAGCCTGCTCAGAAGGAACAGCAGAGGTAGAAGACAGAGATATAGTATATCCACGTGTCTCACTCAGCCTGCTCAGAAGGAACAGCAGAGGTAGAAGACAGAGATAGAGTATATCCACGTGTCTCACTCAGCCTGCTCAGAAGGAACAGCAGAGGTAGAAGACAGAGATATAGTATATCCACGTGTCTCACTCAGCCTGCTCAGAAGGAACAGCAGAGGTAGAAGACAGAGATAGAGTATATCCACGTGTCTCACTCAGCCTGCTCAGAAGGAACAGCAGAGGTAGAAGACAGAGATAGAGTATATCCACGTGTCTCACTCAGCCTGCTCAGAAGGAACAGCAGAGGTAGAAGACAGAGATAGAGTATATCCACGTGACTCACTCAGCCTGCTCAGAAGGAACAGCAGAGGTATAAGACAGAGATGGAGTATATCCACGTGTCTCACTCAGCCTGCTCAGAAGGAACAGCAGAGGTAGAAGACAGAGATATAGTATATCCACGTGTCTCACTCAGCCTGCTCAGAAGGAACAGCAGAGGTAGAAGACAGATATAGAGTATATCCACGTGTCTGATCTACACCTCACTCAGCCTGCTCAGGAGGAACAGCAGAGGTATAAGACAGAGATGGAGTATATCCACGTGTCTCACTCAGCCTGCTCAGAAGGAACAGCAGAGGTAGAAGACAGAGATATAGTATATCCACGTGTCTCACTCAGCCTGCTCAGAAGGAGCAGCAGAGGTAGAAGACAGAGATAGAGTATATCCATGTGTCTCACTCAGCCTGCTCAGAAGGAACAGCAGAGGTAGAAGACAGAGATAGAGTATATCCACGTGTCTGATCTACACCTCACTCAGCCTGCTCAGAAGGAACAGCAGAGGTAGAAGACAGAGATAGAGTATATCCACGTGTCCCACTCAGCCTGCTCAGAAGGAACAGCAGAGGTAGAACACAGAGATAGAGTATATCCACGTGTCTCACTCAGCCTGCTCATAAGGAACAGCAGAGGTAGAAGACAGATATAGAGTATATCCACGTGTCTGATCTACACCTCACTCAGCCTGCTCAGAAGGAACAGCAGAGGTAGAAGACAGAGATAGAGTATATCCACGTGTGTGATCTACCACTCACTCAGCCTGCTCAGAAGGAACAGCAGAGGTAGAAGACAGAGATAGAGTATATCCACGTGTCTCACTCAGCCTGCTCAGAAGGAACAGCAGAGGTAGAAGACAGAGATATAGTATATCCACGTGTCTCACTCAGCCTGCTCAGAAGGAACAGCAGAGGTAGAAGACAGAGATAGAGTATATCCACGTGTCTCACTCAGCCTGCTCAGAAGGAACAGCAGAGGTAGAAGACAGAGATATAGTATATCCACGTGTCTCACTCAGCCTGCTCAGAAGGAACAGCAGAGGTAGAAGACAGATATAGAGTATATCCACGTGTCTGATCTACACCTCACTCAGCCTGCTCAGGAGGAACAGCAGAGGTATAAGACAGAGATGGAGTATATCCACGTGTCTCACTCAGCCTGCTCAGAAGGAACAGCAGAGGTAGAAGACAGAGATATAGTATATCCACGTGTCTCACTCAGCCTGCTCAGAAGGAGCAGCAGAGGAAGAAGACAGAGATAGAGTATATCCATGTGTCTCACTCAGCCTGCTCAGAAGGAACAGCAGAGGTAGAAGACAGAGATAGAGTATATCCACGTGTCTGATCTACACCTCACTCAGCCTGCTCAGAAGGAACAGCAGAGGTAGAAGACAGAGATAGAGTATATCCACGTGTCCCACTCAGCCTGCTCAGAAGGAACAGCAGAGGTAGAACACAGAGATAGAGTATATCCACGTGTCTCACTCAGCCTGCTCATAAGGAACAGCAGAGGTAGAAGACAGATATAGAGTATATCCACGTGTCTGATCTACACCTCACTCAGCCTGCTCAGAAGGAACAGCAGAGGTAGAAGACAGAGATAGAGTATATCCACGTGTGTGATCTACCACTCACTCAGCCTGCTCAGAAGGAACAGCAGAGGTAGAAGACAGAGATAGAGTATATCCACGTGTCTCACTCAGCCTGCTCAGAAGGAACAGCAGAGGTAGAAGACAGAGATATAGTATATCCACGTGTCTCACTCAGCCTGCTCAGAAGGAACAGCAGAGGTAGAAGACAGAGATAGAGTATATCCACGTGTCTCACTCAGCCTGCTCAGAAGGAACAGCAGAGGTAGAAGACAGAGATATAGTATATCCACGTGTCTCACTCAGCCTGCTCAGAAGGAACAGCAGAGGTAGAAGACAGAGATAGAGTATATCCACGTGTCTCACTCAGCCTGCTCAGAAGGAACAGCAGAGGTAGAAGACAGAGATAGAGTATATCCACGTGTCTCACTCAGCCTGCTCAGAAGGAACAGCAGAGGTAGAAGACAGAGATAGAGTATATCCACGTGACTCACTCAGCCTGCTCAGAAGGAACAGCAGAGGTATAAGACAGAGATGGAGTATATCCACGTGTCTCACTCAGCCTGCTCAGAAGGAACAGCAGAGGTAGAAGACAGAGATATAGTATATCCACGTGTCTCACTCAGCCTGCTCAGAAGGAACAGCAGAGGTAGAAGACAGATATAGAGTATATCCACGTGTCTGATCTACACCTCACTCAGCCTGCTCAGGAGGAACAGCAGAGGTATAAGACAGAGATGGAGTATATCCACGTGTCTCACTCAGCCTGCTCAGAAGGAACAGCAGAGGTAGAAGACAGAGATATAGTATATCCACGTGTCTCACTCAGCCTGCTCAGAAGGAGCAGCAGAGGTAGAAGACAGAGATAGAGTATATCCATGTGTCTCACTCAGCCTGCTCAGAAGGAACAGCAGAGGTAGAAGACAGAGATAGAGTATATCCACGTGTCTGATCTACACCTCACTCAGCCTGCTCAGAAGGAACAGCAGAGGTAGAAGACAGAGATAGAGTATATCCACGTGTCCCACTCAGCCTGCTCAGAAGGAACAGCAGAGGTAGAACACAGAGATAGAGTATATCCACGTGTCTCACTCAGCCTGCTCATAAGGAACAGCAGAGGTAGAAGACAGATATAGAGTATATCCACGTGTCTGATCTACACCTCACTCAGCCTGCTCAGAAGGAACAGCAGAGGTAGAAGACAGAGATAGAGTATATCCACGTGTGTGATCTACCACTCACTCAGCCTGCTCAGAAGGAACAGCAGAGGTAGAAGACAGAGATAGAGTATATCCACGTGTCTCACTCAGCCTGCTCAGAAGGAACAGCAGAGGTAGAAGACAGAGATATAGTATATCCACGTGTCTCACTCAGCCTGCTCAGAAGGAACAGCAGAGGTAGAAGACAGAGATAGAGTATATCCACGTGTCTCACTCAGCCTGCTCAGAAGGAACAGCAGAGGTAGAAGACAGAGATATAGTATATCCACGTGTCTCACTCAGCCTGCTCAGAAGGAACAGCAGAGGTAGAAGACAGATATAGAGTATATCCACGTGTCTGATCTACACCTCACTCAGCCTGCTCAGGAGGAACAGCAGAGGTATAAGACAGAGATGGAGTATATCCACGTGTCTCACTCAGCCTGCTCAGAAGGAACAGCAGAGGTAGAAGACAGAGATATAGTATATCCACGTGTCTCACTCAGCCTGCTCAGAAGGAGCAGCAGAGGTAGAAGACAGAGATAGAGTATATCCATGTGTCTCACTCAGCCTGCTCAGAAGGAACAGCAGAGGTAGAAGACAGAGATAGAGTATATCCACGTGTCTGATCTACACCTCACTCAGCCTGCTCAGAAGGAACAGCAGAGGTAGAAGACAGAGATAGAGTATATCCACGTGTCCCACTCAGCCTGCTCAGAAGGAACAGCAGAGGTAGAACACAGAGATAGAGTATATCCACGTGTCTCACTCAGCCTGCTCATAAGGAACAGCAGAGGTAGAAGACAGATATAGAGTATATCCACGTGTCTGATCTACACCTCACTCAGCCTGCTCAGAAGGAACAGCAGAGGTAGAAGACAGAGATAGAGTATATCCACGTGTGTGATTTACCACTCACTCAGCCTGCTCAGAAGGAACAGCAGAGGTAGAAGACAGAGATAGAGTATATCCACGTGTCTCACTCAGCCTGCTCAGAAGGAACAGCAGAGGTAGAAGACAGAGATATAGTATATCCACGTGTCTCACTCAGCCTGCTCAGAAGGAACAGCAGAGGTAGAAGACAGAGATAGAGTATATCCACGTGTCTCACTCAGCCTGCTCAGAAGGAACAGCAGAGGTAGAAGACAGAGATATAGTATATCCACGTGTCTCACTCAGCCTGCTCAGAAGGAACAGCAGAGGTAGAAGACAGAGATAGAGTATATCCACGTGTCTCACTCAGCCTGCTCAGAAGGAACAGCAGAGGTAGAAGACAGAGATAGAGTATATCCACGTGTCTCACTCAGCCTGCTCAGAAGGAACAGCAGAGGTAGAAGACAGAGATAGAGTATATCCACGTGACTCACTCAGCCTGCTCAGAAGGAACAGCAGAGGTATAAGACAGAGATGGAGTATATCCACGTGTCTCACTCAGCCTGCTCAGAAGGAACAGCAGAGGTAGAAGACAGAGATATAGTATATCCACGTGTCTCACTCAGCCTGCTCAGAAGGAACAGCAGAGGTAGAAGACAGAGATATAGTATATCCACGTGTCTCACTCAGCCTGCTCAGAAGGAACAGCAGAGGTAGAAGACAGAGATAGAGTATATACACGTGTCTCACTCAGCCTGCTCAGAAGGAACAGCAGAGGTAGAAGACAGAGATAGAGTATATCAACGTGTCTCACTCAGCCTGCTCAGAAGGAACAGCAGAGGTATAAGACAGAGATGGAGTATATCCACGTGTCTCACTCAGCCTGCTCAGAAGGAACAGCAGAGGTAGAAGACAGATATAGAGTATATCCACGTGTCTGATCTACACCTCACTCAGCCTGCTCAGAAGGAACAGCAGAGGTAGAAGACAGAGATAGAGTATATCCACGTGTGTGATCTACCACTCACTCAGCCTGCTCAGAAGGAACAGCAGAGGTAGAAGACAGAGATAGAGTATATCCACGTGTCTCACTCAGCCTGCTCAGAAGGAACAGCAGAGGTAGAAGACAGAGATATAGTATATCCACGTGTCTCACTCAGCCTGCTCAGAAGGAACAGCAGAGGTAGAAGACAGAGATAGAGTATATCCATGTGTCTCACTCAGCCTGCTCAGAAGGAACAGCAGAGGTAGAAGACAGAGATAGAGTATATCCACGTGACTCACTCAGCCTGCTCAGGAGGAACAGCAGAGGTATAAGACAGAGATGGAGTATATCCACGTGTCTCACTCAGCCTGCTCAGAAGGAACAGCAGAGGTAGAAGACAGAGATATAGTATATCCACGTGTCTCACTCAGCCTGCTCAGAAGGAGCAGCAGAGGTAGAAGACAGAGATAGAGTATATCCATGTGTCTCACTCAGCCTGCTCAGAAGGAACAGCAGAGGTAGAAGACAGAGATAGAGTATATCCACGTGTCTGATCTACACCTCACTCAGGCTGCTCAGAAGGAACAGCAGAGGTAGAAGACAGAGATAGAGTATATCCACGTGTCCCACTCAGCCTGCTCAGAAGGAACAGCAGAGGTAGAACACAGAGATAGAGTATATCCACGTGTCTCACTCAGCCTGCTCATAAGGAACAGCAGAGGTAGAAGACAGATATAGAGTATATCCACGTGTCTGATCTACACCTCACTCAGCCTGCTCAGAAGGAACAGCAGAGGTAGAAGACAGAGATAGAGTATATCCACGTGTGTGATCTACCACTCACTCAGCCTGCTCAGAAGGAACAGCAGAGGTAGAAGACAGAGATAGAGTATATCCACGTGTCTCACTCAGCCTGCTCAGAAGGAACAGCAGAGGTAGAAGACAGAGATATAGTATATCCACGTGTCTCACTTAGCCTGCTCAGAAGGAACAGCAGAGGTAGAAGACAGAGATAGAGTATATCCACGTGTCTCACTCAGCCTGCTCAGAAGGAACAGCAGAGGTAGAAGACAGAAATATAGTATATCCACGTGTCTCACTCAGCCTGCTCAGAAGGAACAGCAGAGGTAGAAGACAGAGATAGAGTATATCCACGTGTCTCACTCAGCCTGCTCAGAAGGAACAGCAGAGGTAGAAGACAGAGATAGAGTATATCCACGTGTCTCACTCAGCCTGCTCAGAAGGAACAGCAGAGGTAGAAGACAGAGATAGAGTATATCCACGTGACTCACTCAGCCTGCTCAGAAGGAACAGCAGAGGTAGAAGACAGATATATAGTATATCCACGTGTCTCACTCAGCCTGCTCAGAAGGAACAGCAGAGGTAGAAGACAGAGATAGAGTATATCCATGTGTCTCACTCAGCCTGCTCAGAAGGAACAGCAGAGGTAGAAGACAGAGATAGAGTATATCCACGTGACTCACTCAGCCTGCTCAGGAGGAACAGCAGAGGTATAAGACAGAGATGGAGTATATCCACGTGTCTCACTCAGCCTGCTCAGAAGGAACAGCAGAGGTAGAAGACAGAGATATAGTATATCCACGTGTCTCACTCAGCCTGCTCAGAAGGAGCAGCAGAGGTAGAAGACAGAGATAGAGTATATCCATGTGTCTCACTCAGCCTGCTCAGAAGGAACAGCAGAGGTAGAAGACAGAGATAGAGTATATCCACGTGTCTGATCTACACCTCACTCAGCCTGCTCAGAAGGAACAGCAGAGGTAGAAGACAGAGATAGAGTATATCCACGTGACTCACTCAGCCTGCTCAGGAGGAACAGCAGAGGTATAAGACAGAGATGGAGTATATCCACGTGTCTCACTCAGCCTGCTCAGAAGGAACAGCAGAGGTAGAAGACAGAGATATAGTATATCCACGTGTCTCACTCAGCCTGCTCAGAAGGAGCAGCAGAGGTAGAAGACAGAGATAGAGTATATCCATGTGTCTCACTCAGCCTGCTCAGAAGGAACAGCAGAGGTAGAAGACAGAGATAGAGTATATCCACGTGTCTGATCTACACCTCACTCAGCCTGCTCAGAAGGAACAGCAGAGGTAGAAGACAGAGATAGAGTATATCCACGTGTCCCACTCAGCCTGCTCAGAAGGAACAGCAGAGGTAGAACACAGAGATAGAGTATATCCACGTGTCTCACTCAGCCTGCTCATAAGGAACAGCAGAGGTAGAAGACAGATATAGAGTATATCCACGTGTCTGATCTACACCTCACTCAGCCTGCTCAGAAGGAACAGCAGAGGTAGAAGACAGAGATAGAGTATATCCACGTGTGTGATCTACCACTCACTCAGCCTGCTCAGAAGGAACAGCAGAGGTAGAAGACAGAGATAGAGTATATCCACGTGTCTCGCTCAGCCTGCTCAGAAGGAACAGCAGAGGTAGAAGACAGAGATATAGTATATCCACGTGTCTCACTTAGCCTACTCAGAAGGAACAGCAGAGGTAGAAGACAGAGATAGAGTATATCCACGTGTCTCACTCAGCCTGCTCAGAAGGAACAGCAGAGGTAGAAGACAGAAATATAGTATATCCACGTGTCTCACTCAGCCTGCTCAGAAGGAACAGCAGAGGTAGAAGACAGAGATAGAGTATATCCACGTGTCTCACTCAGCCTGCTCAGAAGGAACAGCAGAGGTAGAAGACAGAGATAGAGTATATCCACGTGTCTCACTCAGCCTGCTCAGAAGGAACAGCAGAGGTAGAAGACAGAGATAGAGTATATCCACGTGACTCACTCAGCCTGCTCAGAAGGAACAGCAGAGGTATAAGACAGAGATGGAGTATATCCACGTGTCTCACTCAGCCTGCTCAGAAGGAACAGCAGAGGTAGAAGACAGAGATATAGTATATCCCCGTGTCTCACTCAGCCTGCTCAGAAGGAACAGCAGAGGTAGAAGACAGATATAGAGTATATCCACGTGTCTGATCTACACCTCACTCAGCCTGCTCAGGAGGAACAGCAGAGGTATAAGACAGAGATGGAGTATATCCACATGTCTCACTCAGCCTGCTCAGAAGGAACAGCAGAGGTAGAAGACAGAGATATAGTATATCCACGTGTCTCACTCAGCCTGCTCAGAAGGAGCAGCAGAGGTAGAAGACAGAGATAGAGTATATCCATGTGTCTCACTCAGCCTGCTCAGAAGGAACAGCAGAGGTAGAAGACAGAGATAGAGTATATCCACGTGTCTGATCTACACCTCACTCAGCCTGCTCAGAAGGAACAGCAGAGGTAGAAGACAGAGATAGAGTATATCCACGTGTCCCACTCAGCCTGCTCAGAAGGAACAGCAGAGGTAGAACACAGAGATAGAGTATATCCACGTGTCTCACTCAGCCTGCTCATAAGGAACAGCAGAGGTAGAAGACAGATATAGAGTATATCCACGTGTCTGATCTACACCTCACTCAGCCTGCTCAGAAGGAACAGCAGAGGTAGAAGACAGAGATAGAGTATATCCACGTGTGTGATCTACCACTCACTCAGCCTGCTCAGAAGGAACAGCAGAGGTAGAAGACAGAGATAGAGTATATCCACGTGTCTCACTCAGCCTGCTCAGAAGGAACAGCAGAGGTAGAAGACAGAGATATAGTATATCCACGTGTCTCACTCAGCCTGCTCAGAAGGAACAGCAGAGGTAGAAGACAGAGATAGAGTATATCCACGTGTCTCACTCAGCCTGCTCAGAAGGAACAGCAGAGGTAGAAGACAGAGATATAGTATATCCACGTGTCTCACTCAGCCTGCTCAGAAGGAACAGCAGAGGTAGAAGACAGATATAGAGTATATCCACGTGTCTGATCTACACCTCACTCAGCCTGCTCAGGAGGAACAGCAGAGGTATAAGACAGAGATGGAGTATATCCACGTGTCTCACTCAGCCTGCTCAGAAGGAACAGCAGAGGTAGAAGACAGAGATATAGTATATCCACGTGTCTCACTCAGCCTGCTCAGAAGGAGCAGCAGAGGTAGAAGACAGAGATAGAGTATATCCATGTGTCTCACTCAGCCTACTCAGAAGGAACAGCAGAGGTAGAAGACAGAGATAGAGTATATCCACGTGTCTGATCTACACCTCACTCAGCCTGCTCAGAAGGAACAGCAGAGGTAGAAGACAGAGATAGAGTATATCCACGTGTCCCACTCAGCCTGCTCAGAAGGAACAGCAGAGGTAGAACACAGAGATAGAGTATATCCACGTGTCTCACTCAGCCTGCTCAGAAGGAACAGCAGAGGTAGAAGACAGAGATAGAGTATATCCACGTGACTCACTCAGCCTGCTCAGGAGGAACAGCAGAGGTATAAGACAGAGATGGAGTATATCCACGTGTCTCACTCAGCCTGCTCAGAAGGAACAGCAGAGGTAGAAGACAGAGATATAGTATATCCACGTGTCTCACTCAGCCTGCTCAGAAGGAGCAGCAGAGGAAGAAGACAGAGATAGAGTATATCCATGTGTCTCACTCAGCCTGCTCAGAAGGAACAGCAGAGGTAGAAGACAGAGATAGAGTATATCCACGTGTCTGATCTACACCTCACTCAGCCTGCTCAGAAGGAACAGCAGAGGTAGAAGACAGAGATAGAGTATATCCACGTGTCCCACTCAGCCTGCTCAGAAGGAACAGCAGAGGTAGAACACAGAGATAGAGTATATCCACGTGTCTCACTCAGCCTGCTCATAAGGAACAGCAGAGGTAGAAGACAGATATAGAGTATATCCACGTGTCTGATCTACACCTCACTCAGCCTGCTCAGAAGGAACAGCAGAGGTAGAAGACAGAGATAGAGTATATCCACGTGTGTGATCTACCACTCACTCAGCCTGCTCAGAAGGAACAGCAGAGGTAGAAGACAGAGATAGAGTATATCCACGTGTCTCACTCAGCCTGCTCAGAAGGAACAGCAGAGGTAGAAGACAGAGATATAGTATATCCACGTGTCTCACTCAGCCTGCTCAGAAGGAACAGCAGAGGTAGAAGACAGATATAGAGTATATCCACGTGTCTGATCTACACCTCACTCAGCCTGCTCAGGAGGAACAGCAGAGGTATAAGACAGAGATGGAGTATATCCACGTGTCTCACTCAGCCTGCTCAGAAGGAACAGCAGAGGTAGAAGACAGAGATATAGTATATCCACGTGTCTCACTCAGCCTGCTCAGAAGGAGCAGCAGAGGTAGAAGACAGAGATAGAGTATATCCATGTGTCTCACTCAGCCTGCTCAGAAGGAACAGCAGAGGTAGAAGACAGAGATAGAGTATATCCACGTGTCTGATCTACACCTCACTCAGCCTGCTCAGAAGGAACAGCAGAGGTAGAAGACAGAGATAGAGTATATCCACGTGTCCCACTCAGCCTGCTCAGAAGGAACAGCAGAGGTAGAACACAGAGATAGAGTATATCCACGTGTCTCACTCAGCCTGCTCATAAGGAACAGCAGAGGTAGAAGACAGATATAGAGTATATCCACGTGTCTGATCTACACCTCACTCAGCCTGCTCAGAAGGAACAGCAGAGGTAGAAGACAGAGATAGAGTATATCCACGTGTGTGATCTACCACTCACTCAGCCTGCTCAGAAGGAACAGCAGAGGTAGAAGACAGAGATAGAGTATATCCACGTGTCTCACTCAGCCTGCTCAGAAGGAACAGCAGAGGTAGAAGACAGAGATATAGTATATCCACGTGTCTCACTCAGCCTGCTCAGAAGGAACAGCAGAGGTAGAAGACAGAGATAGAGTATATCCACGTGTCTGATCTACACCTCACTCAGCCTGCTCAGAAGGAACAGCAGAGGTAGAAGACAGAGATAGAGTATATCCACGTGTCCCACTCAGCCTGCTCAGAAGGAACAGCAGAGGTAGAACACAGAGATAGAGTATATCCACGTGTCTCACTCAGCCTGCTCATAAGGAACAGCAGAGGTAGAAGACAGATATAGAGTATATCCACGTGTCTGATCTACACCTCACTCAGCCTGCTCAGAAGGAACAGCAGAGGTAGAAGACAGAGATAGAGTATATCCACGTGTGTGATCTACCACTCACTCAGCCTGCTCAGAAGGAACAGCAGAGGTAGAAGACAGAGATAGAGTATATCCACGTGTCTCACTCAGCCTGCTCAGAAGGAACAGCAGAGGTAGAAGACAGAGATATAGTATATCCACGTGTCTCACTCAGCCTGCTCAGAAGGAACAGCAGAGGTAGAAGACAGAGATAGAGTATATCCACGTGTCTCACTCAGCCTGCTCAGAAGGAACAGCAGAGGTAGAAGACAGAGATATAGTATATCCACGTGTCTCACTCAGCCTGCTCAGAAGGAACAGCAGAGGTAGAAGACAGATATAGAGTATATCCACGTGTCTGATCTACACCTCACTCAGCCTGCTCAGGAGGAACAGCAGAGGTATAAGACAGAGATGGAGTATATCCACGTGTCTCACTCAGCCTGCTCAGAAGGAACAGCAGAGGTAGAAGACAGAGATATAGTATATCCACGTGTCTCACTCAGCCTGCTCAGAAGGAGCAGCAGAGGTAGAAGACAGAGATAGAGTATATCCATGTGTCTCACTCAGCCTGCTCAGAAGGAACAGCAGAGGTAGAAGACAGAGATAGAGTATATCCACGTGTCTGATCTACACCTCACTCAGCCTGCTCAGAAGGAACAGCAGAGGTAGAAGACAGAGATAGAGTATATCCACGTGTCCCACTCAGCCTGCTCAGAAGGAACAGCAGAGGTAGAACACAGAGATAGAGTATATCCACGTGTCTCACTCAGCCTGCTCAGAAGGAACAGCAGAGGTAGAAGACAGAGATAGAGTATATCCACGTGACTCACTCAGCCTGCTCAGGAGGAACAGCAGAGGTATAAGACAGAGATGGAGTATATCCACGTGTCTCACTCAGCCTGCTCAGAAGGAACAGCAGAGGTAGAAGACAGAGATATAGTATATCCACGTGTCTCACTCAGCCTGCTCAGAAGGAGCAGCAGAGGAAGAAGACAGAGATAGAGTATATCCATGTGTCTCACTCAGCCTGCTCAGAAGGAACAGCAGAGGTAGAAGACAGAGATAGAGTATATCCACGTGTCTGATCTACACCTCACTCAGCCTGCTCAGAAGGAACAGCAGAGGTAGAAGACAGAGATAGAGTATATCCACGTGTCCCACTCAGCCTGCTCAGAAGGAACAGCAGAGGTAGAACACAGAGATAGAGTATATCCACGTGTCTCACTCAGCCTGCTCATAAGGAACAGCAGAGGTAGAAGACAGATATAGAGTATATCCACGTGTCTGATCTACACCTCACTCAGCCTGCTCAGAAGGAACAGCAGAGGTAGAAGACAGAGATAGAGTATATCCACGTGTGTGATCTACCACTCACTCAGCCTGCTCAGAAGGAACAGCAGAGGTAGAAGACAGAGATAGAGTATATCCACGTGTCTCACTCAGCCTGCTCAGAAGGAACAGCAGAGGTAGAAGACAGAGATATAGTATATCCACGTGTCTCACTCAGCCTGCTCAGAAGGAACAGCAGAGGTAGAAGACAGAGATAGAGTATATCCACGTGTCTCACTCAGCCTGCTCAGAAGGAACAGCAGAGGTAGAAGACAGAGATATAGTATATCCACGTGTCTCACTCAGCCTGCTCAGAAGGAACAGCAGAGGTAGATGACAGAGATAGAGTATATCCACGTGTCTCACTCAGCCTGCTCAGAAGGAACAGCAGAGGTAGAAGACAGAGATAGAGTATATCCACGTGTCTCACTCAGCCTGCTCAGAAGGAACAGCAGAGGTAGAAGACAGAGATAGAGTATATCCACGTGACTCACTCAGCCTGCTCAGAAGGAACAGCAGAGGTATAAGACAGAGATGGAGTATATCCACGTGTCTCACTCAGCCTGCTCAGAAGGAACAGCAGAGGTAGAAGACAGAGATATAGTATATCCACGTGTCTCACTCAGCCTGCTCAGAAGGAACAGCAGAGGTAGAAGACAGATATAGAGTATATCCACGTGTCTGATCTACACCTCACTCAGCCTGCTCAGGAGGAACAGCAGAGGTATAAGACAGAGATGGAGTATATCCACGTGTCTCACTCAGCCTGCTCAGAAGGAACAGCAGAGGTAGAAGACAGAGATAGAGTATATCCACGTGTCTGATCTACACCTCACTCAGCCTGCTCAGAAGGAACAGCAGAGGTAGAAGACAGAGATAGAGTATATCCACGTGTCCCACTCAGCCTGCTCAGAAGGAACAGCAGAGGTAGAACACAGAGATAGAGTATATCCACGTGTCTCACTCAGCCTGCTCATAAGGAACAGCAGAGGTAGAAGACAGATATAGAGTATATCCACGTGTCTGATCTACACCTCACTCAGCCTGCTCAGAAGGAACAGCAGAGGTAGAAGACAGAGATAGAGTATATCCACGTGTGTGATCTACCACTCACTCAGCCTGCTCAGAAGGAACAGCAGAGGTAGAAGACAGAGATAGAGTATATCCACGTGTCTCACTCAGCCTGCTCAGAAGGAACAGCAGAGGTAGAAGACAGAGATATAGTATATCCACGTGTCTCACTCAGCCTGCTCAGAAGGAACAGCAGAGGTAGAAGACAGAGATAGAGTATATCCACGTGTCTCACTCAGCCTGCTCAGAAGGAACAGCAGAGGTAGAAGACAGAGATATAGTATATCCACGTGTCTCACTCAGCCTGCTCAGAAGGAACAGCAGAGGTAGATGACAGAGATAGAGTATATCCACGTGTCTCACTCAGCCTGCTCAGAAGGAACAGCAGAGGTAGAAGACAGAGATAGAGTATATCCACGTGTCTCACTCAGCCTGCTCAGAAGGAACAGCAGAGGTAGAAGACAGAGATAGAGTATATCCACGTGACTCACTCAGCCTGCTCAGAAGGAACAGCAGAGGTATAAGACAGAGATGGAGTATATCCACGTGTCTCACTCAGCCTGCTCAGAAGGAACAGCAGAGGTAGAAGACAGAGATATAGTATATCCACGTGTCTCACTCAGCCTGCTCAGAAGGAACAGCAGAGGTAGAAGACAGATATAGAGTATATCCACGTGTCTGATCTACACCTCACTCAGCCTGCTCAGGAGGAACAGCAGAGGTATAAGACAGAGATGGAGTATATCCACGTGTCTCACTCAGCCTGCTCAGAAGGAACAGCAGAGGTAGAAGACAGAGATATAGTATATCCACGTGTCTCACTCAGCCTGCTCAGAAGGAGCAGCAGAGGTAGAAGACAGAGATAGAGTATATCCATGTGTCTCACTCAGCCTGCTCAGAAGGAACAGCAGAGGTAGAAGACAGAGATAGAGTATATCCACGTGTCTGATCTACACCTCACTCAGCCTGCTCAGAAGGAACAGCAGAGGTAGAAGACAGAGATAGAGTATATCCACGTGTCCCACTCAGCCTGCTCAGAAGGAACAGCAGAGGTAGAACACAGAGATAGAGTATATCCACGTGTCTCACTCAGCCTGCTCATAAGGAACAGCAGAGGTAGAAGACAGATATAGAGTATATCCACGTGTCTGATCTACACCTCACTCAGCCTGCTCAGAAGGAACAGCAGAGGTAGAAGACAGAGATAGAGTATATCCACGTGTGTGATCTACCACTCACTCAGCCTGCTCAGAAGGAACAGCAGAGGTAGAAGACAGAGATAGAGTATATCCACGTGTGTGATCTACCACTCACTCAGCCTGCTCAGAAGGAACAGCAGAGGTAGAAGACAGAGATAGAGTATATCCACGTGTCTCACTCAGCCTGCTCAGAAGGAACAGCAGAGGTAGAAGACAGAGATATAGTATATCCACGTGTCTCACTCAGCCTGCTCAGAAGGAACAGCAGAGGTAGAAGACAGAGATAGAGTATATCCACGTGTCTCACTCAGCCTGCTCAGAAGGAACAGCAGAGGTAGAAGACAGAGATATAGTATATCCACGTGTCTCACTCAGCCTGCTCAGAAGGAACAGCAGAGGTAGAAGACAGATATAGAGTATATCCACGTGTCTGATCTACACCTCACTCAGCCTGCTCAGGAGGAACAGCAGAGGTATAAGACAGAGATGGAGTATATCCACGTGTCCCACTCAGCCTGCTCAGAAGGAACAGCAGAGGTAGAACACAGAGATAGAGTATATCCACGTGTCTCACTCAGCCTGCTCATAAGGAACAGCAGAGGTAGAAGACAGATATAGAGTATATCCACGTGTCTGATCTACACCTCACTCAGCCTGCTCAGAAGGAACAGCAGAGGTAGAAGACAGAGATAGAGTATATCCACGTGTGTGATCTACCACTCACTCAGCCTGCTCAGAAGGAACAGCAGAGGTAGAAGACAGAGATAGAGTATATCCACGTGTCTCACTCAGCCTGCTCAGAAGGAACAGCAGAGGTAGAAGACAGAGATATAGTATATCCACGTGTCTCACTCAGCCTGCTCAGACGGAACAGCAGAGGTAGAAGACAGATATAGAGTATATCCACGTGTCTGATCTACACCTCACTCAGCCTGCTCAGGAGGAACAGCAGAGGTATAAGACAGAGATGGAGTATATCCACGTGTCTCACTCAGCCTGCTCAGAAGGAACAGCAGAGGTAGAAGACAGAGATATAGTATATCCACGTGTCTCACTCAGCCTGCTCAGAAGGAGCAGCAGAGGTAGAAGACAGAGATAGAGTATATCCATGTGTCTCACTCAGCCTGCTCAGAAGGAACAGCAGAGGTAGAAGACAGAGATAGAGTATATCCACGTGTCTGATCTACACCTCACTCAGCCTGCTCAGAAGGAACAGCAGAGGTAGATGACAGAGATAGAGTATATCCACGTGTCCCACTCAGCCTGCTCAGAAGGAACAGCAGAGGTAGAACACAGAGATAGAGTATATCCACGTGTCTCACTCAGCCTGCTCATAAGGAACAGCAGAGGTAGAAGACAGATATAGAGTATATCCACGTGTCTGATCTACACCTCACTCAGCCTGCTCAGAAGGAACAGCAGAGGTAGAAGACAGAGATAGAGTATATCCACGTGTGTGATCTACCACTCACTCAGCCTGCTCAGAAGGAACAGCAGAGGTAGAAGACAGAGATAGAGTATATCCACGTGTCTCACTCAGCCTGCTCAGAAGGAACAGCAGAGGTAGAAGACAGAGATATAGTATATCCACGTGTCTCACTCAGCCTGCTCAGAAGGAACAGCAGAGGTAGAAGACAGAGATAGAGTATATCCACGTGTCTGATCTACACCTCACTCAGCCTGCTCAGAAGGAACAGCAGAGGTAGAAGACAGAGATAGAGTATATCCACGTGTCCCACTCAGCCTGCTCAGAAGGAACAGCAGAGGTAGAACACAGAGATAGAGTATATCCACGTGTCTCACTCAGCCTGCTCATAAGGAACAGCAGAGGTAGAAGACAGATATAGAGTATATCCACGTGTCTGATCTACACCTCACTCAGCCTGCTCAGAAGGAACAGCAGAGGTAGAAGACAGAGATAGAGTATATCCACGTGTGTGATCTACCACTCACTCAGCCTGCTCAGAAGGAACAGCAGAGGTAGAAGACAGAGATAGAGTATATCCACGTGTCTCACTCAGCCTGCTCAGAAGGAACAGCAGAGGTAGAAGACAGAGATATAGTATATCCACGTGTCTCACTCAGCCTGCTCAGAAGGAACAGCAGAGGTAGAAGACAGAGATAGAGTATATCCACGTGTCTCACTCAGCCTGCTCAGAAGGAACAGCAGAGGTAGAAGACAGAGATATAGTATATCCACGTGTCTCACTCAGCCTGCTCAGAAGGAACAGCAGAGGTAGAAGACAGATATAGAGTATATCCACGTGTCTGATCTACACCTCACTCAGCCTGCTCAGGAGGAACAGCAGAGGTATAAGACAGAGATGGAGTATATCCACGTGTCTCACTCAGCCTGCTCAGAAGGAACAGCAGAGGTAGAAGACAGAGATATAGTATATCCACGTGTCTCACTCAGCCTGCTCAGAAGGAGCAGCAGAGGTAGAAGACAGAGATAGAGTATATCCATGTGTCTCACTCAGCCTGCTCAGAAGGAACAGCAGAGGTAGAAGACAGAGATAGAGTATATCCACGTGTCTGATCTACACCTCACTCAGCCTGCTCAGAAGGAACAGCAGAGGTAGAAGACAGAGATAGAGTATATCCACGTGTCCCACTCAGCCTGCTCAGAAGGAACAGCAGAGGTAGAACACAGAGATAGAGTATATCCACGTGTCTCACTCAGCCTGCTCAGAAGGAACAGCAGAGGTAGAAGACAGAGATAGAGTATATCCACGTGACTCACTCAGCCTGCTCAGGAGGAACAGCAGAGGTATAAGACAGAGATGGAGTATATCCACGTGTCTCACTCAGCCTGCTCAGAAGGAACAGCAGAGGTAGAAGACAGAGATATAGTATATCCACGTGTCTCACTCAGCCTGCTCAGAAGGAGCAGCAGAGGAAGAAGACAGAGATAGAGTATATCCATGTGTCTCACTCAGCCTGCTCAGAAGGAACAGCAGAGGTAGAAGACAGAGATAGAGTATATCCACGTGTCTGATCTACACCTCACTCAGCCTGCTCAGAAGGAACAGCAGAGGTAGAAGACAGAGATAGAGTATATCCACGTGTCCCACTCAGCCTGCTCAGAAGGAACAGCAGAGGTAGAACACAGAGATAGAGTATATCCACGTGTCTCACTCAGCCTGCTCATAAGGAACAGCAGAGGTAGAAGACAGATATAGAGTATATCCACGTGTCTGATCTACACCTCACTCAGCCTGCTCAGAAGGAACAGCAGAGGTAGAAGACAGAGATAGAGTATATCCACGTGTGTGATCTACCACTCACTCAGCCTGCTCAGAAGGAACAGCAGAGGTAGAAGACAGAGATAGAGTATATCCACGTGTCTCACTCAGCCTGCTCAGAAGGAACAGCAGAGGTAGAAGACAGAGATATAGTATATCCACGTGTCTCACTCAGCCTGCTCAGAAGGAACAGCAGAGGTAGAAGACAGAGATAGAGTATATCCACGTGTCTCACTCAGCCTGCTCAGAAGGAACAGCAGAGGTAGAAGACAGAGATATAGTATATCCACGTGTCTCACTCAGCCTGCTCAGAAGGAACAGCAGAGGTAGATGACAGAGATAGAGTATATCCACGTGTCTCACTCAGCCTGCTCAGAAGGAACAGCAGAGGTAGAAGACAGAGATAGAGTATATCCACGTGTCTCACTCAGCCTGCTCAGAAGGAACAGCAGAGGTAGAAGACAGAGATAGAGTATATCCACGTGACTCACTCAGCCTGCTCAGAAGGAACAGCAGAGGTATAAGACAGAGATGGAGTATATCCACGTGTCTCACTCAGCCTGCTCAGAAGGAACAGCAGAGGTAGAAGACAGAGATATAGTATATCCACGTGTCTCACTCAGCCTGCTCAGAAGGAACAGCAGAGGTAGAAGACAGATATAGAGTATATCCACGTGTCTGATCTACACCTCACTCAGCCTGCTCAGGAGGAACAGCAGAGGTATAAGACAGAGATGGAGTATATCCACGTGTCTCACTCAGCCTGCTCAGAAGGAACAGCAGAGGTAGAAGACAGAGATATAGTATATCCACGTGTCTCACTCAGCCTGCTCAGAAGGAGCAGCAGAGGTAGAAGACAGAGATAGAGTATATCCATGTGTCTCACTCAGCCTGCTCAGAAGGAACAGCAGAGGTAGAAGACAGAGATAGAGTATATCCACGTGTCTGATCTACACCTCACTCAGCCTGCTCAGAAGGAACAGCAGAGGTAGAAGACAGAGATAGAGTATATCCACGTGTCCCACTCAGCCTGCTCAGAAGGAACAGCAGAGGTAGAACACAGAGATAGAGTATATCCACGTGTCTCACTCAGCCTGCTCATAAGGAACAGCAGAGGTAGAAGACAGATATAGAGTATATCCACGTGTCTGATCTACACCTCACTCAGCCTGCTCAGAAGGAACAGCAGAGGTAGAAGACAGAGATAGAGTATATCCACGTGTGTGATCTACCACTCACTCAGCCTGCTCAGAAGGAACAGCAGAGGTAGAAGACAGAGATAGAGTATATCCACGTGTCTCACTCAGCCTGCTCAGAAGGAACAGCAGAGGTAGAAGACAGAGATATAGTATATCCACGTGTCTCACTCAGCCTGCTCAGAAGGAACAGCAGAGGTAGAAGACAGAGATAGAGTATATCCACGTGTCTCACTCAGCCTGCTCAGAAGGAACAGCAGAGGTAGAAGACAGAGATATAGTATATCCACGTGTCTCACTCAGCCTGCTCAGAAGGAACAGCAGAGGTAGAAGACAGATATAGAGTATATCCACGTGTCTGATCTACACCTCACTCAGCCTGCTCAGGAGGAACAGCAGAGGTATAAGACAGAGATGGAGTATATCCACGTGTCTCACTCAGCCTGCTCAGAAGGAACAGCAGAGGTAGAAGACAGAGATATAGTATATCCACGTGTCTCACTCAGCCTGCTCAGAAGGAGCAGCAGAGGTAGAAGACAGAGATAGAGTATATCCATGTGTCTCACTCAGCCTGCTCAGAAGGAACAGCAGAGGTAGAAGACAGAGATAGAGTATATCCACGTGTCTGATCTACACCTCACTCAGCCTGCTCAGAAGGAACAGCAGAGGTAGAACACAGAGATAGAGTATATCCACGTGTCTCACTCAGCCTGCTCATAAGGAACAGCAGAGGTAGAAGACAGATATAGAGTATATCCACGTGTCTGATCTACACCTCACTCAGCCTGCTCAGAAGGAACAGCAGAGGTAGAAGACAGAGATAGAGTATATCCACGTGTGTGATCTACCACTCACTCAGCCTGCTCAGAAGGAACAGCAGAGGTAGAAGACAGAGATAGAGTATATCCACGTGTCTCACTCAGCCTGCTCAGAAGGAACAGCAGAGGTAGAAGACAGAGATATAGTATATCCACGTGTCTCACTCAGCCTGCTCAGAAGGAACAGCAGAGGTAGAAGACAGAGATAGAGTATATCCACGTGTCTCACTCAGCCTGCTCAGAAGGAACAGCAGAGGTAGAAGACAGAGATATAGTATATCCACGTGTCTCACTCAGCCTGCTCAGAAGGAACAGCAGAGGTAGAAGACAGAGATAGAGTATATCCACGTGTCTCACTCAGCCTGCTCAGAAGGAACAGCAGAGGTAGAAGACAGAGATAGAGTATATCCACGTGTCTCACTCAGCCTGCTCAGAAGGAACAGCAGAGGTAGAAGACAGAGATAGAGTATATCCACGTGACTCACTCAGCCTGCTCAGAAGGAACAGCAGAGGTATAAGACAGAGATGGAGTATATCCACGTGTCTCACTCAGCCTGCTCAGAAGGAACAGCAGAGGTAGAAGACAGAGATATAGTATATCCACGTGTCTCACTCAGCCTGCTCAGAAGGAACAGCAGAGGTAGAAGACAGATATAGAGTATATCCACGTGTCTGATCTACACCTCACTCAGCCTGCTCAGAAGGAACAGCAGAGGTAGAAGACAGAGATAGAGTATATCCACGTGTGTGATCTACCACTCACTCAGCCTGCTCAGAAGGAACAGCAGAGGTAGAAGACAGAGATAGAGTATATCCACGTGTCTCACTCAGCCTGCTCAGAAGGAACAGCAGAGGTAGAAGACAGAGATATAGTATATCCACGTGTCTCACTCAGCCTGCTCAGAAGGAACAGCAGAGGTAGAAGACAGAGATAGAGTATATCCATGTGTCTCACTCAGCCTGCTCAGAAGGAACAGCAGAGGTAGAAGACAGAGATAGAGTATATCCACGTGACTCACTCAGCCTGCTCAGGAGGAACAGCAGAGGTATAAGACAGAGATGGAGTATATCCACGTGTCTCACTCAGCCTGCTCAGAAGGAACAGCAGAGGTAGAAGACAGAGATATAGTATATCCACGTGTCTCACTCAGCCTGCTCAGAAGGAGCAGCAGAGGTAGAAGACAGAGATAGAGTATATCCATGTGTCTCACTCAGCCTGCTCAGAAGGAACAGCAGAGGTAGAAGACAGAGATAGAGTATATCCACGTGTCTGATCTACACCTCACTCAGCCTGCTCAGAAGGAACAGCAGAGGTAGAATACAGAGATAGAGTATATCCACGTGTCCCACTCAGCCTGCTCAGAAGGAACAGCATAGGTAGAACACAGAGATAGAGTATATCCACGTGTCTCACTCAGCCTGCTCATAAGGAACAGCAGAGGTAGAAGACAGATATAGAGTATATCCACGTGTCTGATCTACACCTCACTCAGCCTGCTCAGAAGGAACAGCAGAGGTAGAAGACAGAGATAGAGTATATCCACGTGTCTGATCTACACCTCACTCAGCCTGCTCAGAAGGAACAGCAGAGGTAGAATACAGAGATAGAGTATATCCACGTGTCCCACTCAGCCTGCTCAGAAGGAACAGCATAGGTAGAACACAGAGATAGAGTATATCCACGTGTCTCACTCAGCCTGCTCATAAGGAACAGCAGAGGTAGAAGACAGATATAGAGTATATCCACGTGTCTGATCTACACCTCACTCAGCCTGCTCAGAAGGAACAGCAGAGGTAGAAGACAGAGATAGAGTATATCCCCGTGTGTGATCTACCACTCACTCAGCCTGCTCAGAAGGAACAGCAGAGGTAGAAGACAGAGATAGAGTATATCCACGTGTCTTACTCAGCCTGCTCAGAAGGAACAGCAGAGGTAGAAGACAGAGATATAGTATATCCACGTGTATCACTCAGCCTGCTCAGAAGGAACAGCAGAGGTAGAAGACAGAGATAGAGTATATCCACGTGTCTCACTCAGCCTGCTCAGAAGGAACAGCAGAGGTAGAAGACAGAGATATAGTATATCCACGTGTCTCACTCAGCCTGCTCAGAAGGAACAGCAGAGGTAGAAGACAGAGATAGAGTATATCCACGTGTCTCACTCAGCCTGCTCAGAAGGAACAGCAGAGGTAGAAGACAGATATAGAGTATATCCACGTGTCTGATCTACACCTCACTCAGCCTGCTCAGAAGGAACAGCAGAGGTAGAAGACAGAGATAGAGTATATCCACGTGTCTCACTCAGCCTGCTCAGAAGGAACAGCAGAGGTAGAAGACAGAGATAGAGTATATCCACGTGTCTCACTCAGCCTGCTCAGAAGGAACAGCAGAGGTAGAAGACAGAGATATAGTATATCCACGTGTCTCACTCAGCCTGCTCAGAAGGAACAGCAGAGGTAGAAGACAGAGATAGAGTATATCCACGTGTCTCACTCAGCCTGCTCAGAAGGAACAGCAGAGGTAGAAGACAGAGATATAGTATATCCACGTGTCTCACTCAGCCTGCTCAGAAGGAACAGCAGAGGTAGAAGACAGAGATAGAGTATATCCACGTGTCTCACTCAGCCTGCTCAGAAGGAACAGCAGAGGTAGAAGACAGAGATAGAGTATATCCACGTGTCTCACTCAGCCTGCTCAGAAGGAACAGCAGAGGTAGAAGACAGAGATAGAGTATATCCACGTGACTCACTCAGCCTGCTCAGAAGGAACAGCAGAGGTATAAGACAGAGATGGAGTATATCCACGTGTCTCACTCAGCCTGCTCAGAAGGAACAGCAGAGGTAGAAGACAGAGATATAGTATATCCACGTGTCTCACTCAGCCTGCTCAGAAGGAACAGCAGAGGTAGAAGACAGATATAGAGTATATCCACGTGTGTGATCTACCACTCACTCAGCCTGCTCAGAAGGAACAGCAGAGGTAGAAGACAGAGATATAGTATATCCACGTGTCTCACTCAGCCTGCTCAGAAGGAACAGCAGAGGTAGAAGACAGAGATAGAGTATATCCATGTGTCTCACTCAGCCTGCTCAGAAGGAACAGCAGAGGTAGAAGACAGAGATAGAGTATATCCACGTGACTCACTCAGCCTCCTCAGGAGGAACAGCAGAGGTATAAGACAGAGATGGAGTATATCCACGTGTCTCACTCAGCCTGCTCAGAAGGAACAGCAGAGGTAGAAGACAGAGATATAGTATATCCACGTGTCTCACTCAGCCTGCTCAGAAGGAGCAGCAGAGGTAGAAGACAGAGATAGAGTATATCCATGTGTCTCACTCAGCCTGCTCAGAAGGAACAGCAGAGGTAGAAGACAGAGATAGAGTATATCCACGTGTCTGATCTACACCTCACTCAGCCTGCTCAGAAGAAACAGCAGAGGTAGAAGACAGAGATAGAGTATATCCACGTGTCCCACTCAGCCTGCTCAGAAGGAACAGCAGAGGTAGAACACAGAGATAGAGTATATCCACGTGTCTCACTCAGCCTGCTCATAAGGAACAGCAGAGGTAGAAGACAGATATAGAGTATATCCACGTGTCTGATCTACACCTCACTCAGCCTGCTCAGAAGGAACAGCAGAGGTAGAAGACAGAGATAGAGTATATCCACGTGTGTGATCTACCACTCACTTAGCCTGCTCAGAAGGAACAGCAGAGGTAGAAGACAGAGATAGAGTATATCCACGTGTCTCACTTAGCCTGCTCAGAAGGAACAGCAGAGGTAGAAGACAGAGATATAGTATATCCACGTGTCTCACTCAGCCTGCTCAGAAAGAACAGCAGAGGTAGAAGACAGAGATATAGTATATCCACGTGTCTCACTCAGCCTGCTCAGAAGGAACAGCAGAGGTAGAAGACAGAGATAGAGTATATCCACGTGTCTCACTCAGCCTACTCAGAAGGAACAGCAGAGGTAGAAGTCAGAGATAGAGTATATCCACGTGTCTCACTCAGCCTGCTCAGAAGGAACAGCAGAGGTAGAAGACAGAGATAGAGTATATCCACGTGTCTCACTCAGCCTGCTCATAAGGAACAACAGAGGTAGAAGACAGAGATAGAGTATATCCACGTGTCTCACTCAGCCTGCTCAGAAGGAACAACAGAGGTAGAAGACAGAGATAGAGTATATCCACGTGTCTCACTCAGCCTGCTCAGAAGGAACAGCAGAGGTATAAGACAGAGATATAGCATATCCACGTGTCTCACTCAGCCTGCTCAGAAGGAACAGCAGAGGTAGAAGACAGAGATAGAGTATATCCACGTGTCTCACTCAGCCTGCTCAGAAGGAACAGCAGAGGTAGAATACAGAGATATAGTATATCCACGTGTCTCACTCAGCCTGCTCAGAAGGAACAGCAGAGGTAGAAGCCAGAGATAGAGTATATCCACGTGTCTCACTCAGCCTGCTCAGAAGGAACAGCAGAGGTAGAAGACAGAGATAGAGTATATCCACGTGTCTCACTCAGCCTGCTCAGAAGGAACAGCAGAGGTAGAAGACAGAGATAGAGTATATCCACGTGTCTGATCTACACCTCACTCAGCCTGCTCAGAAGGAACAGCAGAGGTAAAAGACAGAGATATAGTATATCCACGTGTCTGATCTACACCTCACTCAGCCTGCTCAGAAGGAACAGCAGAGGTAGAACACAGAGATAGAGTATATCCACGTGTCTCACTCAGCCTGCTCATAAGGAACAGCAGAGGTAGAAGACAGATATAGAGTATATCCACGTGTCTGATCTACACCTCACTCAGCCTGCTCAGAAGGAACAGCAGAGGTAGAAGACAGAGATAGAGTATATCCCCGTGTGTGATCTACCACTCACTCAGCCTGCTCAGAAGGAACAGCAGAGGTAGAAGACAGAGATAGAGTATATCCACGTGTCTTACTCAGCCTGCTCAGAAGGAACAGCAGAGGTAGAAGACAGAGATATAGTATATCCACGTGTATCACTCAGCCTGCTCAGAAGGAACAGCAGAGGTAGAAGACAGAGATAGAGTATATCCACGTGTCTCACTCAGCCTGCTCAGAAGGAACAGCAGAGGTAGAAGACAGAGATATAGTATATCCACGTGTCTCACTCAGCCTGCTCAGAAGGAACAGCAGAGGTAGAAGACAGAGATAGAGTATATCCACGTGTCTCACTCAGCCTGCTCAGAAGGAACAGCAGAGGTAGAAGACAGATATAGAGTATATCCACGTGTCTGATCTACACCTCACTCAGCCTGCTCAGAAGGAACAGCAGAGGTAGAAGACAGAGATAGAGTATATCCACGTGTCTCACTCAGCCTGCTCAGAAGGAACAGCAGAGGTAGAAGACAGAGATAGAGTATATCCACGTGTCTCACTCAGCCTGCTCAGAAGGAACAGCAGAGGTAGAAGACAGATATATAGTATATCCACGTGTCTCACTCAGCCTGCTCAGAAGGAACAGCAGAGGTAGAAGACAGAGATAGAGTATATCCACGTGTCTCACTCAGCCTGCTCAGAAGGAACAGCAGAGGTAGAAGACAGAGATATAGTATATCCACGTGTCTCACTCAGCCTGCTCAGAAGGAACAGCAGAGGTAGAAGACAGAGATAGAGTATATCCACGTGTCTCACTCAGCCTGCTCAGAAGGAACAGCAGAGGTAGAAGACAGAGATAGAGTATATCCACGTGTCTCACTCAGCCTGCTCAGAAGGAACAGCAGAGGTAGAAGACAGAGATAGAGTATATCCACGTGACTCACTCAGCCTGCTCAGAAGGAACAGCAGAGGTATAAGACAGAGATGGAGTATATCCACGTGTCTCACTCAGCCTGCTCAGAAGGAACAGCAGAGGTAGAAGACAGAGATATAGTATATCCACGTGTCTCACTCAGCCTGCTCAGAAGGAACAACAGAGGTAGAAGACAGATATAGAGTATATCCACGTGTGTGATCTACCACTCACTCAGCCTGCTCAGAAGGGACAGCAGAGGTAGAAGACAGAGATATAGTATATCCACGTGTCTCACTCAGCCTGCTCAGAAGGAACAGCAGAGGTAGAAGACAGAGATAGAGTATATCCATGTGTCTCACTCAGCCTGCTCAGAAGGAACAGCAGAGGTAGAAGACAGAGATAGAGTATATCCACGTGACTCACTCAGCCTCCTCAGGAGGAACAGCAGAGGTATAAGACAGAGATGGAGTATATCCACGTGTCTCACTCAGCCTGCTCAGAAGGAACAGCAGAGGTAGAAGACAGAGATATAGTATATCCACGTGTCTCACTCAGCCTGCTCAGAAGGAGCAGCAGAGGTAGAAGACAGAGATAGAGTATATTCATGTGTCTCACTCAGCCTGCTCAGAAGGAACAGCAGAGGTAGAAGACAGAGATAGAGTATATCCACGTGTCTGATCTACACCTCACTCAGCCTGCTCAGAAGAAACAGCAGAGGTAGAAGACAGAGATAGAGTATATCCACGTGTCCCACTCAGCCTGCTCAGAAGGAACAGCAGAGGTAGAACACAGAGATAGAGTATATCCACGTGTCTCACTCAGCCTGCTCATAAGGAACAGCAGAGGTAGAAGACAGATATAGAGTATATCCACGTGTCTGATCTACACCTCACTCAGCCTGCTCAGAAGGAACAGCAGAGGTAGAAGACAGAGATAGAGTATATCCACGTGTGTGATCTACCACTCACTTAGCCTGCTCAGAAGGAACAGCAGAGGTAGAAGACAGAGATAGAGTATATCCACGTGTCTCACTTAGCCTGCTCAGAAGGAACAGCAGAGGTAGAAGACAGAGATAGAGTATATCCATGTGTCTCACTCAGCCTGCTCAAAAGGAACAGCAGAGGTAGAAGACTGAGATAGAGTATATCCACGTGACTCACTCAGCCTGCTCAGAAGGAACAGCAGAGGTATAAGACAGAGATGGAGTATATCCACGTGTCTCACTCAGCCTGCTCAGAAGGAACAGCAGAGGTAGAAGACAGAGATATAGTATATCCACGTGTCTCACTCAGCCTGCTCAGAAGGAACAGCAGAGGTAGAAGACAGATATAGAGTATATCCACGTGTCTGATATACACCTCACTCAGCCTGCTCAGAAGGAACAGCAGAGGTAGAAGACAGAGATAGAGTATATCCACGTGTGTGATCTACCACTCACTCAGCCTGCTCAGAAGGAACAGCAGAGGTAGAAGACAGAGATAGAGTTTATCCACGTGTCTCACTCAGCCTGCTCAGAAGGAACAGCAGAGGTAGAAGACAGATATATAGTATATCCACGTGTCTCACTCAGCCTGCTCAGAAGGAACAGCAGAGGTAGAAGACAGAGATAGAGTATATCCACGTGTCTCACTCAGCCTGCTCAGAAGGAACAGCAGAGGTAGAAGACAGAGATATAGTATATCCACGTGTCTCACTCAGCCTGCTCAGAAGGAACAGCAGAGGTAGGAGACAGAGATAGAGTATATCCACGTGTCTCACTCAGCCTGCTCAGAAGGAACAGCAGAGGTAGAAGACAGAGATAGAGTATATCCACGTGTCTCACTCAGCCTGCTCAGAAGGAACAGCAGAGGTAGAAGACAGAGATAGAGTATATCCACGTGTCTCACTCAGCCTGCTCATAAGGAACAACAGAGGTAGAAGACATAATGGGGCATGCTGAACGACGTCGAAACCATTTCTCCCACAGTTTTACTTCCGGTCTTGAGCGGTACTATTTTCATCAGGGGAACATTGGCATCGCCTACAAACTGAGGTTCAACGATATCGCTGTATACATAAAGGCCATACACCCCCGAGTAAACGTCGGACGGTTGAGCCCCCACGGTGCTTTCAAAAAATGACTTACGAGGTAGTCCTAATAATTTGTACAGATCATCGTTAAATACTAAGAACGCACCGGTCCTCAATCTAACTGTAACTTTTCTAGAGTTTTTATCTATCGTTAAACCAATACTCGATCTTGCTGTTTCGATAAAATTATCGTTGATGGTATCGAGAACTTCCTGCACGTTACTGTAAAAACCGTGAGGTATTTTTAAGTGTCGGGCAATATTACCGTCTTTGGAATAACTTAATGAATTATTTCTATCCGTTATGTTAAAGTAGCAGTGAGGGTACTGTATTTCGCTTAGGCCAACTTCCCATTTCCCCGATAAATGAATGGAATTAAACAATCTAGTCGTATAATCCGACAGTGTATTATTATGATACACAGACAGAGAGGCGTTTCTCGGAAGCGTTATATAAAATTGTTCTACCGCCATGATTCACTTTCAAAGAGCTACTGTCGACGGGAGTGTCTCGTCATCCCTATTAATAAAGCTTTGTCACCCAACTGTTGAATTTCGATGGATAGCCAAGCCACTTGACCAAATATTCTTTTTGGCCATTTTTGGTTCTTTGTCGAATTACTGTTTCCACTTTGTACGTATCGTTTTTATCTTTAATCACTTTCTGTAACTCTTCTTCGTAAAATGTTCCCTTTATCGCTTCATATCCGTAATCTTTGAGCGAATACAGAGGCCGTACATTACGCACGCGTTTACTGACGGTAAATATTTCTTCCGACCATTGAGGTAAATATCCTTTTCGGAATACCCTAGCCGCTATACTGATCCTAACTTTGTCTCCCACCTTAAATGTAAACTTTGGCTCTGGCGCACGCCTGACGTCGGCATATAACGTTTTCCACACCTGTCCGTCATTTTCCTGCGTTACCTCACTGGGTTTCATACGTATCGAACGATGAGTGGAATTATTGTAAGCATTTATCAGTATATTTGAAAGTACCGCGATACGAAAAATATTTCCACATCTTAGTTTTGAGCGTTCTGTTAAATCTCTCTACTACACTGGCCTTTGTTTCGTTGTTTACAGTGAAAAATTCAATGTCGTTTTGCTTCAGAAAACGCTGAAATTCTCGATTCATAAATTATGTTCCCTTGTCCGAGTGAAGCCGCATGGGCGCCCTATTGTTATCACTACTCAGTATAGACCGAAAAGCGTCTAGTATTGTTTTACTTTTTTTATTTTTCAAAGGTCTAGCCCACGCAAACTTTGAAAATACATCGATACAGGTTAGTATATATTTATATCCCTTGTTATAACGCGATAGTTTTTGAACGTCGCACAAATCAATTTGCCATATTTCGTCAATAGCTATGGCCAGAACGCGATTTTTCGGAAACGTTCGTTTAATTTGTTTGTGTAAAGTATATACATCTTGGGTTTGTAAAAACTCTCTTATTTGCTTACGAGATAACTTGTACACTCCCTCGACGTTTGCTCTCTGATAGAGTTTTTCGACGCTACTCAATCCCGTTTCATTTCCAATATCATAATATAATGTTTTTAGGTACTTGTACCACTCACTGCGTTCCCCCATGATGGTGTTTAGTCATTGAAGTATTAATCTAGAATGATCCCAATTCGCTTTTACTACCGTGTTTTATGTTAAACAATCTAAAAGTATGACAATATAAACCTTCTTTTTCTCTTTCATGTTATTTTATTTTAAAGTAAACATATTAGAATAATAAACTCAAACAAAAACTTATTTAAATTTATGCTTAAAAAATAAAATGAAATAAAAAAATTAAAAAAATTAAAAAAAAAAATAAAAAAAAAATAAAAAAAAAAATATATATATATATATACATATATATATATACACACGCGCGAGTTCCAAATTAAACATTATTTTTGTAAAACAGGTTTGTAAAACACGACAGGAATATTTAAATTGAACGACTTAAAGAAGAAAAATAAAACCCGGAAATGCAGTGACTAAAACTGATGTAAAACAGGTTTGTAAAACAAAAATACGACAGTAACTATACACAATATTAAATTAAAATTAACAATTAAGAAAACAAAATCACAGGGTGTATTATCGACCATTATATCACATATCCCCTCAGCTCATCGATAGAAGCATTATCTGTCAATTCCACGTGTAGGAAATCGAAAAACTCAACGATGGCAAGATCTTCGTAGCGATAGTACGACTGTAAAAAACCGCTAGATCTGACTCTTTCGAGCCATTGATCTAAACAGGACGCACTATCGCTACGAAGATCTTCTAGTATTTGTTATATATACATATTATAATGTACTTCGCTCGACTCCATTATACAACTATGCTGCGTTTGAGATGGGTGGTCTACCCCGCACCCGTAACAGTTCGAGATGACGTATGCATTGAAGACGATGCGGATCTACAATCCCAAATGAGAAAGAATGTTCCCCCTTGCCTCAGCGTCGGCATCTAACGAAACGTACCCTGTGTTGTCACGGGGGTAGAGTTGCGGTGCCGGGGGTACCGCGCAGGCACCGATGGGGTGGTCAGGGGGGCTAGCTGGAGGGGTGTTCTCTAGCAGGGGGTTCGCTTGGTTCGCCTGAATGGGGTCCTCCAGAAGGGGGTTCGCTTGGTTCGCCTGAATGGGGTCCTCCAGAAGGGGGTTCGCCAGAGGGTGAACGAAGACGTCACTCGGAAAAAAATATTTCTGATCCTACGGAATAAAGAAATAACATATTAACTATTAACTAATATTAACTCAACTCGTCGTAACGAGAAAAGAAAGACAAAAATCAAATTTGTTGATGAGAAAACAACTTACCGTATTCCGACTCCGTCAAGTCGATGATGTCCCCCTCAGGATTGACAGGATCTTCGACATCTGTATATTTAAAAATACAAAACAATGTTTAGACTATACACACGCAACCAAGAAAGAAAATCTTACGAATCACTTTCGCTTGCCCTCAGATTCTAAACGCGTACATTACGTAGACATTGATTTAAAAACACGATTAAGAATTAACTTACCGTATTCCGACCCCGTCAGGTCGATGATCTGGGCCTCTTTGTGTTCGGGGGAAAGATCTATGTATTTAAAAATAAATACAACAATAATTAAATACAATTAAGTGGTACCGCTGTCTTATACAATTACGGAGCGTCAGTTTTATACAATCGGTACGTGGGTTTCGGACTGCGCGGTAGATAAACAAACACAAAATGATATATTACTTACCAACTTCCCAACTCGGCGTTCCCTCAAGCGCTGGCGGGGAAGGAGGAGGAGACGTCGGCGTAGATGGTGGTGCCACTTGCCCCCACAATAAATCGCCGTTCACCAACGCATCTAGTCGCCTCCACTCCTCCTCGGCATCAAAACGTTCGTTGAAAAAGTACTGCGACATGGTAGTTGAAGGTAGTTTGCTGGTAATACTGTCGAATGCTTGGAAGGGTCGGAACGAAGATGGTCTCAAAGACCGGACCCCTGCCCGTTTTATCCACAATTTTAGTCACTGCATTTCCGGGTTTTATTGTTTTACTTTAGCCAATACACAGGTCGTCCATCTCTTCTATGGCCAGATCGATCGCTGATACCTTTGTCTTTAGGCTCTCCCACTCCGATACGGTGAGGTTAATCCCTCGAGCGGGGACCCATGGAAAACCTTTTGTTTTTACCATGACGTAATCCCGTATCTTTACGTAAGGCACATCACGAAACTTTTCGATCACCACGTGACGAGTATCCGTCAACTTTAATCTTACGCTGGACGTGCAATGTTGATTCGAGAGCTTTGCCGCTTTCGATGGCTTTGATGGAGCCGACATCCTGCTTTCTAGCAACACCATTTTTCTAGATTCCCCGTTATCTTTAATCAAGTTTTTTTTTTCATGTCCATAGGTACTCGAGCGATTGGAATCTTTTCCATTTCTTTACGAAATTCAGAGACCGCATTAAGACCGCCTGCCGAATCCCAGCTATAGTCGGGTCTATATGACGGCAATGCGTTACTTTTCGGAGACCAACTTGAAGCCATTTCTACTTCTGTTCGTGATTATTCGTAAGTACATTGTATCCCCGTTTACGAAGCTCTTTTATCCAGGTTTTTTTTGGATGGGATATTACACAATATTGCGAAATGCCAAAGTTTAAAATAGACCGTGACATCATTACTAACAATAGATCAAGGTTAACAATTTTTTTTTTTAATGGTTTTCCTCTCTCTTATCAACTGTAATGGTTGACTTTTTAACCACCGATTCAAATTAACCTTGATTACTCTGGGTACATAAATTCATACGCGATGTGCGTTATATTGCATCGCTGACAACCCATTATGATCCTTTCGATCGTGGCATTGTTATAATGACGATGTTTCCATTGAATAAGTGCCCCAAAACACTGGCCCCACGGATTATATACATTTTCTTGCTTTCGTTTATAAACATCTGCTTCTGACAGACCGAGCAAAAAAATGAGTCTTCTTTGACATTCTAATCCAATATGATCGCGTTCTTTCAACAGATTATACGCGAGTTCATTTAGCTGGGACTCTGATATTTCCATAGCCAAATGATTTAATCGATTGTCCGTTTGAGCTAATTTGACCAATGGAGGCGTTTCCGACCGCTTGCGTTTTCTGATAGACATTCTAAATATAATATTTCTGTCAGCTTTAAAATATTTCAACACATGTATTTATCATAGACATCTACAAACTATTTTCCTGTTTTTTTCTACGCAAAATATTTCAATCGATTCCGACCCCCACTATCTGCACCATCAACTCTTCCCGGATGTACACTCGCAGTTTATTTGACCAAGAGAATAATCTCGTCTTATTCGCTTCCAACCCATACAGGGTGGTCATTAATACCACACTTCCCGTATGTACTTCTAGGATGTATACACTAAGGATTATAAACCACCCCACCGATTGCGCAGTAGTGCACCGCACTGACAATAAATTCATAACTAAGGTCAAACTGTGCCAGAAATTGTTATATTTATAAGACATCTTTAAACTATCTCTTGAACTTCCTGTACACAAAATACTTCAATCGGCTCCGACCTCCACTATCTGCACCATCAACACTTCCCGGATGTACCTCCCCAGATGTATGCACTAAGGATTATAAACCACCCCACTGATTGCGCGGTATTGCACCATGACTCGCAATAAATTCATAACTAAGGTCAAACTGTGCCAGAAATTGTTATAGTTGTTCCATACATTATATACAGTATTTCCTGTACAACGGGTCAAACTTTACTCAATTTTTTAACCCTGTATTATCATCCTATTATTATTCATTTCCATACCAAAAGGTTAAACTGTACTCTATTTTCTACCCCTATAACATCATCCTCTATTCATTTTCATACCAAAAAGGTCAAACTGTACTCAATTTTTTAATCCTACCCTATTACATATTCATATCATAATTATACATATTCATATCATAATTATACATATTCATATGACCTTTATCATATTTCGCTGAAGGTCAAACTGTGCCAGGAAGTCCCCCTACACTACTCCAATCCATGACTACAAATTGACAAGTTTCTCACAGAAGCAACCGGAATCCCGAGATGTAACAAGTCAAGGCCACTGGATCAGATCCGAGCAAGGGCATTAAATGGGTGTATACGCAATGGGCAATAATTCAACACAGAAAAATAAAAACATGATGCGAATGAGTAACATTTTCTCGGGTAAAATCTAACATGCGAACGTCAAACTTGTTGAAGAGTGAGACGACACAAACGAGCTCAAAATCATGACTAAACATTGCCAAGTTTCCCACAGAAGCAACCGTAATCCAGAGATTTAACAAGTTTTTTTCTTGTGGAGATTACTCCGTAACAAGGTATTCAGGCTCATAAAAAGAGCTAAACTTGCTTTTTATAGTTGCAATGTGGCAAGACTGAGATCAACAAACCCAAGGCAATGGCATCATCAGATACAGAAAATGACTGGACTGAATCATCAAAAGAAACTCCTCCTTCCTGGTGCTTCCTCATCGGACATAGCAAATTAAATTAACCAAAACTTCATCGCCGTAGCGAAAGATATCCCTAAATTAGACCTTACTAATTTACCTGCTTATTTGCCTGCTGAATCCATAGTTCCTATTATTACCCCTAGGGACGTCTTTAATAAACTAAGAAAAATCAATGTTAACAAGAGTGGAGGACCTGACCGCATTCCACCGCGTCTGGTGAAAGAATTTGCATTTGAATTGTCATTCCCTTTGAGTGATATTTTTAATTGTTCTTTACAGGAGGGAATTGTACCTAATATCTGGAAAATGGCGTTTGTTGTCCCCATACCTAAGACTAACCCTCCTAGAATGGATAACTTACGTCCAATTGCACTAACGTGTATTTTTGCTAAAATATTTGAAGATTTTGTTACGGATTGGATAATGAAAGACATTGGCACTTTTATTGACAAACAACAATTTGGCTCACTTAAAGGTTCATCAACATCTCATTATCTAGTTAATCTTTTGAATACTACCTATAGTGCTACCGATAACTCACACAATTCCGCAGTCCTAGTTGCTACGGATTTCAGTAAGGCTTTCGATAGAGTGGATCATCAGATAGTAATTCAAAAGTTCATTCAACTTGGTGTCAGATCCTCTATTGTGCCATGGATTGCCAGTTTTCTGTCATCCCGTTTACAGTCAGTTCGCTATAATGGTGTTTTATCTAATTGGGAAATTGTAGATGCAGGTGTCCCACAAGGCACCAAAATTGAACCTATTGCTTTTCTGGTTATGATTAATGATTTTGTTACCAACTCCCCTGAGATTTTGCATTACAAGTATGTTGACGATATGACTCTTTGTCAAACGTTTAAGAATCCTGATCAAACCATAATCATGCAAAATGAGTTAGATTGTCTTCATCAGTGGGCTACAGCTAGTAATATGAGACTTAATCCATCCAAGTGTCAATCTATTAATATTTTTTTTAAGCGCTCTCCACCTGTAGCACCTACATTTAAAATTAATGGTTCGTTAATTAATCAAACTGATTGTCTAAAACTTCTTGGTGTTCATGTGCAAAGTAACCTTAAATGGGACACCCAACTTGAACAGATGTGCAAATCATTTAATCGGAAGCTATTTTTCCTTCGTCAACTTAAGCGTTGTTGTACTCCTATTAAAGACTTGCTAATGATATATACCATGTATATTAGGCCTACAATTGAATATGCTTGTCCAGTTTGGTTCTCAAGCCTCAGTAAATCCCAATTGGAATGTTTGGAGAAACTTCAGCGTAAAGCCTTGCGCATTATTTTAACAAAGGACTTTTGTAGTACTAAGTCCTTCAGTGATATATATTCTCAATTTGGTATGTCACCGGTTTCTGTTAGACTTCAACAACTATTTGGTAAATTTGGCCAATCATTGATCACTTCAAACAAATATAGAGACTGGCTCCCACCCAAAAGAAACAAGAACCTCAGAAATACAAACCAACTTTGCTCAATCAAGTGTAGAATCAACAGGTACAAAAACAGTCCAATCCCGTCCTTGACTACTCTTCTCAATACATGTACTGAGGTGTAGTTACACACCTGCATGTTTGTTTTTTTAATGGAGCTGGCCCCCTTGCCTTTTAGTATTTATGCAATTTATATGTTCATACTACATGTACATATATTGTTTAATTACAATGAATCTTGTTTTTACCAACAATGTCTGGTGTGTTTGGACACAGGGGTCGGGGAGCCAAGAATCGTGTTCGGTGTACCCGAGTGTTTTTTATAATGTGTAATTCATATCATTTAATTCATATTTTAATTACATACTTGTATATTGTTTTTATCAACTATATATTTTAATGAATTGTTGTAAAAGTTTATATTTTCGTGATTCTTTTATTTGAATGTAATTTTAAACATAATTCAGCTCTAGAGCTGTGACGTTTGAATTTTCAATAAACCAATAATAATAATAATAATAGATCAGAGCCGAGCAAGGGAATTCAATGGGTGTATAAGCAATAGGCAAGAATTCAATACAGAAAAATATAAACATGATGCGAACGTCAAACTTGTTGAAGAGTGAGTCGACACATACCAGCTCCAAATCATGACTAAACATTGCCAAGTTTCTCACAGAAGCAACTGGAATCCCGAGATTTAGCAAGTTAAGGCTATTGGATCAGAGCCAAGCAAGGGCATTCAATGGGTGTATACGCAATGGGCAAGAATTCAACACATACAAATATAAACATGATGCGAATGAGTAACAGTTTCTCGGGTTATATCTAACCTGCAAACGTCAAATTGTTGTAGAGTGAGGCGACACATACCAGCTCCCAATCCATGACTAAAAATTGACAAGTTTCTCACAAAAGCAACCGGAATCCCGAGATGTAACAAGTCAAGGCCACTGGATCAGAGCCGAGCTAGGGCATTCAATGGGTGTATACGCACTGGGTAAGAATTCAACACAGACAAATATAAACATGATGCGAATGAGTAACTTTTTATCGGGTTATATCTAACCTGCGAACGTCAAACTTGTTGAAGAGTGACTTGACACATACAAGCTCCAAATCATGACTAAACATTGCCAAGTTTCCCAAAGAAGCAATCGGAATCCAGAGATTTAACAAGTCAAGGCCACTGGGTCAGATCCGAGCAAGGGCATTCAATGGGTGTATACGCAATGGGCAAGAATTCAACACAGACAAATATAAACATGATGCGAATGAGTAACATTTTCTCGGGTTATATATAACCTGCAAACGTCAAATTGTTGCAGAGTGAGGCGAAACATACCAGCTCCCAATCCATGACTACAAATTGCCAAGTTTCTCACAGAAGGAACCGGAATCCCGAGATTTAACACGTCAAGGCCACTGGATCAGATCCGAGCAACGGCATACAATGGGTGTATACGCAATGGGCAAAAATTCAACACAGAAAAATATAAACGTGATGCGAATGAGTAACATTTTCTGGGGTTATATCTAATCTGCGAACGTCAAACTTGTTGCAGAGTGAGGCGACACATACCAGCTCCCAATCCATGACTAAAAATTGCCGAGTTTCTCACAGCAGCAGCCGGAAACCAGAGATTGAACAAGTCAAGGCCATTTGATCAGAGCCGAGCAAGGGCATTCAATGGGTGTATACGCAATGGGCAAGAATTCAACACAGCAAAATATAAATATGATTCGAATGAGTAACAGTTTCTCGAGTTATATCTAACCTGCAAACGTCAAATTGTTGCAGAGTGAGGCGACACATACCAGCTCCCAATCCATGACTAAAAATTGACAAGTTTCTCACAGAAGCAACCGGAATCCCGGGATTTAACAAGTCAAGGTCACTGGATCAGACCCGAGCCAGGGCATTCAATGGGTGTATATGCAATGGGCAATAATTCAACACAGAAAAGTATAAACATGATGCGAATGAGTAACAGTTTCTCGGGTTATATCTAACCTGCAAACGTCAAACTTGTTGCAGAGTGAGGTGACACATACCAGCTCCCAATCCATGACTACAAATTGCCGAGTTTCTCACACAAGCAGCCGGAAACCCGAGATTTAACAAGTCAAGGCCACTGGATCAGAGCCGAGCAAGGGCATTCAATGGGTGTATACGCGGGGGGTAAGAATTCAACACAGAATAATATAAACATGATGCGAATGAGTAACCGTTTTCTCGGGTTATATCTAACCTGCAAACGTCAAATTGTTGAAGAGTGAGGCGACACATACCAGCTCCCAATCTATGACTAAAAATTGACAAGTTTCTCACAGAAGCAACCGGAATCCCGAGATTTAACAAGTCAAGGCCACTGGATCAAGGGCAAGGGCATTCAATGGGTGTATACGCAATGGGCAAGAATTCAACACAGCAAAATATAAACATGATTCGAATGAGTAACAGTTTCTCGAGTTATATCTAACCTGCAAACGTCAAATTGTTGCAGAGTGAGGCGATACATACCAGCTCCCAATCCATGACTAAAAATTGACAAGTTTCTCACAGAAGCAGCCGGAAACCCGAGATTTAGCAAGTTAAGGCCATTGGATCAGAGCCGAGCAAGGGCATTCAATGGGTGTATACGCAATGGGCAAGAATTCAACACAGAAAAATATAAACATGATGCGAATGAGTAACAGTTTCTCGGGTTATATCTAACCTGCAAACGTCAAACTTGTTGCAGAGTGAGGTGACACATACCAGCTCCCAATCCATGACTACAAATTGCCGAGTTTCTCACACAAGCAGCCGGAAACCCGAGATTTAACAAGTCAAGGCCACTGGATCAGACCCGAGCCAGGGCATTCAATGGGTGTATACGCAATGGGCAAGAATTCAACACAGAAAAATATAAACATGACGCGAATGAGTAACAGTTTCTTGGGTTATATCTAACCTGCAAACGTCAAATTGTTGCAGAGTGAGGCGACACATACCAGCTCCAAATTCATGACTACAAATTGCCAAGTTTCTCACAGCAGCAGCCGGAAACCCGAGATTTAACAAGTCAAGGCCATTGGATCAGAGCCGAGCAAGGGCATTCAATGGGTGTATACGCAATGGGCAAGAATTCAACACAGAATAATATAAACATGATGCGAATGAGTAACAGTTTCTCGGGTTATATCTAACCTGCAAACGTCAAATTGTTGCAGAGTGAGGCGAAACATACCAGCTCCCAATCCATGACTAAACATTGACAAGTTTCTCACAGAAGCAACCGGAATCCCGATATTTAACAAGTCAAGGCCACTGGATCAGACCCGAGCCAGGGCATTCAATGGGTGTATACGCAATGGGCAATAATTCAACACAGAAAAATATAAACATGATGCGAATGAGTAACATTTTCTCGGGTTATATATAACCTGCAAACGTCAAATTGTTGCAGAGTGAGGCGAAACATACCAGCTCCCAATCCATGACTACAAATTGCCAAGTTTCTCACAGAAGGAACCGGAATCCCGAGATTTAACACGTCAAGGCCACTGGATCAGAGCCGAGCAACGGCATACAATGGGTGTATACGCAATGGGCAAAAATTCAACACAGAAAAATATAAACGTGATGCGAATGAGTAACATTTTCTGGGGTTATATCTAATCTGCGAACGTCAAACTTGTTGCAGAGTGAGGCGACACATACCAGCTCCCAATCCATGACTAACAATTGCCGAGTTTCTCACAGCAGCAGCCGGAAACCAGAGATTGAACAAGTCAAGGCCATTTGATCAGAGCCGAGCAAGGGCATTCAATGGGTGTATACGCAATGGGCAAGAATTCAACACAGCAAAATATAAACATGATTCGAATGAGTAACAGTTTCTCGAGTTATATCTAACCTGCAAACGTCAAATTGTTGCAGAGTGAGGCGATACATACCAGCTCCCAATCCATGACTAACAATTGACAAGTTTCTCACAGAAGCAGCCGGAAACCCGAGATTTAGCAAGTTAAGGCCATTGGATCAGAGCCGAGCAAGGGGATTCAATGGGTGTATACGCAATGGGCAAGAATTCAACACAGAAAAATATAAACATGATGCGAATGAGTAACAGTTTCTCGGGTTATATCTAACCTGCAAACGTCAAATTGTTGCAGAGTGAGGCGACACATACCAGCTCCCAATCCATGACTAAAAATTGACAAGTTTCTCACAGAAGCAACCGGAATCCCGGGATTTAACAAGTCAAGGTCACTGGATCAGACCCGAGCCAGGGCATTCAATGGGTGTATACGCAATGGGCAATAATTCAACACAGAAAAGTATAAACATGATGCGAATGAGTAACAGTTTCTCGGGTTATATCTAACCTGCAAACGTCAAACTTGTTGCAGAGTGAGGTGACACATACCAGCTCCCAATCCATGACTACAAATTGCCGAGTTTCTCACACAAGCAGCCGGAAACCCGAGATTTAACAAGTCAAGGCCACTGGATCAGAGCCGAGCAAGGGCATTCAATGGGTGTATACGCGGGGGGTAAGAATTCAACACAGAATAATATAAACATGATGCGAATGAGTAACCGTTTTCTCGGGTTATATCTAACCTGCAAACGTCAAATTGTTGAAGAGTGAGGCGACACATACCAGCTCCCAATCTATGACTAAAAATTGACAAGTTTCTCACAGAAGCAACCGGAATCCCGAGATTTAACAAGTCAAGGCCACTGGATCAAGGGCAAGGGCATTCAATGGGTGTATACGCAATAGGCAAGAATTCAATACAGAAAAATATAAACATGATGCGAATGAGTAACAGTTTCTCGGGTTATATCTAACCTGCAAACGTCAAATTGTTGCAGAGTGAGGCGAAACATACCAGCTCCCAATCCATGACTAAAAATTGACAAGTTTCTCACAGAAGCAACCGGAATCCCGAGATTTAACAAGTCAAGGCCACTGGATCAGACCCGAGCCAGGGCATTCAATGGGTGTATACGCAATGGGCAAGAATTCAACACAGAAAAATATAAACATGACGCGAATGAGTAACAGTTTCTCGGGTTATATCTAACCTGCAAACGTCAAATTGTTGCAGAGTGAGGCGACACATACCAGCTCCCAATTCATGACTACAAATTGCCAAGTTTCTCACAGAAGCAACCGGAATCCCGAGATTTAACAAGTCAAGGCCACTGGATCAGAGCCGAGCAACGGCATACAATGGGTGTATACGCAATGGGCAAAAATTCAACACAGAAAAATATAAACGTGACGCGAATGAGTAACATTTTCTCGGGTTATATCTAATCTGCGAACGTCAAACTTGTTGAAGAGTGAGGCGACACATACCAGCTCCCAGTCCATGACTAAAAATTGCCGAGTTTCTCACAGAAGCAGCCGGAAACCCGATATTTAGCAAGTTAAGGCTATTGGACCAAAGCCGAGTAAGGGCATTCAATGGGTGTATACGCAATGGGCAAAAATTCAACACAGAAAAATATAAACTTGATACGAATGAGTAACAGTTTCTCGGGTTATATCTAACCTGCAAACGTCAAATTGTTGCAGAGTGAGGCGACACATACCAGCTCCCAATCCATGACTAAAAATTGACAAGTTTCTCACAGAAGCAACTGGAATCCCGAGATGTAACAAGTCAAGGCCACTGGATCAGAGCCGAGCAAGGGCATTCAATGGGTGTATACGCAATGGGCAAGAATTCAACACATAAAAATATAAACATGATGCGAATGAGTAACAGTTTCTCGGGTTATATCTAACCTGCAAACGTCAAATTGTTGCAGAGTGAAGCGACACCTACCAGCTCCCAATCCAAGACTAAAAATTGCCGAGTTTCTCACAGAAGCAACCGGAATCCCGAGATTTAACACGTCAAGGCCACTGGATCAGAGCCGAGCAAGGGCATTCAATGGGTGTATACGCGGGGGGTAAGAATTCAACACAGAATAATAAAAACATGATGTGAATGAGTAACCGTTTTCTCGGGTTATATCTAACCTGCAAACGTCAAATTGTTGAAGAGTGAGGCGACACATACCAGCTCCCAATCTATGACTAAAAATTGACAAGTTTCTCACAGAAGCAACCGGAATCCCGAGATTTAACAAGTCAAGGCCACTGGATCAAGGGCAAGGGCATTCAATGGGTGTATACGCAATAGGCAAGAATTCAACACATAAAAATATAAACATGATGCGAATGAGTAACAGTTTCTCGGGTTATATCTAACCTGCAAACGTCAAATTGTTGCAGAGTGAAGCGACACCTACCAGCTCCCAATCCAAGACTAAAAATTGCCGAGTTTCTCACAGAAGCAACCGGAATCCCGAGATTTAACACGTCAAGGCCACTGGATCAGAGCCGAGCAAGGGCATTCAATGGGTGTATACGCGGGGGGTAAGAATTCAACACAGAATAATAAAAACATGATGTGAATGAGTAACCGTTTTCTCGGGTTATATCTAACCTGCAAACGTCAAATTGTTGAAGAGTGAGGCGACACATACCAGCTCCCAATCTATGACTAAAAATTGACAAGTTTCTCACAGAAGCAACCGGAATCCCGAGATTTAACAAGTCAAGGCCACTGGATCAAGGGCAAGGGCATTCAATGGGTGTATACGCAATAGGCAAGAATTCAATACAGAAAAATATAAACATGATGCGAATGAGTAACAGTTTCTCGGGTTATATCTAACCTGCAAACGTCAAATTGTTGCAGAGTGAGGCGAAACATACCAGCTCCCAATCCATGACTAAAAATTGACAAGTTTCTCACAGAAGCAACCGGAATCCCGAGATTTAACAAGTCAAGGCCACTGGATCAGACCCGAGCCAGGGCATTCAATGGGTGTATACGCAATGGGCAAGAATTCAACACAGAAAAATATAAACATGACGCGAATGAGTAACAGTTTCTCGGGTTATATCTAACCTGCAAACGTCAAATTGTTGCAGAGTGAGGCGACACATACCAGCTCCCAATTCATGACTACAAATTGCCAAGTTTCTCACAGAAGCAACCGGAATCCCGAGATTTAACAAGTCAAGGCCACTGGATCAGAGCCGAGCAACGGCATACAATGGGTGTATACGCAATGGGCAAAAATTCAACACAGAAAAATATAAACGTGACGCGAATGAGTAACATTTTCTCGGGTTATATCTAATCTGCGAACGTCAAACTTGTTGAAGAGTGAGGCGACACATACCAGCTCCCAGTCCATGACTAAAAATTGCCGAGTTTCTCACAGAAGCAGCCGGAAACCAGATATTTAGCAAGTTAAGGCTATTGGACCAAAGCCGAGTAAGGGCATTCAATGGGTGTATACGCAATGGGCAAGAATTCAACACAGAAAAATATAAACTTGATACGAATGAGTAACAGTTTCTCGGGTTATATCTAACCTGCAAACGTCAAATTGTTGCAGAGTGAGGCGACACATACCAGCTCCCAATCCATGACTAAAAATTGACAAGTTTCTCACAGAAGCAACTGGAATCCCGAGATGTAACAAGTCAAGGCCACTGGATCAGAGCCGAGCAAGGGCATTCAATGGGTGTATACGCAATGGGCAAAAATTCAACACATAAAAATATAAACATGATGCGAATGAGTAACAGTTTCTCGGGTTATATCTAACCTGCAAACGTCAAATTGTTGCAGAGTGAAGCGACACCTACCAGCTCCCAATCCAAGACTAAAAATTGCCGAGTTTCTCACAGAAGCAACCGGAATCCCGAGATTTAACACGTCAAGGCCACTGGATCAGAGCCCAGCACGGGCATTCAATGGGTGTATACGCAATAGGCAAGAATTCAATACAGAAAAATATAAACATGATGCGAATGAGTAACAGTTTCTCGGGTTATATCTAACCTGCAAACGTCAAATTGTTGCAGAGTGAGGCGAAACATACCAGCTCCCAATCCATGACTAAACATTGACAAGTTTCTCACAGAAGCAACCGGAATCCCGAGATTTATTAAGTCAAGGCCACTGGATCAGACCCGAGCCAGGGCATTCAATGGGTGTATACGCAATGGGAAATAATTCAACACAGAAAAATATAAACATGATGCGAATGAGTAACATTTTCTCGGGTTATATATAACCTGCAAACGTCAAATTGTTGCAGAGTGAGGCGACACATACCAGCTCCCAATCCATGACTACAAATAGCGAAGTTTCTCACAGCAGCAGCCGGAAACCAGAGATTGAACAAGTCAAGGTCACTGGATCAGACCCGAGCCAGGGCATTCAATGGGTGTATACGCAATGGGCAATAATTCAACACAGAAAAGTATAAACATGATGCGAATGAGTAACAGTTTCTCGGGTTATATCTAACCTGCAAACGTCAAACTTGTTGCAGAGTGAGGTGACACATACCAGCTCCCAATCCATGACTAAAAATTGCCGAGTTTCTCACACAAGCAGCCGGAAACCCGAGATTTAACAAGTCAAGGCCATTGGATCAGAGCCGAGCAAGGGCATTCAATGGGTGTATACGCGGGGGGTAAGAATTCAACACAGAATAATATAAACATGATGCGAATGAGTAACATTTTCTCGGGTTATATATAACCTGCAAACGTCAAATTGTTGCAGAGTGAGGCGACACATACCAGCTCCCAATCCATGACTACAAATAGCGAAGTTTCTCACAGCAGCAGCCGGAAACCAGAGATTGAACAAGTCAAGGTCACTGGATCAGACCCGAGCCAGGGCATTCAATGGGTGTATACGCAATGGGCAATAATTCAACACAGAAAAGTATAAACATGATGCGAATGAGTAACAGTTTCTCGGGTTATATCTAACCTGCAAACGTCAAACTTGTTGCAGAGTGAGGTGACACATACCAGCTCCCAATCCATGACTAAAAATTGCCGAGTTTCTCACACAAGCAGCCGGAAACCCGAGATTTAACAAGTCAAGGCCATTGGATCAGAGCCGAGCAAGGGCATTCAATGGGTGTATACGCGGGGGGTAAGAATTCAACACAGAATAATATAAACATGATGCGAATGAGTAACCGTTTTCTCGGGTTATATCTAACCTGCAAACGTCAAATTGTTGAAGAGTGAGGCGACACATACCAGCTCCCAATCTATGACTAAAAATTGACAAGTTTCTCACAGAAGCAACCGGAATCCCGAGATTTAACAAGTCAAGGCCACTGGATCAAGGGCAAGGGCATTCAATGGGTGTATACGCGATGGGGGTAAGAATTCAACACAGAATAATATAAACATGATGCGAATGAGTAACCGTTTTCTCGGGTTATATCTAACCTGCAAACGTCAAATTGTTGAAGAGTGAGGCGACACATACCAGCTCCCAATCTATGACTAAAAATTGACAAGTTTCTCACAGAAGCAACCGGAATCCCGAGATGTAACAAGTCAAGGCCATTGGATCAGAGCCGAGCAAGGGCATTCAATGGGTGTATACGCAATGGGCAAGAATTTAACACATAAAAATATAAACATGATGCGAATGAATAACAGTTTCTCGGGTTATATCTAACCTGCAAACGTCAAATTGTTGCAGAGTGAGGCGACACATACCAGCTCCCAATCCATGACTAAAAAATGACAAGTTTCTGACAGAAGCAGCCGCAAACCCGATATTTAGCAAGTTAAGGCTATTGGACCAGAGCCAAGTAAGGGCATTCAATGGGTGTATACGCAATGGGCAAGAATTCAACACAGAAAAATATAAACTTGATGCGAATGAGTAACAGTTTCTCGGGTTATATCTAACCTGCAAACGTCAAATTGTTGCAGAGTGAGGCGACACATACCAGCTCCCAATCCATGACTAAAAATTGACAAGTTTCTCACAGAAGCAGCCGGAAACCCGATATTTAGCAAGTTAAGGCTATTGGACCAGAGCCGAGTAAGGGCATTCAATGGGTGTATACGCAATGGGCAAGAATTCAACACAGAAAAATATAAACTTGATGCAAATGAGTAACAGTTTCTCGGGTTATATCTAACCTGCAAACGTCAAATTGTTGCAGAGTGAGGCGACACATACCAGCTCCCAATCCATGACTAACAATTGACAAGTTTCTCACAGAAGCAACCGGAATCCCGAGATGTAACAAGTCAAGGCCACTGGATCAGAGCCGAGCAAGGGCATTCAATGGGTGTATACGCAATGGGCAAGAATTCAACACAGAAAAATATAAACATGATGCGGATGAGTAACTTTTTATCGGGTTATATCTAACCTGCAAACGTCAAATTGTTGCAGAGTGAGGCGACACATACCAGCTCCCAATCCATGACTAAAAATTGCCGAGTTTCTCACACAAGCAGCCGGAAACCCGAGATTTAACAAGTCAAGGCCACTGGATCAGAGCCGAGCAACGGCATACAATGGGTGTATACGCAATGGGCAAAAATTCAACACAGACAAATATAAACATGATGCGGATGAGTAACTTTTTATCGGGTTATATCTAACCTGCAAACGTCAAATTGTTGCAGAGTAAGGCGACACATACCAGCTCCCAATCCATGACTAAAAATTAACAAGTTTCTCACAGAAGCAACCGGAATACCGAGATTTAACAAGTCAATGCCACTGGATCAGACCCGAGCCAGGGCATTCAATGGGTGTATACGCAGGGGGTAAGAATTCAACACAGAATAATATAAACATGATGCGAATGAGTAACCGTTTTGTCGGGTTATATCTAACCTGCAAACGTCAAATTGTTGAAGAGTGAGGCGACACATACCAGCTCCCAATCTATGACTAAAAATTGACAAGTTTCTCACAGAAGCAACCGGAATATCGAGATGTAACAAGTCAAGGCCATTGGATCAGAGCCGAGCAAGGGCATTCAATGGGTGTATACGCAATTGGCAAGAATTTAACACATAAAAATATAAACATGATGCGAATGAATAACAGTTTCTCGGGTTATATCTAACCTGCAAACGTCAAATTGTTGCAGAGTGAGGCGACACATACCAGCTCCCAATCCATGACTAAAAAATGACAAGTTTCTCACAGAAGCAGCCGCAAACCCGATATTTAGCAAGTTAAGGCTATTGGACCAGAGCCGAGTAAGGGCATTCAATGGGTGTATACGCAATGGGCAAGAATTCAACACAGAATAATATAAACATGATGCGAATGAGTAACAGTTTCTCGGGTTATATCTAACCACCTGCAAACGTCAAATTGTTGCAGAGTGAGGCGACACATACCAGCTCCCAATCCGTGACTAAAAATTGCCGAGTTTCTCACACAAGCAGCCGGAAACCCGAGATTTAACAAGTCAAGGCCACTGGATCAGAGCCGAGCAAGGGCATTCAATGGGTGTATAGGCAGGGGGTAAGAATTCAACACAGAAAAATATAAACATGATGCGAATGAGTAACAGTTTCTCGAGTTATATCTAACCTGCAAACGTCAGATTGTTGCAGAGTGAGGCGACACATACCAGCTCCCAATCCATGACTAAAAATTGACAAGTTTCTCACAGAAGCAACCGGAATCCCGAGATGTAACAAGTCAAGGCCATTGGATCAGAGCCGAGCAAGGGCATTCAATGGGTGTATACGCAATGGGCAAGAATTCAACACAGAAAAATATAAACTTGATGCAAATGAGTAACAGTTTCTCGGGTTATATCTAACCTGCAAACGTCAAATTGTTGCAGAGTGAGGCGACACATACCAGCTCCCAATCCATGACTAACAATTGACAAGTTTCTCACAGAAGCAACCGGAATCCCGAGATGTAACAAGTCAAGGCCACTGGATCAGAGCCGAGCAAGGGCATTCAATGGGTGTATACGCAATGGGCAAGAATTCAACACAGAAAAATATAAACATGATGCGGATGAGTAACTTTTTATCGGGTTATATCTAACCTGCAAACGTCAAATTGTTGCAGAGTGAGGCGACACATACCAGCTCCCAATCCATGACTAAAAATTGCCGAGTTTCTCACACAAGCAGCCGGAAACCCGAGATTTAACAAGTCAAGGCCACTGGATCAGAGCCGAGCAACGGCATACAATGGGTGTATACGCAATGGGCAAAAATTCAACACAGACAAATATAAACATGATGCGGATGAGTAACTTTTTATCGGGTTATATCTAACCTGCAAACGTCAAATTGTTGCAGAGTAAGGCGACACATACCAGCTCCCAATCCATGACTAAAAATTAACAAGTTTCTCACAGAAGCAACCGGAATACCGAGATTTAACAAGTCAATGCCACTGGATCAGACCCGAGCCAGGGCATTCAATGGGTGTATACGCAGGGGGTAAGAATTCAACACAGAATAATATAAACATGATGCGAATGAGTAACCGTTTTGTCGGGTTATATCTAACCTGCAAACGTCAAATTGTTGAAGAGTGAGGCGACACATACCAGCTCCCAATCTATGACTAAAAATTGACAAGTTTCTCACAGAAGCAACCGGAATATCGAGATGTAACAAGTCAAGGCCATTGGATCAGAGCCGAGCAAGGGCATTCAATGGGTGTATACGCAATTGGCAAGAATTTAACACATAAAAATATAAACATGATGCGAATGAATAACAGTTTCTCGGGTTATATCTAACCTGCAAACGTCAAATTGTTGCAGAGTGAGGCGACACATACCAGCTCCCAATCCATGACTAAAAAATGACAAGTTTCTCACAGAAGCAGCCGCAAACCCGATATTTAGCAAGTTAAGGCTATTGGACCAGAGCCGAGTAAGGGCATTCAATGGGTGTATACGCAATGGGCGAGAATTCAACACAGAAAAATATAAACTTGATGCGAATGAGTAACAGTTTCTCGGGTTATATCTAACCTGCAAACGTCAAATTGTTGCAGAGTGAGGCGACACATACCAGCTCCCAATCCATGACTAAAAATTGACAAGTTTCTCACAGAAGCAGCCGGAAACCCGATATTTAGCAAGTTAAGGCTATTGGACCAGAGCCGAGTAAGGGCATTCAATGGGTGTATACGCAATGGGCAAGAATTCAACACAGAAAAATATAAACTTGATGCAAATGAGTAACAGTTTCTCGGGTTATATCTAACCTGCAAACGTCAAATTGTTGCAGAGTGAGGCGACACATACCAGCTCCCAATCCATGACTAACAATTGACAAGTTTCTCACAGAAGCAACCGGAATCCCGAGATGTAACAAGTCAAGGCCACTGGATCAGAGCCGAGCAAGGGCATTCAATGGGTGTATACGCAATGGGCAAGAATTCAACACAGAAAAATATAAACATGATGCGGATGAGTAACTTTTTATCGGGTTATATCTAACCTGCAAACGTCAAATTGTTGCAGAGTGAGGCGACACATACCAGCTCCCAATCCATGACTAAAAATTGCCGAGTTTCTCACACAAGCAGCCGGAAACCCGAGATTTAACAAGTCAAGGCCACTGGATCAGAGCCGAGCAACGGCATACAATGGGTGTATACGAAATGGGCAAAAATTCAACACAGACAAATATAAACGTGACGCGAATGAGTAACATTTTCTCGGGTTATATCTAATCTGCGAACGTCAAACTTGTTGCAGAGTGAGGCGACACATACCAGCTCCCAATCCATGACTAAAAAATGACAAGTTTCTGACAGAAGCAGCCGCAAACCCGATATTTAGCAAGTTAAGGCTATTGGACCAGAGCCGAGTAAGGGCATTCAATGGGTGTATACGCAATGGGCAAGAATTCAACACAGAAAAATATAAACTTGATGCGAATGAGTAACAGTTTCTCGGGTTATATCTAACCTGCAAACGTCAAATTGTTGCAGAGTGAGGCGACACATACCAGCTCCCAATCCATGACTAAAAATTGACAAGTTTCTCACAGAAGCAGCCGGAAACCCGATATTTAGCAAGTTAAGGCCACTGGATCAGAGCCGAGCAAGGGCATTCAATGGGTGTATACGCAGGGGGTAAGAATTCAACACAGAAACATATAAACATGATGCGAATGAGTAACATTTTCTCGGGTTATATCTAATCTGCGAACGTCAAACTTGTTGCAGAGTGAGGCGACACATACATGCTCCAAATCATGACTAAACATTGCCAAGTTTTCCACAGAAGCAACTGGAATCCTGAGATTTAACAAATCAAGGCCACTGGATCAGAGCCGAGCAAGGGCATTCAATGGGTGTATACGCAATGGGCAAGAATTCAACACAGACAAATAAAAAACATGAAGCGAATGAGTAACACTTTCTCGGGTAATATCTATCCTGCGAACGTCAAACTTGTTGAAGAGTGAGACGACACAAACGAGCTCCAAATCATGACTAAACATTGCCAAGTTTCCCACAAAAGCGACCGGAATCTCGAGATTTAACAAGTCAAGGCCACTAGATCAGAGCCGAGCAAGGGCATTTAATGGGTGTATACGCAATAGGCAAGAATTCAACACAGAAAATATAAACATGATGCGAATGAGTAACAGTTTCTCGGGTTATATCTAACCTGCAAACGTCACATTGTTGCAGAATGAGGCGACACATACCAGCTCCCAATCCATGACTAAAAATTGACAAGTTTCTCACAGAAGCAACCGGAATCCAGAGATTTAGCAAGTTAAGGCCACTGGATCGGAACCTAGCAAGGGCATTTAACTGGTGTATACGCAATGGGCAAGAATTCAATACAGAAAAAAATAAACATGATGCGAATGAGTAATATATTATCGGGTTATATCTAACCTGCGAACTTGTTGAAGAGTGAGTCGACACATACCAGCTCCCAATCCATGACTAAAACTTGACAAGTTTCTCACAGAAGCAACCGGAATCCCGATATTTAACAAGTCAATGCCACTAGATCAGCGCCGAGCAAGGGTATTCAATGGCTGTATACGCAATAGGCAAGAATTCAATACAGAAAAATATAAACATGATGCGAATGAGTAACATTTTCTTGAGTTATATCTAACCTGCGAATGTCAAACTTGTTGCAGAGTGAGGCAACACATACCAGCTCCCAATCCATGACTAAAAATTGACAAGTTTCTCACAGAAGCAACCGGAATGCCGAGATTTAACAAGTCAAGGCCACTGGATCAAGAGCAAGGGCATTCAATGGGTGTATACGCACTGGGTAAGAATTCAACAATATAATAATATAAACATGATGCGAATGACTAACCGTTTTCTCGGGTTATATCTAATCTACGAACGTCAAACTTGTTGCAGAGTGAGGCGACACATACCAGCCCCCAATCCATGACTAACAATTGACAAGTTTCTCACAGAAGCAGCCGGAAACCAGATATTTAGCAAGTTAAGGCCTTTGGATCAGAGCCGAGCAAGGACATTGACTGGGTGTATACGCAATGGGCAAGAATTCAACACAGAAAAATATAAACATGATGCGAATGAGTAACAGTTTCTGGGGTTATATCTAACCTGCAAACGTCAAATTGTTGCAGAGTGAGGCGACACATGCCAGCTCCCAATCCATGACTAAAATTTGACAAGTTTCTCACAGAAGCAACCGGAATCCCGAGATTTAACAAGTCAAGGCCACTGGATCAGAGCCGAGCAAGGGCATTCAATGGGTGTATACGCAGGGGGTAAGAATTCAACACAGAAACATATAAATATGATGCGAATGAGTAACATTTTCTCGGGTTATATCTAATCTGCGAACGTCAAACTTGTTGCAGAGTGAGGCGACACATACCAGCTCCAAATCCATGAATACAAATTGCCGAGTTTCTCACAGAGGCAACCGGAATCCGGAGATTGAACAAGTCAAGGCCACTGGATCAGAGCCGAGCAAGGGCATTCAATGGGTGTATACGCACTGGGTAAGAATTCAACACAGACAAATATAAACATGATGCGAATGAGTAACAGTTTCTCGGGTTATATCTAACCTGCAAACGTCAAATTGTTGCAGAGTGAGGCGACACATACCAGCTCCCAATCCATCACTAAAAATTGCCGAGTTTCTCACAGAAGCAGCCGGAAACCCGATATTTAGCAAGTTAAGGCTATTGGACCAAAGCCGAGTAAGGGCATTCAATGGGTGTATACGCAATGGGCAAGAATTCAACACAGAAAAATATAAACTTGATGCGAATGAGTAACAGTTTCTCGGGTTATATCTAACCTGCAAACGTCAAATTGTTGCAGAGTGAGGCGACACATACCAGCTCCCAATCCATGACTAAAAATTGACAAGTTTCTCACAGAAGCAGCCGGAAACCCGATATTTAGCAAGTTAAGGCTATTGGACCAGAGCCGAGTAAGGGCATTCAATGGGTGTATACGCAATGGGCAAGAATTCCACACAGAAAAATATAAACTTGTTGCGAATGAGTAACAGTTTCTCGGGTTATATCTAACCTGCAAACATCAAATTGTTGCAGAGTGAGGCGACACATACCAGCTCCCAATCCATGACTAAAAATTGACAAGTTTCTCACAGAAGCAGCCGGAAACCCGATATTTAGCAAGTTAAGGCTATTGGACCAGAGCCGAGTAAGGGCATTCAATAGGTGTATACGCAATGGGCAAGAATTCAACACATAAAAATATAAACATGATGCGAATGAGTAACATTTTCTCGGGTTATATCTAATCTACGAACGTCAAACTTGTTGCAGAGTGAGGCGACACATACCAGCCCCCAATCCATGACTAACAATTGACAAGTTTCTCACAGAAGCAGCCGGAAACCCGATATTTAGCAAGTTAAGGCTATTGGACCAGAGCCGAGTAAGGGCATTCAATGGGTGTATACGCAATGGGCAAGAATTCCACACAGAAAAATATAAACTTGATGCGAATGAGTAACAGTTTCTCGGGTTATATCTAACCTGCAAACATCAAATTGTTGCAGAGTGAGGCGACACATACCAGCTCCGAATCCATGACTAAAAATTGACAAGTTTCTCACAGAAGCAGCCGGAAACCCGATATTTAGCAAGTTAAGGCTATTGGACCAGAACCGATTAAGGGCATTCAATAGGTGTATACGCAATGGGCAAGAATTCAACACATAAAAATATAAACATGATGCGAATGAGTAACAGTTTCTCGGGTTATATCTAACCTGCAAACGTCAAATTGTTGCAGAGTGAGGCGACACATACCAGCTCCCAATCCATGACTAAAAATTGACAAGTTTCTCACAGAAGCAGCCGGAAACCCGATATTTAGCAAGTTAAGGCTATTGGACCAGAGCCGCGTAAGGGCATTCAATGGGTGTATACGCAATGGGCAAGAATTCCACACAGAAAAATATAAACTTGATGCGAATGAGTAACAGTTTCTCGGGTTATATCTAACCTGCAAACATCAAATTGTTGCAGAGTGAGGCGACACATACCAGCTCCCAATCCATGACTAAAAATTGACAAGTTTCTCACAGAAGCAGCCGGAAACCCGATATTTAGCAAGTTAAGGCTATTGGACCAGAACCGATTAAGGGCATTCAATAGGTGTATACGCAATGGGCAAGAATTCAACACATAAAAATATAAACATGATGCGAATGAGTAACAGTTTCTCGGGTTATATCTAACCTGCAAACGTCAAATTGTTGCAGAGTGAGGCGACACATGCCAGCTCCCAATCCATGACTAAAATTTGACAAGTTTCTCACAGAAGCAACCGGAATCCCGAGATTTAACAAGTCAAGGCCACTGGATCAGAGCCGAGCAAGGGCATTCAATGGGTGTATACGCAGGGGGTAAGAATTAAACACAGAAACATATAAACATGATGCGAATGAGTAACATTTTCTCGGGTTATATCTAATCTGCGAACGTCAAACTTGTTGCAGAGTGAGGCGACACATACCAGCTCCAAATCCATGAATACAAATTGCCGAGTTTCTTACAGAAGCAACCGGAATCCGGAGATTGAACAAGTCAAGGCCACTGGATCAGAGCCGAGCAAGGGCATTCAATGGGTGTATACGCACTGGGTAAGAATTCAACACAGACAAATATAAACATGATGCGAATGAGTAACATTTTCTCGAGTTATATATAACCTGCGAACGTGAAGCTTGTTGAAGAGTGAGTCGACACATACCAGCTCCAAATCCATGAATAAAAATTGCCGAGTTTCTCACAGCAGCAGCCGGAAACCCGAGATTTAACAAGTCAAGGCCATTGGATCAGAGCCGAGCAAGGGCATTCAATGGGTGTATACGCAATGGGCAAGAATTCAACACAGAAAAAATATAAACTTGATGCAAATGAGTAACAGTTTCTCGGGTTATATCTAACCTGCAAACATCAAATTGTTGCAGAGTGAGGCGACACATACCAGCTCCCAATCCATGACTAAAAATTGACAAGTTTCTCACAGAAGCAACCGGAATCCCGAGATGTAACAAGTGAAGGCTATTGGACCAGAGCCGAGTAAGGGCATTCAATAGGTGTATACGCAATGGGCAAGAATTCAACACAGAAACATATAAACTTGATGCGAATTAGTAACAGTTTCTCGGGTTATATCTAACCTGCAAACGTCAAATTGTTGCAGAGTGAGGCGACACATACCAGCTCCCAATCCATGACTAAAAATTGACAAGTTTCTCACAGAAGCAGCCGGAAACCCGATATTTAGCAAGTTAAGGCTATTGGACCAGAGCCGAGTAAGGGCATTCAATGGGTGTATACGCAATGGGCAAGAATTCAACACAGAGAAATATAAACTTGATGCAAATGAGTAACAGTTTCTCGGGTTATATCTAACCTGCAAACGTCAAATTGTTGCAGAGTGAGGCGACACATACCAGCTCCCAATCCATGACTAAAAATTGACAAGTTTCTCACAGAAGCAACCGAAATCCCGAGATGTAACAAGTCAAGGCCACTGGATCAGAGCCGAGCAACGGCATACAATGGGTGTATACGCAATGGGCAAAAATTCAACACAGAAAAATATAAACGTGCCGCGAATGAGTAACATTTTCTCGGGTTATATCTAATCTGCGAACGTCAAACTTGTTGAAGAGTGAGGCGACACATACCAGCTCCAAATCCATGAATACAAATTGCCGAGTTTCTCACAGAAGCAACCGGAATCCGGAGATTGAACAAGTCAAGGCCACTGGATCAGAGCCGAGCAAGGGCATTCAATGGGTGTATACGCACTGGGTAAGAATTCAACACAGACAAATATAAACATGATGCGAATGAGTAACAGTTTCTCGGGTTATATCTAACCTGCAAACGTCAAATTGTTGCAGAGTGAGGCGACACATACCAGCTCCCAATCCATGACTAAAAATTGCCGAGTTTCTCACAAGAGCAGCCGGAAACCCGATATTTAGCAAGTTAAGGCTATTGGACCAAAGCCGAGTAAGGGCATTCAATGGGTGTATACGCAATGGGCAAGAATTCCACACAGAAAAATATAAACTTGATGCGAATGAGTAACAGTTTCTCGGGTTATATCTAACCTGCAAACATCAAATTGTTGCAGAGTGAGGCGACACATACCAGCTCCCAATCCATGACTAAAAATTGACAAGTTTCTCACAGAAGCAGCCGGAAACCCGATATTTAGCAAGTTAAGGCTATTGGACCAGAGCCGAGTAAGGGCATTCAATAGGTGTATACGCAATGGGCAAGAATTCAACACATAAAAATATAAACATGATGCGAATGAGTAACATTTTCTCGGGTTATATCTAATCTACGAACGTCAAACTTGTTGCAGAGTGAGGCGACACATACCATCCCCCAATCCATGACTAACAATTGACAAGTTTCTTACAGAAGCAACCGGAATCCGGAGATTGAACAAGTCAAGGCCACTGGATCAGAGCCGAGCAAGGGCATTCAATGGGTGTATACGCACTGGGTAAGAATTCAACACAGACAAATATAAACATGATGCGAATGAGTAACATTTTCTCGAGTTATATATAACCTGCGAACGTGAAGCTTGTTGAAGAGTGAGTCGACACATACCAGCTCCAAATCCATGAATAAAAATTGCCGAGTTTCTCACAGCAGCAGCCGGAAACCCGAGATTTAACAAGTCAAGGCCATTGGATCAGAGCCGAGCAAGGGCATTCAATGGGTGTATACGCAATGGGCAAGAATTCAACACAGAAAAAATATAAACTTGATGCAAATGAGTAACAGTTTCTCGGGTTATATCTAACCTGCAAACATCAAATTGTTGCAGAGTGAGGCGACACATACCAGCTCCCAATCCATGACTAAAAATTGACAAGTTTCTCACAGAAGCAACCGGAATCCCGAGATGTAACAAGTGAAGGCTATTGGACCAGAGCCGAGTAAGGGCATTCAATAGGTGTATACGCAATGGGCAAGAATTCAACACAGAAACATATAAACTTGATGCGAATTAGTAACAGTTTCTCGGGTTATATCTAACCTGCAAACGTCAAATTGTTGCAGAGTGAGGCGACACATACCAGCTCCCAATCCATGACTAAAAATTGACAAGTTTCTCACAGAAGCAGCCGGAAACCCGATATTTAGCAAGTTAAGGCTATTGGACCAGAGCCGAGTAAGGGCATTCAATGGGTGTATACGCAATGGGCAAGAATTCAACACAGAGAAATATAAACTTGATGCAAATGAGTAACAGTTTCTCGGGTTATATCTAACCTGCAAACGTCAAATTGTTGCAGAGTGAGGCGACACATACCAGCTCCCAATCCATGACTAAAAATTGACAAGTTTCTCACAGAAGCAACCGAAATCCCGAGATGTAACAAGTCAAGGCCACTGGATCAGAGCCGAGCAACGGCATACAATGGGTATATACGCAATGGGCAAAAATTCAACACAGAAAAATATAAACGTGCCGCGAATGAGTAACATTTTCTCGGGTTATATCTAATCTGCGAACGTCAAACTTGTTGAAGAGTGAGGCGACACATACCAGCTCCAAATCCATGAATACAAATTGCCGAGTTTCTCACAGAAGCAACCGGAATCCGGAGATTGAACAAGTCAAGGCCACTGGATCAGAGCCGAGCAAGGGCATTCAATGGGTGTATACGCACTGGGTAAGAATTCAACACAGACAAATATAAACATGATGCGAATGAGTAACAGTTTCTCGGGTTATATCTAACCTGCAAACGTCAAATTGTTGCAGAGTGAGGCGACACATACCAGCTCCCAATCCATGACTAAAAATTGCCGAGTTTCTCACAAGAGCAGCCGGAAACCCGATATTTAGCAAGTTAAGGCTATTGGACCAAAGCCGAGTAAGGGCATTCAATGGGTGTATACGCAATGGGCAAGAATTCCACACAGAAAAATATAAACTTGATGCGAATGAGTAACAGTTTCTCGGGTTATATCTAACCTGCAAACATCAAATTGTTGCAGAGTGAGGCGACACATACCAGCTCCCAATCCATGACTAAAAATTGACAAGTTTCTCACAGAAGCAGCCGGAAACCCGATATTTAGCAAGTTAAGGCTATTGGACCAGAGCCGAGTAAGGGCATTCAATAGGTGTATACGCAATGGGCAAGAATTCAACACATAAAAATATAAACATGATGCGAATGAGTAACATTTTCTCGGGTTATATCTAATCTACGAACGTCAAACTTGTTGCAGAGTGAGGCGACACATACCAGCCCCCAATCCATGACTAACAATTGACAAGTTTCTCACAGAAGCAGCCGGAAACCCGATATTTAGCAAGTTAGGGCTATTGGACCAGAGCCGAGTAAGGGCATTCAATGGGTGTATACGCAATGGGCAAGAATTCAACACAGAATAATATAAACATGATGCGAATGAGTAACAGTTTCTCGGGTTATATCTAACCTGCAAACGTCAAATTGTTGCAGAGTGAGGCGAAACATACCAGCTCCCAATCCATGACTAAACATTGACAAGTTTCTCACAGAAGCAACCGGAATCCCGAGATTTATTAAGTCAAGGCCACTGGATCAGACCCGAGCCAGGGCATTCAATGGGTGTATACGCAATGGGAAATAATTCAACACAGAAAAATATAAACATGATGCGAATGAGTAACATTTTCTCGGGTTATATATAACCTGCAAACGTCAAATTGTTGCAGAGTGAAGCGAAACATACCAGCTCCCAATCCATGACTACAAATTGCCAAGTTTCTCACAGAAGGAACCGGAATCCCGAGATTTAACACGTCAAGGCCACTGGATCAGAGCCGAGCACGGGCATTCAATGGGTGTATACGCAATAGGCAAGAATTCAATACAGAAAAATATAAACATGATGCGAATGAGTAACAGTTTCTCGGGTTATATCTAACCTGCAAACGTCAAATTGTTGCAGAGTGAGGCGAAACATACCAGCTCCCAATCCATGACTAAACATTGAAAAGTTTCTCACAGAAGCAACCGGAAACCCGATATTTAGCAAGTTAAGGCTATTGGACCAGAACCGAGTAAGGGCATTCAATGGGTGTATACGCAATGGGCAAGAATTCAACACATAAAAATATAAACATGATGCGAATGAGTAACATTTTCTCGGGTTATATCTAATCTACGAACGTCAAACTTGTTGCAGAGTGAGGCGACACATATACCAGCCCCCAATCCATGACTAACAATTGACAAGTTTCTCACAGAAGCAGCCGGAAACCAGAGATTTAGCAAGTTAAGGCCTTTGGATCAGAGCCGAGCAAGGACATTTACTGGGTGTATACGCAATGGGCAAGAATTCAACACAGAAAAATATAAACATGATGCGAATGAGTAACAGTTTCTCGGGTTATATCTAACCTGCAAACGTCAAATTGTTGCAGAGTGAGGCGACACATGCCAGCTCCCAATCCATGACTAAAATTTGACAAGTTTCTCACAGAAGCAACCGGAATCCGGAGATTGAACAAGTCAAGGCCACTGGATCAGAGCCGAGTAAGGGCATTCAATGGGTGTATACGCACTGGGTAAGAATTCAACACAGACAAATATAAACATGATGCGAATGAGTAACATTTTCTCGAGTTATATATAACCTGCGAACGTGAAGCTTGTTGAAGAGTGAGTCGACACATACCAGCTCCAAATCCATGAATAAAAATTGCCGAGTTTCTCACAGCAGCAGCCGGAAACCCGAGATTTAACAAGTCAAGGCCATTGGATCAGAGCCGAGCAAGGGCATTCAATGGGTGTATACGCAATGGGCAAGAATTCAACACATAAAAATATAAACATGATGCGAATGAGTAACAGTTTCTCGGGTTATATCTAACCTGCAAACGTCAAATTGTTGCAGAGTGAGGCGACACATACCAGCTCCCAATCCATGACTAAAAAATGACAAGTTTCTCACAGAAGCAACCGGAATCCCGAGATGTAACAAGTCAAGGCCACTGGATCAGAGCCGAGCAACGGCATACAATGGATGTATACGCAATGGGCAAAAATTCAACACAGAAAAATATAAACGTGACGCGAATGAGTAACATTTTCTCGGGTTATATCTAATCTGCGAACGTCAAACTTGTTGAAAAGTGAGGCGACACATACCAGCTCCCAATCCATGACTAAAAATTGCCGAGTTTCTCACAGCAGCAGCCGGAAACCCGAGATTTAACAAGTCAAGGCCATTGGATCAGAGCCGAGCAAGGGCATTCAATGGGTGTATACGCAATGGGCAAGAATTCAACACAGAATAATATAAACATGATGCGAATGAGTAACAGTTTCTCGGGTTATATCTAACCTGCAAACGTCAAATTGTTGCAGAGTGAGGCGACACATACCAGCTCCCAATCCATGACTAAAAATTGACAAGTTTCTCACAGAAGCAGCCGGAAACCCGATATTTAGCAAGTTAAGGCTATTGGACCAGAGCCGAGTAAGGGCATTCAATGGGTGTATACGCAATGGGCAAGAATTCCACACAGAAAAATATAAACTTGATGCGAATGAGTAACAGTTTATCGGGTTATATCTAACCTGCAAACATCAAATTGTTGCAGAGTGAGGCGACACATACCAGCTCCCAATCCATGACTAAAAATTGACAAGTTTCTCACAGAAGCAGCCGGAAACCCGATATTTAGCAAGTTAAGGCCATTGGATCAGAGCCGAGCAAGGGCATTCAATGGGTGTATACGCAATGGGCAAGAATTCAACACATAAAAATATAAACATGATGCGAATGAGTAACAGTTTCTCGGGTTATATCTAACCTGCAAACGTCAAATTGTTGCAGAGTGAGGCGACACATACCAGCTCCCAATCCATGACAAAAAATTGCCGAGTTTCTCACAGAAGCAGCCGGAAACCCGATATTTAGCAAGTTAAGGCTATTGGACCAAAGCCGAGTAAGGGCATTCAATGGGTGTATACGCAATGGACAAGAATTCAACACAGAAAAATATAAACTTGATGCGAATGAGTAACAGTTTCTCGGGTTATATCTAACCTGCAAACGTCAAATTGTTGCAGAGTGAGGCGACACATACCAGCTCCCAATCCATGACTACAAATTGACAAGTTTCTCACAGAAGCAGCCGGAAACCCGATATTTAGCAAGTTAAGGCTATTGGACCAGAGCCGAGTAAGGGCATTCAATGGGTGTATACGCAATGGGCAAGAATTCCACACAGAAAAATATAAACTTGATGCGAATGAGTAACAGTTTATCGGGTTATATCTAACCTGCAAACATCAAATTGTTGCAGAGTGAGGCGACACATACCAGCTCCCAATCCATGACTAAAAATTGACAAGTTTCTCACAGAAGCAGCCGGAAACCCGATATTTAGCAAGTTAAGGCCATTGGATCAGAGCCGAGCAAGGGCATTCAATGGGTGTATACGCAATGGGCAAGAATTCAACACATAAAAATATAAACATGATGCGAATGAGTAACAGTTTCTCGGGTTATATCTAACCTGCAAACGTCAAATTGTTGCAGAGTGAGGCGACACATACCAGCTCCCAATCCATGACTAAAAAATGACAAGTTTCTCACAGAAGCAGCCGCAAACCCGATATTTAGCAAGTTAAGGCTATTGGACCAGAGCCGAGTAAGGGCATTCAATAGGTGTATACGCAATGGGCAATAATTCAACACAGAGAAATATAAACTTGATGCAAATGAGTAACAGTTTCTCGGGTTATATCTAACCTGCAAACGTCAAATTGTTGCAGAGTGAGGCGACACATACCAGCTCCCAATCCATGACTAAAAATTGTCGAGTTTCTCACAGCAGCAGCCGGAAACCCGAGATTTAACAAGTCAAGGCCATTGGATCAGAGCCGAGCAAGGGCATTCAATGGGTGTATACGCAATGGGCAAGAATTCAACACAGAATAATATAAACATGATGCGAATGAGTAACAGTTTCTCGGGTTATATCTAACCACCTGCAAACGTCAAATTGTTGCAGAGTGAGGCGACACATACCAGCTCCCAATCCGTGACTAAAAATTGCCGAGTTTCTCACACAAGCAGCCGGAAACCCGAGATTTAACAAGTCAAGGCCACTGGATCAGAGCCGAGCAAGGGCATTCAATGGGTGTATAGGCAGGGGGTAAGAATTCAACACAGAAAAATATAAACATGATGCGAATGAGTAACAGTTTCTCGAGTTATATCTAACCTGCAAACGTCAAATTGTTGCAGAGTGAGGCGACACATACCAGCTCCCAATCCATGACTAAAAATTGACAAGTTTCTCACAGAAGCAACCGGAATCCCGAGATGTAACAAGTCAAGGCCATTGGATCAGAGCCGAGCAAGGGCATTCAATGGGTGTATACGCAATGGGCAAGAATTCAACACAGAGAAATATAAACTTGATGCAAATGAGTAACAGTTTCTCGGGTTATATCTAACCTGCAAACGTCAAATTGTTGCAGAGTGAGGCGACACATACCAGCTCCCAATCCATGACTAAAAATTGACAAGTTTCTCACAGAAGCAACCGGAATCCCGAGATGTAACAAGTCAAGGCCACTGGATCAGAGCCGAGCAACGGCATACAATGGGTGTATATACGCAATGGGCAAAAATTCAACACAGAAAAATATAAACGTGACGCGAATGAGTAACATTTTCTCGGGTTATATCTAATCTGCGAACGTCAAACTTGTTGAAGAGTGAGGCGACACATACCAGCTCCCAATCCATGACTAAAAATTGCCGAGTTTCTCACAGCAGCAGCCGGAAACCCGAGATTTAACAAGTCAAGGCCATTGGATCAGAGCCGAGCAAGGGCATTCAATGGGTGTATACGCAATGGGCAAGAATTCAACACAGAATAATATAAACATGATGCGAATGAGTAACAGTTTCTCGGGTTATATCTAACCTGCAAACGTCAAATTGTTGCAGAGTGAGGCGACACATACCAGCTCCCAATCCATGACTAAAAATTGACAAGTTTCTCACAGAAGCAACCGGAATCCCGAGATGTAACAAGTCAAGGCCACTGGATCAGAGCCGAGCAAGGGCATTCAATGGGTGTATAGGCAGGGGGTAAGAATTCAACACAGAAAAATATAAACATGATGCGAATGAGTAACAGTTTCTCGAGTTATATCTAACCTGCAAACGTCAAATTGTTGCAGAGTGAGGCGACACATACCAGCTCCCAATCCATGACTAAAAATTGACAAGTTTCTCACAGAAGCAACCGGAATCCCGAGATGTAACAAGTCAAGGCCATTGGATCAGAGCCGAGCAAGGGCATTCAATGGGTGTATACGCAATGGGCAAGAATTCAACACAGAGAAATATAAACTTGATGCAAATGAGTAACAGTTTCTCGGGTTATATCTAACCTGCAAACGTCAAATTGTTGCAGAGTGAGGCGACACATACCAGCTCCCAATCCATGACTACAAATTGACAAGTTTCTCACAGAAGCAACCGGAATCCCGAGATGTAACAAGTCAAGGCCACTGGATCAGAGCCGAGCAACGGCATACAATGGGTGTATACGCAATGGGCAAAAATTCAACACAGAAAAATATAAACGTGACGCGAATGAGTAACATTTTCTCGGGTTATATCTAATCTGCGAACGTCAAACTTGTTGAAGAGTGAGGCGACACATACCAGCTCCCAATCCATGACTAAAAATTGCCGAGTTTCTCACAGCAGCAGCCGGAAACCCGAGATTTAACAAGTCAAGGCCATTGGATCAGAGCCGAGCAAGGGCATTCAATGGGTGTATACGCAATGGGCAAGAATTCAACACAGAATAATATAAACATGATGCGAATGAGTAACAGTTTCTCGGGTTATATCTAACCTGCAAACGTCAAATTGTTGCAGAGTGAGGCGACACATACCAGCTCCCAATCCATGACAAAAAATTGCCGAGTTTCTCACAGAAGCAGCCGGAAACCCGATATTTAGCAAGTTAAGGCTATTGGACCAGAGCCGAGTAAGGGCATTCAATAGGTGTATACGCAATGGGCAAGAATTCAACACAGAAACATATAAACTTGATGCGAATTAGTAACAGTTTATCGGGTTATATCTAACCTGCAAACGTCAAATTGTTGCAGAGTGAGGCGACACATACCAGCTCCCAATCCATGACTAAAAATTGACAAGTTTCTCACAGAAGCAGCCGGAAACCCGATATTTAGCAAGTTAAGGCTATTGGACCAGAGCCGAGTAAGGGCATTCAATGGGTGTATACGCAATGGGCAAGAATTCAACACAGAGAAATATAAACTTGATGCAAATGAGTAACAGTTTCTCGGGTTATATCTAACCTGCAAACGTCAAATTGTTGCAGAGTGAGGCGACACATACCAGCTCCCAATCCATGACTAAAAATTGACAAGTTTCTCACAGAAGCAACCGGAATCCCGAGATGTAACAAGTCAAGGCCACTGGATCAGAGCCGAGCAACGGCATACAATGGGTGTATACGCAATGGGCAAAAATTCAACACAGAAAAATATAAACGTGACGCGAATGAGTAACATTTTCTCGGGTTATATCTAATCTGCGAACGTCAAACTTGTTGAAGAGTGAGGCGACACATACCAGCTCCCAATCCATGACTAAAAATTGCCGAGTTTCTCACAGCAGCAGCCGGAAACCCGAGATTTAACAAGTCAAGGCCATTGGATCAGAGCCGAGCAAGGGCATTCAATGGGTGTATACGCAATGGGCAAGAATTCAACACAAAATAATATAAACATGATGCGAATGAGTAACAGTTTCTCGGGTTATATCTAACCTGCAAACGTCAAATTGTTGCAGAGTGAGGCGACACATACCAGCTCCCAATCCATGACAAAAAATTGCCGAGTTTCTCACAGAAGCAGCCGGAAACCCGATATTTAGCAAGTTAAGGCTATTGGACCAGAGCCGAGTAAGGGCATTCAATAGGTGTATACGCAATGGGCAATAATTCAACACAGAAACATATAAACTTGATGCGAATTAGTAACAGTTTCTCGGGTTATATCTAACCTGCAAACGTCAAATTGTTGCAGAGTGAGGCGACACATACCAGCTCCCAATCCATGACTAAAAATTGACAAGTTTCTCACAGAAGCAGCCGGAAACCCGATATTTAGCAAGTTAAGGCTATTGGACCAGAGCCGAGTAAGGGCATTCAATGGGTGTATACGCAATGGGCAAGAATTCAACACAGAGAAATATAAACTTGATGCAAATGAGTAACAGTTTCTCGGGTTATATCTAACCTGCAAACGTCAAATTGTTGCAGAGTGAGGCGACACATACCAGCTCCCAATCCATGACTAAAAATTGACAAGTTTCTCACAGAAGCAACCGGAATCCCGAGATGTAACAAGTCAAGGCCACTGGATCAGAGCCGAGCAACGGCATACAATGGGTGTATACGCAATGGGCAAAAATTCAACACAGAAAAATATAAACGTGACGCGAATGAGTAACATTTTCTCGGGTTATATCTAATCTGCGAACGTCAAACTTGTTGAAGAGTGAGGCGACACATACCAGCTCCCAATCCATGACTAAAAATTGTCGAGTTTCTCACAGCAGCAGCCGGAAACCCGAGATTTAACAAGTCAAGGCCATTGGATCAGAGCCGAGCAAGGGCATTCAATGGGTGTATACGCAATGGGCAAGAATTCAACACAGAATAATATAAACATGATGCAAATGAGTAACAGTTTCTCGGGGTATATCTAACCACCTGCAAACGTCAAATTGTTGCAGAGTGAGGCGACACATACCAGCTCCCAATCCGTGACTAAAAATTGCCGAGTTTCTCACACAAGCAGCCGGAAACCCGAGATTTAACAAGTCAAGGCCACTGGATCAGAGCCGAGCAAGGGCATTCAATGGGTGTATAGGCAGGGGGTAAGAATTCAACACAGAAAAATATAAACATGATGCGAATGAGTAACAGTTTCTCGAGTTATATCTAACCTGCAAACGTCAAATTGTTGCAGAGTGAGGCGACACATACCAGCTCCCAATCCATGACTAAAAATTGACAAGTTTCTCACAGAAGCAACCGGAATCCCGAGATGTAACAAGTCAAGGCCATTGGATCAGAGCCGAGCAAGGGCATTCAATGGGTGTATACGCAATGGGCAAGAATTCAACACAGAGAAATATAAACTTGATGCAAATGAGTAACAGTTTCTCGGGTTATATCTAACCTGCAAACGTCAAATTGTTGCAGAGTGAGGCGACACATACCAGCTCCCAATCCATGACTAAAAATTGACAAGTTTCTCACAGAAGCAACCGTAATCCCGAGATGTAACAAGTCAAGGCCACTGGATCAGAGCCGAGCAACGGCATACAATGGGTGTATACGCAATGGGCAAAAATTCAACACAGAAAAATATAAACGTGACGCGAATGAGTAACATTTTCTCGGGTTATATCTAATCTGCGAACGTCAAACTTGTTGAAGAGTGAGGCGACACATACCAGCTCCCAATCCATGACTAAAAATTGCCGAGTTTCTCACAGCAGCAGCCGGAAACCCGAGATTTAACAAGTCAAGGCCATTGGATCAGAGCCGAGCAAGGGCATTCAATGGGTGTATACGCAATGGGCAAGAATTCAACACAGAATAATATAAACATGATGCGAATGAGTAACAGTTTCTCGGGTTATATCTAACCTGCAAACGTCAAATTGTTGCAGAGTGAGGCGACACATACCAGCTCCCAATCCATGACAAAAAATTGCCGAGTTTCTCACAGAAGCAGCCGGAAACCCGATATTTAGCAAGTTAAGGCTATTGGACCAGAGCCGAGTAAGGGCATTCAATAGGTGTATACGCAATGGGCAAGAATTCAACACAGAAACATATAAACTTGATGCGAATTAGTAACAGTTTATCGGGTTATATCTAACCTGCAAACGTCAAATTGTTGCAGAGTGAGGCGACACATACCAGCTCCCAATCCATGACTAACAATTGACAAGTTTCTCACAGAAGCAGCCGGAAACCCGATATTTAGCAAGTTAAGGCTATTGGACCAGAGCCGAGTAAGGGCATTCAATGGGTGTATACGCAATGGGCAAGAATTCAACACAGAGAAATATAAACTTGATGCAAATGAGTAACAGTTTCTCGGGTTATATCTAACCTGCAAACGTCAAATTGTTGCAGAGTGAGGCGACACATACCAGCTCCCAATCCATGACTAAAAATTGACAAGTTTCTCACAGAAGCAACCGGAATTCCGAGATGTAACAAGTCAAGGCCACTGGATCAGAGCCGAGCAACGGCATACAATGGGTGTATACGCAATGGGCAAAAATTCAACACAGAAAAATATAAACGTGACGCGAATGAGTAACATTTTCTCGGGTTATATCTAATCTGCGAACGTCAAACTTGTTGAAGAGTGAGGCGACACATACCAGCTCCCAATCCATGACTAAAAATTGCCGAGTTTCTCACAGCAGCAGCCGGAAACCCGAGATTTAACAAGTCAAGGCCATTGGATCAGAGCCGAGCAAGGGCATTCAATGGGTGTATACGCAATGGGCAAGAATTCAACACAGAATAATATAAACATGATGCGAATGAGTAACAGTTTCTCGGGTTATATCTAACCTGCAAACGTCAAATTGTTGCAGAGTGAGGCGACACATACCAGCTCCCAATCCATGACAAAAAAATTGCCGAGTTTCTCACAGAAGCAGCCGGAAACCCGATATTTAGCAAGTTAAGGCTATTGGACCAGAGCCGAGTAAGGGCATTCAATAGGTGTATACGCAATGGGCAATAATTCAACACAGAAACATATCAACTTGATGCGAATTAGTAACAGTTTCTCGGGTTATATCTAACCTGCAAACGTCAAATTGTTGCAGAGTGAGGCGACACATACCAGCTCCCAATCCATGACTAAAAATTGACAAGTTTCTCACAGAAGCAACCGGAATCCCGAGATGTAACAAGTCAAGGCCACTGGATCAGAGCCGAGCAACGGCATACAATGGGTGTATACGCAATGGGCAAAAATTCAACACAGAAAAATATAAACGTGACGCGAATGAGTAACATTTTCTCGGGTTATATCTAATCTGCGAACGTCAAACTTGTTGAAGAGTGAGGCGACACATACCAGCTCCCAATCCATGACTAAAAATTGCCGAGTTTCTCACAGCAGCAGCCGGAAACCCGAGATTTAACAAGTCAAGGCCATTGGATCAGAGCCGAGCAAGGGCATTCAATGGGTGTATACGCAATGGGCAAGAATTCAACACAGAATAATATAAACATGATGCGAATGAGTAACAGTTTCTCGGGTTATATCTAACCTGCAAACGTCAAATTGTTGCAGAGTGAGGCGACACATACCAGCTCCCAATCCATGACAAAAAATTGCCGAGTTTCTCACAGAAGCAGCCGGAAACCCGATATTTAGCAAGTTAAGGCTATTGGACCAGAGCCGAGTAAGGGCATTCAATGGGTGTATACGCAATGGGCAAGAATTCAACACTGAGAAATATAAACTTGATGCAAATGAGTAACAGTTTCTCGGGTTATATCTAACCTGCAAACGTCAAATTGTTGCAGAGTGAGGCGACACATACCAGCTCCCAATCCATGACTAAAAATTGACAAGTTTCTCACAGAAGCAACCGGAATCCCGAGATGTAACAAGTCAAGGCCACTGGATCAGAGCCGAGCAACGGCATACAATGGGTGTATACGCAATGGGCAAAAATTCAACACAGAAAAATATAAACGTGACGCGAATGAGTAACATTTTCTCGGGTTATATCTAATCTGCGAACGTCAAACTTGTTGAAGAGTGAGGCGACACATACCAGCTCCCAATCCATGACTAAAAATTGCCGAGTTTCTCACAGCAGCAGCCGGAAACCCGAGATTTAACAAGTCAAGGCCATTGGATCAGAGCCGAGCAAGGGCATTCAATGGGTGTATACGCAATGGGCAAGAATTCAACACAGAATAATATAAACATGATGCGAATGAGTAACAGTTTCTCGGGTTATATCTAACCTGCAAACGTCAAATTGTTGCAGAGTGAGGCGACACATACCAGCTCCCAATCCATGACAAAAAATTGCCGAGTTTCTCACAGAAGCAGCCGGAAACCCGATATTTAGCAAGTTAAGGCTATTGGACCAGAGCCGAGTAAGGGCATTCAATAGGTGTATACGCAATGGGCAATAATTCAACACAGAAACATATAAACTTGATGCGAATTAGTAACAGTTTCTCGGGTTATATCTAACCTGCAAACGTCAAATTGTTGCAGAGTGAGGCGACACATACCAGCTCCCAATCCATGACTAAAAATTGACAAGTTTCTCACAGAAGCAACCGGAATCCCGAGATGTAACAAGTCAAGGCCACTGGATCAGAGCCGAGCAACGGCATACAATGGGTGTATACGCAATGGGCAAAAATTCAACACAGAAAAATATAAACGTGACGCGAATGAGTAACATTTTCTCGGGTTATATCTAATCTGCGAACGTCAAACTTGTTGAAGAGTGAGGCGACACATACCAGCTCCCAATCCATGACTAAAAATTGCCGAGTTTCTCACAGCAGCAGCCGGAAACCCGAGATTTAACAAGTCAAGGCCATTGGATCAGAGCCGAGCAAGGGCATTCAATGGGTGTATACGCAATGGGCAAGAATTCAACAAAGAATAATATAAACATGATGCGAATGAGTAACAGTTTCTCGGGTTATATCTAACCTGCAAACGTCAAATTGTTGCAGAGTGAGGCGACACATACCAGCTCCCAATCCATGACAAAAAATTGCCGAGTTTCTCACAGAAGCAGCCGGAAACCCGATATTTAGCAAGTTAAGGCTATTGGACCAGAGCCGAGTAAGGGCATTCAATAGGTGTATACGCAATGGGCAATAATTCAACACAGAAACATATAAACTTGATGCGAATTAGTAACAGTTTCTCGGGTTATATCTAACCTGCAAACGTCAAATTGTTGCAGAGTGAGGCGACACATACCAGCTCCCAATCCATGACTAAAAATTGACAAGTTTCTCACAGAAGCAGCCGGAAACCCGATATGTAGCAAGTTAAGGCTATTGGACCAGAGCCGAGTAAGGGCATTCAATGGGTGTATACGCAATGGGCAAGAATTCAACACAGAGAAATATAAACTTGATGCAAATGAGTAACAGTTTCTCGGGTTATATCTAACCTGCAAACGTCAAATTGTTGCAGAGTGAGGCGACACATACCAGCTCCCAATCCATGACTAAAAATTGACAAGTTTCTCACAGAAGCAACCGGAATCCCGAGATGTAACAAGTCAAGGCCACTGGATCAGAGCCGAGCAACGGCATACAATGGGAGTATACGCAATGGGCAAAAATTCAACACAGAAAAATATAAACGTGACGCGAATGAGTAACATTTTCTCGGGTTATATCTAATCTGCGAACGTCAAACTTGTTGAAGAGTGAGGCGACACATACCAGCTCCCAATCCATGACTAAAAATTGTCGAGTTTCTCACAGCAGCAGCCGGAAACCCGAGATTTAACAAGTCAAGGCCATTGGATCAGAGCCGAGCAAGGGCATTCAATGGGTGTATACGCAATGGGCAAGAATTCAACACAGAATAATATAAACATGATGCAAATGAGTAACAGTTTCTCGGGGTATATCTAACCACCTGCAAACGTCAAATTGTTGCAGAGTGAGGCGACACATACCAGCTCCCAATCCGTGACTAAAAATTGCCGAGTTTCTCACACAAGCAGCCGGAAACCCGAGATTTAACAAGTCAAGGCCACTGGATCAGAGCCGAGCAAGGGCATTCAATGGGTGTATAGGCAGGGGGTAAGAATTCAACACAGAAAAATATAAACATGATGCGAATGAGTAACAGTTTCTCGAGTTATATCTAACCTGCAAACGTCAAATTGTTGCAGAGTGAGGCGACACATACCAGCTCCCAATCCATGACTAAAAATTGACAAGTTTCTCACAGAAGCAACCGGAATCCCGAGATGTAACAAGTCAAGGCCATTGGATCAGAGCCGAGCAAGGGCATTCAATGGGTGTATACGCAATGGGCAAGAATTCAACACAGAGAAATATAAACTTGATGCAAATGAGTAACAGTTTCTCGGGTTATATCTAACCTGCAAACGTCAAATTGTTGCAGAGTGAGGCGACACATACCAGCTCCCAATCCATGACTAAAAATTGACAGGTTTCTCACAGAAGCAACCGGAATCCCGAGATGTAACAAGTCAAGGCCACTGGATCAGAGCCGAGCAACGGCATACAATGGGTGTATACGCAATGGGCAAAAATTCAACACAGAAAAATATAAACGTGACGCGAATGAGTAACATTTTCTCGGGTTATATCTAATCTGCGAACGTCAAACTTGTTGAAGAGTGAGGCGACACATACCAGCTCCCAATCCATGACTAAAAATTGCCGAGTTTCTCACAGCAGCAGCCGGAAACCCGAGATTTAACAAGTCAAGGCCATTGGATCAGAGCCGAGCAAGGGCATTCAATGGGTGTATACGCAATGGGCAAGAATTCAACACAGAATAATATAAACATGATGCGAATGAGTAACAGTTTCTCGGGTTATATCTAACCTGCAAACGTCAAATTGTTGCAGAGTGAGGCGACACATACCAGCTCCCAATCCATGACAAAAAAATTGCCGAGTTTCTCACAGAAGCAGCCGGAAACCCGATATTTAGCAAGTTAAGGCTATTGGACCAGAGCCGAGTAAGGGCACTCAATGGGTGTATACGCAATGGGCAAAAATTCAACACAGAAAAATATAAACGTGACGCGAATGAGTAACATTTTCTCGGGTTATATCTAATCTGCGAACGTCAAACTTGTTGAAGAGTGAGGCGACACATACCAGCTCCAAATCCATGACTAAAAATTGCCGAGTTTCTCACAGCAGCAGCCGGAAACCCGAGATTTAACAAGTCAAGGCCATTGGATCAGAGCCGAGCAAGGGCATTCAATGGGTGTATACGCAATGGGCAAGAATTCAACACAGAATAATATAAACATGATGCGAATGAGTAACAGTTTCTCGGGTTATATCTAACCTGCAAACGTCAAATTGTTGCAGAGTGAGGCGACACATACCAGCTCCCAATCCATGACAAAAAATTGCCGAGTTTCTCACAGAAGCAGCCGGAAACCCGATATTTAGCAAGTTAAGGCTATTGGACCAGAGCCGAGTAAGGGCATTCAATAGGTGTATACGCAATGGGCAAAAATTCAACACAGAAAAATATAAACGTGACGCGAATGAGTAACATTTTCTCGGGTTATATCTAATCTGCGAACGTCAAACTTGTTGAAGTGTGAGGCGACACATACCAGCTCCCAATCCATGACTAAAAATTGTCGAGTTTCTCACAGCAGCAGCCGGAAACCCGAGATTTAACAAGTCAAGGCCATTGGATCAGAGCCGAGCAAGGGCATTCAATGGGTGTATACGCAATGGGCAAGAATTCAACACAGAATAATATAAACATGATGCGAATGAGTAACAGTTTCTCGGGTTATATCTAACCACCTGCAAACGTCAAATTGTTGCAGAGTGAGGCGACACATACCAGCTCCCAATCCGTGACTAAAAATTGCCGAGTTTCTCACACAAGCAGCCGGAAACCCGAGATTTAACAAGTCAAGGCCACTGGATCAGAGCCGAGCAAGGGCATTCAATGGGTGTATAGGCAGGGGGTAAGAATTCAACACAGAAAAATATAAACATGATGCGAATGAGTAACAGTTTCTCGAGTTATATCTAACCTGCAAACGTCAGATTGTTGCAGAGTGAGGCGACACATACCAGCTCCCAATCCATGACTAAAAATTGACAAGTTTCTCACAGAAGCAACCGGAATCCCGAGATGTAACAAGTCAAGGCCATTGGATCAGAGCCGAGCAAGGGCATTCAATGGGTGTATACGCAATGGGCAAGAATTCAACACAGAGAAATATAAACTTGATGCAAATGAGTAACAGTTTATCGGGTTATATCTAACCTGCAAACGTCAAATTGTTGCAGAGTGAGGCGACACATACCAGCTCCCAATCCATGACTAAACATTGCCGAGTTTCTCACAGCAGCAGCCGGAAACCCGAGATTTAACAAGTCAAGGCCATTGGATCAGAGCCGAGCAAGGGCATTCAATGGGTGTATACGCAATGGGCAAGAATTCAACACAGAATAATATAAACATGATGCAAATGAGTAACAGTTTCTCGGGGTATATCTAACCACCTGCAAACGTCAAATTGTTGCAGAGTGAGGCGACACATACCAGCTCCCAATCCGTGACTAAAAATTGCCGAGTTTCTCACACAAGCAGCCGGAAACCCGAGATTTAACAAGTCAAGGCCACTGGATCAGAGCCGAGCAAGGGCATTCAATGGGTGTATAGGCAGGGGGTAAGAATTCAACACAGAAAAATATAAACATGATGCGAATGAGTAACAGTTTCTCGAGTTATATCTAACCTGCAAACGTCAAATTGTTGCAGAGTGAGGCGACACATACCAGCTCCCAATCCATGACTAAAAATTGACAAGTTTCTCACAGAAGCAACCGGAATCCCGAGATGTAACAAGTCAAGGCCATTGGATCAGAGCCGAGCAAGGGCATTCAATGGGTGTATACGCAATGGGCAAGAATTCAACACAGAGAAATATAAACTTGATGCAAATGAGTAACAGTTTCTCGGGTTATATCTAACCTGCAAACGTCAAATTGTTGCAGAGTGAGGCGACACATACCAGCTCCCAATCCATGACTAAAAATTGACAAGTTTCTCACAGAAGCAACCGGAATCCCGAGATGTAACAAGTCAAGGCCACTGGATCAGAGCCGAGCAACGGCATACAATGGGTGTATACGCAATGGGCAAAAATTCAACACAGAAAAATATAAACGTGACGCGAATGAGTAACATTTTCTCGGGTTATATCTAATCTGCGAACGTCAAACTTGTTGAAGAGTGAGGCGACACATACCAGCTCCCAACCCATGACTAAAAATTGCCGAGTTTCTCACAGCAGCAGCCGGAAACCCGAGATTTAACAAGTCAAGGCCATTGGATCAGAGCCGAGCAAGGGCATTCAATGGGTGTATACGCAATGGGCAAGAATTCAACACAGAATAATATAAACATGATGCGAATGAGTAACAGTTTCTCGGGTTATATCTAACCTGCAAACGTCAAATTGTTGCAGAGTGAGGCGACACATACCAGCTCCCAATCCATGACAAAAAAATTGCCGAGTTTCTCACAGAAGCAGCCGGAAACCCGATATTTAGCAAGTTAAGGCTATTGGACCAGAGCCGAGTAAGGGCATTCAATAGGTGTATACGCAATGGGCAATAATTCAACACAGAAACATATAAACTTGATGCGAATTAGTAACAGTTTCTCGGGTTATATCTAACCTGCAAACGTCAAATTGTTGCAGAGTGAGGCGACACATACCAGCTCCCAATCCATGACTAAAAATTGACAAGTTTCTCACAGAAGCAACCGGAATCCCGAGATGTAACAAGTCAAGGCCACTGGATCAGAGCCGAGCAACGGCATACAATGGGTGTATACGCAATGGGCAAAAATTCAACACAGAAAAATATAAACGTGACGCGAATGAGTAACATTTTCTCGGGTTATATCTAATCTGCGAACGTCAAACTTGTTGAAGAGTGAGGCGACACATACCAGCTCCCAATCCATGACTAAAAATTGCCGAGTTTCTCACAGCAGCAGCCGGAAACCCGAGATTTAACAAGTCAAGGCCATTGGATCAGAGCCGAGCAAGGGCATTCAATGGGTGTATACGCAATGGGCAAGAATTCAACACAGAATAATATAAACATGATGCGAATGAGTAACAGTTTCTCGGGTTATATCTAACCTGCAAACGTCAAATTGTTGCAGAGTGAGGCGACACATACCAGCTCCCAATCCATGACAAAAAATTGCCGAGTTTCTCACAGAAGCAGCCGGAAACCCGATATTTAGCAAGTTAAGGCTATTGGACCAGAGCCGAGTAAGGGCATTCAATAGGTGTATACGCAATGGGCAAAAATTCAACACAGAAAAATATAAACGTGACGCGAATGAGTAACATTTTCTCGGGTTATATCTAATCTGCGAACGTCAAACTTGTTGAAGTGTGAGGCGACACATACCAGCTCCCAATCCATGACTAAAAATTGTCGAGTTTCTCACAGCAGCAGCCGGAAACCCGAGATTTAACAAGTCAAGGCCATTGGATCAGAGCCGAGCAAGGGCATTCAATGGGTGTATACGCAATGGGCAAGAATTCAACACAGAATAATATAAACATGATGCGAATGAGTAACAGTTTCTCGGGTTATATCTAACCACCTGCAAACGTCAAATTGTTGCAGAGTGAGGCGACACATACCAGCTCCCAATCCGTGACTAAAAATTGCCGAGTTTCTCACACAAGCAGCCGGAAACCCGAGATTTAACAAGTCAAGGCCACTGGATCAGAGCCGAGCAAGGGCATTCAATGGGTGTATAGGCAGGGGGTAAGAATTCAACACAGAAAAATATAAACATGATGCGAATGAGTAACAGTTTCTCGAGTTATATCTAACCTGCAAACGTCAAATTGTTGCAGAGTGAGGCGACACATACCAGCTCCCAATCCATGACTAAAAATTGACAAGTTTCTCACAGAAGCAACCGGAATCCCGAGATGTAACAAGTCAAGGCCATTGGATCAGAGCCGAGCAAGGGCATTCAATGGGTGTATACGCAATGGGCAAGAATTCAACACAGAGAAATATAAACTTGATGCAAATGAGTAACAGTTTATCGGGTTATATCTAACCTGCAAACGTCAAATTGTTGCAGAGTGAGGCGACACATACCAGCTCCCAATCCATGACTAAAAATTGACAAGTTTCTCACAGAAGCAACCGGAATCCCGAGATGTAACAAGTCAAGGCCACTGGATCAGAGCCGAGCAACGGCATACAATGGGTGTATACGCAATGGGCAAAAATTCAACACAGAAAAATATAAACGTGACGCGAATGAGTAACATTTTCTCGGGTTATATCTAATCTGCGAACGTCAAACTTGTTGAAGAGTGAGGCGACACATACCAGCTCCCAATCCATGACTAAAAATTGCCGAGTTTCTCACAGCAGCAGCCGGAAACCCGAGATTTAACAAGTCAAGGCCATTGGATCAGAGCCGAGCAAGGGCATTCAATGGGTGTATACGCAATGGGCAAGAATTCAACACAGAATAATATAAACATGATGCGAATGAGTAACAGTTTCTCGGGTTATATCTAACCTGCAAACGTCAAATTGTTGCAGAGTGAGGCGACACATACCAGCTCCCAATCCATGACAAAAAATTGCCGAGTTTCTCACAGAAGCAGCCGGAAACCCGATATTTATCAAGTTAAGGCTATTGGACCAGAGCCGAGTAAGGGCATTCAATAGGTGTATACGCAATGGGCAAGAATTCAACACAGAAACATATAAACTTGATGCGAATTAGTAACAGTTTATCGGGTTATATCTAACCTGCAAACGTCAAATTGTTGCAGAGTGAGGCGACACATACCAGCTCCCAATCCATGACTAAAAATTGACAAGTTTCTCACAGAAGCAGCCGGAAACCCGATATTTAGCAAGTTAAGGCTATTGGACCAGAGCCGAGTAAGGGCATTCAATGGGTGTATACGCAATGGGCAAGAATTCAACACAGAGAAATATAAACTTGATGCAAATGAGTAACAGTTTCTCGGGTTATATCTAACCTGCAAACGTCAAATTGTTGCAGAGTGAGGCGACACATACCAGCTCCCAATCCATGACTAAAAATTGACAAGTTTCTCACAGAAGCAACCGGAATCCCGAGATGTAACAAGTCAAGGCCACTGGATCAGAGCCGAGCAACGGCATACAATGGGTGTATACGCAATGGGCAAAAATTCAACGCAGAAAAATATAAACGTGACGCGAATGAGTAACATTTTCTCGGGTTATATCTAATCTGCGAACGTCAAACTTGTTGAAGAGTGAGGCGACACATACCAGCTCCCAATCCATGACTAAAAATTGCCGAGTTTCTCACAGCAGCAGCCGGAAACCCGAGATTTAACAAGTCAAGGCCATTGGATCAGAGCCGAGCAAGGGCATTCAATGGGTGTATACGCAATGGGCAAGAATTCAACACAGAATAATATAAACATGATGCGAATGAGTAACAGTTTCTCGGGTTATATCTAACCTGCAAACGTCAAATTGTTGCAGAGTGAGGCGACACATACCAGCTCCCAATCCATGACTAAAAAATGACGAGTTTCTCACAGAAGCAGCCGCAAACCCGATATTTAGCAAGTTAAGGCTATTGGACCAGAGCCGAGTAAGGGCATTCAATAGGTGTATACGCAATGGGCAATAATTCAACACAGAAACATATAAACTTGATGCGAATTAGTAACAGTTTCTCGGGTTATATCTAACCTGCAAACGTCAAATTGTTGCAGAGTGAGGCGACACATACCAGCTCCCAATCCATGACTAAAAATTGACAAGTTTCTCACAGAAGCAGCCGGAAACCCGATATTTATCAAGTTAAGGCTATTGGACCAGAGCCGAGTAAGGGCATTCAATGGGTGTATACGCAATGGGCAAGAATTCAACACAGAGAAATATAAACTTGATGCAAATGAGTAACAGTTTCTCGGGTTATATCTAACCTGCAAACGTCAAATTGTTGCAGAGTGAGGCGACACATACCAGCTCCCAATCCATGACTAAAAATTGACAAGTTTCTCACAGAAGCAACCGGAATCCCGAGATGTAACAAGTCAAGGCCACTGGATCAGAGCCGAGCAACGGCATACAATGGGTGTATACGCAATGGGCAAAAATTCAACACAGAAAAATATAAACGTGACGCGAATGAGTAACATTTTCTCGGGTTATATCTAATCTGCGAACGTCAAACTTGTTGAAGAGTGAGGCGACACATACCAGCTCCCAATCCATGACTAAATATTGCCGAGTTTCTCACAGCAGCAGCCGGAAACCCGAGATTTAACAAGTCAAGGCCATTGGATCAGAGCCGAGCAAGGGCATTCAATGGGTGTATACGCAATGGGCAAGAATTCAACACAGAATAATATAAACATGATGCGAATGAGTAACAGTTTCTCGGGTTATATCTAACCTGCAAACGTCAAATTGTTGCAGAGTGAGGCGACACATACCAGCTCCCAATCCATGACAAAAAATTGCCGAGTTTCTCACAGAAGCAGCCGGAAACCCGATATTTAGCAAGTTAAGGCTATTGGACCAGAGCCGAGTAAGGGCATTCAATAGGTGTATACGCAATGGGCAATAATTCAACACAGAAACATATAAACTTGATGCGAATTAGTAACAGTTTATCGGGTTATATCTAACCTGCAAACGTCAAATTGTTGCAGAGTGAGGCGACACATACCAGCTCCCAATCCATGACTAAAAATTGACAAGTTTCTCACAGAAGCAGCCGGAAACCCGATATTTAGCAAGTTAAGGCTATTGGACCAGAGCCGAGTAAGGGCATTCAATGGGTGTATACGCAATGGGCAAGAATTCAACACAGAGAAATATAAACTTGATGCAAATGAGTAACAGTTTCTCGGGTTATATCTAACCTGCAAACGTCAAATTGTTGCAGAGTGAGGCGACACATACCAGCTCCCAATCCATGACTAAAAATTGACAAGTTTCTCACAGAAGCAACCGGAATCCCGAGATGTAACAAGTCAAGGCCACTGGATCAGAGCCGAGCAACGGCATACAATGGGTGTATACGCAATGGGCAAAAATTCAACACAGAAAAATATAAACGTGACGCGAATGAGTAACATTTTCTCGGGTTATATCTAATCTGCGAACGTCAAACTTGTTGAAGAGTGAGGCGACACATACCAGCTCCCAATCCATGACTAAATATTGCCGAGTTTCTCACAGCAGCAGCCGGAAACCCGAGATTTAACAAGTCAAGGCCAATGGATCAGAGCCGAGCAAGGGCATTCAATGGGTGTATACGCAATGGGCAAGAATTCAACACAGAATAATATAAACATGATGCGAATGAGTAACAGTTTCTCGGGTTATATCTAACCTGCAAACGTCAAATTGTTGCAGAGTGAGGCGACACATACCAGCTCCCAATCCATGACAAAAAATTGCCGAGTTTCTCACAGAAGCAGCCGGAAACCCGATATTTAGCAAGTTAAGGCTATTGGACCAGAGCCGAGTAAGGGCATTCAATAGGTGTATACGCAATGGGCAAGAATTCAACACAGAAACATATAAACTTGATGCGAATTAGTAACAGTTTCTCGGGTTATATCTAACCTGCAAACGTCAAATTGTTGCAGAGTGAGGCGACACATACCAGCTCCCAATCCATGACTAAAAATTGACAAGTTTCTCACAGAAGCAGCCGGAAACCCGATATTTAGCAAGTTAAGGCTATTGGACCAGAGCCGAGTAAGGGCATTCAATGGGTGTATACGCAATGGGCAAGAATTCAACACAGAGAAATATAAACTTGATGCAAATGAGTAACAGTTTCTCGGGTTATATCTAACCTGCAAACGTCAAATTGTTACAGAGTGAGGCGACACATACCAGCTCCCAATCCATGACTAAAAATTGACAAGTTTCTCACAGCAGCAGCCGGAATCCCGAGATGTAACAAGTCAAGGCCATTGGATCAGAGCCGAGCAAGGGCATTCAATGGGTGTATACGCAATGGGCAAGAATTCAACACAGAATAATATAAACATGATGCGAATGAGTAACAGTTTCTCGGGTTATATCTAACCTGCAAACGTCAAAATGTTGCAGAGTGAGGCGACACATACCAGCTCCCAATCCATGACAAAAAATTGCCGAGTTTCTCACAGAAGCAGCCGGAAACCCGATATTTAGCAGGTTAAGGCTATTGGACCAGAGCCGAGTAAGGGCATTCAATAGGTGTATACGCAATGGGCAATAATTCAACACAGAAACATATAAACTTGATGCGAATTAGTAACAGTTTCTCGGGTTATATCTAACCTGCAAACGTCAAATTGTTGCAGAGTGAGGCGACACATACCAGCTCCCAATCCATGACTAAAAATTGACAAGTTTCTCACAGAAGCAGCCGGAAACCCGATATTTAGCAAGTTAAGGCTATTGGACCAGAGCCGAGTAAGGGCATTCAATGGGTGTATACGCAATGGGCAAGAATTCAACACAGAGAAATATAAACTTGATGCAAATGAGTAACAGTTTCTCGGGTTATATCTAACCTGCAAACGTCAAATTGTTGCAGAGTGAGGCGACACATACCAGCTCCCAATCCATGACTAAAAATTGACAAGTTTCTCACAGAAGCAACCGGAATCCCGAGATGTAACAAGTCAAGGCCACTGGATCAGAGCCGAGCAACGGCATACAATGGGTGTATACGCAATGGGCAAAAATTCAACACAGAAAAATATAAACGTGACGCGAATGAGTAACATTTTCTCGGGTTATATCTAATCTGCGAACGTCAAACTTGTTGAAGAGTGAGGCGACACATACCAGCTCCCAATCCATGACTAAAAATTGCCGAGTTTCTCACAGCAGCAGCCGGAAACCCGATATTTAGCAAGTTAAGGCCATTGGATCAGAGCCGAGCAAGGGCATTCAATGGGTGTATACGCAATGGGCAAGAATTCAACACAGAATAATATAAACATGATGCGAATGAGTAACAGTTTCTCGGGTTATATCTAACCTGCAAACGTCAAATTGTTGCAGAGTGAGGCGACACATACCAGCTCCCAATCCATGACAAAAAATTGCCGAGTTTCTCACAGAAGCAGCCGGAAACCCGATATTTAGCAAGTTAAGGCTATTGGACCAGAGCCGAGTAAGGGCATTCAATAGGTGTATACGCAATGGGCAAGAATTCAACACAGAAACATATAAACTTGATGCGAATTAGTAACAGTTTCTCGGGTTATATCTAACCTGCAAACGTCAAATTGTTGCAGAGTGAGGCGACACATACCAGCTCCCAATCCATGACTAAAAATTGACAAGTTTCTCACAGAAGCAGCCGGAAACCCGATATTTAGCAAGTTAAGGCTATTGGACCAGAGCCGAGTAAGGGCATTCAATGGGTGTATACGCAATGGGCAAGAATTCAACACAGAGAAATATAAACTTGATGCAAATGAGTAACAGTTTCTCGGGTTATATCTAACCTGCAAACGTCAAATTGTTGCAGAGTGAGGCGACACATACCAGCTCCCAATCCATGACTAAAAATTGACAAGTTTCTCACAGAAGCAACCGGAATCCCGAGATGTAACAAGTCAAGGCCACTGGATCAGAGCCGAGCAACGGCATACAATGGGTGTATACGCAATGGGCAAAAATTCAACACAGAAAAATATAAACGTGACGCGAATGAGTAACATTTTCTCGGGTTATATCTAATCTGCGAACGTCAAACTTGTTGAAGAGTGAGGCGACACATACCAGCTCCCAATCCATGACTAAAAATTGACAAGTTTCTCACAGCAGCAGCCGGAAACCCGAGATTTAACAAGTCAAGGCCATTGGATCAGAGCCGAGCAAGGGCATTCAATGGGTGTATACGCAATGGGCAAGAATTCAACACAGAATAATATAAACATGATGCGAATGAGTAAGAGTTTCTCGGGTTATATCTAACCTGCAAACGTCAAATTGTTGCAGAGTGAGGCGACACATACCAGCTCCCAATCCATGACAAAAAATTGCCGAGTTTCTCACAGAAGCAGCCGGAAACCCGATATTTAGCAGGTTAAGGCTATTGGACCAGAGCCGAGTAAGGGCATTCAATAGGTGTATACGCAATGGGCAATAATTCAACACAGAAACATATAAACTTGATGCGAATTAGTAACAGTTTCTCGGGTTATATCTAACCTGCAAACGTCAAATTGTTGCAGAGTGAGGCGACACATACCAGCTCCCAATCCATGACTAAAAATTGACAAGTTTCTCACAGAAGCAGCCGGAAACCCGATATTTAGCAAGTTAAGGCTATTGGACCAGAGCCGAGTAAGGGAATTGAATGGGTGTATACGCAATGGGCAAGAATTCAACACAGAGAAATATAAACTTGATGCAAATGAGTAACAGTTTCTCGGGTTATATCTAACCTGCAAACGTCAAATTGTTGCAGAGTGAGGCGACACATACCAGCTCCCAATCCATGACTAAAAATTGACAAGTTTCTCACAGAAGCAACCGGAATCCCGAGATGTAACAAGTCAAGGCCACTGGATCAGAGCCGAGCAACGGCATACAATGGGTGTATACGCAATGGGCAAAAATTCAACACAGAAAAATATAAACGTGACGCGAATGAGTAACATTTTCTCGGGTTATATCTAATCTGCGAACGTCAAACTTGTTGAAGAGTGAGGCGACACATACCAGCTCCCAATCCATGACTAAAAATTGCCGAGTTTCTCACAGCAGCAGCCGGAAACCCGATATTTAGCAAGTTAAGGCCATTGGATCAGAGCCGAGCAAGGGCATTCAATGGGTGTATACGCAATGGGCAAGAATTCAACACAGAATAATATAAACATGATGCGAATGAGTAACAGTTTCTCGGGTTATATCTAACCTGCAAACGTCAAATTGTTGCAGAGTGAGGCGACACATACCAGCTCCCAATCCATGACAAAAAATTGCCGAGTTTCTCACAGAAGCAGCCGGAAACCCGATATTTAGCAAGTTAAGGCTATTGGACCAGAACCGAGTAAGGGCATTCAATAGGTGTATACGCAATGGGCAATAATTCAACACAGAAACATATAAACTTGATGCGAATTAGTACCAGTTTCTCGGGTTATATCTAACCTGCAAACGTCAAATTGTTGCAGAGTGAGGCGACACATACCAGCTCCCAATCCATGACTAAAAATTGACAAGTTTCTCACAGAAGCAGCCGGAAACCCGATATTTAGCAAGTTAAGGCTATTGGACCAGAGCCGAGTAAGGGCATTCAATGGGTGTATACGCAATGGGCAAGAATTCAACACAGAGAAATATAAACTTGATGCAAATGAGTAACAGTTTCTCGGGTTATATCTAACCTGCAAACGTCAAATTGTTGCAGAGTGAGGCGACACATACCAGCTCCCAATCCATGACTAAAAATTGACAAGTTTCTCACAGAAGCAACCGGAATCCCGAGATGTAACAAGTCAAGGCCACTGGATCAGAGCCGAGCAACGGCATACAATGGGTGTATACGCAATGGGCAAAAATTCAACACAGAAAAATATAAACGTGACGCGAATGAGTAACATTTTCTCGGGTTATATCTAATCTGCGAACGTCAAACTTGTTGAAGAGTGAGGCGACACATACCAGCTCCCAATCCATGACTAAAAATTGCCGAGTTTCTCACAGCAGCAGCCGGAAACCCGAGATTTAACAAGTCAAGGCCATTGGATCAGAGCCGAGCAAGGGCATTCAATGGGTGTATACGCAATGGGCAAGAATTCAACACAGAATAATATAAACATGATGCGAATGAGTAACAGTTTCTCGGGTTATATCTAACCTGCAAACGTCAAATTGTTGCAGAGTGAGGCGACACATACCAGCTCCCAATCCATGACAAAAAATTGCCGAGTTTCTCACAGAAGCAGCCGGAAACCCGATATTTAGCAAGTTAAGGCTATTGGACCAGAGCCGAGTAAGGGCATTCAATAGGTGTATACCCAATGGGCAAGAATTCAACACAGAAACATATAAACTTGATGCGAATTAGTAACAGTTTCTCGGGTTATATCTAACCTGCAAACGTCAAATTGTTGCAGAGTGAGGCGACACATACCAGCTCCCAATCCATGACTAAAAATTGACAAGTTTCTCACAGAAGCAGCCGGAAACCCGATATTTAGCAAGTTAAGGCTATTGGACCAGAGCCGAGTAAGGGCATTCAATGGGTGTATACGCAATGGGCAAGAATTCAACACAGAGAAATATAAACTTGATGCAAATGAGTAACAGTTTCTCGGGTTATATCTAACCTGCAAACGTCAAATTGTTGCAGAGTGAGGCGACACATACCAGCTCCCAATCCATGACTAAAAATTGACATGTTTCTCACAGAAGCAACCGGAATCCCGAGATGTAACAAGTCAAGGCCACTGGATCAGAGCCGAGCAACGGCATACAATGGGTGTATACGCAATGGGCAAAAATTCAACACAGAAAAATATAAACGTGACGCGAATGAGTAACATTTTCTCGGGTTATATCTAATCTGCGAACGTCAAACTTGTTGAAGAGTGAGGCGACACATACCAGCTCCCAATCCATGACTAAAAATTGTCGAGTTTCTCACAGCAGCAGCCGGAAACCCGAGATTTAACAAGTCAAGGCCATTGGATCAGAGCCGAGCAAGGGCATTCAATGGGTGTATACGCAATGGGCAAGAATTCAACACAGAATAATATAAACATGATGCGAATGAGTAACAGTTTCTCGGGTTATATCTAACCACCTGCAAACGTCAAATTGTTGCAGAGTGAGGCGACACATACCAGCTCCCAATCCGTGACTAAAAATTGCCGAGTTTCTCACACAAGCAGCCGGAAACCCGAGATTTAACAAGTCAAGGCCACTGGATCAGAGCCGAGCAAGGGCATTCAATGGGTGTATAGGCAGGGGGTAAGAATTCAACACAGACAAATATAAACATGATGCGAATGAGTAACAGTTTCTCGAGTTATATCTAACCTGCAAACGTCAAATTGTTGCAGAGTGAGGCGACACATACCAGCTCCCAATCCATGACTAAAAATTGACAAGTTTCTCACAGAAGCAACCGGAATCCCGAGATGTAACAAGTCAAGGCCATTGGATCAGAGCCGAGCAAGGGCATTCAATGGGTGTATACGCAATGGGCAAGAATTCAACACAGAGAAATATAAACTTGATGCAAATGAGTAACAGTTTATCGGGTTATATCTAACCTGCAAACGTCAAATTGTTGCAGAGTGAGGCGACACATACCAGCTCCCAATCCATGACTAAAAATTGACAAGTTTCTCACAGAAGCAACCGGAATCCCGAGATGTAACAAGTCAAGGCCACTGGATCAGAGCCGAGCAACGGCATACAATGGGTGTATACGCAATGGGCAAAAATTCAACACAGAAAAATATAAACGTGACGCGAATGAGTAACATTTTCTCGGGTTATATCTAATCTGCGAACGTCAAACTTGTTGAAGAGTGAGGCGACACATACCAGCTCCCAATCCATGACTAAAAATTGCCGAGTTTCTCACAGCAGCAGCCGGAAACCCGAGATTTAACAAGTCAAGGCCATTGGATCAGAGCCGAGCAAGGGCATTCAATGGGTGTATACGCAATGGGCAAGAATTCAACACAGAATAATATAAACATGATGCGAATGAGTAACAGTTTCTCGGGTTATATCTAACCTGCAAACGTCAAATTGTTGCAGAGTGAGGCGACACATACCAGCTCCCAATCCATGACAAAAAAATTGCCGAGTTTCTCACAGAAGCAGCCGGAAACCCGATATTTAGCAAGTTAAGGCTATTGGACCAGAGCCGAGTAAGGGCATTCAATAGGTGTATACGCAATGGGCAAGAATTCAACACAGAAACATATAAACTTGATGCGAATTAGTAACAGTTTATCGGGTTATATCTAACCTGCAAACGTCAAATTGTTGCAGAGTGAGGCGACACATACCAGCTCCCAATCCATGACTAAAAATTGACAAGTTTCTCACAGAAGCAGCCGGAAACCCGATATTTAGCAAGTTAAGGCTATTGGACCAGAGCCGAGTAAGGGCATTCAATGGGTGTATACGCAATGGGCAAAAATTCAACACAGAGAAATATAAACTTGATGCAAATGAGTAACAGTTTCTCGGGTTATATCTAACCTGCAAACGTCAAATTGTTGCAGAGTGAGGCGACACATACCAGCTCCCAATCCATGACTAAAAATTGACAAGTTTCTCAAAGAAGCAACCGGAATCCCGAGATGTAACAAGTCAAGGCCACTGGATCAGAGCCGAGCAACGGCATACAATGGGTGTATACGCAATGGGCAAAAATTCAACACAGAAAAATATAAACGTGACGCGAATGAGTAACATTTTCTCGGGTTATATCTAATCTGCGAACGTCAAACTTGTTGAAGAGTGAGGCGACACATACCAGCTCCCAATCCATGACTAAAAATTGCCGAGTTTCTCACAGCAGCAGCCGGAAACCCGAGATTTAACAAGTCAAGGCCATTGGATCAGAGCCGAGCAAGGGCATTCAATGGGTGTATACGCAATGGGCAAGAATTCAACACAGAATAATATAAACATGATGCGAATGAGTAACAGTTTCTCGGGTTATATCTAACCTGCAAACGTCAAATTGTTGCAGAGTGAGGCGACACATACCAGCTCCCAATCCATGACAAAAAATTGCCGAGTTTCTCACAGAAGCAGCCGGAAACCCGATATTTAGCAAGTTAAGGCTATTGGACCAGAGCCGAGTAAGGGCATTCAATAGGTGTATACGCAATGGGCAATAATTCAACACAGAAACATATAAACTTGATGCGAATTAGTAACAGTTTCTCGGGTTATATCTAACCTGCAAACGTCAAATTGTTGCAGAGTGAGGCGACACATACCAGCTCCCAATCCATGACTAAAAATTGACAAGTTTCTCACAGAAGCAGCCGGAAACCCGACATTTAGCAAGTTAAGGCTATTGGACCAGAGCCGAGTAAGGGCATTCAATGGGTGTATACGCAATGGGCAAGAATTCAACACAGAGAAATATAAACTTGATGCAAATGAGTAACAGTTTCTCGGGTTATATCTAACCTGCAAACGTCAAATTGTTGCAGAGTGAGGCGACACATACCAGCTCCCAATCCATGACTAAAAATTGACAAGTTTCTCACAGAAGCAAATGGAATCCCGAGATGTAACAAGTCAAGGCCACTGGATCAGAGCCGAGCAACGGCATGCAATGGGCAAAAATTCAACACAGAAAAATATAAACGTGACGCGAATGAGTAACATTTTCTCGGGTTATATCTAATCTGCGAACGTCAAACTTGTTGAAGAGTGAGGCGACACATACCAGCTCCCAATCCATGACTAATAATTGCCGAGTTTCTCACAGCAGCAGCCGGAAACCCGATATTTAGCAAGTTAAGGCTATTTGACCAGAGCCGAGTAAGGGCATTCAATGGGTGTATACGCAATGGGCAAGAATTCAACACATAAAAATATAAACATGATGCAAATGAGTAACTGTTTCTCGGGTTATATCTAACCTGCAAACGTCAGATTGTTGCAGAGTGAAGCGACACCTACCAGCTCCCAATCCAAGACTAACAATTGACAAGTTTCTCACAGAAGTAACCGGAATCCCGAGATTTAGCAAGTTAAGGCCACTGGATCCGATCCGAGCAAGGGCATTTAATGGGTGTATTCGCAATGGGCAAAAATTCAACACAGAAAAATATAAACGTGACGCGAATGAGTAACATTTTCTCGGGTTATATCTAATCTGCGAACGTCAAACTTGTTGCAGAGTGAGGCGACACATACCAGCTCCCAATCCATGACTAAAAATTGCCGAGTTTCTCACAGAAGCAGCCGGAAACCCGATATTTAGCAAGTTAAGGCTATTGGACCAGAGCCGAGTAAGGGCATTCAATAGGTGTATACGCAATGGGCAAGAATTCAACACAGAAACATATAAACTTGATGCGAATTAGTAACAGTTTATCGGGTTATATCTAACCTGCAAACGTCAAATTGTTGCAGAGTGAGGCGACACATACCAGCTCCCAATCCATGACTAAAAATTGACAAGTTTCTCACAGAAGCAGCCGGAAACCCGATATTTAGCAAGTTAAGGCTATTGGACCAGAGCCGAGTAAGGGCATTCAATGGGTGTATACGCAATGGGCAAAAATTCAACACAGAGAAATATAAACTTGATGCAAATGAGTAACAGTTTCTCGGGTTATATCTAACCTGCAAACGTCAAATTGTTGCAGAGTGAGGCGACACATACCAGCTCCCAATCCATGACTAAAAATTGACAAGTTTCTCAAAGAAGCAACCGGAATCCCGAGATGTAACAAGTCAAGGCCACTGGATCAGAGCCGAGCAACGGCATACAATGGGTGTATACGCAATGGGCAAAAATTCAACACAGAAAAATATAAACGTGACGCGAATGAGTAACATTTTCTCGGGTTATATCTAATCTGCGAACGTCAAACTTGTTGAAGAGTGAGGCGACACATACCAGCTCCCAATCCATGACTAAAAATTGCCGAGTTTCTCACAGCAGCAGCCGGAAACCCGAGATTTAACAAGTCAAGGCCATTGGATCAGAGCCGAGCAAGGGCATTCAATGGGTGTATACGCAATGGGCAAGAATTCAACACAGAATAATATAAACATGATGCGAATGAGTAACAGTTTCTCGGGTTATATCTAACCTGCAAACGTCAAATTGTTGCAGAGTGAGGCGACACATACCAGCTCCCAATCCATGACAAAAAATTGCCGAGTTTCTCACAGAAGCAGCCGGAAACCCGATATTTAGCAAGTTAAGGCTATTGGACCAGAGCCGAGTAAGGGCATTCAATAGGTGTATACGCAATGGGCAATAATTCAACACAGAAACATATAAACTTGATGCGAATTAGTAACAGTTTCTCGGGTTATATCTAACCTGCAAACGTCAAATTGTTGCAGAGTGAGGCGACACATACCAGCTCCCAATCCATGACTAAAAATTGACAAGTTTCTCACAGAAGCAGCCGGAAACCCGATATTTAGCAAGTTAAGGCTATTGGACCAGAGCCGAGTAAGGGCATTCAATGGGTGTATACGCAATGGGCAAGAATTCAACACAGAGAAATATAAACTTGATGCAAATGAGTAACAGTTTCTCGGGTTATATCTAACCTGCAAACGTCAAATTGTTGCAGAGTGAGGCGACACATACCAGCTCCCAATCCATGACTAAAAATTGACAAGTTTCTCACAGAAGCAAATGGAATCCCGAGATGTAACAAGTCAAGGCCACTGGATCAGAGCCGAGCAACGGCATGCAATGGGCAAAAATTCAACACAGAAAAATATAAACGTGACGCGAATGAGTAACATTTTCTCGGGTTATATCTAATCTGCGAACGTCAAACTTGTTGAAGAGTGAGGCGACACATACCAGCTCCCAATCCATGACTAATAATTGCCGAGTTTCTCACAGCAGCAGCCGGAAACCCGATATTTAGCAAGTTAAGGCTATTTGACCAGAGCCGAGTAAGGGCATTCAATGGGTGTATACGCAATGGGCAAGAATTCAACACATAAAAATATAAACATGATGCAAATGAGTAACTGTTTCTCGGGTTATATCTAACCTGCAAACGTCAGATTGTTGCAGAGTGAAGCGACACCTACCAGCTCCCAATCCAAGACTAACAATTGACAAGTTTCTCACAGAAGTAACCGGAATCCCGAGATTTAGCAAGTTAAGGCCACTGGATCCGATCCGAGCAAGGGCATTTAATGGGTGTATTCGCAATGGGCAAAAATTCAACACAGAAAAATATAAACGTGACGCGAATGAGTAACATTTTCTCGGGTTATATCTAATCTGCGAACGTCAAACTTGTTGCAGAGTGAGGCGACACATACCAGCTCCCAATCCATGACTAAAAAATGACAAGTTTCTCACAGAAGCAGCCGCAAACCCGATATTTAGCAAGTTAAGGCTATTGGACCAGAGCCGAGTAAGGGCATTCAATGGGTGTATACGCAATGGGCAAGAATTCAACACAGAAAAATATAAACTTGATGCGAATGAGTAACAGTTTCTCGGGTTATATCTAACCTGCAAACGTCAAATTGTTGCAGAGTGAGGCGACACATACCAGCTCCCAATCCATGACTAAAAATTGCCGAGTTTCTCACAGAAGCAGCCGGAAACCCGATATTTAGCAAGTTAAGGCTATTGGACCAGAGCCGAGTAAGGGCATTCAATAGGTGTATACGCAATGGGCAATAATTCAACACAGAAACATATAAACTTGATGCGAATTAGTACCAGTTTCTCGGGTTATATCTAACCTGCAAACGTCAAATTGTTGCAGAGTGAGGCGACACATACCAGCTCCCAATCCATGACTAAAAATTGACAAGTTTCTCACAGAAGCAGCCGGAAACCCGATATTTAGCAAGTTAAGGCTATTGGACCAGAGCCGAGTAAGGGCATTCAATGGGTGTATACGCAATGGGCAAGAATTCAACACAGAGAAATATAAACTTGATGCAAATGAGTAACAGTTTCTCGGGTTATATCTAACCTGCAAACGTCAAATTGTTGCAGAGTGAGGCGACACATACCAGCTCCCAATCCATGACTAAAAATTGACAAGTTTCTCACAGAAGCAACCGGAATCCCGAGATGTAACAAGTCAAGGCCACTGGATCAGAGCCGAGCAACGGCATACAATGGGTGTATACGCAATGGGCAAAAATTCAACACAGAAAAATATAAACGTGACGCGAATGAGTAACATTTTCTCGGGTTATATCTAATCTGCGAACGTCAAACTTGTTGAAGAGTGAGGCGACACATACCAGCTCCCAATCCATGACTAAAAATTGCCGAGTTTCTCACAGCAGCAGCCGGAAACCCGAGATTTAACAAGTCAAGGCCATTGGATCAGAGCCGAGCAAGGGCATTCAATGGGTGTATACGCAATGGGCAAGAATTCAACACAGAATAATATAAACATGATGCGAATGAGTAACAGTTTCTCGGGTTATATCTAACCTGCAAACGTCAAATTGTTGCAGAGTGAGGCGACACATACCAGCTCCCAATCCATGACAAAAAATTGCCGAGTTTCTCACAGAAGCAGCCGGAAACCCGATATTTAGCAAGTTAAGGCTATTGGACCAGAGCCGAGTAAGGGCATTCAATAGGTGTATACCCAATGGGCAAGAATTCAACACAGAAACATATAAACTTGATGCGAATTAGTAACAGTTTCTCGGGTTATATCTAACCTGCAAACGTCAAATTGTTGCAGAGTGAGGCGACACATACCAGCTCCCAATCCATGACTAAAAATTGACAAGTTTCTCACAGAAGCAGCCGGAAACCCGATATTTAGCAAGTTAAGGCTATTGGACCAGAGCCGAGTAAGGGCATTCAATGGGTGTATACGCAATGGGCAAGAATTCAACACAGAGAAATATAAACTTGATGCAAATGAGTAACAGTTTCTCGGGTTATATCTAACCTGCAAACGTCAAATTGTTGCAGAGTGAGGCGACACATACCAGCTCCCAATCCATGACTAAAAATTGACATGTTTCTCACAGAAGCAACCGGAATCCCGAGATGTAACAAGTCAAGGCCACTGGATCAGAGCCGAGCAACGGCATACAATGGGTGTATACGCAATGGGCAAAAATTCAACACAGAAAAATATAAACGTGACGCGAATGAGTAACATTTTCTCGGGTTATATCTAATCTGCGAACGTCAAACTTGTTGAAGAGTGAGGCGACACATACCAGCTCCCAATCCATGACTAAAAATTGTCGAGTTTCTCACAGCAGCAGCCGGAAACCCGAGATTTAACAAGTCAAGGCCATTGGATCAGAGCCGAGCAAGGGCATTCAATGGGTGTATACGCAATGGGCAAGAATTCAACACAGAATAATATAAACATGATGCGAATGAGTAACAGTTTCTCGGGTTATATCTAACCACCTGCAAACGTCAAATTGTTGCAGAGTGAGGCGACACATACCAGCTCCCAATCCGTGACTAAAAATTGCCGAGTTTCTCACACAAGCAGCCGGAAACCCGAGATTTAACAAGTCAAGGCCACTGGATCAGAGCCGAGCAAGGGCATTCAATGGGTGTATAGGCAGGGGGTAAGAATTCAACACAGAAAAATATAAACATGATGCGAATGAGTAACAGTTTCTCGAGTTATATCTAACCTGCAAACGTCAAATTGTTGCAGAGTGAGGCGACACATACCAGCTCCCAATCCATGACTAAAAATTGACAAGTTTCTCACAGAAGCAACCGGAATCCCGAGATGTAACAAGTCAAGGCCATTGGATCAGAGCCGAGCAAGGGCATTCAATGGGTGTATACGCAATGGGCAAGAATTCAACACAGAGAAATATAAACTTGATGCAAATGAGTAACAGTTTATCGGGTTATATCTAACCTGCAAACGTCAAATTGTTGCAGAGTGAGGCGACACATACCAGCTCCCAATCCATGACTAAAAATTGACAAGTTTCTCACAGAAGCAACCGGAATCCCGAGATGTAACAAGTCAAGGCCACTGGATCAGAGCCGAGCAACGGCATACAATGGGTGTATACGCAATGGGCAAAAATTCAACACAGAAAAATATAAACGTGACGCGAATGAGTAACATTTTCTCGGGTTATATCTAATCTGCGAACGTCAAACTTGTTGAAGAGTGAGGCGACACATACCAGCTCCCAATCCATGACTAAAAATTGCCGAGTTTCTCACAGCAGCAGCCGGAAACCCGAGATTTAACAAGTCAAGGCCATTGGATCAGAGCCGAGCAAGGGCATTCAATGGGTGTATACGCAATGGGCAAGAATTCAACACAGAATAATATAAACATGATGCGAATGAGTAACAGTTTCTCGGGTTATATCTAACCTGCAAACGTCAAATTGTTGCAGAGTGAGGCGACACATACCAGCTCCCAATCCATGACAAAAAAATTGCCGAGTTTCTCACAGAAGCAGCCGGAAACCCGATATTTAGCAAGTTAAGGCTATTGGACCAGAGCCGAGTAAGGGCATTCAATAGGTGTATACGCAATGGGCAAGAATTCAACACAGAAACATATAAACTTGATGCGAATTAGTAACAGTTTATCGGGTTATATCTAACCTGCAAACGTCAAATTGTTGCAGAGTGAGGCGACACATACCAGCTCCCAATCCATGACTAAAAATTGACAAGTTTCTCACAGAAGCAGCCGGAAACCCGATATTTAGCAAGTTAAGGCTATTGGACCAGAGCCGAGTAAGGGCATTCAATGGGTGTATACGCAATGGGCAAAAATTCAACACAGAGAAATATAAACTTGATGCAAATGAGTAACAGTTTCTCGGGTTATATCTAACCTGCAAACGTCAAATTGTTGCAGAGTGAGGCGACACATACCAGCTCCCAATCCATGACTAAAAATTGACAAGTTTCTCAAAGAAGCAACCGGAATCCCGAGATGTAACAAGTCAAGGCCACTGGATCAGAGCCGAGCAACGGCATACAATGGGTGTATACGCAATGGGCAAAAATTCAACACAGAAAAATATAAACGTGACGCGAATGAGTAACATTTTCTCGGGTTATATCTAATCTGCGAACGTCAAACTTGTTGAAGAGTGAGGCGACACATACCAGCTCCCAATCCATGACTAAAAATTGCCGAGTTTCTCACAGCAGCAGCCGGAAACCCGAGATTTAACAAGTCAAGGCCATTGGATCAGAGCCGAGCAAGGGCATTCAATGGGTGTATACGCAATGGGCAAGAATTCAACACAGAATAATATAAACATGATGCGAATGAGTAACAGTTTCTCGGGTTATATCTAACCTGCAAACGTCAAATTGTTGCAGAGTGAGGCGACACATACCAGCTCCCAATCCATGACAAAAAATTGCCGAGTTTCTCACAGAAGCAGCCGGAAACCCGATATTTAGCAAGTTAAGGCTATTGGACCAGAGCCGAGTAAGGGCATTCAATAGGTGTATACGCAATGGGCAATAATTCAACACAGAAACATATAAACTTGATGCGAATTAGTAACAGTTTCTCGGGTTATATCTAACCTGCGAACGTCAAATTGTTGCAGAGTGAGGCGACACATACCAGCTCCCAATCCATGACTAAAAATTGACAAGTTTCTCACAGAAGCAGCCGGAAACCCGATATTTAGCAAGTTAAGGCTATTGGACCAGAGCCGAGTAAGGGCATTCAATGGGTGTATACGCAATGGGCAAGAATTCAACACAGAGAAATATAAACTTGATGCAAATGAGTAACAGTTTCTCGGGTTATATCTAACCTGCAAACGTCAAATTGTTGCAGAGTGAGGCGACACATACCAGCTCCCAATCCATGACTAAAAATTGACAAGTTTCTCACAGAAGCAAATGGAATCCCGAGATGTAACAAGTCAAGGCCACTGGATCAGAGCCGAGCAACGGCATGCAATGGGCAAAAATTCAACACAGAAAAATATAAACGTGACGCGAATGAGTAACATTTTCTCGGGTTATATCTAATCTGCGAACGTCAAACTTGTTGAAGAGTGAGGCGACACATACCAGCTCCCAATCCATGACTAATAATTGCCGAGTTTCTCACAGCAGCAGCCGGAAACCCGATATTTAGCAAGTTAAGGCTATTTGACCAGAGCCGAGTAAGGGCATTCAATGGGTGTATACGCAATGGGCAAGAATTCAACACATAAAAATATAAACATGATGCAAATGAGTAACTGTTTCTCGGGTTATATCTAACCTGCAAACGTCAGATTGTTGCAGAGTGAAGCGACACCTACCAGCTCCCAATCCAAGACTAACAATTGACAAGTTTCTCACAGAAGTAACCGGAATCCCGAGATTTAGCAAGTTAAGGCCACTGGATCCGATCCGAGCAAGGGCATTTAATGGGTGTATTCGCAATGGGCAAAAATTCAACACAGAAAAATATAAACGTGACGCGAATGAGTAACATTTTCTCGGGTTATATCTAATCTGCGAACGTCAAACTTGTTGAAGAGTGAGGCGACACATACCAGCTCCCAATCCATGACTAAAAATTGTCGAGTTTCTCACAGCAGCAGCCGGAAACCCGAGATTTAACAAGTCAAGGCCATTGGATCAGAGCCGAGCAAGGGCATTCAATGGGTGTATACGCAATGGGCAAGAATTCAACACAGAATAATATAAACATGATGCGAATGAGTAACAGTTTCTCGGGTTATATCTAACCACCTGCAAACGTCAAATTGTTGCAGAGTGAGGCGACACATACCAGCTCCCAATCCGTGACTAAAAATTGCCGAGTTTCTCACACAAGCAGCCGGAAACCCGAGATTCAACAAGTCAAGGCCACTGGATCAGAGCCGAGCAAGGGCATTCAATGGGTGTATAGGCAGGGGGTAAGAATTCAACACAGAAAAATATAAACATGATGCGAATGAGTAACAGTTTCTCGAGTTATATCTAACCTGCAAACGTCAAATTGTTGCAGAGTGAGGCGACACATACCAGCTCCCAATCCATGACTAAAAATTGACAAGTTTCTCACAGAAGCAACCGGAATCCCGAGATGTAACAAGTCAAGGCCATTGGATCAGAGCCGAGCAAGGGCATTCAATGGGTGTATACGCAATGGGCAAGAATTCAACACAGAGAAATATAAACTTGATGCAAATGAGTAACAGTTTATCGGGTTATATCTAACCTGCAAACGTCAAATTGTTGCAGAGTGAGGCGACACATACCAGCTCCCAATCCATGACTAAAAATTGACAAGTTTCTCACAGAAGCAACCGGAATCCCGAGATGTAACAAGTCAAGGCCACTGGATCAGAGCCGAGCAACGGCATACAATGGGTGTATACGCAATGGGCAAAAATTCAACACAGAAAAATATAAACGTGACGCGAATGAGTAACATTTTCTCGGGTTATATCTAATCTGCGAACGTCAAACTTGTTGAAGAGTGAGGCGACACATACCAGCTCCCAATCCATGACTAAAAATTGCCGAGTTTCTCACAGCAGCAGCCGGAAACCCGAGATTTAACAAGTCAAGGCCATTGGATCAGAGCCGAGCAAGGGCATTCAATGGGTGTATACGCAATGGGCAAGAATTCAACACAGAATAATATAAACATGATGCGAATGAGTAACAGTTTCTCGGGTTATATCTAACCTGCAAACGTCAAATTGTTGCAGAGTGAGGCGACACATACCAGCTCCCAATCCATGACAAAAAAATTGCCGAGTTTCTCACAGAAGCAGCCGGAAACCCGATATTTAGCAAGTTAAGGCTATTGGACCAGAGCCGAGTAAGGGCATTCAATAGGTGTATACGCAATGGGCAAGAATTCAACACAGAAACATATAAACTTGATGCGAATTAGTAACAGTTTATCGGGTTATATCTAACCTGCAAACGTCAAATTGTTGCAGAGTGAGGCGACACATACCAGCTCCCAATCCATGACTAAAAATTGACAAGTTTCTCACAGAAGCAGCCGGAAACCCGATATTTAGCAAGTTAAGGCTATTGGACCAGAGCCGAGTAAGGGCATTCAATGGGTGTATACGCAATGGGCAAAAATTCAACACAGAGAAATATAAACTTGATGCAAATGAGTAACAGTTTCTCGGGTTATATCTAACCTGCAAACGTCAAATTGTTGCAGAGTGAGGCGACACATACCAGCTCCCAATCCATGACTAAAAATTGACAAGTTTCTCAAAGAAGCAACCGGAATCCCGAGATGTAACAAGTCAAGGCCACTGGATCAGAGCCGAGCAACGGCATACAATGGGTGTATACGCAATGGGCAAAAATTCAACACAGAAAAATATAAACGTGACGCGAATGAGTAACATTTTCTCGGGTTATATCTAATCTGCGAACGTCAAACTTGTTGAAGAGTGAGGCGACACATACCAGCTCCCAATCCATGACTAAAAATTGCCGAGTTTCTCACAGCAGCAGCCGGAAACCCGAGATTTAACAAGTCAAGGCCATTGGATCAGAGCCGAGCAAGGGCATTCAATGGGTGTATACGCAATGGGCAAGAATTCAACACAGAATAATATAAACATGATGCGAATGAGTAACAGTTTCTCGGGTTATATCTAACCTGCAAACGTCAAATTGTTGCAGAGTGAGGCGACACATACCAGCTCCCAATCCATGACAAAAAATTGCCGAGTTTCTCACAGAAGCAGCCGGAAACCCGATATTTAGCAAGTTAAGGCTATTGGACCAGAGCCGAGTAAGGGCATTCAATAGGTGTATACGCAATGGGCAATAATTCAACACAGAAACATATAAACTTGATGCGAATTAGTAACAGTTTCTCGGGTTATATCTAACCTGCAAACGTCAAATTGTTGCAGAGTGAGGCGACACATACCAGCTCCCAATCCATGACTAAAAATTGACAAGTTTCTCACAGAAGCAGCCGGAAACCCGATATTTAGCAAGTTAAGGCTATTGGACCAGAGCCGAGTAAGGGCATTCAATGGGTGTATACGCAATGGGCAAGAATTCAACACAGAGAAATATAAACTTGATGCAAATGAGTAACAGTTTCTCGGGTTATATCTAACCTGCAAACGTCAAATTGTTGCAGAGTGAGGCGACACATACCAGCTCCCAATCCATGACTAAAAATTGACAAGTTTCTCACAGAAGCAAATGGAATCCCGAGATGTAACAAGTCAAGGCCACTGGATCAGAGCCGAGCAACGGCATGCAATGGGCAAAAATTCAACACAGAAAAATATAAACGTGACGCGAATGAGTAACATTTTCTCGGGTTATATCTAATCTGCGAACGTCAAACTTGTTGAAGAGTGAGGCGACACATACCAGCTCCCAATCCATGACTAATAATTGCCGAGTTTCTCACAGCAGCAGCCGGAAACCCGATATTTAGCAAGTTAAGGCTATTTGACCAGAGCCGAGTAAGGGCATTCAATGGGTGTATACGCAATGGGCAAGAATTCAACACATAAAAATATAAACATGATGCAAATGAGTAACTGTTTCTCGGGTTATATCTAACCTGCAAACGTCAGATTGTTGCAGAGTGAAGCGACACCTACCAGCTCCCAATCCAAGACTAACAATTGACAAGTTTCTCACAGAAGTAACCGGAATCCCGAGATTTAGCAAGTTAAGGCCACTGGATCCGATCCGAGCAAGGGCATTTAATGGGTGTATTCGCAATGGGCAAAAATTCAACACAGAAAAATATAAACGTGACGCGAATGAGTAACATTTTCTCGGGTTATATCTAATCTGCGAACGTCAAACTTGTTGCAGAGTGAGGCGACACATACCAGCTCCCAATCCATGACTAAAAAATGACAAGTTTCTCACAGAAGCAGCCGCAAACCCGATATTTAGCAAGTTAAGGCTATTGGACCAGAGCCGAGTAAGGGCATTCAATGGGTGTATACGCAATGGGCAAGAATTCAACACAGAAAAATATAAACTTGATGCGAATGAGTAACAGTTTCTCGGGTTATATCTAACCTGCAAACGTCAAATTGTTGCAGAGTGAGGCGACACATACCAGCTCCCAATCCATGACTAAAAATTGACAAGTTTCTCACAGAAGCAGCCGGAAACCCGATATTTAGCAAGTTAAGGCTATTGGACCAGAGCCGAGTAAGGGCATTCAATGGGTCTATACGCAATGGGCAAGATTTCAACACAGAAAAATATAAACTTGATGCAAATGAGTAACAGTTTCTCGGGTTATATCTAACCTGCAAACGTCAAATTGTTGCAGAGTGAGGCGACACATACCAGCTCCCAATCCATGACTAAAAATTGACAAGTTTCTCACAGAAGCAACCGGAATCCCGAGATGTAACAAGTCAAGGCCACTGGATCAGAGCCGAGCAAGGGCATTCAATGGGTGTATACGCAATGGGCAAGAATTCAACACAGAAAAATATAAACATGATGCGAATGAGTAGCTTTTTATCGGGTTATATCTAACCTGCAAACGTCAAATTGTTGCAGAGGGAGGCGACACATACCAGCTCCCAATTCATGACTACAAATTGCCAAGTTTCTCACAGAAGCAACCGGAATCCCGAGATTTAACAAGTCAAGGCCACTGGATCAGAGCCGAGCAACGGCATACAATGGGTGTATACGCAATGGGCAAAAATTCAACACAGAAAAATATAAACGTGACGCGAATGAGTAACAGTTTCTCGGGTTATATCTAATCTGCGAACGTCAAACTTGTTGAAGAGTGAGGCGACACATACCAGCTCCCAATCCATGACTAAAAATTGCCGAGTTTCTCACAGCAGCAGCCGGAAACCCGAGATTTAACAAGTCAAGGCCATTGGATCAGAGCCGAGCAAGGGCATTCAATGGGTGTATACGCAATGGGCAAGAATTCAACACAGAATAATATAAACATGATGCGAATGAGTAACAGTTTCTCGGGTTATATCTAACCTGCAAACGTCAAATTGTTGCAGAGTGAGGCGACACATACCAGCTCCCAATCTATGACAAAAAATTGCCGAGTTTCTCACAGAAGCAGCCGGAAACCCGATATTTAGCAAGTTAAGGCTATTGGACCAGAGCCGAGTAAGGGCATTCAATGGGTGTATACGCAATGGGCAAGAATTCAACACAGAAACATATAAACTTGATGCGAATTAGTAACAGTTTCTCGGGTTATATCTAACCTGCAAACGTCAAATTGTTGCAGAGTGAGGCGACACATACCAGCTCCCAATCCATGAATAAAAATTGACAAGTTTCTCACAGAAGCAGCCGGAATCCCGAGATGTAACAAGTCAAGGCCACTGGATCAGAGCCGAGCAACGGCATACAATGGGTGTATACGCAATGGGCAAAAATTCAACACAGAAAAATATAAACGTGACGCGAATGAGTAACATTTTCTCGGGTTATATCTAATCTGCGAACGTCAAACTTGTTGAAGAGTGAGGCGACACATACCAGCTCCCAATCCATGACTAGAAATTGTCGAGTTTCTCACAGCAGCAGCCGGAAACCCGAGATTTAACAAGTCAAGGCCATTGGATCAGAGCCGAGCAAGGGCATTCAATGGGTGTATACGCAATGGGCAAGAATTCAACACAGAATAATATAAACATGATGCGAATGAGTAACAGTTTCTCGGGTTATATCTAACCACCTGCAAACGTCAAATTGTTGCAGAGTGAGGCGACACATACCAGCTCCCAATCCGTGACTAAAAATTGCCGAGTTTCTCACACAAGCAGCCGGAAACCCGAGATTTAACAAGTCAAGGCCACTGGATCAGAGCCGAGCAAGGGCATTCAATGGGTGTATAGGCAGGGGGTAAGAATTCAACACAGAAAAATATAAACATGATGCGAATGAGTAACAGTTTCTCGAGTTATATCTAACCTGCAAACGTCAAATTGTTGCAGAGTGAGGCGACACATACCAGCTCCCAATCCATGACTAAAAATGGACAAGTTTCTCACAGAAGCAACCGGAATCCCGAGATGTAACAAGTCAAGGCCATTGGATCAGAGCCGAGCAAGGGCATTCAATGGGTGTATACGCAATGGGCAAGAATTCAACACAGAGAAATATAAACTTGATGCAAATGAGTAACAGTTTATCGGGTTATATCTAACCTGCAAACGTCAAATTGTTGCAGAGTGAGGCGACACATACCAGCTCCCAATCCATGACTAAAAATTGACAAGTTTCTCACAGAAGCAACCGGAATCCCGAGATGTAACAAGTCAAGGCCACTGGATCAGAGCCGAGCAACGGCATACAATGGGTGTATACGCAATGGGCAAAAATTCAACACAGAAAAATATAAACGTGACGCGAATGAGTAACATTTTCTCGGGTTATATCTAATCTGCGAACGTCAAACTTGTTGAAGAGTGAGGCGACACATACCAGCTCCCAATCCATGACTAAAAATTGCCGAGTTTCTCACAGCAGCAGCCGGAAACCCGAGATTTAACAAGTCAAGGCCATTGGATCAGAGCCGAGCAAGGGCATTCAATGGGTGTATACGCAATGGGCAAGAATTCAACACAGAATAATATAAACATGATGCGAATGAGTAACAGTTTCTCGGGTTATATCTAACCTGCAAACGTCAAATTGTTGCAGAGTGAGGCGACACATACCAGCTCCCAATCCATGACAAAAAATTGCCGAGTTTCTCACAGAAGCAGCCGGAAACCCGATATTTAGCAAGTTAAGGCTATTGGACCAGAGCCGAGTAAGGGCATTCAATAGGTGTATACGCAATGGGCAAGAATTCAACACAGAAACATATAAACTTGATGCGAATTAGTAACAGTTTATCGGGTTATATCTAACCTGCAAACGTCAAATTGTTGCAGAGTGAGGCGACACATACCAGCTCCCAATCCATGACTAAAAATTGACAAGTTTCTCACAGAAGCAGCCGGAAACCCGATATTTAGCAAGTTAAGGCTATTGGACCAGAGCCGAGTAAGGGCATTCAATGGGTGTATACGCAATGGGCAAGAATTCAACACAGAGAAATATAAACTTGATGCAAATGAGTAACAGTTTATCGGGTTATATCTAACCTGCAAACGTCAAATTGTTGCAGAGTGAGGCGACACATACCAGCTCCCAATCCATGACTAAAAATTGACAAGTTTCTCACAGAAGCAACCGGAATCCCGAGATGTAACAAGTCAAGGCCACTGGATCAGAGCCGAGCAACGGCATACAATGGGTGTATACGCAATGGGCAAAAATTCAACAAAGAAAAATATAAACGTGACGCGAATGAGTAACATTTTCTCGGGTTATATCTAATCTGCGAACGTCAAACTTGTTGAAGAGTGAGGCGACACATACCAGCTCCCAATCCATGACTAAAAATTGCCGAGTTTCTCACAGCAGCAGCCGGAAACCCGAGATTTAACAAGTCAAGGCCATTGGATCAGAGCCGAGCAAGGGCATTCAATGGGTGTATACGCAATGGGCAAGAATTCAACACAGAATAATATAAACATGATGCGAATGAGTAACAGTTTCTCGGGTTATATCTAACCTGCAAACGTCAAATTGTTGCAGAGTGAGGCGACACATACCAGCTCCCAATCCATGACAAAAAATTGCCGAGTTTCTCACAGAAGCAGCCGGAAACCCGATATTTAGCAAGTTAAGGCTATTGGACCAGAGCCGAGTAAGGGCATTCAATGGGTGTATACGCAATGGGCAAGAATTCAACACATAAAAATATAAACATGATGCAAATGAGTAACTGTTTCTCGGGTTATATCTAACCTGCAAACGTCAGATTGTTGCAGAGTGAAGCGACACCTACCAGCTCCCAATCCAAGACTAACAATTGACAAGTTTCTCACAGAAGTAACCGGAATCCCGAGATTTAGCAAGTTAAGGCCACTGGATCCGATCCGAGCAAGGGCATTTAATGGGTGTATACGCAATGGGCAAAAATTCAACACAGAAAAATATAAACGTGACGCGAATGAGTAACATTTTCTCGGGTTATATCTAATCTGCGAACGTCAAACTTGTTGCAGAGTGAGGCGACACATACCAGCTCCCAATCCATGACTAAAAAATGACAAGTTTCTCACAGAAGCAGCCGCAAACCCGATATTTAGCAAGTTAAGGCTATTGGACCAGAGCCGAGTAAGGGCATTCAATGGGTGTATACGCAATGGGCAAGAATTCAACACAGAAAAATATAAACTTGATGCGAATGAGTAACAGTTTCTCGGGTTATATCTAACCTGCAAACGTCAAATTGTTGCAGAGTGAGGCGACACATACCAGCTCCCAATCCATGACTAAAAATTGACAAGTTTCTCACAGAAGCAGCCGGAAACCCGATGTTTAGCAAGTTAAGGCTATTGGACCAGAGCCGAGTAAGGGCATTCAATGGGTGTATACGCAATGGGCAAGATTTCAACACAGAAAAATATAAACTTGATGCAAATGAGTAACAGTTTCTCGGGTTATATCTAACCTGCAAACGTCAAATTGTTGCAGAGTGAGGCGACACATACCAGCTCCCAATCCATGACTACAAATTGACAAGTTTCTCACAGAAGCAACCGGAATCCCGAGATGTAACAAGTCAAGGCCACTGGATCAGAGCCGAGCAAGGGCATTCAATGGGTGTATACGCAATGGGCAAGAATTCAACACAGAAAAATATAAACATGATGCGAATGAGTAACTTTTTATCGGGTTATATCTAACCTGCAAACGTCAAATTGTTGCAGAGGGAGGCGACACATACCAGCTCCCAATCCATGACTAAAAAATGCCGAGTTTCTCACACAAGCAGCCGGAAACCCGAGATTTAGCAAGTTAAGGCCACTGGATCGGAACCGAGCAAGGGCATTTAATGGGTGTATACGCACTGGGTAAGAATTCAACACAGAAAAATATAAACATGATGCGAATGAGTAACTTTTTATCGGGTTATATTTAACCTGCGAACGTCAAACTTGTTGCAGAGTGAGGTTACACATACCAGCTCCCAATTCATGACTACAAATTGCCAAGTTTCTCACAGAAGCAACCGGAATCCCGAGATTTAACAAGTCAAGGCCACTGGATCAGAGCCGAGCAACGGCATACAATGGGTGTATACGCAATGGGCAAAAATTCAACACAGAAAAATATAAACGTGACGCGAATGAGTAACAGTTTCTCGGGTTATATCTAACCTGCAAACGTCAACTTGTTGCAGAGTGAGGCGACACATACCACCTCCCAATCCATGACTACAAATTGCCAAGTTTCTCACAGAAGCAACCGGAATCCCGAGATTTAACAAGTCAAGGCCACTGGATCAGAGCCGAGCAACGGCATACAATGTGTGTATACGCAATGGGCAAAAATTCAACACAGAAAAATATAAACGTGACGCGAATGAGTAACATTTTCTCGGGTTATATCTAATCTGCGAACGTCAAACTTGTTGCAGAGTGAGGCGACACATACCAGCTCCAAATCCATGAATAAAAATTGCCGAGTTTCTCACAGAAGCAACCGGAATCCGGAGATTGAACAAGTCAAGGCCACTGGATCAGAGCCGAGCAAGGGCATTCAATGGGTGTATACGCACTGGGTAAGAATTCAACACAGAATAATATAAACATGATGCGAATGAGTATATCCGTTTTCTCGGGTTATATCTAACCTGCGAACGTCAAATTGTTGCAGAGTGAGGCGACACCTACCAGCTCCCAATCCATGACTAAAAATTGACAAGTTTCTCACAGAAGCAGCCGGAAACCCGAGATTTAGCAAGTGAAGGCCTTTGGATCAGAGCCGAGCAAGGGCATTTAATGGGTGTATACGCAATGGGCAAGAATTCAACACAGAAAAATATAAACATGATGCGAATGAGTAACAGTTTCTCGAGTTATATCTAACCTGCAAACGTCAAATTGTTGCAGAGTGAGGCGATACATACCAGCTCCCAATCCATGACTAAAAATTGACAAGTTTCTCACAGAAGCAACCGGAATCCCGAGATGTAACAAGTCAAGGCCACTGGATCAGAGCCGAGCAACGGCATACAATGGGTGTATACGCAATGGGCAAAAATTCAACACAGAAAAATATAACCGTGACGCGAATGAGTAACATTTTCTCGGGTTATATCTAATCTGCGAACGTCAAACTTGTTGCAGAGTGAGGCGACACATACCAGCTCCCAATCCATGACTAAAAATTGCCGAGTTTCTTACAGCAGCAGCCGGAAACCCGAGATTTAACAAGTCAAGGCCATTGGATCAGAGCCGAGCAAGGGCATTCAATGGGTGTATACGCAATGGGCAAGATTTCAACACAGAAAAATATAAACTTGATGCAAATGAGTAACAGTTTCTCGGGTTATATCTAACCTGCAAACGTCAAATTGTTGCAGAGTGAGGCGACACATACCAGCTCCCAATCCATGACTACAAATTGACAAGTTTCTCACAGAAGCAACCGGAATCCCGAGATGTAACAAGTCAAGGCCACTGGATCAGAGCCGAGCAAGGGCATTCAATGGGTGTATACGCAATGGGCAAGAATTCAACACAGAAACATATAAACATGATGCGAATGAGTAACTTTTTATCGGGTTATATCTAACCTGCAAACGTCAAATTGTTGCAGAGGGAGGCGACACATACCAGCTCCCAATCCATGACTAAAAAATGCCGAGTTTCTCACACAAGCAGCCGGAAACCCGAGATTTAGCAAGTTAAGGCCACTGGATCGGAACCGAGCAAGGGCATTTAATGGGTGTATACGCACTGGGTAAGAATTCAACACAGAAAAATATAAACATGATGCGAATGAGTAACTTTTTATCGGGTTATATTTAACCTGCGAACGTCAAACTTGTTGCAGAGTGAGGTTACACATACCAGCTCCCAATTCATGACTACAAATTGCGAAGTTTCTCACAGAAGCAACCGGAATCCCGAGATTTAACAAGTCAAGGCCACTGGATCAGAGCCGAGCAACGGCATACAATGGGTGTATACGCAATGGGCAAAAATTCAACACAGAAAAATATAAACGTGACGCGAATGAGTAACAGTTTCTCGGGTTATATCTAACCTGCAAACGTCAACTTGTTGCAGAGTGAGGCGACACATACCACCTCCCAATCCATGACTACAAATTGCCAAGTTTCTCACAGAAGCAACCGGAATCCCGAGATTTAACAAGTCAAGGCCACTGGATCAGAGCCGAGCAACGGCATACAATGTGTGTATACGCAATGGGCAAAAATTCAACACAGAAAAATATAAACGTGACGCGAATGAGTAACATTTTCTCGGGTTATATCTAATCTGCGAACGTCAAACTTGTTGCAGAGTGAGGCGACACATACCAGCTCCAAATCCATGAATAAAAATTGCCGAGTTTCTCACAGAAGCAACCGGAATCCGGAGATTGAACAAGTCAAGGCCACTGGATCAGAGCCGAGCAAGGGCATTCAATGGGTGTATACGCACTGGGTAAGAATTCAACACAGAATAATATAAACATGATGCGAATGAGTATATCCGTTTTCTCGGGTTATATCTAACCTGCGAACGTCAAATTGTTGCAGAGTGAGGCGACACCTACCAGCTCCCAATCCATGACTAAAAATTGACAAGTTTCTCACAGAAGCAGCCGGAAACCCGAGATTTAGCAAGTGAAGGCCTTTGGATCAGAGCCGAGCAAGGGCATTTAATGGGTGTATACGCAATGGGCAAGAATTCAACACAGAAAAATATAAACATGATGCGAATGAGTAACAGTTTCTCGAGTTATATCTAACCTGCAAACGTCAAATTGTTGCAGAGTGAGGCGATACATACCAGCTCCCAATCCATGACTAAAAATTGACAAGATTCTCACAGAAGCAACCGGAATCCCGAGATGTAACAAGTCAAGGCCACTGGATCAGAGCCGAGCAACGGCATACAATGGGTGTATACGCAATGGGCAAAAATTCAACACAGAAAAATATAACCGTGACGCGAATGAGTAACATTTTCTCGGGTTATATCTAATCTGCGAACGTCAAACTTGTTGCAGAGTGAGGCGACACATACCAGCTCCCAATCCATGACTAAAAATTGCCGAGTTTCTTACAGCAGCAGCCGGAAACCCGAGATTTAACAAGTCAAGGCCATTGGATCAGAGCCGAGCAAGGGCATTCAATGGGTGTATACGCAATGGGCAAGAATTCAACACAGAATAATATAAACATGATGCGAATGAGTAACAGTTTCTCGGGTTATATCTAACCTGCAAACGTCAAATTGTTGCAGAGTGAGGCGACACATACCAGCTCCCAATCCATGACTAAAAATTTCCGAGTTTCTCACACAAGCAGCCGGAATCACGAGATTTAGCAAGTTAAGGCCACTGGATCCGAACCGAGCAAAGGCATTTAATGGGTGTATACGCACTGGGTAAGAATTCAACACAGAAAAATATAAACATGATGCGAATGAGTAACTTTTTATCGGGTTATATCTAACCTGCGAACGTCAAACTTGTTGCAGAGTGAGGTTACACATACCAGCTCCCAATTCATGACTACAAATTGCCAAGTTTCTCACAGAAGCAACCGGAATCCCGAGATTTAACAAGTCAAGGCCACTGGATCAGAGCCGAGCAACGGCATACAATGTGTGTATACGCAATGGGCAAAAATTCAACACAGAAAAATATAAACGTGACGCGAATGAGTAACATTTTCTCGGGTTATATCTAATCTGCGAACGTCAAACTTGTTGCAGAGTGAGGCGACACATACCAGCTCCAAATCCATGAATAAAAATTGCCGAGTTTCTCACAGAAGCAACCGGAATCCGGAGATTGAACAAGTCAAGGCCACTGGATCAGAGCCGAGCAAGGGCATTCAATGGGTGTATACGCAATGGGCAAGAATTCAACACAGAAAAATATAAACTTGATGCGAATGAGTAACAGTTTCTCGGGTTATATCTAATCTGCGAACGTCAAACTTGTTACAGAGTGAGGCGACACATACCAGCTCCCAATCCATGACTAAATATTGCCGAGTTTCTCACAGCAGCAGCCGAAAACCCGAGATTTAACAAGTCAAGGCCATTGGATCAGAGCCGAGCAAGGGCATTCAATGGGTGTATACGCAATGGGCAAGAATTCAACACATAATAATATAAACATGATGCGAATGAGTAACAGTTTCTCGGGTTATATCTAACCTGCAAACGTCAAATTGTTGCAGAGTGAGGCGACACATACCAGCTCCCAATCCATGACTAAAAATTTCCGAGTTTCTGACAGCAGCAGCCGGAAACCCGAGATTGAACGAGTCAAGGCCATTGGATCAGAGCCGAGCAATGGCATTCAATGGGTGTATACACAATGGGCAAGAATTCAACACAGACAAATATAAACATGATGCGAATGAGTAACAGTTTCTCGGGTTATATCTAACCACCTGCAAACGTCAAATTGTTGCAGAGTGAGGCGACACATACCAGCTCCCAATCCATGACTAAAAATTGCCGAGTTTCTCACACAAGCAGCCGGAAACCCGAGATTTAACAAGTCAAGGCCACTGGATCAGAGCCGAGCAAGGGCATTCAATGGGTGTATACGCAATGGGCAAGAATTCAACACAGAAAAATATAAACATGATGCGAATGAGTAACTTTTTATCGGGTTATATCTAACCTGCGAACGTCAAACTTGTTGCAGAGTGAGGTGACACATACAAGCTCCCAATCCATGACTACAAATTGCCACGTTTTTCACAGAAGCAACCGGAATCCCGAGATTTAACAAGTCAAGGCCACTGGATCAGTTCCGAGCAAGGGCATTCAATGGGTGTATACGCAATGGGCAAGAATTCAATACAGAAAAATATATTCTCGGGTTATATCTAACCTGCGAACTTGTTGAAGAGTGAGTCGACACATACAAGCTCCAAATCCATGACTAAAAATTGACAAGTTTCTCACAGAAGCTACCGGAAAACCGAGATGTAACAAGTCAAGGCCACTGGATCAGATCCGAGCAAGGGCATTAAATCGGTGTATACGCAATGGGCAAGAATTCAACACAGAAAAATATAAACATGATGCGAATGAGTAACATTTTCTCGGGTTATATCTAACCTGCAAACGTCAAATTGTTGCAGAGTGAGGCGACACATACCAGCTCCCAATCCATGACTAAAAATTGCCGAGTTTCTCACACAAGCAGCCGGAAACCCGATATTTAACAAGTCAAGGCCACTGGATCAGAGCCGAGCAAGGGCATTCAATGGGTGTATACGCAGGGGGTAAGAATTCAACACAGAAAAATATAAACATGATGCGAATGAGTAACAGTTTCTCGAGTTATATCTAACCTGCAATCGTCAAATTGTTGCAGAGTGAGGCGATACATACCAGCTCCCAATCCATGACTAACTATTGACAAGTTTCCCACAGAAGCAACCGGAATCTCGAGGTTTAACAAGTCAAGGCCACTAGATCAGAGCCGATCAAGGGCATTCAATGGGTGTATACGCAATAGGTAAGAATTCAATACAGAAAAATATAAACATGATGGGAATGAGTAATATTTTCTCGGGTTATATCTAATCTGCGATCGTCAAACTTGTTTCAGAGTGAGTCGACACATACCAGCTCCCAATCCATGACTAAAAATTTCCGAGTTTCTGACAGCAGCAGCCGGAAACCCGAGATTGAACGAGTCAAGGCCATTGGATCAGAGCCGAGCAATGGCATTCAATGGGTGTATACACAATGGGCAAGAATTCAACACAGACAAATATAAACATGATGCGAATGAGTAACAGTTTCTCGGGTTATATCTAACCACCTGCAAACGTCAAATTGTTGCAGAGTGAGGCGACACATACCAGCTCCCAATCCATGACTAAAAATTGCCGAGTTTCTCACACAAGCAGCCGGAAACCCGAGATTTAACAAGTCAAGGCCACTGGATCAGAGCCGAGCAAGGGCATTCAATGGGTGTATACGCAATGGGCAAGAATTCAACACAGAAAAATATAAACAGGATGCGAATGAGTAACTTTGTATCGGGTTATATCTAACCTGCGAACGTCAAACTTGTTGCAGAGTGAGGTGACACATACAAGCTCCCAATCCATGACTACAAATTGCCACGTTTTTCACAGAAGCAACCGGAATCCCGAGATTTAACAAGTCAAGGCCACTGGATCAGTTCCGAGCAAGGGCATTCAATGGGTGTATACGCAATGGGCAAGAATTCAATACAGAAAAATATAAACATGATGCGAATGAGTAATATATTCTCGGGTTATATCTAACCTGCGAACTTGTTGAAGAGTGAGTCGACACATACAAGCTCCAAATCCATGACTAAAAATTGACAAGTTTCTCACAGAAGCTACCGGAATCCCGAGATGTAACAAGTCAAGGCCACTGGATCAGATCCGAGCAAGGGCATTAAATCGGTGTATACGCAATGGGCAAGAATTCAACACAGAAAAATATAAACATGATGCGAATGAGTAACATTTTCTCGGGTTATATCTAACCTGCAAACGTCAAATTGTTGCAGAGTGAGGCGACACATACCAGCTCCCAATCCATGACTAAAAATTGACAAGTTTCCCACAGAAGCAACCGGAATCTCGAGGTTTAACAAGTCAAGGCCACTAGATCAGAGCCGATCAAGGGCATTCAATGGGTGTATACGCAATAGGTAAGAATTCAATACAGAAAAATATAAACATGATGCGAATGAGTAATATTTTCTCGAGTTATATCTAACCTGCGAACGTCAAACTTGTTGAAGAGTGAGTCGACACATACCAGCTCCAAATCATGACTAAACATTGCCAAGTTTCTCACAGAAGCAGCCGGAAACCCGATATTTAGCAAGTTAAGGCTATTGGACCAAAGCCGAGTAAGGGCATTCAATGGGTGTATACGCAATGGGCAAGAATTCAACACAGAAAAATATAAACTTGATGCGAATGAGTAACAGTTTATCGGGTTATATCTAACCTGCAAACGTCAAATTGTTGTCGAGTGAGGCGACACATACCAGCTCCCAATCCATGACTAAAAATTGACAAGTTTCTCACAGAAGCAGCCGGAATCCCGAGATTTAGCAAGTTAAGGCCACTGGATCGGAACCGAGCAAGGGCATTTAATGGGTGTATACGCACTGGGTAAGAATTCAACACAGAAAAATATAAACATGATGCGAATGAGTAAATTTGTATCGGGTTATATCTAACCTGCGAACGTCAAACTTGTTGCAGAGTGAGGTTACACATACCAGCTCCCAATTCATGACTACAAATTGCCAAGTTTCTCACAGAAGCAACCGGAATCCCGAGATTTAACAAGTCAAGGCCACTGGATCAGAGCCGAGCAACGGCATACAATGGGTGTATACGCAATGGGCAACAATTCAACACATAAAAATATAAACGTGACGCGAATGAGTAACATTTTCTCGGGTTATATCTAATCTGCGAACGTCAAACTTGTTGCAGAGTGAGGCGACACATACCAGCTCCCAATCCATGACTAAATATTGCCGAGTTTCTCACAGCAGCAGCCGAAAACCCGAGATTTAACAAGTCAAGGCCATTGGATCAGAGCCGAGCAAGGGCATTCAATGGGTGTATACGCAATGGGCAAGAATTCAACACATAATAATATAAACATGATGCGAATGAGTAACAGTTTCTCGGGTTATATCTAACCTGCAAACGTCAAATTGTTGCAGAGTGAGGCGACACATACCAGCTCCCAATCCATGACTAAAAATTGCAGAGTTTCTCACACAAGCAGCCGGAAACCCGAAATTTAGCAAGTTAAGGCTATTGGACCAAAGCCGAGTAAGGGCATTCAATGGGTGTATACGCAATGGGCAAGAATTCAACACAGAAAAATATAAACTTGATGCGAATGAGTAACAGTTTCTCGGGTTATATCTAACCTGCAAACGTCAAATTGTTACAGAGTGAGGCGACACATACAAGCTCCCAATCCATGACTCAAAATTGACAAGTTTCTCACAGAAGCAACCGGAATCCCGAGATGTAACAAGTCAAGGCCACTGGATCAGAGCCGAGCAAGGGCATTCAATGGGTGTATACGCAATGGGCAAGAATTCAACACAGAAAAATATAAACATGATGCGAATGAGTAACTTTTTATCGGGTTATATCTAACCTGCGAACGTCAAACTTGTTGCAGAGTGAGGTGACACATACAAGCTCCCAATCCATGACTACAAATTGCCACGTTTCTCACAGAAGCAACCGGAATCCCGAGATTTAGCAAGTTAAGGCCACTGGATCGGAACCGAGCAAGGGCATTTAATGGGTGTATACGCACTGGGTAAGAATTCAACACAGAAAAATATAAACATGATGCGAATGAGTAACTTTTTATCGGGTTATATCTAACCTGCGAACGTCAAACTTGTTGCAGAGTGAGGTGACACATACAAGCTCCCAATCCAAGACTACAAATTGCCACGTTTTTCACAGAAGCAACCGGAATCCCGAGATTTAACAAGTCAAGGCCACTGGATCAGATCCGAGCAAGGGCATTCAATGGGTGTATACGCAATGGGCAAGAATTCAATACAGAAAAATATAAACATGATGCGAATGAGTAATATATTCTCGGGTTATATCTAACCTGCGAACTTGTTGAAGAGTGAGTCGACACTTACAAGCTCCCAATCCATGACCAAAAATTGACAAGTTTCTCACAGAAGCAACCGGAATCCCAAGATTTAACAAGTCAAGGCCACTAGATCAGAGCCGAGCAAGGGCATTCAATGGGTGTATACGCAATAGGCAAGAATTCAATACAGAAAAATATAAACATGATGCGAATGAGTAATATTTTCTCGGGTTATATCTAACCTGCGAACGTCAAACTTGTTGAAGAGTTAGTCGACACATACAAGCTCCAAATCATGACTAAACATTGCCAAGTTTCCCACAGAAGCAATCGGAATCCCGAGATTTAACAAGTCAAGGCCATTGGATTAGAGCCGAGCAAGGGCATTCAATGAGTGTATACGCAATGGGCAAGAATTCAATACAGAAAAATATAAACATGATGCGAATGAGTAATATATTCTCGGGTTATATCTAACCTGCGAACTTGTTGAAGAGTGAGTCGACACATACAAGCTCCCAATCCATGACTAAAAATTGACAAGTTTCTCACAGAAGCAACCGGAATCCCGAGATGTAACAAGTCAAGGCCACTGGATCAGATCCGCGCAAGGGCATTAAATGGGTGTATACGCAATGGGCAAGAATTCAACACAGAAAAATATAAACATGATGCGAATGAGTAACATTTTCTCGGGTTATATCTAACCTGCGAACGTCAAACTTGTTGAAGAGTGAGTCGACACATACAAGCTCCAAATCATGACTAAACATTGCCAAGTTTCCCACAGAAGCAACCGGAATCCAGAGATTTGACAAGTCAAGGCCACTGGATCAGATCCGAGCAAGGGCATTCAATGAGTGTACACGCAATAGGCAAGAATTCAATACAGAAAAATATAAACATGATGCGAATGAGTAATATTTTCTCGGGTTATATATAACCTGCGAACGTCAAACTTGTTGAAGAGTGAGTCGACACATACAAGCTCCAAATCATGACTAAACATTGCCAAGTTTCCCACAGAAGCAATCGGAATTCTGAAATTTAACAAGTCAAGGCCACTGGATCAGAGCCGAGCAAGGGCATTCAATGGGTGTATACGCAATGGGCAAGAATTCAACACAGAAAAATATAAACATGATCCGAATGAGTAACATTTTGTCGGGTTATATCTAACCTGCGAACGTCAAACTTGTTGCAGAGTGAGGTGACACATACAAGCTCCCAATCGATGACTAAACATTGCCAAGTTTATCACAGAAGCAACCGGAATCCCGGGATTTAACAAGTCAAGGCTACTGGATCAGAGTCGAGCAAGGGCATTCAATGGGTGTATACGCAATGGGCAAGAATTCAATACAGAAAAATATAAACATGATGCGCATGAGTAATATATTCTCGGGTTATATCTAACCTGCGAACTTGTTGAAGAGTGAGTCGACACTTACAAGCTCCCAATCCATGACCAAAAATTGACAAGTTTCTCACAGAAGCAACCGGAATCCCAAGATTTAACAAGTCAAGGCCACTAGATCAGAGCCGGGCAAGGGCATTCAATGGGTGTATACGTAATAGGCAAGAATTCAATACAGAAAAATATAAACATGATGCGAATGAGTAATATTTTCTCGGGTTATATCTAACCTGCGAACGTCAAACTTGTTGAAGAGTTAGTCGACACATACAAGCTCCAAATCATGACTAAACATTGCCAAGTTTCCCACAGAAGCAATCGGAATCCCGAGATTTAACAAGTCAAGGCCATTGGATCGGAGCCGAGCAAGGGCATTCAATGAGTGTATACGCAATGGGCAAGAATTCAACACAGAAAAATATAAACATGATGCAAATGAGTAACAGTTTATCGGGTTATATCTAACCTGCAAACGTCAAATTGTTGCAGAGTGAGGCGACACATGCCTGCCAGCTCCCAATCCATGACTAAAAATCGACAAGTTTCTCACAGAAGCAGCCGGAAACCCGATATTTAGCAAGTTAAGGCTATTGAATCAGAGCCGAGGAAGGGCATTCAATGGGTGTATACGCAATGGGCAAGAATTCAACACAGAAAAATATAAACATGATGCGAATGAGTAACAGTTTCTCGGGTTATATCTAACCTGCAAACGTCAAACTTGTTGCAGAGTGAGGTGACACATACCAGCTCCCAATCCATGACTAAAAATTGCCGAGTTTCTCACACAAGCAGCCGGAAACCCGAGATTTAACAAGTCAAGGCCACTGGATCAGAGCCGAGCAAGGGCATTCAATGGGTGTATACGCAGGGGGTAAGAATTCAACACAGAATAATATAAACATGATGCGAATGAGTAACCGTTTTCTCGGGTTATATCTAACCTGCAAACGTCAAATTGTTGAAGAGTGAGGCGACACATACCAGCTCCCAATATATGACTAAAAATTGACAAGTTTCTCACAGAAGCAACCGGAATCCCGAGATTTAACAAGTCAAGGCCACTGGATCAAGGGCAAGGGCATTCAATAGGTGTATACGCACTGGGTAAGAATTCAACACAGACAAATATAAACATGATGCGAATGAGTAACATTTTCTCGGGAATGTATATCTAACCTGCGAACGTCAAACTTGTTGCAGAGTGAGGTGACACATACCAGCTCCCAATTCATGACTACAAATTGCCAAGTTTCTCACAGAAGCAACCGGAATCCCGAGATTTAACACGTCAAGGCCACTGGATCAGAGCCGAGCACGGGCATTCAATGGGTGTATACGCAATAGGCAAGAATTCAATACAGAAAAATATAAACATGATGCGAATGAGTAATATTTTCTCGGGTTATATCTAACCTGCGAACTTGTTGAAGAGTGAGTCGACACATACAAGCTCCCAATCCATGACTAAACATTGCCAAGTTTATCACAGAAGCAACCGGAATCCCGGGATTTAACAAGTCAAGGCTACTGGATCAGAGTCGAGCAAGGGCATTCAATGGGTGTATACGCAATGGGAAAGAATTCAATACAGAAAAATATAAACATGATGCGAATGAGTAATATATTCTCGGGTTATATCTAACCTGCGAACTTGTTGAAGAGTGAGTCGACACTTACAAGCTCCCAATCCATGACCAAAAATTGACAAGTTTCTCACAGAAGCAACCGGAATCCCAAGATTTAACAAGTCAAGGCCACTAGATCAGAGCCGGGCAAGGGCATTCAATGGGTGTATACGCAATAGGCAAGAATTCAATACAGAAAAATATAAACATGATGCGAATGAGTAATATTTTCTCGGGTTATATCTAACCTGCGAACGTCAAACTTGTTGAAGAGTTAGTCGACACATACAAGCTCCAAATCATGACTAAACATTGCCAAGTTTCCCACAGAAGCAATCGGAATCCCGAGATTTAACAAGTCAAGGCCATTGGATCAGAGCCGAGCAAGGGCATTCAATGAGTGTATACGCAATGGGCAAGAATTCAACACAGAAAAATATAAACATGATGCAAATGAGTAACAGTTTATCGGGTTATATCTAACCTGCAAACGTCAAATTGTTGCAGAGTGAGGCGACACATGCCTGCCAGCTCCCAATCCATGACTAAAAATCGACAAGTTTCTCACAGAAGCAGCCGGAAACCCGATATTTAGCAAGTTAAGGCTATTGAATCAGAGCCGAGGAAGGGCATTCAATGGGTGTATACGCAATGGGCAAGAATTCAACACAGAAAAATATAAACATGATGCGAATGAGTAACAGTTTCTCGGGTTATATCTAACCTGCAAACGTCAAACTTGTTGCAGAGTGAGGTGACACATACCAGCTCCCAATCCATGACTAAAAATTGCCGAGTTTCTCACACAAGCAGCCGGAAACCCGAGATTTAACAAGTCAAGGCCACTGGATCAGAGCCGAGCAAGGGCATTCAATGGGTGTATACGCAGGGGGTAAGAATTCAACACAGAATAATATAAACATGATGCGAATGAGTAACCGTTTTCTCGGGTTATATCTAACCTGCAAACGTCAAATTGTTGAAGAGTGAGGCGACACATACCAGCTCCCAATATATGACTAAAAATTGACAAGTTTCTCACAGAAGCAACCGGAATCCCGAGATGTAACAAGTCAAGGCCACTGGATCAGAGCCGAGCAACGGCATACAATGGGTGTATACGCAATGGGCAAATATTCAACACAGAAAAATATAAACGTGACGCGAATGAGTAACATTTTCTCGGGTTATATCTAATCTGCGAACGTCAAACTTGTTGAAGAGTGAGGCGACACATACCAGCTCCCAATCCATGACTAAAAATTGCCGAGTTTCTCACAGCAGCAGCCGGAAACCCGAGATTTAACAAGTCAAGGCCATTGGATCAGAGCCGAGCAAGGGCATTCAATGGGTGTATACGCAATGGGCAAGAATTCAACACAGAATAATATAAACATGATGCGAATGAGTAACAGTTTCTCGGGTTATATCTAACCTGCAAACGTCAAATTGTTGCAGAGTGAGGCGACACATACCAGCTCCCAATCCATGACAAAAAATTGCCGAGTTTCTCACAGAAGCAGCCGGAAACCCGATATTTAGCAAGTTAAGGCTATTGGACCAGAGCCGAGTAAGGGCATTCAATGGGTGTATACGCAATGGGCAAGAATTCAACACATACAAATATAAACATGATGCAAATGAGTAACTGTTTCTCGGGTTATATCTAACCTGCAAACGTCAGATTGTTGCAGAGTGAAGCGACACCTACCAGCTCCCAATCCAAGACTAACAATTGACAAGTTTCTCACAGAAGTAACCGGAATCCCGAGATTTAGCAAGTTAAGGCCACTGGATCCGATCCGAGCAAGGGCATTTAATGGGTGTATACGCAATGGGCAAAAATTCAACACAGAAAAATATAAACGTGACGCGAATGAGTAACATTTTCTCGGGTTATATCTAATCTGCGAACGTCAAACTTGTTGCAGAGTGAGGCGACACATACCAGCTCCCAATCCATGACTAAAAAATGACAAGTTTCTCACAGAAGCAGCCGCAAACCCGATATTTAGCAAGTTAAGGCTATTGGACCAGAGCCGAGTAAGGGCATTCAATAGGTGTATACGCAATGGGCAAGAATTCAACACAGAAACATATAAACTTGATGCGAATGAGTAACAGTTTCTCGGGTTATATCTAACCTGCAAACGTCAAATTGTTGCAGAGTGAGGCGACACATACCAGCTCCCAATCCATGACTAAAAATTGACAAGTTTCTCACAGAAGCAGCCGGAAACCCGATGTTTAGCAAGTTAAGGCTATTGGACCAGAGCCGAGTAAGGGCATTCAATGGGTGTATACGCAATGGGCAAGATTTCAACACAGAAAAATATAAACTTGATGCAAATGAGTAACAGTTTCTCGGGTTATATCTAACCTGCAAACGTCAAATTGTTGCAGAGTGAGGCGACACATACCAGCTCCCAATCCATGACTAAAAATTGACAAGTTTCTCACAGAAGCAACCGGAATCCCGAGATGTAACAAGTCAAGGCCACTGGATCAGAGCCGAGCAAGGGCATTCAATGGGTGTATACGCAATGGGCAAGAATTCAACACAGAAAAATATAAACATGATGCGAATGAGTAACTTTTTATCGGGTTATATCTAACCTGCAAACGTCAAATTGTTGCAGAGGGAGGCGACACATACCAGCTCCCAATCCATGACTAAAAAATGCCGAGTTTCTCACACAAGCAGCCGGAAACCCGAGATTTAGCAAGTTAAGGCCACTGGATCGGAACCGAGCAAGGGCATTTAATGGGTGTATACGCACTGGGTAAGAATTCAACACAGAAAAATATAAACATGATGCGAATGAGTAACTTTTTATCGGGTTATACTTAACCTGCGAACGTCAAACTTGTTGCAGAGTGAGGTTACACATACCAGCTCCCAATTCATGACTACAAATTGCCAAGTTTCTCACAGAAGCAACCGGAATCCCGAGATTTAACAAGTCAAGGCCACTGGATCAGAGCCGAGCAACGGCATACAATGGGTGTATACGCAATGGGCAAAAATTCAACACAGAAAAATATAAACGTGACGCGAATGAGTAACAGTTTCTCGGGTTATATCTAACCTGCAAACGTCAACTTGTTGCAGAGTGAGGCGACACATACCACCTCCCAATCCATGACTACAAATTGCCAAGTTTCTCACAGAAGCAACCGGAATCCCGAGATTTAACAAGTCAAGGCCACTGGATCAGAGCCGAGCAACGGCATACAATGTGTGTATACGCAATGGGCAAAAATTCAACACAGAAAAATATAAACGTGACGCGAATGAGTAACATTTTCTCGGGTTATATCTAATCTGCGAACGTCAAACTTGTTGCAGAGTGAGGCGACACATACCAGCTCCAAATCCATGAATAAAAATTGCCGAGTTTCTCACAGAAGCAACCGGAATCCGGAGATTGAACAAGTCAAGGCCACTGGATCAGAGCCGAGCAAGGGCATTCAATGGGTGTATACGCACTGGGTAAGAATTCAACACAGAATAATATAAACATGATGCGAATGAGTATATCCGTTTTCTCGGGTTATATCTAACCTGCGAACGTCAAATTGTTGCAGAGTGAGGCGACACCTACCAGCTCCCAATCCATGACTAAAAATTGACAAGTTTCTCACAGAAGCAGCCGGAAACCCGAGATTTAGCAAGTGAAGGCCTTTGGATCAGAGCCGAGCAAGGGCATTTAATGGGTGTATACGCAATGGGCAAGAATTCAACACAGAAAAATATAAACATGATGCGAATGAGTAACAGTTTCTCGAGTTATATCTAACCTGCAAACGTCAAATTGTTGCAGAGTGAGGCGATACATACCAGCTCCCAATCCATGACTAAAAATTGACAAGTTTCTCACAGAAGCAACCGGAAACCCGAGATGTAACAAGTCAAGGCCACTGGATCAGAGCCGAGCAACGGCATACAATGGGTGTATACGCAATGGGCAAAAATTCAACACAGAAAAATATAACCGTGACGCGAATGAGTAACATTTTCTCGGGTTATATCTAATCTGCGAACGTCAAACTTGTTGCAGAGTGAGGCGACACATACCAGCTCCCAATCCATGACTAAAAATTGCCGAGTTTCTTACAGCAGCAGCCGGAAACCCGAGATTTAACAAGTCAAGGCCATTGGATCAGAGCCGAGCAAGGGCATTCAATGGGTGTATACGCAATGGGCAAGATTTCAACACAGAAAAATATAAACTTGATGCAAATGAGTAACAGTTTCTCGGGTTATATCTAACCTGCAAACGTCAAATTGTTGCAGAGTGAGGCGACACATACCAGCTCCCAATCCATGACTACAAATTGACAAGTTTCTCACAGAAGCAACCGGAATCCCGAGATGTAACAAGTCAAGGCCACTGGATCAGAGCCGAGCAAGGGCATTCAATGGGTGTATACGCAATGGGCAAGAATTCAACACAGAAAAATATAAACATGATGCGAATGAGTAACTTTTTATCGGGTTATATCTAACCTGCAAACGTCAAATTGTTGCAGAGGGAGGCGACACATACCAGCTCCCAATCCATGACTAAAAAATGCCGAGTTTCTCACACAAGCAGCCGGAAACCCGAGATTTAGCAAGTTAAGGCCACTGGATCGGAACCGAGCAAGGGCATTTAATGGGTGTATACGCACTGGGTAAGAATTCAACACAGAAAAATATAAACATGATGCGAATGAGTAACTTTTTATCGGGTTATATTTAACCTGCGAACGTCAAACTTGTTGCAGAGTGAGGTTACACATACCAGCTCCCAATTCATGACTACAAATTGCCAAGTTTCTCACAGAAGCAACCGGAATCCCGAGATTTAACAAGTCAAGGCCACTGGATCAGAGCCGAGCAACGGCATACAATGTGTGTATACGCAATGGGCAAAAATTCAACACAGAAAAATATAAACGTGACGCGAATGAGTAACATTTTCTCGGGTTATATCTAATCTGCGAACGTCAAACTTGTTGCAGAGTGAGGCGACACATACCAGCTCCAAATCCATGAATAAAAATTGCCGAGTTTCTCACAGAAGCAACCGGAATCCGGAGATTGAACAAGTCAAGGCCACTGGATCAGAGCCGAGCAAGGGCATTCAATGGGTGTATACGCACTGGGTAAGAATTCAACACAGAATAATATAAACATGATGCGAATGAGTATATCCGTTTTCTCGGGTTATATCTAACCTGCGAACGTCAAATTGTTGCAGAGTGAGGCGACACCTACCAGCTCCCAATCCATGACTAAAAATTGACAAGTTTCTCACAGAAGCAGCCGGAAACCCGAGATTTAGCAAGTGAAGGCCTTTGGATCAGAGCCGAGCAAGGGCATTTAATGGGGGTATACGCAATGGGCAAGAATTCAACACAGAAAAATATAAACATGATGCGAATGAGTAACAGTTTCTCGAGTTATATCTAACCTGCAAACGTCAAATTGTTGCAGAGTGAGGCGATACATACCAGCTCCCAATCCATGACTAAAAATTGACAAGTTTCTCACAGAAGCAACCGGAATCCCGAGATGTAACAAGTCAAGGCCACTGGATCAGAGCCGAGCAACGGCATACAATGGGTGTATACGCAATGGGCAAAAATTCAACACAGAAAAATATAACCGTGACGCGAATGAGTAACATTTTCTCGGGTTATATCTAATCTGCGAACGTCAAACTTGTTGCAGAGTGAGGCGACACATACCAGCTCCCAATCCATGACTAAAAATTGCCGAGTTTCTTACAGCAGCAGCCGGAAACCCGAGATTTAACAAGTCAAGGCCATTGGATCAGAGCCGAGCAAGGGCATTCAATGGGTGTATACGCAATGGGCAAGAATTCAACACAGAATAATATAAACATGATGCGAATGAGTAACAGTTTCTCGGGTTATATCTAACCTGCAAACGTCAAATTGCTGCAGAGTGAGGCGACACATACCAGCTCCCAATCCATGACTAAAAATTTCCGAGTTTCTCACACAAGCAGCCGGAATCACGAGATTTAGCAAGTTAAGGCCACTGGATCCGAACCGAGCAAAGGCATTTAATGGGTGTATACGCACTGGGTAAGAATTCAACACAGAAAAATATAAACATGATGCGAATGAGTAACTTTTTATCGGGTTATATCTAACCTGCGAACGTCAAACTTGTTGCAGAGTGAGGTTACACATACCAGCTCCCAATTCATGACTACAAATTGCCAAGTTTCTCACAGAAGCAACCGGAATCCCGAGATTTAACAAGTCAAGGCCACTGGATCAGAGCCGAGCAACGGCATACAATGTGTGTATACGCAATGGGCAAAAATTCAACACAGAAAAATATAAACGTGACGCGAATGAGTAACATTTTCTCGGGTTATATCTAATCTGCGAACGTCAAACTTGTTGCAGAGTGAGGCGACACATACCAGCTCCCAATCCATGACTAAATATTGCCGAGTTTCTCACAGCAGCAGCCGAAAACCCGAGATTTAACAAGTCAAGGCCATTGGATCAGAGCCGAGCAAGGGCATTCAATGGGTGTATACGCAATGGGCAAGAATTCAACACATAATAATATAAACATGATGCGAATGAGTAACAGTTTCTCGGGTTATATCTAACCTGCAAACGTCAAATTGTTGCAGAGTGAGGCGACACATACCAGCTCCCAATCCATGACTAAAAATTTCCGAGTTTCTGACAGCAGCAGCCGGAAACCCGAGATTGAACGAGTCAAGGCCATTGGATCAGAGCCGAGCAATGGCATTCAATGGGTGTATACACAATGGGCAAGAATTCAACACAGACAAATATAAACATGATGCGAATGAGTAACAGTTTCTCGGGTTATATCTAACCACCTGCAAACGTCAAATTGTTGCAGAGTGAGGCGACACATACCAGCTCCCAATCCATGACTAAAAATTGCCGAGTTTCTCACACAAGCAGCCGGAAACCCGAGATTTAACAAGTCAAGGCCACTGGATCAGAGCCGAGCAAGGGCATTCAATGGGTGTATACGCAATGGGCAAGAATTCAACACAGAAAAATATAAACATGATGCGAATGAGTAACTTTTTATCGGGTTATATCTAACCTGCGAACGTCAAACTTGTTGCAGAGTGAGGTGACACATACAAGCTCCCAATCCATGACTACAAATTGCCACGTTTTTCACAGAAGCAACCGGAATCCCGAGATTTAACAAGTCAAGGCCACTGGATCAGTTCCGAGCAAGGGCATTCAATGGGTGTATACGCAATGGGCAAGAATTCAATACAGAAAAATATATTCTCGGGTTATATCTAACCTGCGAACTTGTTGAAGAGTGAGTCGACACATACAAGCTCCAAATCCATGACTAAAAATTGACAAGTTTCTCACAGAAGCTACCGGAATCCCGAGATGTAACAAGTCAAGGCCACTGGATCAGATCCGAGCAAGGGCATTAAATCGGTGTATACGCAATGGGCAAGAATTCAACACAGAAAAATATAAACATGATGCGAATGAGTAACATTTTCTCGGGTTATATCTAACCTGCAAACGTCAAATTGTTGCAGAGTGAGGCGACACATACCAGCTCCCAATCCATGACTAAAAATTGCCGAGTTTCTCACACAAGCAGCCGGAAACCCGATATTTAACAAATCAAGGCCACTGGATCAGAGCCGAGCAAGGGCATTCAATGGGTGTATACGCAGGGGGTAAGAATTCAACACAGAAAAATATAAACATGATGCGAATGAGTAACAGTTTCTCGAGTTATATCTAACCTGCAATCGTCAAATTGTTGCAGAGTGAGGCGATACATACCAGCTCCCAATCCATGACTAACTATTGACAAGTTTCCCACAGAAGCAACCGGAATCTCGAGGTTTAACAAGTCAAGGCCACTAGATCAGAGCCGATCAAGGGCATTCAATGGGTGTATACGCAATAGGTAAGAATTCAATACAGAAAAATATAAACATGATGCGAATGAGTAATATTTTCTCGGGTTATATCTAATCTGCGATCGTCAAACTTGTTTCAGAGTGAGTCGACACATACCAGCTCCCAATCCATGACTAAAAATTTCCGAGTTTCTGACAGCAGCAGCCGGAAACCCGAGATTGAACGAGTCAAGGCCATTGGATCAGAGCCGAGCAATGGCATTCAATGGGTGTATACACAATGGGCAAGAATTCAACACAGACAAATATAAACATGATGCGAATGAGTAACAGTTTCTCGGGTTATATCTAACCACCTGCAAACGTCAAATTGTTGCAGAGTGAGGCGACACATACCAGCTCCCAATCCATGACTAAAAATTGCCGAGTTTCTCACACAAGCAGCCGGAAACCCGAGATTTAACAAGTCAAGGCCACTGGATCAGAGCCGAGCAAGGGCATTCAATGGGTGTATACGCAATGGGCAAGAATTCAACACAGAAAAATATAAACATGATGCGAATGAGTAACTTTGTATCGGGTTATATCTAACCTGCGAACGTCAAACTTGTTGCAGAGTGAGGTGACACATACAAGCTCCCAATCCATGACTACAAATTGCCACGTTTTTCACAGAAGCAACCGGAATCCCGAGATTTAACAAGTCAAGGCCACTGGATCAGTTCCGAGCAAGGGCATTCAATGGGTGTATACGCAATGGGCAAGAATTCAATACAGAAAAATATAAACATGATGCGAATGAGTAATATATTCTCGGGTTATATCTAACCTGCGAACTTGTTGAAGAGTGAGTCGACACATACAAGCTCCAAATTCATGACTAAAAATTGACAAGTTTCTCACAGAAGCTACCGGAATCCCGAGATGTAACAAGTCAAGGCCACTGGATCAGATCCGAGCAAGGGCATTAAATCGGTGTATACGCAATGGGCAAGAATTCAACACAGAAAAATATAAACATGATGCGAATGAGTAACATTTTCTCGGGTTATATCTAACCTGCAAACGTCAAATTGTTGCAGAGTGAGGCGACACATACCAGCTCCCAATCCATGACTAAAAATTGCCGAGTTTCTCACACAAGCAGCCGGAAACCCGATATTTAACAAATCAAGGCCACTGGATCAGAGCCGAGCAAGGGCATTCAATGGGTGTATACGCAGGGGGTAAGAATTCAACACAGAAAAATATAAACATGATGCGAATGAGTAACAGTTTCTCGAGTTATATCTAACCTGCAATCGTCAAATTGTTGCAGAGTGAGGCGATACATACCAGCTCCCAATCCATGACTAACTATTGACAAGTTTCCCACAGAAGCAACCGGAATCTCGAGGTTTAACAAGTCAAGGCCACTAGATCAGAGCCGATCAAGGGCATTCAATGGGTGTATACGCAATAGGTAAGAATTCAATACAGAAAAATATAAACATGATGCGAATGAGTAATATTTTCTCGGGTTATATCTAATCTGCGATCGTCAAACTTGTTTCAGAGTGAGTCGACACATACCAGCTCCCAATCCATGACTAAAAATTTCCGAGTTTCTGACAGCAGCAGCCGGAAACCCGAGATTGAACGAGTCAAGGCCATTGGATCAGAGCCGAGCAATGGCATTCAATGGGTGTATACACAATGGGCAAGAATTCAACACAGACAAATATAAACATGATGCGAATGAGTAACAGTTTCTCGGGTTATATCTAACCACCTGCAAACGTCAAATTGTTGCAGAGTGAGGCGACACATACCAGCTCCCAATCCATGACTAAAAATTGCCGAGTTTCTCACACAAGCAGCCGGAAACCCGAGATTTAACAAGTCAAGGCCACTGGATCAGAGCCGAGCAAGGGCATTCAATGGGTGTATACGCAATGGGCAAGAATTCAACACAGAAAAATATAAACATGATGCGAATGAGTAACTTTGTATCGGGTTATATCTAACCTGCGAACGTCAAACTTGTTGCAGAGTGAGGTGACACATACAAGCTCCCAATCCATGACTACAAATTGCCACGTTTTTCACAGAAGCAACCGGAATCCCGAGATTTAACAAGTCAAGGCCACTGGATCAGTTCCGAGCAAGGGCATTCAATGGGTGTATACGCAATGGGCAAGAATTCAATACAGAAAAATATAAACATGATGCGAATGAGTAATATATTCTCGGGTTATATCTAACCTGCGAACTTGTTGAAGAGTGAGTCGACACATACAAGCTCCAAATCCATGACTAAAAATTGACAAGTTTCTCACAGAAGCTACCGGAATCCCGAGATGTAACAAGTCAAGGCCACTGGATCAGATCCGAGCAAGGGCATTAAATCGGTGTATACGCAATGGGCAAGAATTCAACACAGAAAAATATAAACATGATGCGAATGAGTAACATTTTCTCGGGTTATATCTAACCTGCAAACGTCAAATTGTTGCAGAGTGAGGCGACACATACCAGCTCCCAATCCATGACTAAAAATTGCCGAGTTTCTCACACAAGCAGCCGGAAACCCGATATTTAACAAGTCAAGGCCACTGGATCAGAGCCGAGCAAGGGCATTCAATGGGTGTATACGCAGGGGGTAAGAATTCAACACAGAAAAATATAAACATGATGCGAATGAGTAACAGTTTCTCGAGTTATATCTAACCTGCAATCGTCAAATTGTTGCAGAGTGAGGCGATACATACCAGCTCCCAATCCATGACTAAAAATTGACAAGTTTCCCACAGAAGCAACCGGAATCTCGAGGTTTAACAAGTCAAGGCCACTAGATCAGAGCCGATCAAGGGCATTCAATGGGTGTATACGCAATAGGTAAGAATTCAATACAGAAAAATATAAACATGATGCGAATGAGTAATATTTTCTCGAGTTATATCTAACCTGCGAACGTCAAACTTGTTGAAGAGTGAGTCGACACATACCAGCTCCAAATCATGACTAAACATTGCCAAGTTTCTCACAGAAGCAGCCGGAAACCCGATATTTAGCAAGTTAAGGCTATTGGACCAAAGCCGAGTAAGGGCATTCAATGGGTGTATACGCAATGGGCAAGAATTCAACACAGAAAAATATAAACTTGATGCGAATGAGTAACAGTTTATCGGGTTATATCTAACCTGCGAACGTCAAACTTGTTGCAGAGTGAGGCGACACATACCAGCTCCCAATCCATGACTAACTATTGACAAGTTTCCCACAGAAGCAACCGGAATCTCGAGGTTTAACAAGTCAAGGCCACTAGATCAGAGCCGATCAAGGGCATTCAATGGGTGTATACGCAATAGGTAAGAATTCAATACAGAAAAATATAAACATGATGCGAATGAGTAATATTTTCTCGGGTTATATCTAATCTGCGATCGTCAAACTTGTTTCAGAGTGAGTCGACACATACCAGCTCCCAATCCATGACTAAAAATTTCCGAGTTTCTGACAGCAGCAGCCGGAAACCCGAGATTGAACGAGTCAAGGCCATTGGATCAGAGCCGAGCAATGGCATTCAATGGGTGTATACACAATGGGCAAGAATTCAACACAGACAAATATAAACATGATGCGAATGAGTAACAGTTTCTCGGGTTATATCTAACCACCTGCAAACGTCAAATTGTTGCAGAGTGAGGCGACACATACCAGCTCCCAATCCATGACTAAAAATTGCCGAGTTTCTCACACAAGCAGCCGGAAACCCGAGATTTAACAAGTCAAGGCCACTGGATCAGAGCCGAGCAAGGGCATTCAATGGGTGTATACGCAATGGGCAAGAATTCAACACAGAAAAATATAAACATGATGCGAATGAGTAACTTTGTATCGGGTTATATCTAACCTGCGAACGTCAAACTTGTTGCAGAGTGAGGTGACACATACAAGCTCCCAATCCATGACTACAAATTGCCACGTTTTTCACAGAAGCAACCGGAATCCCGAGATTTAACAAGTCAAGGCCACTGGATCAGTTCCGAGCAAGGGCATTCAATGGGTGTATACGCAATGGGCAAGAATTCAATACAGAAAAATATAAACATGATGCGAATGAGTAATATATTCTCGGGTTATATCTAACCTGCGAACTTGTTGAAGAGTGAGTCGACACATACAAGCTCCAAATCCATGACTAAAAATTGACAAGTTTCTCACAGAAGCTACCGGAATCCCGAGATGTAACAAGTCAAGGCCACTGGATCAGATCCGAGCAAGGGCATTAAATCGGTGTATACGCAATGGGCAAGAATTCAACACAGAAAAATATAAACATGATGCGAATGAGTAACATTTTCTCGGGTTATATCTAACCTGCAAACGTCAAATTGTTGCAGAGTGAGGCGACACATACCAGCTCCCAATCCATGACTAAAAATTGCCGAGTTTCTCACACAAGCAGCCGGAAACCCGATATTTAACAAGTCAAGGCCACTGGATCAGAGCCGAGCAAGGGCATTCAATGGGTGTATACGCAGGGGGTAAGAATTCAACACAGAAAAATATAAACATGATGCGAATGAGTAACAGTTTCTCGAGTTATATCTAACCTGCAATCGTCAAATTGTTGCAGAGTGAGGCGATACATACCAGCTCCCAATCCATGACTAAAAATTGACAAGTTTCCCACAGAAGCAACCGGAATCTCGAGGTTTAACAAGTCAAGGCCACTAGATCAGAGCCGATCAAGGGCATTCAATGGGTGTATACGCAATAGGTAAGAATTCAATACAGAAAAATATAAACATGATGCGAATGAGTAATATTTTCTCGAGTTATATCTAACCTGCGAACGTCAAACTTGTTGAAGAGTGAGTCGACACATACCAGCTCCAAATCATGACTAAACATTGCCAAGTTTCTCACAGAAGCAGCCGGAAACCCGATATTTAGCAAGTTAAGGCTATTGGACCAAAGCCGAGTAAGGGCATTCAATGGGTGTATACGCAATGGGCAAGAATTCAACACAGAAAAATATAAACTTGATGCGAATGAGTAACAGTTTATCGGGTTATATCTAACCTGCGAACGTCAAACTTGTTGCAGAGTGAGGCGACACATACCAGCTCCCAATCCATGACTAAAAATTGACAAGTTTCTCACAGAAGCAACCGGAATCCCGAGATTTAACAAGTCAAGGCCACTGGATCAGAGCCGAGCAACGGCATACAATGGGTGTATACGCAATGGGCAACAATTCAACACATAAAAATATAAACGTGACGCGAATGAGTAACATTTTCTCGGGTTATATCTAATCTGCGAACGTCAAACTTGTTGCAGAGTGAGGCGACACATACCAGCTCCCAATCCATGACTAAATATTGCCGAGTTTCTCACAGCAGCAGCCGAAAACCCGAGATTTAACAAGTCAAGGCCATTGGATCAGAGCCGAGCAAGGGCATTCAATGGGTGTATACGCAATGGGCAAGAATTCAACACATAATAATATAAACATGATGCGAATGAGTAACAGTTTCTCGGGTTATATCTAACCTGCAAACGTCAAATTGTTGCAGAGTGAGGCGACACATACCAGCTCCCAATCCATGACTAAAAATTGCAGAGTTTCTCACACAAGCAGCCGGAAACCCGAAATTTAGCAAGTTAAGGCTATTGGACCAAAGCCGAGTAAGGGCATTCAATGGGTGTATACGCAATGGGCAAGAATTCAACACAGAAAAATATAAACTTGATGCGAATGAGTAACAGTTTCTCGGGTTATATCTAACCTGCAAACGTCAAATTGTTACAGAGTGAGGCGACACATACAAGCTCCCAATCCATGACTCAAAATTGACAAGTTTCTCACAGAAGCAACCGGAATCCCGAGATGTAACAAGTCAAGGCCACTGGATCAGAGCCGAGCAAGGGCATTCAATGGGTGTATACGCAATGGGCAAGAATTCAACACAGAAAAATATAAACATGATGCGAATGAGTAACTTTTTATCGGGTTATATCTAACCTGCGAACGTCAAACTTGTTGCAGAGTGAGGTGACACATACAAGCTCCCAATCCATGACTACAAATTGCCACGTTTCTCACAGAAGCAACCGGAATCCCGAGATTTAGCAAGTTAAGGCCACTGGATCGGAACCGAGCAAGGGCATTTAATGGGTGTATACGCACTGGGTAAGAATTCAACACAGAAAAATATAAACATGATGCGAATGAGTAACTTTTTATCGGGTTATATCTAACCTGCGAACGTCAAACTTGTTGAAGAGTTAGTCGACACATACAAGCTCCAAATCATGACTAAACATTGCCAAGTTTCCCACAGAAGCAATCGGAATCCCGAGATTTAACAAGTCAAGGCCATTGGATCAGAGCCGAGCAAGGGCATTCAATGAGTGTATACGCAATGGGCAAGAATTCAATACAGAAAAATATAAACATGATGCGAATGAGTAATATATTCTCGGGTTATATCTAACCTGCGAACTTGTTGAAGAGTGAGTCGACACATACAAGCTCCCAATCCATGACTAAAAATTGACAAGTTTCTCACAGAAGCAACCGGAATCCCGAGATGTAACAAGTCAAGGCCACTGGATCAGATCCGCGCAAGGGCATTAAATGGGTGTATACGCAATGTGCAAGAATTCAACACAGAAAAATATAAACATGATGCGAATGAGTAACATTTTCTCGGGTTATATCTAACCTGCGAACGTCAAACTTGTTGAAGAGTGAGTCGACACATACAAGCTCCAAATCATGACTAAACATTGCCAAGTTTCCCACAGAAGCAACCGGAATCCAGAGATTTGACAAGTCAAGGCCACTGGATCAGATCCGAGCAAGGGCATTCAATGAGTGTATACGCAATAGGCAAGAATTCAATACAGAAAAATATAAACATGATGCGAATGAGTAATATTTTCTCGGGTTATATATAACCTGCGAACGTCAAACTTGTTGAAGAGTGAGTCGACACATACAAGCTCCAAATCATGACTAAACATTGCCAAGTTTCCCACAGAAGCAATCGGAATTCTGAAATTTAACAAGTCAAGGCCACTGGATCAGAGCCGAGCAAGGGCATTCAATGGGTGTATACGCAATGGGCAAGAATTCAACACAGAAAAATATAAACATGATCCGAATGAGTAACATTTTGTCGGGTTATATCTAACCTGCGAACGTCAAACTTGTTGCAGAGTGAGGTGACACATACAAGCTCCCAATCGATGACTAAACATTGCCAAGTTTATCACAGAAGCAACCGGAATCCCGGGATTTAACAAGTCAAGGCTACTGGATCAGAGTCGAGCAAGGGCATTCAATGGGTGTATACGCAATGGGCAAGAATTCAATACAGAAAAATATAAACATGATGCGCATGAGTAATATATTCTCGGGTTATATCTAACCTGCGAACTTGTTGAAGAGTGAGTCGACACTTACAAGCTCCCAATCCATGACCAAAAATTGACAAGTTTCTCACAGAAGCAACCGGAATCCCAAGATTTAACAAGTCAAGGCCACTAGATCAGAGCCGGGCAAGGGCATTCAATGGGTGTATACGTAATAGGCAAGAATTCAATACAGAAAAATATAAACATGATGCGAATGAGTAATATTTTCTCGGGTTATATCTAACCTGCGAACGTCAAACTTGTTGAAGAGTTAGTCGACACATACAAGCTCCAAATCATGACTAAACATTGCCAAGTTTCCCACAGAAGCAATCGGAATCCCGAGATTTAACAAGTCAAGGCCATTGGATCGGAGCCGAGCAAGGGCATTCAATGAGTATATACGCAATGGGCAAGAATTCAACACAGAAAAATATAAACATGATGCAAATGAGTAACAGTTTATCGGGTTATATCTAACCTGCAAACGTCAAATTGTTGCAGAGTGAGGCGACACATGCCTGCCAGCTCCCAATCCATGACTAAAAATCGACAAGTTTCTCACAGAAGCAGCCGGAAACCCGATATTTAGCAAGTTAAGGCTATTGAATCAGAGCCGAGGAAGGGCATTCAATGGGTGTATACGCAATGGGCAAGAATTCAACACAGAAAAATATAAACATGATGCGAATGAGTAACAGTTTCTCGGGTTATATCTAACCTGCAAACGTCAAACTTGTTGCAGAGTGAGGTGACACATACCAGCTCCCAATCCATGACTAAAAATTGCCGAGTTTCTCACACAAGCAGCCGGAAACCCGAGATTTAACAAGTCAAGGCCACTGGATCAGAGCCGAGCAAGGGCATTCAATGGGTGTATACGCAGGGGGTAAGAATTCAACACAGAATAATATAAACATGATGCGAATGAGTAACCGTTTTCTCGGGTTATATCTAACCTGCAAACGTCAAATTGTTGAAGAGTGAGGCGACACATACCAGCTCCCAATATATGACTAAAAATTGACAAGTTTCTCACAGAAGCAACCGGAATCCCGAGATTTAACAAGTCAAGGCCACTGGATCAAGGGCAAGGGCATTCAATAGGTGTATACGCACTGGGTAAGAATTCAACACAGACAAATATAAACATGATGCGAATGAGTAACATTTTCTCGGGAATGTATATCTAACCTGCGAACGTCAAACTTGTTGCAGAGTGAGGTGACACATACCAGCTCCCAATTCATGACTACAAATTGCCAAGTTTCTCACAGAAGCAACCGGAATCCCGAGATTTAACACGTCAAGGCCACTGGATCAGAGCCGAGCACGGGCATTCAATGGGTGTATACGCAATAGGCAAGGATTCAATACAGAAAAATATAAACATGATGCGAATGAGTAATATTTTCTCGGGTTATATCTAACCTGCGAACTTGTTGAAGAGTGAGTCGACACATACAAGCTCCCAATCCATGACTAAACATTGCCAAGTTTATCACAGAAGCAACCGGAATCCCGGGATTTAACAAGTCAAGGCTACTGGATCAGAGTCGAGCAAGGGCATTCAATGGGTGTATACGCAATGGGCAAGAATTCAATACAGAAAAATATAAACATGATGCGAATGAGTAATATATTCTCGGGTTATATCTAACCTGCGAACTTGTTGAAGAGTGAGTCGACACTTACAAGCTCCCAATCCATGACCAAAAATTGACAAGTTTCTCACAGAAGCAACCGGAATCCCAAGATTTAACAAGTCAAGGCCACTAGATCAGAGCCGGGCAAGGGCATTCAATGGGTGTATACGCAATAGGCAAGAATTCAATACAGAAAAATATAAACATGATGCGAATGAGTAATATTTTCTCGGGTTATATCTAACCTGCGAACGTCAAACTTGTTGAAGAGTGAGCCGACACATACAAGCTCCAAATCATGACTAAACATTGCCAAGTTTCCCACAGAAGCAATCGGAATCCCGAGATTTAACAAGTCAAGGCCATTGGATCAGAGCCGAGCAAGGGCATTCAATGAGTGTATACGCAATGGGCAAGAATTCAACACAGAAAAATATAAACATGATGCAAATGAGTAACAGTTTATCGGGTTATATCTAACCTGCAAACGTCAAATTGTTGCAGAGTGAGGCGACACATGCCTGCCAGCTCCCAATCCATGACTAAAAATCGACAAGTTTCTCACAGAAGCAGCCGGAAACCCGATATTTAGCAAGTTAAGGCTATTGAATCAGAGCCGAGGAAGGGCATTCAATGGGTGTATACGCAATGGGCAAGAATTCAACACAGAAAAATATAAACATGATGCGAATGAGTAACAGTTTCTCGGGTTATATCTAACCTGCAAACGTCAAACTTGTTGCAGAGTGAGGTGACACATACCAGCTCCCAATCCATGACTAAAAATTGCCGAGTTTCTCACACAAGCAGCCGGAAACCCGAGATTTAACAAGTCAAGGCCACTGGATCAGAGCCGAGCAAGGGCATTCAATGGGTGTATACGCAGGGGGTAAGAATTCAACACAGAATAATATAAACATGATGCGAATGAGTAACCGTTTTCTCGGGTTATATCTAACCTGCAAACGTCAAATTGTTGAAGAGTGAGGCGACACATACCAGCTCCCAATATATGACTAAAAATTGACAAGTTTCTCACAGAAGCAACCGGAATCCCGAGATTTAACAAGTCAAGGCCACTGGATCAAGGGCAAGGGCATTCAATAGGTGTATACGCACTGGGTAAGAATTCAACACAGAAAAATATAAACATGATGCGAATGAGTAACATTTTCTCGGGAATGTATATCTAACCTGCGAACGTCAAACTTGTTGCAGAGTGAGGTGACACATACCAGCTCCCAATTCATGACTACAAATTGCCAAGTTTCTCACAGAAGCAACCGGAATCCCGAGATTTAACACGTCAAGGCCACTGGATCAGAGTCGAGCAAGGGCATTCAATGGGTGTATACGCAATGGGCAAGAATTCAATACAGAAAAATATAAACATGATGCGAATGAGTAATATTTTCTCGGGTTATATCTAACCTGCGAACGTTAAACTTGTTGAAGAGTTAGTCGACACATACAAGCTCCAAATCATGACTAAACATTGCCAAGTTTCCCACAGAAGCAATCGGAATCCCGAGATTTAACAAGTCAAGGCCATTGGATCAGAGCCGAGCAAGGGCATTCAATGAGTGTATACGCAATGGGCAAGAATTCAATACAGAAAAATATAAACATGATGCGAATGAGTAATATATTCTCGGGTTATATCTAACCTGCGAACTTGTTGAAGAGTGAGTCGACACATACAAGCTCCCAATCCATGACTAAAAATTGACAAGTTTCTCACAGAAGCAACCGGAATCCCGAGATGTAACAAGTCAAGGCCACTGGATCAGATCCGAGCAAGGGCATTAAATGGGTGTATACGCAATGGGCAAGAATTCAACACAGAAAAATATAAACATGATGCGAATGAGTAACATTTTCTCGGGTTATATCTAACCTGCGAACGTCAAACTTGTTGAAGAGTGAGTCGACACATACAAGCTCCAAATCATGACTAAACATTGCCAAGTTTCCCACAGAAGCAACCGGAATCCAGAGATTTGACAAGTCAAGGCCACTGGATCAGATCCGAGCAAGGGCATTCAATGAGTGTATACGCAATAGGCAAGAATTCAATACAGAAAAATATAAACATGATGCGAATGAGTAATATTTTCTCGGGTTATATATAACCTGCGAACGTCAAACTTGTTGAAGAGTGAGTCGACACATACAAGCTCCAAATCATGACTAAACATTGCCAAGTTTCCCACAGAAGCAATCGGAATTCTGAAATTTAACAAGTCAAGGCCACTGGATCAGAGCCGAGCAAGGGCATTCAATGGGTGTATACGCACTGGGCAAGAATTCAACACAGAAAAATATAAACATGATGCGCATGAGTAATATATTCTCGGGTTATATCTAACCTGCGAACTTGTTGAAGAGTGAGTCGACACTTACAAGCTCCCAATCCATGACCAAAAATTGACAAGTTTCTCACAGAAGCAACCGGAATCCCAAGATTTAACAAGTCAAGGCCACTAGATCAGAGCCGAGCAAGGGCATTCAATGGGTGTATACGCAATAGGCAAGAATTCAATACAGAAAAATATAAACATGATGCGAATGAGTAATATTTTCTCGGGTTATATCTAACCTGCGAACGTCAAACTTGTTGAAGAGTTAGTCGACACATACAAGATCCAAATCATGACTAAACATTGCCAAGTTTCCCACAGAAGCAATCGGAATCCCGAGATTTAACAAGTCAAGGCCATTGGATCAGAGCCGAGCAAGGGCATTCAATGAGTGTATACGCAATGGGCAAGAATTCAACACAGACAAATATAAACATGATGCAAATGAGTAACAGTTTATCGGGTTATATCTAACCTGCAAACGTCAAATTGTTGCAGAGTGAGGCGACACATGCCTGCCAGCTCCCAATCCATGACTAAAAATTGACAAGTTTCTCACAGAAGCAGCCGGAAACCCGATATTTAGCAAGTTAAGGCTATTGAATCAGAGCCGAGGAAGGGCATTGAATGGGTGTATACGCAATGGGCAAGAATTCAACACAGAAAAATATAAACATGATGCGAATGAGTAACAGTTTCTCGGGTTATATCTAACCTGCAAACGTCAAAATTGTTGCAGAGTGAGGTGACACATACCAGCTCCCAATCCATGACTAAAAATTGCCGAGTTTCTCACACAAGCAGCCGGAAACCCGAGATTTAACAAGTCAAGGCCACTGGATCAGAGCCGAGCAAGGGCATTCAATGGGTGTATACGCAGGGGGTAAGAATTCAACACAGAATAATATAAACATGATGCGAATGAGTAACCGTTTTCTCGGGTTATATCTAACCTGCAAACGTCAAATTGTTGAAGAGTGAGGCGACACATACCAGCTCCCAATATATGACTAAAAATTGACAAGTTTCTCACAGAAGCAACCGGAATCCCGAGATTTAACAAGTCAAGGCCACTGGATCAAGGGCAAGGTCATTCAATGGGTGTATACGCACTGGGTAAGAATTCAACACAGAAAAATATAAACATGATGCGAATGAGTAACATTTTCTCGGGAATGTATATCTAACCTGCGAACGTCAAACTTGTTGCAGAGTGAGGTGACACATACCAGCTCCCAATTCATGACTACAAATTGCCAAGTTTCTCACAGAAGCAACCGGAATCCCGAGATTTAACACGTCAAGGCCACTGGATCAGAGCCGAGCACGGGCATTCAATGGGTGTATACGCAATAGACAAGAATTCAATACAGAAAAATATAAACATGATGCGAATGAGTAACAGTTTCTCGGGTTATATCTAACCTGCAAACGTCAAACTTGTTGAAGAGTTAGTCGACACATACAAGCTCCCTATCCATGACTAAAAATTGACAAGTTTCTCACAGAAGCAACCGGAATCCCGAGATTTAACAAGTCAAGGCCACTGGATCAGACCCGAGCTAGGGCATTCAATGGGTGTATACGCAATAGGCAAGAATTCAATACAGAAAAATATAAACATGATGCAAATGAGTAACAGTTTATCGGGTTATATCTAACCTGCAAACGTCAAATTGTTGCAGAGTGAGGTGACACATACCTGCCAGCTCCCAATCCATGACTAAAAATTGCCGAGTTTCTCACACAAGCAGCCGGAAACCCGAGATTTAACAAGTCAAGGCCACTGGATCAGAGCCGAGCAAGGGCATTCAATGGGTGTATACGCAGGGGGTAAGAATTCAACACAGAATAATATAAACATGATGCGAATGAGTAACCGTTTTCTCGGGTTATATCTAACCTGCAAACGTCAAATTGTTGAAGAGTGAGGCGACACATACCAGCTCCCAATATATGACTAAAAATTGACAAGTTTCTCACAGAAGCAACCGGAATCCCGAGATTTAACAAGTCAAGGCCACTGGATAAAGGGCAAGGTCATTCAATGGGTGTATACGCACTGGGTAAGAATTCAACACAGAAAAATATAAACATGATGCGAATGAGTAATATTTTCTCGGGTTATATCAAACCTGCGAACGTCAAACTTGTTGAAGAGTTAGTCGACACATACAAGCTCCAAATCATGACTAAACATTGCCAAGTTTCCCACAGAAGCAATCGGAATCCCGAGATTTAACAAGTCAAGGCCATTGGATCAGAGCCGAGCAAGGGCATTCAATGAGTGTATACGCAATGGGCAAGAATTCAATACAGAAAAATATAAACATGATGCGAATGAGTAATATATTATCGGGTTATATCTAACCTGCGAACTTGTTGAAGAGTGAGTCGACACATACAAGCTCCCAATCCATGACTAAAAATTGACAAGTTTCTCACAGAAGCAACCGGAATCCCGAGATGTAACAAGTCAAGGCCACTGGATCAGATCCGAGCAAGGGCATTAAATGGGTGTATACGCAATGGGCAAGAATTCAACACAGAAAAATATAAACATGATGCGAATGAGTAACATTTTCTCGGGTTATATCTAACCTGCGAACGTCAAACTTGTTGAAGAGTGAGTCGACACATACAAGCTCCAAATCATGACTAAACATTGCCAAGTTTCCCACAGAAGCAACCGGAATCCAGAGATTTGACAAGTCAAGGCCACTGGATCAGATCCGAGCAAGGGCATTCAATGAGTGTATACGCAATAGGCAAGAATTCAATACAGAAAAATATAAACATGATGCGAATGAGTAATATTTTCTCGGGTTATATATAACCTGCGAACGTCAAACTTGTTGAAGAGTGAGTCGACACATACAAGCTCCAAATCATGACTAAACATTGCCAAGTTTCCCACAGAAGCAATCGGAATTCTGAAATTTAACAAGTCAAGGCCACTGGATCAGAGCCGAGCAAGGGCATTCAATGGGTGTATACGCAATAGGCAAGAATTCAATACAGAAAAATATAAACATGATGCGAATGAGTAACATTTTCTCGGGTTATATCTAACCTGCGAACTTGTTGAAGAGTGAGTCGACACTTACAAGCTCCCAATCCATGACCAAAAATTGACAAGTTTCTCACAGAAGCAACCGGAATCCCAAGATTTAACAAGTCAAGGCCACTAGATCAGAGCCGAGCAAGGGCATTCAATGGGTGTATACGCAATAGGCAAGAATTCAATACAGAAAAATATAAACATGATGCGAATGAGTAATATTTTCTCGGGTTATATCTAACCTGCGAACGTCAAACTTGTTGAAGAGTTAGTCGACACATACAAGCTCCAAATCATGACTAAACATTGCCAAGTTTCCCACAGAAGCAATCGGAATCCCGAGATTTAACAAGTCAAGGCCATTGGATCAGAGCCGAGCAAGGGCATTCAATGAGTGTATACGCAATGGGCAAGAATTCAACACAGAAAAATATCAACATGATGCAAATGAGTAACAGTTTATCGGGTTATATCTAACCTGCAAACGTCAAATTGTTGCAGAGTGAGGCGACACATGCCTGCCAGCTCCCAATCCATGACTAAAAATTGACAAGTTTCTCACAGAAGCAGCCGGAAACCCGATATTTAGCAAGTTAAGGCTATTGAATCAGAGCCGAGGAAGGGCATTCAATGGGTGTATACGCAATGGGCAAGAATTCAAAACAGAAAAATATAAACATGATGCGAATGAGTAACAGTTTCTCGGGTTATATCTAACCTGCAAACGTCAAAATAGTTGCAGAGTGAGGTGACACATACCAGCTCCCAATCCATGACTAAAAATTGCCGAGTTTCTCACACAAGCAGCCGGAAACCCGAGATTTAACAAGTCAAGGCCACTGGATCAGAGCCGAGCAAGGGCATTCAATGGGTGTATACGCAGGGGGTAAGAATTCAACACAGAATAATATAAACATGATGCGAATGAGTAACCGTTTTCTCGGGTTATATCTAACCTGCAAACGTCAAATTGTTGAAGAGTGAGGCGACACATACCAGCTCCCAATATATGACTAAAAATTGACAAGTTTCTCACAGAAGCAACCGGAATCCCGAGATTTAACAAGTCAAGGCCACTGGATCAAGGGCAAGGTCATTCAATGGGTGTATACGCACTGGGTAAGAATTCAACACAGAAAAATATAAACATGATGCGAATGAGTAACATTTTCTCGGGAATGTATATCTAACCTGCGAACGTCAAACTTGTTGCAGAGTGAGGTGACACATACCAGCTCCCAATTCATGACTACAAATTGCCAAGTTTCTCACAGAAGCAACCGGAATCCCGAGATTTAACACGTCAAGGCCACTGGATCAGAGCCGAGCACGGGCATTCAATGGGTGTATACGCAATAGACAAGAATTCAATACAGAAAAATATAAACATGATGCGAATGAGTAACAGTTTCTCGGGTTATATCTAACCTGCAAACGTCAAATTGTTGCAGAGTGAGGCGACACATACCAGCTCCCAATCCATGACTAAAAATTGACAAGTTTCTCACAGAAGCAACCGGAATCCCGAGATTTAACAAGTCAAGGCCACTAGATCAAGAGCAAGGTCATTCAATAGGTGTATACGCAATGGGCAAGAATTCAACACATAAAGATATAAACATGATGCGAATGAGTAACATTTTCTCGGGTTATATCTAACCTGCGAATGTCAAACTTGTTGCAGAGTGAGGCGACACATACAAACTCCCAATCGATGACTAAACATTGCCAAGTTTCTCACAGAAGCAACCGGAATCTTGAGATTTAACAAGTTAAGGCCTTTGGATCAGAGCCGAGCAAGGGCATTCAATTGGTGTATACGCAATGGGCAAGAATTTAACACAGAAAAATATAAACATGATGCGAATGAGTAACAGTTTCTCGGGTTATATCTAACCTGCAAACGTCAAATTGTTGCAGAGTGAGGCGACACATACCAGCTCCCAATCCATGACTAAAAATTGACAAGTTTCTCACAGAAGCAACCGGAATCCCGAGATTTAACAAGTCAAGGCCACTGGATCAAGAGCAAGGGCATTCAATAGGTGTATACGCAATGGGCAAGAATTCAACACATAAACATATAAACATGATGCGAATGAGTAACATTTTCTTGGGTTATATCTAACCTGCGAATGTCAAACTTGTTGCAGAGTGAGGCGACACATACCAGCTCCCAATCCATGACTAAAAATTGCCAAGTTTCTCACAGAAGCAGCCGGAAACCCGAGATTTAGCAAGTTAAGGCCTTTGGATCAGAGCCGAGGAAGGGCATTCAATGGGTGTATACGCAATGGGCAAGAATTCAACACAGAAAAATATAAACATGATGCGAATGAGTAACAGTTTCTCGGGTTATATCTAACCTGCAAACGTCAAAATAGTTGCAGAGTGAGGTGACACATACCAGCTCCCAATCCATGACTAAAAATTGCCGAGTTTCTCACACAAGCAGCCGGAAACCCGAGATTTAACAAGTCAAGGCCACTGGATCAGAGCCGAGCAAGGGCATTCAATGGGTGTATACGCAGGGGGTAAGAATTCAACACAGAATAATATAAACATGATGCGAATGAGTAACCGTTTTCTCGGGTTATATCTAACCTGCAAACGTCAAATTGTTGAAGAGTGAGGCGACACATACCAGCTCCCAATATATGACTAAAAATTGACAAGTTTCTCACAGAAGCAACCGGAATCCCGAGATTTAACAAGTCAAGGCCACTGGATCAAGGGCAAGGTCATTCAATGGGTGTATACGCACTGGGTAAGAATTCAACACAGAAAAATATAAACATGATGCGAATGAGTAACATTTTCTCGGGAATGTATATCTAACCTGCGAACGTCAAACTTGTTGCAGAGTGAGGTGACACATACCAGCTCCCAATTCATGACTACAAATTGCCAAGTTTCTCACAGAAGCAACCGGAATCCCGAGATTTAACACGTCAAGGCCACTGGATCAGAGCCGAGCACGGGCATTCAATGGGTGTATACGCAATAGACAAGAATTCAATACAGAAAAATATAAACATGATGCGAATGAGTAACAGTTTCTCGGGTTATATCTAACCTGCAAACGTCAAATTGTTGCAGAGTGAGGCGACACATACCAGCTCCCAATCCATGACTAAAAATTGACAAGTTTCTCACAGAAGCAACCGGAATCCCGAGATTTAACAAGTCAAGGCCACTAGATCAAGAGCAAGGTCATTCAATAGGTGTATACGCAATGGGCAAGAATTCAACACATAAAGATATAAACATGATGCGAATGAGTAACATTTTCTCGGGTTATATCTAACCTGCGAACGTCAAATTGTTGCAGAGTGAGGCGACACCTACCAGCTCCCAATCGATGACTAAACATTGCCAAGTTTCTCACAGAAGCAACCGGAATCTTGAGATTTAACAAGTTAAGGCCTTTGGATCAGAGCCGAGCAAGGGCATTCAATTGGTGTATACGCAATGGGCAAGAATTTAACACAGAAAAATATAAACATGATGCGAATGAGTAACAGTTTCTCGGGTTATATCTAACCTGCAAACGTCAAATTGTTGCAGAGTGAGGCGACACATACCAGCTCCCAATCCATGACTAAAAATTGACAAGTTTCTCACAGAAGCAACCGGAATCCCGAGATTTAACAAGTCAAGGCCACTGGATCAAGAGCAAGGGCATTCAATAGGTGTATACGCAATGGGCAAGAATTCAACACATAAACATATAAACATGATGCGAATGAGTAACATTTTCTTGGGTTATATCTAACCTGCGAATGTCAAACTTGTTGCAGAGTGAGGCGACACATACCAGCTCCCAATCCATGACTAAAAATTGCCAAGTTTCTCACAGAAGCAGCCGGAAACCCGAGATTTAGCAAGTTAAGGCCTTTGGATCAGAGCCGAGCAAGGGCATTCAATTGGTGTATACGCAATGGGCAAGAATTCAACACAGAAAAATATAAACATGATGCGAATGAGTAACAGTTTCCCGGGTTATATCTAACCTGCAAACGTCAAATTGTTGCATAGTGAGGCGACACATACCAGCTCCCAATCCATGACTAAACATTGACAAGGTTATCACAGAAGCAACCGGAATCCCGAGATTTAACAAGTCAAGACAACTGGATCAGAGCCGAGCAAGGGCATTCAATGGGTGTATACGCACTGGGTAAGAATTGAACACAGAAAAATATAAACATGATGCGAATGAGTAACATTTTCTCGGGTTATATCTAACCTGCGAACGTCAAACTTGTTGCAGAGTGAGGTGACATGTACCAGCTCCCAATTCATGACTACAAATTGCCAAGTTTCTCACAGAAGCAACCGGAATCCCGAGATTTAACAAGTCAAGGCCACTGGATCAGAGCCGAGCAACGGCATACAATGGGTGTATACGCAATGAGCAAAAATTCAACACATACAAATATAAAGGTGATGCGAATAAGTAACATTTTCTCGAGTTATATCTCGGTCGAGACCGGGACTCGAACCCGGGCGATGGAGACTGCAGTCGCGGTTCTTAACCGATCGGCCAATCGAACACCAGTTAAGATTGTTTCAAATCGATGTGCCTCAATGGGTGGGGAAGCCGGAATATTAGCTCTATTTACACCTGCTCAATGGAAGAAGTGGAAACTGTATTTTCTGGGTTTATGAGCCCACGCATTAATTGTCCGAAAAATAATCCGTTTGGTAAAAAAGAAAAATGGTGGGATTGTCTAAATATAGCCAGGGATCAACTCCCTGGTTTTGGGACTTTAATCTGAGGGCAGACTTGATAAAATTACGGTTGGAAAATGGGTCCAAATTGCCCGAGAACGTTGAGGGATGCCACTTGTAAAATGCCTGCGTGCAGGCCGGGGAAGTATAACATTTAATTATCATGGGAAGGGACATAAACTTTAAGATTCATGCGTCAGGTCACCGACGGCATAGGCCTATATGTAGCAATACACATGTACATCAATACACAGAGGAAAACATGGGTGGGAATGAGTAAATTATTCTTGAGTTATATCTGAGCTGCGAACCTAAACGTTGATGGAGAAAGAAGAGAAACTCACCACCTGAGCAAAAATATCGCCGACATTATCACTGGAAAAACCTAAACTTTGAGACTCCTGCGTCAGGTCACCGACCGCATAGGCATATAATGTTATATCTTTTATCTTATACTGGAAGTTGTCAGGGGATAACCTTGCATTCTTATCAAAATTGGCCAAAAAATAGTCGCCTTTTTTTTATGAGAAAAACGAACAATTGTAAGGGGAAAACAGGGGTTAGCCTTGCAACTCCATTAAAGGTGGCGGAAATTTAATTGTTCTTAAAATTAACAAAAAATGCAGCCACATAGCTATGTGTTCACCACTTTGGCCAGGGGCGCGTCCTGTGGTTAATGCCAACCAACATTAGGCCAATGTTACTGCCCAATAAACTTGCCCCAACCTTCATGGCATAATTAAAATATTAACGCCGATCGTAGGCGGAGCTTCAGTCTGTGGTAACGTGTATATAACTTATTTTAAAAAATAAATTAAAAAAAACCCAACTTTTTTGTTGTCTCTGGTAATTTAATTATTAGGATTATTAATATTCATCTCAAAGCGTATTTATATGAGGAATCGAGAAAAAAAAGCGGTGAGGGGATAAGAACCAAAACAAATAGTTATGTGGTGTATGTGACCAAGCATTCAGGTGCACGGACTTACGACTCAACTCAATGAGCCTATTACCGGCTACCATATATGACTCTTCGGGGCAATAGGATCCCGGACCACCACACTTCCTTTCCTGCCCATGTTCATCTGACCCGACGGCCTCGCACCATGTAAGGGAGGTGAACGGAGCGACACCCTAGGCCTTGCCGCCTAGCGGGCAAACGATACTCCGTACCTATACGCAGGTTCGATCCTGAACCTCCGCAGACAGTCCCAACCTGGCGAGTTAAGCCGGTGAGCTAAACTCGGTTGGTGTTTGAGGACGGGAAATTAATTATCTTAAGGAAAAGATTGCGAAACAGCGTGCGTTGAAACTGGAACAAAACGAAAGGACTCGGTGAGACCGGGACTCGAACCCGGGCGATGGAGACTGCGGTCGCGGTTCTTAACCGATCGGCCAATCGAACACCAGTTAAGATTGTTTCAAATCGATGTGCCTCAATGGGTGGGGAAGCCGGAGTATTAGCTCTATTTACACCTGCTCAAAGGAAGAAGTGGAAAATGCCATTTCTTTTCGGTATCGAACGACAGGTGGGCTCAATAGAGCCGTTACATAACGTTTTCGTTACGCCCCAATGCTCTTAGCTTATAAAAGCGGGCATTGCATTCAATGCCTTTCTTCTCGGTCTAAGCATTCGAACCTCGCTCTCCATCCATAGTCTCTGTTGCAACTACCTACCTGGTGTGGTTTTAAGACCAAAATCCCACACTCAACAACTTCAACATGGACCTGAAGCGGGATATGACGGCGTTCCTCCATCTAGAGGAAAACTGTAGCTACGCGATGGTGTGTAATGTCATCGGCAAGACGATGGGTGAAGACGGTGTGGCGTGCGTACATCGGCTTTCCGATCTACGATGGTGTGTGACGGCCAAGAACACAGAAGCGCGTGACAAGCTCACAGACAACGGGCTTATCATCAATGAGCGAGTGGTTGAAATCGTCCCTGCCTATAAAAAAGTGTTTTTTGTGAAGATTAAGAACGCCCCCTTTGAGTTAGAAGACAGAGCCATCATCACAGCGCTATCCAACTACGGGACCGTCCATGGCATCCGGCGTGGGCACTGGCAGTTACACCCCCTGTGGCAGAACGGTCATCGTCACGCCAGAATGGAACTGAAGCGGGATATCCCATTCTATCTACGCATCGGTGGGTTCCAGCTAACCATCCAATACCCCGGTCAGCCGGAGACGTGCCGGCGGTGCGGTGGACCGGGACACAAGGCAGCCCAATGCCCCACCATGGCCTGCTTTAACTGCGGCGATCTTGGGCACCGCATCGCCGAGTGTAAACAACCGCTCCGCTGTCGGCAGTGCGGCAGGGAGGGACATACGTCTCGTGGGTGCATGAACTCCTACGCCAACCAATTGAGAGGACCGCACCAAGACAAACCCAATGCGACACCACCAGCAACTATGTCTTTCCCCCCGCCTGCGGAAGGTATAGAGCTAGTCGTTCGGACGCCCCTACGTTGGTCATCCCACCCGGGATGACAGTCGCCAGAGCCTCTACCCCAGATGCGGACGCCAAACCCAGGACCAAAACCAAGACTGAGGAGAAACCCCAAAAAGGAAAACCTCAAAAAGAAAAATCCCCAAAAGAGAATCCCCAAAAAGAGAAGCCCTCCCACCTCCCTCCCACAGAAAAGTCTCAACAGAAATTTGAGACGAAGCAGAGAGCCAAGAAAGCCAGGAAATTACACTCCATCGAGAAGGAGATCGCGGCTGTGGTTGACACACTCGACAGCGAGTCGGTGGACGACTCCTCGGACGCTGCAGCAGACCCCCCATCCGAGGTGGAGGACCCTGCGTCCCGGGCGGCCACCTGGGCCGAACTGGTGGCGGAGGCTGATGACCAGCCCTCTGCCTCGACCTCGACCTCTGCCTCGGAGTCCGGCGACTCGACAATGTCCGTCGTATCATCAAAAAGGGGACGCTCGTCTTCGTCATCAGACACCAGGGATAAGGCGTGGAGCATCGCCAGACGAGACCGGAGACACGTGAAGTCTTCAAAGAAGGGACTGTAATGTATATTTGTTTTATAATTCATGATAGGTAAAGTTTGTATTGTTCTTGCTTGTATTACAATGTATATTTCTGTTGCTAGCCTAAATGTGAACGGTTTGCGTAATGATACTAAGCGTCGTCAGATTCTCGAATCCTGCAGAGAGCGAGACATTGATGTCTTGCTCCTGCAGGAAACCCACGCTGCTGGCTTTCACGAAGCCAGGGTATGGGCTCGAGAGTTTGACGGCGCCGGGTTTTGGTCTTTCGGGACAAATTCTAGTTGTGGTGTGGCCATCTTGCTTTCTAAACGCCGCAAGTGGGGGGCGACCGATTTTTCGCGGGACAGTAGGGGCCGAGTGGTTTCCATTTCCGTCACTTTACCGGGATACAAAACCAAAATTCGCATAGTTAACGTGTATAGCCCGAATATCCCTGACGAGAGGCGGCAGTTCTTTGCCGAGGAATTGCTGCCCCATTGCCGGGGCATGAGACATATCATTTTGGGGGGTGATTTCAATTGTGTAGAAGATTTAAAAAAGGACAACATAAAGAAAAACACCACTTTGTATGACAATCGTCAGGGGATTAAAGAATTACACACTAAGGTAGTGGGTCCACTTGGCCTGGTCGACGCGTGGCGCAAGCAAAACCCCAATGTGACACGGTTCACGTGGCACAGTAAGGACAATACACGCGCCACGCGTATCGACCGTTTCTATTTGTCCCGTGAATTGTTGGCTGATTCCCAAAGTGCAATCACCTCCTTTCCGTTATCCGACCACGATCTCGTTACATGCAACATTTTAGGTAAAATAGGGAATTCTGGGAAAGGTTTTTGGAAATTGAACACATCTATTTTGGGCGATGACAAATTTGGGGTGATACTGGGGAATACTTGGGCAAATTGGGAGGGGAACAGGGATAGATTCGACAACATCATAGACTGGTGGGAGGAAGGGAAAATAGAGATAAAAAGGACGGTGATTGCATTTTCTGCCGATAAGGCTAGGAGACGTAATTCTGAATATAAGAAGCTCATGAGGCAAGTCAATTCCCTGCAAACCCAAGTAGACAATGGGAATTTTAACCTCGTGCCCCAACTTAAAAACTTGAAATCCCAGCTCCAAACCAAGGTAAAGTTTAAGTTAGTTTTCTGGGTGGTGGGTAAAGTTTAAGTAAAGCAGATAAGTTTGGTTTTTTTGCGAAAGAGATTCTGTATTGTTTTTTTGTTGGTGGTGGGTATAGAGTTTTCTACCTAAAGTCAGTTTTTCTGAATAGTTTACTTGGTGGTGGGTACAGTTTAAGTAAAGCAGATAAGGTGATTTTCGTGAACGTTTTAATTTAAAGAGATTCTATTCGTGTCTTAAAAAGTTGTATTCTTTTATTCTTGTATATATGTTCACTTAAGTGACGTACGCACATTGTGTACCAAATTGTCATACAAACAATTTACTTTCAATTTCAGGATGGTGCACAATGTGCTGCCGACCGGTGATAGGCTGCGTCGATTCACTAGAGATAAAGGTCGCTGTCCCCATTGCAAAAAACCCGAACATAGAATCCACATGTTCTTCTCTTGTGACGTAGCATCCCCGGTCGGCGCGTGGCTCGGGCAGCGCCTGGACCGTCTAGCAAACTGTCACATTCTCGTTAACGATTTACTTCTTATTTATTCTGTTTTCCCTGTTGTAAGCAAACGCATAGAAAACAAGATTTGTTTTGAAATTAATAATTTTCGTAGGGAAATATGGTTTCAAAGAAACAGGGCAAAATTTGACGGTAAAATAGTTAGTAGCCATGATATAATTTCCAGCTTGAACCGACATTAGTCCCTTCTTTGGTTTTTAGAGTCTATTGATTTCAACCAGATGTCAGCTTAATGGTTTTCTTGGTGGTGGGCAAGGTCAGTTTTTCCTTAATGGTTTAATTGGTGGTGGGTACAGTTTAAGTAGAGCAGATAAGGTGATTCAAGTGTCTTAAAGTTGTATTATTTTATTCTTGTATATATGTTTAAGTGACGTGTAAATGTATGGATTATTCGTATGAATAAACCACTTTAGAAAAACCATAGGATTCGTACGTCTTGCCGATATATGTACTATACGATATATACGATATATGTACTTTCTATTTACTGTACCTTTGCGATAACACTTTAGGGCCTACTCCTATTAAGTCCATGATGTTCGTTCGACGATTAACAGACCAGCAATAGCAATATATTGTCGGCAATCAATTATCCCCAAAATAAGATAGCTCCAACCAATATGAAACAGAAACCGTCGGAGAATTCGACGCCTCTCGATCAAGAGCGACGACAACCGCGAACAATTTGAGCACTATGAGAAGTTAAAGACTTCACCGAATCTGCATTGGGTCTACGGAGGACGACGACGACCCTTCTGCCAAGGACAGCCTTACTGAAGCTTTGGATCTGGTAAAGAAACAACGAAAGCTCATCAAGTTGCCCGACAGATCCCCTCACGGCTGTTGTACCTTCAAGGAAAATGTCGCCGACAATCTGACTGAAGACTCTGAAGACGAGAAACATCTTCGCAAAGCCGAAAAGTCGACCACCGCCAAGACAGAACAGTTTTGTTATTATGTAATTCGTAAGTCAATAGGCTAATTTATCACCAGATGAATCGCACCCAACACGGCAATTTGACTCCCATATTTAATTGTATTGGCACACCCCGTAAATTTAAACAGAATCCTTAACCTTTGATCTCGATTATTGCAAATCGAGTATCACTTGATTAGTGCATGCAAATACTGAACTTGGCCCCAAAGAGAAAACTTTGTTTTCCATCGAGACGCAATTTGTAAGACGGTCAGGCTGATTTTAGCTTTGCATTATCGGTCGATTGAGTACCGAGTGACATTGAATTGTGTTCCAAAATTATTTGGCAATCAAACAAGTCTGTTTAGTCATGGAGCAACTGCTCCATGGTTTAGTCAAGTATCACTTTATTAGTGCATGCAAATACTGAATTTGGCCCCAAGAGGAAACATTGTTTCCTGTTGACGCAATTTGTAAGACGTCAAGCTGATTTTTAGCTTTGCATTATCAGTCGATTGAGTACCGAATGAAATACTGAATTGTGTTCCAAAATTATTTTGCAATCGAACAAGAATGTTTAGTCAAAAACAAAACAAAAAACCAACACCCAATTTGACGGCCAATCTAAGTTCCCTTTCTTTGGCGTTTCTCATGAGCGAGTTCCAGTGCTCTACCATCCCAACATGTTCACCAAATCATTGTTGTCTTTTTCCTTTTCTTTCGGTTTATGAATTAATAGTATTAACGGTATTAATAATAATGACTAACCGCGGGGAACAGGGAGTGCACCCTCGATCGGTGTCCTAGGATGCAACCACGTTTCCTCTTAAAAATAAGAGGTTTTTCGTGGCCTCCGAGTGCCTGCAGAAATGCAGGACCGCGGCACCGATCGCCCTGCCTTATTCACTTTCTATATCGAGACAATTTCCTGTTTTTTGGCGTTGTATTGTGTATAGATTTGTTGACCATCATTCCTTCCAAACCTATCGGTAATTAGGACCTGTGTGTCCAACTGATATAAATATATCCATATACTATAAGAGATTGTAACTCTGGTAACACACGCAGTTGTGTTCAAAATGTACCCAGATTCCAGGTTTTGTCTATACAATGTATACAAATAAAATGAGCGAGTTCCAGTGCTCTACCATCCCAACATGTTCACCAAATCATTGTTGTCTTTTTCCTTTTCTTTCGGTTTATGAACTCTATAAATAGTATTGCATGAGGAAGATATAGAAAAGAAATTAATTTTCTGACGTAGGAACGTAGGAAGAAACTGTATTTTCTGGGTTTATGAGCCCACGCATTAATTGTCCGAAAACTCGAATTATTGCACATGGATAGAGGGCGCGCCACACAAATAGCGGTCACCGGCGAAACGCGCGGGCTCATAGGGGTGCACGACCTATAATTGAAGTGATAAATTCTACGCGAGCTCATTAGCATGAAATGTGCCCCCACAATTCTTTTTGTAAAAGGAATCCGTTTGGTAAAACAAACTAAATGGTGGGATTGTCTAAATATAGCCAGGGATCAACTCCCTGGTTTTGGGACTTCAATCTGAGGGCAGACTTGATAAAATTACGGTTGGAAAATGGGTCCAAATTGCCAGAGAACGTTGAAGGATGCCACTTGTAAAATGCCTGCGTGCAGACCGGGGAAGTATAACATTTCGAGATTGGTTTTTTACACTTGTTTCAATAGGGCCTGAATGTTGCTAGTGCACCCATGGGGGTGCACTGCACAAAATACGCGCTCATAGGAAACAACGGCAAATCAGACAGACAGCGTTGCCTCGTGACACTCAGGAGTAGGTTGGCACTGTATGTGTTATTTACTTGAAATTAAATAATTGTAAGGAGTAAGCCCCGCGTTGTATATGAAATTGTCAACAACCTAAAGTATTTGTCTGCGAAAATTGACCAGTTGCGAGGAGTTAGCCTTGGTTTTGTATTCTAAAATTGACCTAAAATAACAGAACTGTAAGGGGGGTTAGCCTCGCGTTTAAATTACACAGAAGAAAACATGGTTAGGAATGAGTTTAATTGTCTCGACTTATATCTAAGCTGCGAACCTCAAATTTGTTGGAGAACAAAGAGACACTCACCAGCTCTACATCTGAACAAAACTATTGCCAAAATTACCATTGGACGGGACCTAAAATTTGAGACTCATGCGTCAGGACACTGGCGGCATTGGCCTATGCAGCTATACACGTGTACATCAACACACAGAGGAAAACATGGCTGGGATTGAGTTAAATTTTCTCGACTTATATTTAAGCTGCGAACCACACATTTGTTGGAGAACAAAGAGACACTCATCAGCTCCACATCTGAGCGAAACTATTGTCAAAATTATCATTGGAAGGGACATAAACTTTAAGATTCATGCGTCAGGTCACCGACGGCATAGGCCTATATGTAGCAATACACATGTACATCAATACACAGAGGAAAACATTGGTGGGAATGAGTAAATTATTCTTGAGTTATATCTGAGCTGCGAACCTAAACGTTGTTGGAGAAAGAAGAGAAACTCACCACCTGAGCAAAAATATCGCCGACGTTCTCACTGGAAAAACCTAAACTTTGAGAATCCTGCGTCAGGTCACCGACCGCATAGGCATATAATGTTATATCTTTTATCTTATACTGGAAGTTGTCAGGGGATAACCTTGCATTCTTATCAAAATTGGCCAAAAAATAGTCGCCTTTTTGTTATGAGAAAAACGAACAATTGTAAGGGGAAAACAGGGGTTAGCCTTGCAACTCCATTAAAATTGGCGGAAATTTAATTGTTCTTAAAAAAAAAAAAAATGCAGCCACATAGCTATGTGTTCACCACTTTGGCCAGAGGCGCGTCCTGTGGTTAATGCCAACCAACATTATGCCAATGTTACTGCCCAATAAACTTGCCCCAACCTTTATGGCATAATTAAAATATTAACGCCGATCGTAGGCGGAGCTTCAGTCTGTGGTAACGTGTATATAACTTATTTTTAAAAAATAAATAAAACAAAACAAACTTTTTTGTTGTCTCTGGTAATTTAATTATTACGATTATTAATATTCATCTCAAAGCGTATTTATATGAGGAATCGAGACAAAAAAAGCGGTGAGGGGATAAGAACCAAAACCAAAAGTTATGTGGTGTATGTGACCAAGCATTCAGGTACACGGACTTACGACTCAACTCAATGAGCCTATTACCGGCTACCATATAGGACTCTTCGGGGCAATAGGATCCCGGACCACCACACTTCCTTTCCTGCCCATGTTCATCTGACCCGACGGCCTCGCACCATGTAAGGGAGGTGAACGGAGCAACACCCTAGGCCTTGCCGCCTAGCGGGCAAACGATACTCCGTACCTATACGCAGGTTGGATCCTGAACCTCCGCAGACAGTCCCAACCTGGCGAGTTAAGCCGGTGAGCTAAACTCGGTTTGTGTTTGAGGACGAGAAATTAATTATCTTAAGGAAAAGATTGCGAAACAGCGTGCGTTGAAACTGGAACAAAACGAAAGGACTCGGTCGAGACCGGGACTCGAAACCGGGCGATGGAGACAGCGGTCGCGGTTCTTAACCGATCGGCCAATCGAACACCAGTTAAGATTGTTTCAAATCGATGTGCCTCAATGGGTGGGGAAGCCGGAGTATTAGCTCTATTTACACCTGCTCAAAGGAAGAAGTGGAAACTGTATTTTCAGGGTTTATGACCCAACGCATTAATTATCCGAAAACTCGAATTATTGCATGTGCATAGAGGGCGCGCCACACAAATAGCGGTCACCGGCGAAACGCGCGGGCTCATAGGGGTGCACTACCCTAATTGAAGTGATAATTTCTACGCGAGCTCATTAGCATGAAATGTGCCCCCACAATTCTTTTTGAAAAAGGAATCCGTTTGGTAAAAAACCTAAATGGTGGGATTGTCTAAATATAGCCAGGGATCAACTCCCTGGTTTTGGGACTTCAATCTGAGGGCAGACTTGATAAAATTACGGTTGGAAAATGGGTCCAAATTGCCCGAGAACGTTGAGGGATGCCACTTGTAAAATGCCTGCGTGCAGGCTGGGGAAGTATAACATTTCGAGATTGGTTTTTTACACTTGTTTCAATAGGGCCTGAATGTTGCTAGTGCACCCATGGGGGTGCACTGCACAAAATACGCGCTCATAGGAAACAACGGCAAATCAGACAGACAGCGTTGCCTCGTGACACTCAGGAGTAGGTTGGCACTGTATGTGTTATTTACTTGAAATTAAATAATTGTAAGGAGTAAGCCCCGCGTTGTATATGAAATTGTCAACAACATAAAGTATTTGTCTGCGAAAATTGACCAGTTGCGAGGAGTTAGCCTTGGTTTTGTATTCTAAAATTGGCCTAAAATAACAGAATTGTAAGGGGGGTTAGCCTCGCGTTGAAATTACACAGAAGAAAACATGGCTAGGAATGAGTTTAATTGTCTCGACTTATATCTAAGCTGCGAACCTCAAATTTGTTGGAGAACAAAGAGACACTCACCAGCTCTACATCTGAACAAAACTATTGCCAAAATTACCATTGGACGGGACCTAAATTTGAGACTATTGCGTCAGGACACTGGCGGCATTGGCCTATGTAGCTATACACGTTTACATCAACACACAGAGGAAAACATGGCTGGGAATGAGTCAAATTTTCTCGACTTATATTTAAGCTGCGAACCACACATTTGTTGGAGAACAAAGAGACACTCATCAGCTCCACATCTGAGCGAAACTATTGCCAAAATTATCATTGGAAGGGACCTAAACTTTAAGATTCATGCGTCAGGTCACCGACAGCATAGGCCTATATGTAGCAATACTTATGTACATCAATACACAGAGGAAAACATGGGTGGGAATGAGTAAATTATTCTTGAGATATCTGAGCTGCGAACCTAAACGTTGTTGGAGAAAGAAGAGAAACTCACCAGCTGAGCAAAAATATCGCCGACATTCTCACTGGAAAAACCTAAACTTTGAGACTCCTGCGTCAGGTCACCGACCGCATATGCATATAATCTTATATCTTTTATCTTATACTGGAAGTTGTCAGGGGATAACCTTGCATTCTTATCAAAATTGGCCAAAAAATTGTCGCCTTTTTTATGAGAAAAACGAACAATTGTAAGGGGAAAACAGGGGTTAGCCTTGCAACTCCATTAAAATTGGCGGAAATTTAATTGTTCTTAAAATATATTAAAAAATGCAGCCACATAGCTATGTGTTCACCACTTTGGCCAGAGGCGCGTCCTGTGGTTAATGCCAACCAACATTAGGCCAATGTTACTGCCCAATAAACTTGCCCCAACCTTCATGGCATAATTAAAATATTAACGCCGATCGTAGGCGGAGCTTCAGTCTGTGGTAACGTGTATATAACTTATATTAAAAAATAAATTTAAAAAAACCCAACTGTTTTGTTGTCTCTGGTAATTTAATTATTACGATTATTAATATTCATCTCAAAGCGTATTTATATGAGGAATCGAGGGGGGAAAAAAGCGGTGAGGGGATACGAACCAAAACAAAAAGTTATGTGGTGTACGTGACCAAGCATTCAGGTGCACGGACTTACGAGTCAACTCAATGAGCCTATTACCGGCTACCATATAGGACTCTTCGGGGCAATAGGATCCCGGACCACCACACTTCCTTTCCTGCCTATGTTCATCTGATCCGACGGCCTCGCACCATGAGGTGAACGGAGCGACACACTAGGCCTTGCCGCCTAGCGGGCAAACGATACTCCGTACCTATACGCAGGTTGGATCCTGAACCTCCGCAGACAGTCCCAACCTGGCGAGTTAAGCCGGTGAGCTAAACTCGGTTGGTGTTTGAGGACGAGAAATTAATTATCTTAAGGAAAAGATTGCGAAACAGCGTGCGTTGAAACTGGAACAAAACGAAAGGACTCGGTCGAGACCGGGACTCGAAACCGGGCGATGGAGACAGCGGTCGCGGTTCTTAACCGATCGGCCAATCGAACACCAGTTAAGATTGTTTCAAATCGATGTGCCTCAATGGGTGGGGAAGCCGGAGTATTAGCTCTATTTACACCTGCTCAAAGGAAGAAGTGGAAACTGTATTTTCAGGGTTTATGACCCAACGCATTAATTATCCGAAAACTCGAATTATTGCATGTGCATAGAGGGCGCGCCACACAAATAGCGGTCACCGGCGAAACGCGCGGGCTCATAGGGGTGCACTACCCTAATTGAAGTGATAATTTCTACGCGAGCTCATTAGCATGAAATGTGCCCCCACAATTCTTTTTGAAAAAGGAATCCGTTTGGTAAAAAACCTAAATGGTGGGATTGTCTAAATATAGCCAGGGATCAACTCCCTGGTTTTGGGACTTCAATCTGAGGGCAGACTTGATAAAATTACGGTTGGAAAATGGGTCCAAATTGCCCGAGAACGTTGAGGGATGCCACTTGTAAAATGCCTGCGTGCAGGCCGGGGAAGTATAACATTTCGAGATTGGTTTTTTACACTTGTTTCAATAGGGCCTGAATGTTGCTAGTGCACCCATGGGGGTGCACTGCACAAAATACGCGCTCATAGGAAACAACGGAAAATCAGACAGACAGCGTTGCCTCTTGACACTCAGGAGTAGGTTGGCACTGTATGTGTTATTTACTTGAAATAAAATAATTGTAAGGAGTAAGCCCCGCGTTGTATATGAAATTGTCAACAACATAAAGTATTTGTCTGCGAAAATTGACCAGTTGCGAGGAGTTAGCCTTGGTTTTGTATTCTAAAATTGGCCTAAAATAACAGAATTGTAAGGGGGGTTAGCCTCGCGTTTAAATTACACAGAAGAAAACATGGCTAGGAATGAGTTTAATTGTCTCGACTTATATCTAAGCTGCGAACCTCAAATTTGTTGGAGAACAAAGAGACACTCACCAGCTCTACATCTGAACAAAACTATTGCCAAAATTACCATTGGACGCGACCTAAATTTGAGACTATTGCGTCAGGACACTGGCGGCATTGGCCTATGCAGCTATACACGTGTACATCAACACACAGAGGAAAACATGGCTGGGAATGAGTCAAATTTTCTCGACTTATATTTAAGCTGCGAACCACACATTTGTTGGAGAACAAAGAGACACTCATCAGCTCCACATCTGAGCGAAACTATTGCCAAAATTATCATTGGAAGGGACCTAAACTTTAAGATTCATGCGTCAGGTCACCGACAGCATAGGCCTATATGTAGCAATACACATGTACATCAATACACAGAGGAAAACATGGGTGGGAATGAGTAAATTATTCTTGAGTTATATCTGAGCTGCGAACCTAAACGTTGTTGGAGAAAGAAGAGAAACTCACCAGCTGAGCAAAAATATCGCCGACATTCTCACTGGAAAAACCTAAACTTTGAGACTCCTGCGTCAGGTCACCGACCGCATAGGCATATAATGTTATATCTTTTATCTTATACTGGAAGTTGTCAGGGGATAACCTTGCATTCTTATCAAAATTGGCTAAAAAATTGTCGCCTTTTTTATGAGAAAAACGAACAATTGTCAGGGGAAAACAGGGGTTAGCCTTGCAACTCCATTAAAATTGGCGGAAATTTAATTGTTCTTAAAATATATTTAAAAATGCAGCCACATAGCTATGTGTTCACCACTTTGGCCAGAGGCACGTCCTGTGGTTAATGCCAACCAACATTAGGCCAATGTTACTGCCCAATAAACTTGCCCCAACCTTCATGGCATAATTAAAATATTAACGCCGATCGTAGGCGGAGCTTCAGTCTGTGGTAACGTGTATATAACTTATATTAAAAAATAAATTTAAAAAAACCCAACTTTTTTGTTGTCTCTGGTAATTTAATTATTACGATTATTAATATTCATCTCAAAGCGTATTTATATGAGGAATCGAGGGGGGAAAAAAGCGGTGAGGGGATACGAACCAAAACAAAAAGTTATGTGGTGTATGTGACCAAGCATTCAGGTGCACGGACTTACGAGTCAACTCAATGAGCCTATTACCGGCTACCATATAGGACTCTTCGGGGCAATAGGATCCCGGACCACCACACTTCCTTTCCTGCCTATGTTCATCTGATCCGACGGCCTCGCACCATGAGGTGAACGGAGCGACACACTAGGCCTTGCCGCCTAGCGGGCAAACGATACTCCGTACCTATACGCAGGTTGGATCCTGAACCTCCGCAGACAGTCCCAACCTGGCGAGTTAAGCCGGTGAGCTAAACTCGGTTGGTGTTTGAGGACGAGAAATTAATTATCTTAAGGAAAAGATTGCGAAACAGCGTGCGTTGAAACTGGAACAAAACGAAAGGACTCGGTCGAGACCGGGACTCGAAACCGGGCGATGGAGACAGCGGTCGCGGTTCTTAACCGATCGGCCAATCGAACACCAGTTAAGATTGTTTCAAATCGATGTGCCTCAATGGGTGGGGAAGCCGGAGTATTAGCTCTATTTACACCTGCTCAAAGGAAGAAGTGGAAACTGTATTTTCAGGGTTTATGACCCAACGCATTAATTATCCGAAAACTCGAATTATTGCATGTGCATAGAGGGCGCGCCACACAAATAGCGGTCACCGGCGAAACGCGCGGGCTCATAGGGGTGCACTACCCTAATTGAAGTGATAATTTCTACGCGAGCTCATTAGCATGAAATGTGCCCCCACAATTCTTTTTGAAAAAGGAATCCGTTTGGTAAAAAACCTAAATGGTGGGATTGTCTAAATATAGCCAGGGATCAACTCCCTGGTTTTGGGACTTCAATCTGAGGGCAGACTTGATAAAATTACGGTTGGAAAATGGGTCCAAATTGCCCGAGAACGTTGAGGGATGCCACTTGTAAAATGCCTGCGTGCAGGCCGGGGAAGTATAACATTTCGAGATTGGTTTTTTACACTTGTTTCAATAGGGCCTGAATGTTGCTAGTGCACCCATGGGGGTGCACTGCACAAAATACGCGCTCATAGGAAACAACGGAAAATCAGACAGACAGCGTTGCCTCTTGACACTCAGGAGTAGGTTGGCACTGTATGTGTTATTTACTTGAAATAAAATAATTGTAAGGAGTAAGCCCCGCGTTGTATATGAAATTGTCAACAACATAAAGTATTTGTCTGCGAAAATTGACCAGTTGCGAGGAGTTAGCCTTGGTTTTGTATTCTAAAATTGGCCTAAAATAACAGAATTGTAAGGGGGGTTAGCCTCGCGTTTAAATTACACAGAAGAAAACATGGCTAGGAATGAGTTTAATTGTCTCGACTTATATCTAAGCTGCGAACCTCAAATTTGTTGGAGAACAAAGAGACACTCACCAGCTCTACATCTGAACAAAACTATTGCCAAAATTACCATTGGACGGGACCTAAATTTGAGACTAATGCGTCAGGACACTGGCGGCATTGGCCTATGCAGCTATACACGTGTACATCAACACACAGAGGAAAACATGGCTGGGAATGAGTCAAATTTTCTCGACTTATATTTAAGCTGCGAACCACACATTTGTTGGAGAACAAAGAGACACTCATCAGCTCCACATCTGAGCGAAACTATTGCCAAAATTATCATTGGAAGGGACCTAAACTTTAAGATTCATGCGTCAGGTCACCGACAGCATAGGCCTATATGTAGCAATACACATGTACATCAATACACAGAGGAAAACATGGGTGGGAATGAGTAAATTATTCTTGAGTTATATCTGAGCTGCGAACCTAAACGTTGTTGGAGAAAGAAGAGAAACTCACCACCTGAGCAAAAATATCGCCGACATTCTCACTGGAAAAACCTAAACTTTGAGACTCCTGCGTCAGGTCACCGACCGCATAGGCATATAATGTTATATCTGTTATCTTATACTGGAAGTTGTCAGGGGATAACCTTGCATTCTTATCAAAATTGGCCAAAAAATTGTCGCCTTTTTTTATGAGAAAAACGAACAATTGTAAGGGGAAAACTGGGGTTAGCCTTGCAACTCCATTAAAATTGGCGGAAATTTAATTGTTCTTAAAATATATTTAAAAATGCAGCCACATAGCTATGTGTTCACCACTTTGGCCAGATGCGCGTCCTGTGGTTAATGCCAACCAACATTAGGCCAATGTTACTGCCCAATAAACTTGCCCCAACCTTCATGGCATAATTAAAATATTAACGCCGATCGTAGGCGGAGCTTCAGTCTGTGGTAACGTGTATATAACTTATTTTAAACAATAAATAAAAAAAAAAACCAACTTTTTTGTTGTCTCTGGTAATTTAATTATCACGATTATTAATATTCATCTCAAAGCGTATTTATATGAGGAATCGAGAAAAAAAAAGCGGTGAGGGGATAAGAACCAAAACAAAAAGTTATATGGTGTATGTGACCAAGCATTCAGGTGCACGGACTTACGACTCAACTCAATGAGCCTATTACCGGCTACAATACAGGACTCTTCGGGGCAATAGGATCCCGGACCACCACACCTCCTTTCCTGCCCATGTTCATCTGACCCGACGGCCTCGCACCATGTAAGGGAGGTGAACGGAGCGACACCCTAGGCCTTGCCGACTAGCGGGCAAACGATACTCCGTACCTATACGCAGGTTCGATCCTGAACCTCCGCAGACAGTCTCAACCTGGCGAGTTAAGCCGGTGAGCTAAACTCGGTTGGTGTTTGAGGACGGGAAATTAATTAAATTAAGGAAAAGATTGCGAAACAGCGTGCGTTGAAACTGGAACAAAACGAAAGGACTCGGTCGAGACCGGGACTCGAACCCGGGCGATGGAGACTGCGGTCGCGGTTCTTAACCGATCGGCCAATCGAACACCAGTTAAGATTGTTTCAAATCGATGTGCCTCAATGGGTGGGGAAGCCGGAGTATTAGCTCTATTTACACCTGCTCAAAAGAAGAAGTGGAAACTGTATTTTCTGGGTTTATGAGCCCACGCATTAATTGTCCGAAAACTCGAATTAGTGCATGTGGATAGAGGGCTCGCCACACAAATAGCGGTCACCGGCGAAACGCGCGGGCTCATAGGGGTGCACTACCCTAATTGAAGTGATAATTTCTACGCGTGCTCATTAGCATGAAATGTGCCCCGACAATTCTTTTTGAAAAAGTAATCCGTTTGGTAAAAAAAAATGGTGGGATTGTCTAAATATAGCCAGGGATCAACTCCCTGGTTTTGGGACTTTTATCTGAGGGCAGACTTGATAAAATTACGGTTGGAAAATGGGTCCAAATTGCCCGAGAACGTTGAGGGATGCCACTTGTAAAATGCCTGCGTGCAGGCCGGGGAAGTATAACATTTCGAGATTGGTTTTTTACACTTGTTTCAATAGGGCCTGAATGTTGCTAGTGCACCCATGGGGGTGCACTGCACAAAATACGCGCTCATAGGAAACAACGGAAAATCAGACAGACAGCGTTGCCTCTTGACACTCAGGAGTAGGTTGGCACTGTATGTGTTATTTACTTGAAATAAAATAATTGTAAGGAATAAGCCCCGCGTTGTATATGAAATTGTCAACAACATAAAGTATTTGTCTGCGAAAATTGACCAGTTGCGAGGAGTTAGCCTTGGTTTTGTATTCTAAAATTGGCCTAAAATAACAGAATTGTAAGGGGGGTTAGCCTCGCGTTTAAATTACACAGAAGAAAACATGGCTAGGAATGAGTTTAATTGTCTCGACTTATATCTAAGCTGCGAACCTCAAATTTGTTGGAGAACAAAGAGACACTCACCAGCTCTACATCTGAACAAAACTATTGCCAAAATTACCATTGGACGGGACCTAAATTTGAGACTAATGCGTCAGGACACTGGCGGCATTGGCCTATGCAGCTATACACGTGTACATCAACACACAGAGGAAAACATGGCTGGGAATGAGTCAAATTTTCTCGACTTATATTTAAGCTGCGAACCACACATTTGTTGGAGAACAAAGAGACACTCATCAGCTCCACATCTGAGCGAAACTATTGCCAAAATTATCATTGGAAGGGACCTAAACTTTAAGATTCATGCGTCAGGTCACCGACAGCATAGGCCTATATGTAGCAATACACATGTACATCAATACACAGAGGAAAACATGGGTGGGAATGAGTAAATTATTCTTGAGTTATATCTGAGCTGCGAACCTAAACGTTGTTGGAGAAAGAAGAGAAACTCACCACCTGAGCAAAAATATCGCCGACATTCTCACTGGAAAAACCTAAACTTTGAGACTCCTGCGTCAGGTCACCGACCGCATAGGCATATAATGTTATATCTGTTATCTTATACTAGAAGTTGTCAGGGGATAACCTTGCATTCTTATCAAAATTGGCTAAAAAATAGTCGCCTTTTTGTTATGAGAAAAACAAACAAAAAATGCAGCCACATAGTTATGTGTTCACCACTTTGGCCAGAGGCGCGTCCTGTGGTTAATGCCAACCAACATTAGGCCAATGTTACTGCCCAATAAACTTGCCCCAACCTTCATGGCATAATAAAAATATTAACGCCGATCGTAGGCGGAGCTTCAGTCTGTGGTAACGTGTATATAACTTATTTTTAAAAATAAATAAAACAAAACCCAACTTGTTTGTTGTCTCTGGTAATTTAATTATTACGATTATTAATATTCATCTCAAAGCGTATTTATATGAGAAATCGAGAAGAAAAAAAAAGCGGTGAGGGGATAAGAACCAAAACAAAAAGTTATGTGGTGTATGTGACCAAGCATTCAGGTGCACGGATTTACGACTCAACTCAATGAGCCTATTACCGGCTACCATATATGACTATTCGGGGCAATAGGATCCCGGACCACCACACTTCCTTTCCTGCCCATGTTCATCTGACCCGACGGCCTCGCACCATGTAAGGGAGGTGAACGGAGCGACACCCTAGGCCTTGCCGCCTAGCGGGCAAACGATACTCCGTACCTATACGCAGGTTGGATCCTGAACCTCCGCAGACAGTCCCAACCTGGCGAGTTAAGCCGGTGAGCTAAACTCGGTTGGTGTTTGAGGACGAGAAATTAATTATCTTAAGGAAAAGATTGCGAAACAGCGTGCGTTGAAACTGGAACAACACGAAAGGACTCGGTCGAGACCGGGACTCGAACCCGGGCGATGAAAACAGCGGTCGCGGTTCTTAACCGATCGGCCAATCGAACACCAGTTAAGATTGTTTCAAATCGATGTGCCTCAATGGGTGGGGAAGCCGGAGTATTAGCTCTATTTACACCTGCTCAAAGGAAGAAGTGGAAACTGTATTTTCGGGGTGTATGAGCCCACGCATTAATTGTCCGAAAACTCGAATTATTGCATGTGGATAGAGGGCGCGCCACACAAATAGCGGTCACCGGCGAAACGCGCGGGCTCATAGGGGTGCACTACCCTAATTGAAGTGATAATTTCTACCCGAGCTCATTAGCATGAAATGTGCCCCCACAATTCTTTTTGTAAAAGGAATCCGTTTGGTAAAAAAAATAAATGGTGGGATTGTCTAAATATAGCCAGGGATCAACTCCCTGGTTTTGGGACTTCAATCTGAGGGCAGACTTGATAAAATTACGGTTGGAAAATGGGTCCAAATTGCCCGAGAACGTTGAGGGATGCCACTTGTAAAATGCCTGCGTGCAGACCGGGGAAGTATAACATTTCGAGATTGTTTTTTTTACACTTGTTTCAATAGGGCCTGAATGTTGCTAGTGCACCCATGGGGGTGCACTGCACAAAATACGCGCTCATAGGAAACAACGGAAAATCAGACAGACAGCGTTGCCTCTTGACACTCAGGAGTAGGTTGGCACTGTATGTGTTATTTACTTGAAATTAAATAATTGTAAGGAGTAATCCCCGCGTTGTATATGAAATTGTCAACAACATAAAGTATTTGTCTGCGAAAATTGACCAGTTGCGAGGAGTTAGCCTTGGTTTTGTATTCTAAAATTGGCCTAAAATAACAGAATTGTAAGGGGGGTTAGCCTCGCGTTTAAATTACACAGAAGAAAACATGGCTAGGAATGAGTTTAATTGTCTCGACTTATATCTAAGCTGCGAACCTCAAATTTGTTGGAGAACAAAGAGACACTCACCAGCTCTACATCTGAACAAAACTATTGCCAAAATTACCATTGGACGGGACCTAACATTTGAGACTCATGCGTCAGGACACTGGCGGCATTGGCCTATGCAGCTATACACGTGTACATCAACACACAGAGGAAAACATGGCTGGGAATGAGTTACATTTTCTCGACTTATATTTAAACTGCGAACCACACATTTGTTGGAGAACAAAGAGACACTCATCAGCTCCACATCTGAGCGAAACTACTGCCAAAATTATCATTGGAAGGGACCTAAACTTTAAGATTCATGCGTCAGGTCACCGACGGCATAGGCCTATATATAGCAATACACATGTACATCAATACACAGAGGAAAACAAGGGTGGGAATGAGTAAATTATTCTTGAGTTATATCTGAGCTGCGAACCTAAACGTTGTTGGAGAAGGAAGAGAAACTCACCACCTGAGCAAAAATATCGCCGACATTCTCACTGGAAAAACCTAAACTTTGAGACTCCTGCGTCAGGTCACCGACCGCATAGGCATATAATGTTATATCTTTTATCTTATACTGGAAGTGGTCAGGGGATAATCTTGCATTCTTATCAAAATTGGCCAAAAAATAGTCGCCTTTTTTTATGAGAAAAACGAACAATTGTAAGGGGAAAACAGGGGTTAGCCTTGCAACTCCATTAAAAGTGGCGGAAATTTAATCGTTTTTAAAAACAAAACAAAATGCAGCCACATAGCTATGTGTTCACCACTTTGGCCAGAGGCGCGTCCTGTGGTTAATGCCAACCAACATTAGGCCAATGTTACTGCCCAATAAACTTGCCCCAACCTTCATGGCATAATTAAAATATTAACGCCGATCGTAGGCGGAGCTTCAGTCTGTGGTAACGTGTATATAACTTATATTAAAAAATAAATTAAAAAAAACCCACCTTTTTTGTTGTCTCTGGTAATTTAATTATTACGATTATTAATATTCATCTCAAAGCGTATTTATATGAGGAATCGAGGGGGAAAAAAAGCGGTGAGGGGATACGAACCAAAACAAAAAGTTATGTGGTGTATGTGACCAAGCATTCAGGTGCACGGACTTACGAGTCAACTCAATGAGCCTATTACCGGCTACCATATAGGACTCTTCGGGGCAATAGGATCCCGGACCACCACACTTCCTTTCCTGCCTATGTTCATCTGATCCGACGGCCTCGCACCATGAGGTGAACGGAGCGACACACTAGGCCTTGCCGCCTAGCGGGCAAACGATACTCCGTACCTATACGCAGGTTGGATCCTGAACCTCCGCAGACAGTCCCAACCTGGCGAGTTAAGCCGGTGAGCTAAACTCGGTTGGTGTTTGAGGACGAGAAATTAATTATCTTAAGGAAAAGATTGCGAAACAGCGTGCGTTGAAACTGGAACAACACGAAAGGACTCGGTCGAGACCGGGACTCGAACCCGGGCGATGGAGACAGCGGTCGCGGTTCTTAACCGATCGGCCAATCGAACACCAGTTAAGATTGTTTCAAATCGATGTGCCTCAATGGGTGGGGAAGCCGGAGTATTAGCTCTATTTACACCTGCTCAAAGGAAGAAGTGGAAACTGTATTTTCGGGGTTTATGAGCCCACGCATTAATTGTCCGAAAACTCGAATTATTGCATGTGGATAGAGGGCGCGCCACACAAATAGCGGTCACCGGCGAAACGCGCGGGCTCATAGGGGTGCACTACCCTAATTGAAGTGATAATTTCTACCCGAGCTCATTAGCATGAAATGTGCCCCCACAATTCTTTTTGTAAAAGGAATCCGTTTGGTAAAAAAACTAAATGGTGGGATTGTCTAAATATAGCCAGGGATCAACTCCCTGGTTTTGGGACTTCAATCTGAGGGCAGACTTGATAAAATTACGGTTGGAAAATGGGTCCAAATTGCCCGAGAACGTTGAGGGATGCCACTTGTAAAATGCCTGCGTGCAGGCCGGGGAAGTATAACATTTCGAGATTGTTTTTGTTTACACTTGTTTCAATAGGGCCTGAATGTTGCTAGTGCACCCATGGGGGTGCACTGCACAAAATACGCGCTCATAGGAAACAACGGAAAATCAGACAGACAGCGTTGCCTCTTGACACTCAGGAGTAGGTTGGCACTGTATGTGTTATTTACTTGAAATTAAATAATTGTAAGGAGTAATCCCCGCGTTGTATATGAAATTGTCAACAACATAAAGTATTTGTCTGCGAAAATTGACCAGTTGCGAGGAGTTAGCCTTGGTTTTGTATTCTAAAATTGGCCTAAAATAACAGAATTGTAAGGGGGGTTAGCCTCGCGTTTAAATTACACAGAAGAAAACATGGCTAGGAATGAGTTTAATTGTCTCGACTTATATCTAAGCTGCGAACCTCAAATTTGTTGGAGAACAAAGAGACACTCACCAGCTCTACATCTGAACAAAACTATTGCCAAAATTACCATTGGACGGGACCTAACATTTGAGACTCATGCGTCAGGACACTGGCGGCATTGGCCTATGCAGCTATACACGTGTACATCAACACACAGAGGAAAACATGGCTGGGAATGAGTTACATTTTCTCGACTTATATTTAAACTGCGAACCACACATTTGTTGGAGAACAAAGAGACACTCATCAGCTCCACATCTGAGCGAAACTATTGCCAAAATTATCATTGGAAGGGACCTAAACTTTAAGATTCATGCGTCAGGTCACCGACGGCATAGGCCTATATATAGCAATACACATGTACATCAATACACAGAGGAAAACAAGGGTGGGAATGAGTAAATTATTCTTGAGTTATATCTGAGCTGCGAACCTAAACGTTGTTGGAGAAGGAAGAGAAACTCACCACCTGAGCAAAAATATCGCCGACATTCTCACTGGAAAAACCTAAACTTTGAGACTCCTGCGTCAGGTCACCGACCGCATAGGCATATAATGTTATATCTTTTATCTTATACTGGAAGTGGTCAGGGGATAATCTTGCATTCTTATCAAAATTGGCCAAAAAATAGTCGCCTTTTTTTATGAGAAAAACGAACAATTGTAAGGGGAAAACAGGGGTTAGCCTTGCAACTCCATTAAAAGTGGCGGAAATTTAATCGTTTTTAAAAACAAAACAAAATGCAGCCACATAGCTATGTGTTCACCACTTTGGCCAGAGGCGCGTCCTGTGGTTAATGCCAACCAACATTAGGCCAATGTTACTGCCCAATAAACTTGCCCCAACCTTCATGGCATAATTAAAATATTAACGCCGATCGTAGGCGGAGCTTCAGTCTGTGGTAACGTGTATATAACTTATATTAAAAAATAAATTAAAAAAAACCCAACTTTTTTGTTGTCTCTGGTAATTTAATTATTACGATTATTAATATTCATCTCAAAGCGTATTTATATGAGGAATCGAGGGGGAAAAAAAGCGGTGAGGGGATACGAACCAAAACAAAAAGTTATGTGGTGTATGTGACCAAGCATTCAGGTGCACGGACTTACGAGTCAACTCAATGAGCCTATTACCGGCTACCATATAGGACTCTTCGGGGCAATAGGATCCCGGACCACCACACTTCCTTTCCTGCCTATGTTCATCTGATCCGACGGCCTCGCACCATGAGGTGAACGGAGCGACACACTAGGCCTTGCCGCCTAGCGGGCAAACGATACTCCGTACCTATACGCAGGTTGGATCCTGAACCTCCGCAGACAGTCCCAACCTGGCGAGTTAAGCCGGTGAGCTAAACTCGGTTGGTGTTTGAGGACGAGAAATTAATTATCTTAAGGAAAAGATTGCGAAACAGCGTGCGTTGAAACTGGAACAACACGAAAGGACTCGGTCGAGACCGGGACTCGAACCCGGGCGATGGAGACAGCGGTCGCGGTTCTTAACCGATCGGCCAATCGAACACCAGTTAAGATTGTTTCAAATCGATGTGCCTCAATGGGTGGGGAAGCCGGAGTATTAGCTCTATTTACACCTGCTCAAAGGAAGAAGTGGAAACTGTATTTTCGGGGTTTATGAGCCCACGCATTAATTGTCCGAAAACTCGAATTATTGCATGTGGATAGAGGGCGCGCCACACAAATAGCGGTCACCGGCGAAACGCGCGGGCTCATAGGGGTGCACTACCCTAATTGAAGTGATAATTTCTACCCGAGCTCATTAGCATGAAATGTGCCCCCACAATTCTTTTTGTAAAAGGAATCCGTTTGGTAAAAAAACTAAATGGTGGGATTGTCTAAATAGCCAGGGATCAACTCCCTGGTTTTGGGACTTCAATCTGAGGGCAGACTTGATAAAATTACGGTTGGAAAATGGGTCCAAATTGCCCGAGAACGTTGAGGGATGCCACTTGTAAAATGCCTGCGTGCAGGCCGGGGAAGTATAACATTTCGAGATTGTTTTTTTTACACTTGTTTCAATAGGGCCTGAATGTTGCTAGTGCACCCATGGGGGTGCACTGCACAAAATACGCGCTCATAGGAAACAACGGAAAATCAGACAGACAGCGTTGCCTCTTGACACTCAGGAGTAGGTTGGCACTGTATGTGTTATTTACTTGAAATTAAATAATTGTAAGGAGTAATCCCCGCGTTGTATATGAAATTGTCAACAACATAAAGTATTTGTCTGCGAAAATTGACCAGTTGCGAGGAGTTAGCCTTGGTTTTGTATTCTAAAATTGGCCTAAAATAACAGAATTGTAAGGGGGGTTAGCCTCGCGTTTAAATTACACAGAAGAAAACATGGCTAGGAATGAGTTTAATTGTCTCGACTTATATCTAAGCTGCGAACCTCAAATTTGTTGGAGAACAAAGAGACACTCACCAGCTCTACATCTGAACAAAACTATTGCCAAAATTACCATTGGACGGGACCTAACATTTGAGACTCATGCGTCAGGACACTGGCGGCATTGGCCTATGCAGCTATACACGTGTACATCAACACACAGAGGAAAACATGGCTGGGAATGAGTTACATTTTCTCGACTTATATTTAAACTGCGAACCACACATTTGTTGGAGAACAAAGAGACACTCATCAGCTCCACATCTGAGCGAAACTATTGCCAAAATTATCATTGGAAGGGACCTAAACTTTAAGATTCATGCGTCAGGTCACCGACGGCATAGGCCTATATATAGCAATACACATGTACATCAATACACAGAGGAAAACAAGGGTGGGAATGAGTAAATTATTCTTGAGTTATAGCTGAGCTGCGAACCTAAACGTTGTTGGAGAAGGAAGAGAAACTCACCACCTGAGCAAAAATATCGCCGACATTCTCACTGGAAAAACCTAAACTTTGAGACTCCTGCGTCAGGTCACCGACCGCATAGGCATATAATGTTATATCTTTTATCTTATACTGGAAGTGGTCAGGGGATAATCTTGCATTCTTATCAAAATTGGCCAAAAAATAGTCGCCTTTTTTTATGAGAAAAACGAACAATTGTAAGGGGAAAACAGGGGTTAGCCTTGCAACTCCATTAAAAGTGGCGGAAATTTAATCGTTTTTAAAAACAAAACAAAATGCAGCCACATAGCTATGTGTTCACCACTTTGGCCAGAGGCGCGTCCTGTGGTTAATGCCAACCAACATTAGGCCAATGTTACTGCCCAATAAACTTGCCCCAACCTTCATGGCATAATTAAAATATTAACGCCGATCGTAGGCGGAGCTTCAGTCTGTGGTAACGTGTATATAACTTATATTAAAAAATAAATTAAAAAAAACCCACCTTTTTTGTTGTCTCTGGTAATTTAATTATTACGATTATTAATATTCATCTCAAAGCGTATTTATATGAGGAATCGAGGGGGAAAAAAAGCGGTGAGGGGATACGAACCAAAACAAAAAGTTATGTGGTGTATGTGACCAAGCATTCAGGTGCACGGACTTACGAGTCAACTCAATGAGCCTATTACCGGCTACCATATAGGACTCTTCGGGGCAATAGGATCCCGGACCACCACACTTCCTTTCCTGCCTATGTTCATCTGATCCGACGGCCTCGCACCATGAGGTGAACGGAGCGACACACTAGGCCTTGCCGCCTAGCGGGCAAACGATACTCCGTACCTATACGCAGGTTGGATCCTGAACCTCCGCAGACAGTCCCAACCTGGCGAGTTAAGCCGGTGAGCTAAACTCGGTTGGTGTTTGAGGACGAGAAATTAATTATCTTAAGGAAAAGATTGCGAAACAGCGTGCGTTGAAACTGGAACAACACGAAAGGACTCGGTCGAGACCGGGACTCGAACCCGGGCGATGGAGACAGCGGTCGCGGTTCTTAACCGATCGGCCAATCGAACACCAGTTAAGATTGTTTCAAATCGATGTGCCTCAATGGGTGGGGAAGCCGGAGTATTAGCTCTATTTACACCTGCTCAAAGGAAGAAGTGGAAACTGTATTTTCGGGGTTTATGAGCCCACGCATTAATTGTCCGAAAACTCGAATTATTGCATGTGGATAGAGTGCGCGCCACACAAATAGCGGTCACCGGCGAAACGCGCGGGCTCATAGGGGTGCACTACCCTAATTGAAGTGATAATTTCTACCCGAGCTCATTAGCATGAAATGTGCCCCCACAATTCTTTTTGTAAAAGGAATCCGTTTGGTAAAAAAACTAAATGGTGGGATTGTCTAAATATAGCCAGGGATCAACTCCCTGGTTTTGGGACTTCAATCTGAGGGCAGACTTGATAAAATTACGGTTGGAAAATGGGTCCAAATTGCCCGAGAACGTTGAGGGATGCCACTTGTAAAATGCCTGCGTGCAGGCCGGGGAAGTATAACATTTCGAGATTGTTTTTTTTACACTTGTTTCAATAGGGCCTGAATGTTGCTAGTGCACCCATGGGGGTGCACTGCACAAAATACGCGCTCATAGGAAACAACGGAAAATCAGACAGACAGCGTTGCCTCTTGACACTCAGGAGTAGGTTGGCACTGTATGTGTTATTTACTTGAAATTAAATAATTGTAAGGAGTAATCCCCGCGTTGTATATGAAATTGTCAACAACATAAAGTATTTGTCTGCGAAAATTGACCAGTTGCGAGGAGTTAGCCTTGGTTTTGTATTCTAAAATTGGCCTAAAATAACAGAATTGTAAGGGGGGTTAGCCTCGCGTTTAAATTACACAGAAGAAAACATGGCTAGGAATGAGTTTAATTGTCTCGACTTATATCTAAGCTGCGAACCTCAAATTTGTTGGAGAACAAAGAGACACTCACCAGCTCTACATCTGAACAAAACTATTGCCAAAATTACCATTGGACGGGACCTAACATTTGAGACTCATGCGTCAGGACACTGGCGGCATTGGCCTATGCAGCTATACACGTGTACATCAACACACAGAGGAAAACATGGCTGGGAATGAGTTACATTTTCTCGACTTATATTTAAACTGCGAACCACACATTTGTTGGAGAACAAAGAGACACTCATCAGCTCCACATCTGAGCGAAACTATTGCCAAAATTATCATTGGAAGGGACCTAAACTTTAAGATTCATGCGTCAGGTCACCGACGGCATAGGCCTATATATAGCAATACACATGTACATCAATACACAGAGGAAAACAAGGGTGGGAATGAGTAAATTATTCTTGAGTTATATCTGAGCTGCGAACCTAAACGTTGTTGGAGAAGGAAGAGAAACTCACCACCTGAGCAAAAATATCGCCGACATTCTCACTGGAAAAACCTAAACTTTGAGACTCCTGCGTCAGGTCACCGACCGCATAGGCATATAATGTTATATCTTTTATCTTATACTGGAAGTGGTCAGGGGATAATCTTGCATTCTTATCAAAATTGGCCAAAAAATAGTCGCCTTTTTTTATGAGAAAAACGAACAATTGTAAGGGAAAAACAGGGGTTAGCCTTGCAACTCCATTAAAAGTGGCGGAAATTTAATCGTTTTTAAAAACAAAACAAAATGCAGCCACATAGCTATGTGTTCACCACTTTGGCCAGAGGCGCGTCCTGTGGTTAATGCCAACCAACATTAGGCCAATGTTACTGCCCAATAAACTTGCCCCAACCTTCATGGCATAATTAAAATATTAACGCCGATCGTAGGCGGAGCTTCAGTCTGTGGTAACGTGTATATAACTTATATTAAAAAATAAATTAAAAAAAACCCACCTTTTTTGTTGTCTCTGGTAATTTAATTATTACGATTATTAATATTCATCTCAAAGCGTATTTATATGAGGAATCGAGGGGGAAAAAAAGCGGTGAGGGGATACGAACCAAAACAAAAAGTTATGTGGTGTATGTGACCAAGCATTCAGGTGCACGGACTTACGAGTCAACTCAATGAGCCTATTACCGGCTACCATATAGGACTCTTCGGGGCAATAGGATCCCGGACCACCACACTTCCTTTCCTGCCTATGTTCATCTGATCCGACGGCCTCGCACCATGAGGTGAACGGAGCGACACACTAGGCCTTGCCGCCTAGCGGGCAAACGATACTCCGTACCTATACGCAGGTTGGATCCTGAACCTCCGCAGACAGTCCCAACCTGGCGAGTTAAGCCGGTGAGCTAAACTCGGTTGGTGTTTGAGGACGAGAAATTAATTATCTTAAGGAAAAGATTGCGAAACAGCGTGCGTTGAAACTGGAACAACACGAAAGGACTCGGTCGAGACCGGGACTCGAACCCGGGCGATGGAGACAGCGGTCGCGGTTCTTAACCGATCGGCCAATCGAACACCAGTTAAGATTGTTTCAAATCGATGTGCCTCAATGGGTGGGGAAGCCGGAGTATTAGCTCTATTTACACCTGCTCAAAGGAAGAAGTGGAAACTGTATTTTCGGGGTTTATGAGCCCACGCATTAATTGTCCGAAAACTCGAATTATTGCATGTGGATAGAGGGCGCGCCACACAAATAGCGGTCACCGGCGAAACGCGCGGGCTCATAGGGGTGCACTACCCTAATTGAAGTGATAATTTCTACCCGAGCTCATTAGCATGAAATGTGCCCCCACAATTCTTTTTGTAAAAGGAATCCGTTTGGTAAAAAAACTAAATGGTGGGATTGTCTAAATATAGCCAGGGATCAACTCCCTGGTTTTGGGACTTCAATCTGAGGGCAGACTTGATAAAATTACGGTTGGAAAATGGGTCCAAATTGCCCGAGAACGTTGAGGGATGCCACTTGTAAAATGCCTGCGTGCAGGCCGGGGAAGTATAACATTTCGAGATTGTTTTTTTTACACTTGTTTCAATAGGGCCTGAATGTTGCTAGTGCACCCATGGGGGTGCACTGCACAAAATACGCGCTCATAGGAAACAACGGAAAATCAGACAGACAGCGTTGCCTTTTGACACTCAGGAGTAGGTTGGCACTGTATGTGTTATTTACTTGAAATTAAATAATTGTAAGGAGTAATCCCCGCGTTGTATATGAAATTGTCAACAACATAAAGTATTTGTCTGCGAAAATTGACCAGTTGCGAGGAGTTAGCCTTGGTTTTGTATTCTAAAATTGGCCTAAAATAACAGAATTGTAAGGGGGGTTAGCCTCGCGTTTAAATTACACAGAAGAAAACATGGCTAGGAATGAGTTTAATTGTCTCGACTTATATCTAAGCTGCGAACCTCAAATTTGTTGGAGAACAAAGAGACACTCACCAGCTCTACATCTGAACAAAACTATTGCCAAAATTACCATTGGACGGGACCTAAAATTTGAGACTCATGCGTCAGGACACTGGCGGCATTGGCCTATGCAGCTATACACGTGTACATCAACACACAGAGGAAAACATGGCTGGGAATGAGTTACATTTTCTCGACTTATATTTAAACTGCGAACCACACATTTGTTGGAGAACAAAGAGACACTCATCAGCTCCACATCTGAGCGAAACTATTGCCAAAATTATCATTGGAAGGGACCTAAACTTTAAGATTCATGCGTCAGGTCACCGACGGCATAGGCCTATATATAGCAATACACATGTACATCAATACACAGAGGAAAACAAGGGTGGGAATGAGTAAATTATTCTTGAGTTATATCTGAGCTGCGAACCTAAACGTTGTTGGAGAAGGAAGAGAAACTCACCACCTGAGCAAAAATATCGCCGACATTCTCACTGGAAAAACCTAAACTTTGAGACTCCTGCGTCAGGTCACCGACCGCATAGGCATATAATGTTATATCTTTTATCTTATACTGGAAGTGGTCAGGGGATAATCTTGCATTCTTATCAAAATTGGCCAAAAAATAGTCGCCTTTTTTTATGAGAAAAACGAACAATTGTAAGGGGAAAACAGGGGTTAGCCTTGCAACTCCATTAAAAGTGGCGGAAATTTAATCGTTTTTAAAAACAAAACAAAATGCAGCCACATAGCTATGTGTTCACCACTTTGGCCAGAGGCGCGTCCTGTGGTTAATGCCAACCAACATTAGGCCAATGTTACTGCCCAATAAACTTGCCCCAACCTTCATGGCATAATTAAAATATTAACGCCGATCGTAGGCGGAGCTTCAGTCTGTGGTAACGTGTATATAACTTATATTAAAAAATAAATTAAAAAAAAACCAACTTTTTTGTTGTCTCTGGTAATTTAATTATTACGATTATTAATATTCATCTCAAAGCGTATTTATATGAGGAATCGAGGGGGAAAAAAAGCGGTGAGGGGATACGAACCAAAACAAAAAGTTATGTGGTGTATGTGACCAAGCATTCAGGTGCACGGACTTACGAGTCAACTCAATGAGCCTATTACCGGCTACCATATAGGACTCTTCGGGGCAATAGGATCCCGGACCACCACACTTCCTTTCCTGCCTATGTTCATCTGATCCGACGGCCTCGCACCATGAGGTGAACGGAGCGACACACTAGGCCTTGCCGCCTAGCGGGCAAACGATACTCCGTACCTATACGCAGGTTGGATCCTGAACCTCCGCAGACAGTCCCAACCTGGCGAGTTAAGCCGGTGAGCTAAACTCGGTTGGTGTTTGAGGACGAGAAATTAATTATCTTAAGGAAAAGATTGCGAAACAGCGTGCGTTGAAACTGGAACAACACGAAAGGACTCGGTCGAGACCGGGACTCGAACCCGGGCGATGGAGACAGCGGTCGCGGTTCTTAACCGATCGGCCAATCGAACACCAGTTAAGATTGTTTCAAATCGATGTGCCTCAATGGGTGGGGAAGCCGGAGTATTAGCTCTATTTACACCTGCTCAAAGGAAGAAGTGGAAACTGTATTTTCGGGGTTTATGAGCCCACGCATTAATTGTCCGAAAACTCGAATTATTGCATGTGGATAGAGTGCGCGCCACACAAATAGCGGTCACCGGCGAAACGCGCGGGCTCATAGGGGTGCACTACCCTAATTGAAGTGATAATTTCTACCCGAGCTCATTAGCATGAAATGTGCCCCCACAATTCTTTTTGTAAAAGGAATCCGTTTGGTAAAAAAACTAAATGGTGGGATTGTCTAAATATAGCCAGGGATCAACTCCCTGGTTTTGGGACTTCAATCTGAGGGCAGACTTGATAAAATTACGGTTGGAAAATGGGTCCAAATTGCCCGAGAACGTTGAGGGATGCCACTTGTAAAATGCCTGCGTGCAGGCCGGGGAAGTATAACATTTCGAGATTGTTTTTTTTACACTTGTTTCAATAGGGCCTGAATGTTGCTAGTGCACCCATGGGGGTGCACTGCACAAAATACGCGCTCATAGGAAACAACGGAAAATCAGACAGACAGCGTTGCCTCTTGACACTCAGGAGTAGGTTGGCACTGTATGTGTTATTTACTTGAAATTAAATAATTGTAAGGAGTAATCCCCGCGTTGTATATGAAATTGTCAACAACATAAAGTATTTGTCTGCGAAAATTGACCAGTTGCGAGGAGTTAGCCTTGGTTTTGTATTCTAAAATTGGCCTAAAATAACAGAATTGTAAGGGGGGTTAGCCTCGCGTTTAAATTACACAGAAGAAAACATGGCTAGGAATGAGTTTAATTGTCTCGACTTATATCTAAGCTGCGAACCTCAAATTTGTTGGAGAACAAAGAGACACTCACCAGCTCTACATCTGAACAAAACTATTGCCAAAATTACCATTGGACGGGACCTAACATTTGAGACTCATGCGTCAGGACACTGGCGGCATTGGCCTATGCAGCTATACACGTGTACATCAACACACAGAGGAAAACATGGCTGGGAATGAGTTACATTTTCTCGACTTATATTTAAACTGCGAACCACACATTTGTTGGAGAACAAAGAGACACTCATCAGCTCCACATCTGAGCGAAACTATTGCCAAAATTATCATTGGAAGGGACCTAAACTTTAAGATTCATGCGTCAGGTCACCGACGGCATAGGCCTATATATAGCAATACACATGTACATCAATACACAGAGGAAAACAAGGGTGGGAATGAGTAAATTATTCTTGAGTTATATCTGAGCTGCGAACCTAAACGTTGTTGGAGAAGGAAGAGAAACTCACCACCTGAGCAAAAATATCGCCGACATTCTCACTGGAAAAACCTAAACTTTGAGACTCCTGCGTCAGGTCACCGACCGCATAGGCATATAATGTTATATCTTTTATCTTATACTGGAAGTGGTCAGGGGATAATCTTGCATTCTTATCAAAATTGGCCAAAAAATAGTCGCCTTTTTTTATGAGAAAAACGAACAATTGTAAGGGAAAAACAGGGGTTAGCCTTGCAACTCCATTAAAAGTGGCGGAAATTTAATCGTTTTTAAAAACAAAACAAAATGCAGCCACATAGCTATGTGTTCACCACTTTGGCCAGAGGCGCGTCCTGTGGTTAATGCCAACCAACATTAGGCCAATGTTACTGCCCAATAAACTTGCCCCAACCTTCATGGCATAATTAAAATATTAACGCCGATCGTAGGCGGAGCTTCAGTCTGTGGTAACGTGTATATAACTTATATTAAAAAATAAATTAAAAAAAACCCACCTTTTTTGTTGTCTCTGGTAATTTAATTATTACGATTATTAATATTCATCTCAAAGCGTATTTATATGAGGAATCGAGGGGGAAAAAAAGCGGTGAGGGGATACGAACCAAAACAAAAAGTTATGTGGTGTATGTGACCAAGCATTCAGGTGCACGGACTTACGAGTCAACTCAATGAGCCTATTACCGGCTACCATATAGGACTCTTCGGGGCAATAGGATCCCGGACCACCACACTTCCTTTCCTGCCTATGTTCATCTGATCCGACGGCCTCGCACCATGAGGTGAACGGAGCGACACACTAGGCCTTGCCGCCTAGCGGGCAAACGATACTCCGTACCTATACGCAGGTTGGATCCTGAACCTCCGCAGACAGTCCCAACCTGGCGAGTTAAGCCGGTGAGCTAAACTCGGTTGGTGTTTGAGGACGAGAAATTAATTATCTTAAGGAAAAGATTGCGAAACAGCGTGCGTTGAAACTGGAACAACACGAAAGGACTCGGTCGAGACCGGGACTCGAACCCGGGCGATGGAGACAGCGGTCGCGGTTCTTAACCGATCGGCCAATCGAACACCAGTTAAGATTGTTTCAAATCGATGTGCCTCAATGGGTGGGGAAGCCGGAGTATTAGCTCTATTTACACCTGCTCAAAGGAAGAAGTGGAAACTGTATTTTCGGGGTTTATGAGCCCACGCATTAATTGTCCGAAAACTCGAATTATTGCATGTGGATAGAGGGCGCGCCACACAAATAGCGGTCACCGGCGAAACGCGCGGGCTCATAGGGGTGCACTACCCTAATTGAAGTGATAATTTCTACCCGAGCTCATTAGCATGAAATGTGCCCCCACAATTCTTTTTGTAAAAGGAATCCGTTTGGTAAAAAAACTAAATGGTGGGATTGTCTAAATATAGCCAGGGATCAACTCCCTGGTTTTGGGACTTCAATCTGAGGGCAGACTTGATAAAATTACGGTTGGAAAATGGGTCCAAATTGCCCGAGAACGTTGAGGGATGCCACTTGTAAAATGCCTGCGTGCAGGCCGGGGAAGTATAACATTTCGAGATTGTTTTTTTTACACTTGTTTCAATAGGGCCTGAATGTTGCTAGTGCACCCATGGGGGTGCACTGCACAAAATACGCGCTCATAGGAAACAACGGAAAATCAGACAGACAGCGTTGCCTTTTGACACTCAGGAGTAGGTTGGCACTGTATGTGTTATTTACTTGAAATTAAATAATTGTAAGGAGTAATCCCCGCGTTGTATATGAAATTGTCAACAACATAAAGTATTTGTCTGCGAAAATTGACCAGTTGCGAGGAGTTAGCCTTGGTTTTGTATTCTAAAATTGGCCTAAAATAACAGAATTGTAAGGGGGGTTAGCCTCGCGTTTAAATTACACAGAAGAAAACATGGCTAGGAATGAGTTTAATTGTCTCGACTTATATCTAAGCTGCGAACCTCAAATTTGTTGGAGAACAAAGAGACACTCACCAGCTCTACATCTGAACAAAACTATTGCCAAAATTACCATTGGACGGGACCTAAAATTTGAGACTCATGCGTCAGGACACTGGCGGCATTGGCCTATGCAGCTATACACGTGTACATCAACACACAGAGGAAAACATGGCTGGGAATGAGTTACATTTTCTCGACTTATATTTAAACTGCGAACCACACATTTGTTGGAGAACAAAGAGACACTCATCAGCTCCACATCTGAGCGAAACTATTGCCAAAATTATCATTGGAAGGGACCTAAACTTTAAGATTCATGCGTCAGGTCACCGACGGCATAGGCCTATATATAGCAATACACATGTACATCAATACACAGAGGAAAACAAGGGTGGGAATGAGTAAATTATTCTTGAGTTATATCTGAGCTGCGAACCTAAACGTTGTTGGAGAAGGAAGAGAAACTCACCACCTGAGCAAAAATATCGCCGACATTCTCACTGGAAAAACCTAAACTTTGAGACTCCTGCGTCAGGTCACCGACCGCATAGGCATATAATGTTATATCTTTTATCTTATACTGGAAGTGGTCAGGGGATAATCTTGCATTCTTATCAAAATTGGCCAAAAAATAGTCGCCTTTTTTTATGAGAAAAACGAACAATTGTAAGGGGAAAACAGGGGTTAGCCTTGCAACTCCATTAAAAGTGGCGGAAATTTAATCGTTTTTAAAAACAAAACAAAATGCAGCCACATAGCTATGTGTTCACCACTTTGGCCAGAGGCGCGTCCTGTGGTTAATGCCAACCAACATTAGGCCAATGTTACTGCCCAATAAACTTGCCCCAACCTTCATGGCATAATTAAAATATTAACGCCGATCGTAGGCGGAGCTTCAGTCTGTGGTAACGTGTATATAACTTATATTAAAAAATAAATTAAAAAAAAACCAACTTTTTTGTTGTCTCTGGTAATTTAATTATTACGATTATTAATATTCATCTCAAAGCGTATTTATATGAGGAATCGAGGGGGAAAAAAAGCGGTGAGGGGATACGAACCAAAACAAAAAGTTATGTGGTGTATGTGACCAAGCATTCAGGTGCACGGACTTACGAGTCAACTCAATGAGCCTATTACCGGCTACCATATAGGACTCTTCGGGGCAATAGGATCCCGGACCACCACACTTCCTTTCCTGCCTATGTTCATCTGATCCGACGGCCTCGCACCATGAGGTGAACGGAGCGACACACTAGGCCTTGCCGCCTAGCGGGCAAACGATACTCCGTACCTATACGCAGGTTGGATCCTGAACCTCCGCAGACAGTCCCAACCTGGCGAGTTAAGCCGGTGAGCTAAACTCGGTTGGTGTTTGAGGACGAGAAATTAATTATCTTAAGGAAAAGATTGCGAAACAGCGTGCGTTGAAACTGGAACAACACGAAAGGACTCGGTCGAGACCGGGACTCGAACCCGGGCGATGGAGACAGCGGTCGCGGTTCTTAACCGATCGGCCAATCGAACACCAGTTAAGATTGTTTCAAATCGATGTGCCTCAATGGGTGGGGAAGCCGGAGTATTAGCTCTATTTACACCTGCTCAAAGGAAGAAGTGGAAACTGTATTTTCGGGGTTTATGAGCCCACGCATTAATTGTCCGAAAACTCGAATTATTGCATGTGGATAGAGGGCGCGCCACACAAATAGCGGTCACCGGCGAAACGCGCGGGCTCATAGGGGTGCACTACCCTAATTGAAGTGATAATTTCTACCCGAGCTCATTAGCATGAAATGTGCCCCCACAATTCTTTTTGTAAAAGGAATCCGTTTGGTAAAAAAACTAAATGGTGGGATTGTCTAAATATAGCCAGGGATCAACTCCCTGGTTTTGGGACTTCAATCTGAGGGCAGACTTGATAAAATTACGGTTGGAAAATGGGTCCAAATTGCCCGAGAACGTTGAGGGATGCCACTTGTAAAATGCCTGCGTGCAGGCCGGGGAAGTATAACATTTCGAGATTGTTTTTTTTACACTTGTTTCAATAGGGCCTGAATGTTGCTAGTGCACCCATGGGGGTGCACTGCACAAAATACGCGCTCATAGGAAACAACGGAAAATCAGACAGACAGCGTTGCCTCTTGACACTCAGGAGTAGGTTGGCACTGTATGTGTTATTTACTTGAAATTAAATAATTGTAAGGAGTAATCCCCGCGTTGTATATGAAATTGTCAACAACATAAAGTATTTGTCTGCGAAAATTGACCAGTTGCGAGGAGTTAGCCTTGGTTTTGTATTCTAAAATTGGCCTAAAATAACAGAATTGTAAGGGGGGTTAGCCTCGCGTTTAAATTACACAGAAGAAAACATGGCTAGGAATGAGTTTAATTGTCTCGACTTATATCTAAGCTGCGAACCTCAAATTTGTTGGAGAACAAAGAGACACTCACCAGCTCTACATCTGAACAAAACTATTGCCAAAATTACCATTGGACGGGACCTAACATTTGAGACTCATGCGTCAGGACACTGGCGGCATTGGCCTATGCAGCTATACACGTGTACATCAACACACAGAGGAAAACATGGCTGGGAATGAGTTACATTTTCTCGACTTATATTTAAACTGCGAACCACACATTTGTTGGAGAACAAAGAGACACTCATCAGCTCCACATCTGAGCGAAACTATTGCCAAAATTATCATTGGAAGGGACCTAAACTTTAAGATTCATGCGTCAGGTCACCGACGGCATAGGCCTATATATAGCAATACACATGTACATCAATACACAGAGGAAAACAAGGGTGGGAATGAGTAAATTATTCTTGAGTTATATCTGAGCTGCGAACCTAAACGTTGTTGGAGAAGGAAGAGAAACTCACCACCTGAGCAAAAATATCGCCGACATTCTCACTGGAAAAACCTAAACTTTGAGACTCCTGCGTCAGGTCACCGACCGCATAGGCATATAATGTTATATCTTTTATCTTATACTGGAAGTGGTCAGGGGATAATCTTGCATTCTTATCAAAATTGGCCAAAAAATAGTCGCCTTTTTTTATGAGAAAAACGAACAATTGTAAGGGGAAAACAGGGGTTAGCCTTGCAACTCCATTAAAAGTGGCGGAAATTTAATCGTTTTTAAAAACAAAACAAAATGCAGCCACATAGCTATGTGTTCACCACTTTGGCCAGAGGCGCGTCCTGTGGTTAATGCCAACCAACATTAGGCCAATGTTACTGCCCAATAAACTTGCCCCAACCTTCATGGCATAATTAAAATATTAACGCCGATCGTAGGCGGAGCTTCAGTCTGTGGTAACGTGTATATAACTTATATTAAAAAATAAATTAAAAAAAACCCACCTTTTTTGTTGTCTCTGGTAATTTAATTATTACGATTATTAATATTCATCTCAAAGCGTATTTATATGAGGAATCGAGGGGGAAAAAAAGCGGTGAGGGGATACGAACCAAAACAAAAAGTTATGTGGTGTATGTGACCAAGCATTCAGGTGCACGGACTTACGAGTCAACTCAATGAGCCTATTACCGGCTACCATATAGGACTCTTCGGGGCAATAGGATCCCGGACCACCACACTTCCTTTCCTGCCTATGTTCATCTGATCCGACGGCCTCGCACCATGAGGTGAACGGAGCGACACACTAGGCCTTGCCGCCTGGCGGGCAAACGATACTCCGTACCTATACGCAGGTTGGATCCTGAACCTCCGCAGACAGTCCCAACCTGGCGAGTTAAGCCGGTGAGCTAAACTCGGTTGGTGTTTGAGGACGAGAAATTAATTATCTTAAGGAAAAGATTGCGAAACAGCGTGCGTTGAAACTGGAACAACACGAAAGGACTCGGTCGAGACCGGGACTCGAACCCGGGCGATGGAGACAGCGGTCGCGGTTCTTAACCGATCGGCCAATCGAACACCAGTTAAGATTGTTTCAAATCGATGTGCCTCAATGGGTGGGGAAGCCGGAGTATTAGCTCTATTTACACCTGCTCAAAGGAAGAAGTGGAAACTGTATTTTCGGGGTTTATGAGCCCACGCATTAATTGTCCGAAAACTCGAATTATTGCATGTGGATAGAGTGCGCGCCACACAAATAGCGGTCACCGGCGAAACGCGCGGGCTCATAGGGGTGCACTACCCTAATTGAAGTGATAATTTCTACCCGAGCTCATTAGCATGAAATGTGCCCCCACAATTCTTTTTGTAAAAGGAATCCGTTTGGTAAAAAAACTAAATGGTGGGATTGTCTAAATATAGCCAGGGATCAACTCCCTGGTTTTGGGACTTCAATCTGAGGGCAGACTTGATAAAATTACGGTTGGAAAATGGGTCCAAATTGCCCGAGAACGTTGAGGGATGCCACTTGTAAAATGCCTGCGTGCAGGCCGGGGAAGTATAACATTTCGAGATTGTTTTTTTTACACTTGTTTCAATAGGGCCTGAATGTTGCTAGTGCACCCATGGGGGTGCACTGCACAAAATACGCGCTCATAGGAAACAACGGAAAATCAGACAGACAGCGTTGCCTCTTGACACTCAGGAGTAGGTTGGCACTGTATGTGTTATTTACTTGAAATTAAATAATTGTAAGGAGTAATCCCCGCGTTGTATATGAAATTGTCAACAACATAAAGTATTTGTCTGCGAAAATTGACCAGTTGCGAGGAGTTAGCCTTGGTTTTGTATTCTAAAATTGGCCTAAAATAACAGAATTGTAAGGGGGGTTAGCCTCGCGTTTAAATTACACAGAAGAAAACATGGCTAGGAATGAGTTTAATTGTCTCGACTTATATCTAAGCTGCGAACCTCAAATTTGTTGGAGAACAAAGAGACACTCACCAGCTCTACATCTGAACAAAACTATTGCCAAAATTACCATTGGACGGGACCTAACATTTGAGACTCATGCGTCAGGACACTGGCGGCATTGGCCTATGCAGCTATACACGTGTACATCAACACACAGAGGAAAACATGGCTGGGAATGAGTTACATTTTCTCGACTTATATTTAAACTGCGAACCACACATTTGTTGGAGAACAAAGAGACACTCATCAGCTCCACATCTGAGCGAAACTATTGCCAAAATTATCATTGGAAGGGACCTAAACTTTAAGATTCATGCGTCAGGTCACCGACGGCATAGGCCTATATATAGCAATACACATGTACATCAATACACAGAGGAAAACAAGGGTGGGAATGAGTAAATTATTCTTGAGTTATATCTGAGCTGCGAACCTAAACGTTGTTGGAGAAGGAAGAGAAACTCACCACCTGAGCAAAAATATCGCCGACATTCTCACTGGAAAAACCTAAACTTTGAGACTCCTGCGTCAGGTCACCGACCGCATAGGCATATAATGTTATATCTTTTATCTTATACTGGAAGTGGTCAGGGGATAATCTTGCATTCTTATCAAAATTGGCCAAAAAATAGTCGCCTTTTTTTATGAGAAAAACGAACAATTGTAAGGGGAAAACAGGGGTTAGCCTTGCAACTCCATTAAAAGTGGCGGAAATTTAATCGTTTTTAAAAACAAAACAAAATGCAGCCACATAGCTATGTGTTCACCACTTTGGCCAGAGGCGCGTCCTGTGGTTAATGCCAACCAACATTAGGCCAATGTTACTGCCCAATAAACTTGCCCCAACCTTCATGGCATAATTAAAATATTAACGCCGATCGTAGGCGGAGCTTCAGTCTGTGGTAACGTGTATATAACTTATATTAAAAAATAAATTAAAAAAAACCCACCTTTTTTGTTGTCTCTGGTAATTTAATTATTACGATTATTAATATTCATCTCAAAGCGTATTTATATGAGGAATCGAGGGGGGAAAAAAGCGGTGAGGGGATACGAACCAAAACAAAAAGTTATGTGGTGTATGTGACCAAGCATTCAGGTGCACGGACTTACGAGTCAACTCAATGAGCCTATTACCGGCTACCATATAGGACTCTTCGGGGCAATAGGATCCCGGACCACCACACTTCCTTTCCTGCCTATGTTCATCTGATCCGACGGCCTCGCACCATGAGGTGAACGGAGCGACACACTAGGCCTTGCCGCCTGGCGGGCAAACGATACTCCGTACCTATACGCAGGTTGGATCCTGAACCTCCGCAGACAGTCCCAACCTGGCGAGTTAAGCCGGTGAGCTAAACTCGGTTGGTGTTTGAGGACGAGAAATTAATTATCTTAAGGAAAAGATTGCGAAACAGCGTGCGTTGAAACTGGAACAACACGAAAGGACTCGGTCGAGACCGGGACTCGAACCCGGGCGATGGAGACAGCGGTCGCGGTTCTTAACCGATCGGCCAATCGAACACCAGTTAAGATTGTTTCAAATCGATGTGCCTCAATGGGTGGGGAAGCCGGAGTATTAGCTCTATTTACACCTGCTCAAAGGAAGAAGTGGAAACTGTATTTTCGGGGTTTATGAGCCCACGCATTAATTGTCCGAAAACTCGAATTATTGCATGTGGATAGAGTGCGCGCCACACAAATAGCGGTCACCGGCGAAACGCGCGGGCTCATAGGGGTGCACTACCCTAATTGAAGTGATAATTTCTACCCGAGCTCATTAGCATGAAATGTGCCCCCACAATTCTTTTTGTAAAAGGAATCCGTTTGGTAAAAAAACTAAATGGTGGGATTGTCTAAATATAGCCAGGGATCAACTCCCTGGTTTTGGGACTTCAATCTGAGGGCAGACTTGATAAAATTACGGTTGGAAAATGGGTCCAAATTGCCCGAGAACGTTGAGGGATGCCACTTGTAAAATGCCTGCGTGCAGGCCGGGGAAGTATAACATTTCGAGATTGTTTTTTTTACACTTGTTTCAATAGGGCCTGAATGTTGCTAGTGCACCCATGGGGGTGCACTGCACAAAATACGCGCTCATAGGAAACAACGGAAAATCAGACAGACAGCGTTGCCTCTTGACACTCAGGAGTAGGTTGGCACTGTATGTGTTATTTACTTGAAATTAAATAATTGTAAGGAGTAATCCCCGCGTTGTATATGAAATTGTCAACAACATAAAGTATTTGTCTGCGAAAATTGACCAGTTGCGAGGAGTTAGCCTTGGTTTTGTATTCTAAAATTGGCCTAAAATAACAGAATTGTAAGGGGGGTTAGCCTCGCGTTTAAATTACACAGAAGAAAACATGGCTAGGAATGAGTTTAATTGTCTCGACTTATATCTAAGCTGCGAACCTCAAATTTGTTGGAGAACAAAGAGACACTCACCAGCTCTACATCTGAACAAAACTATTGCCAAAATTACCATTGGACGGGACCTAACATTTGAGACTCATGCGTCAGGACACTGGCGGCATTGGCCTATGCAGCTATACACGTGTACATCAACACACAGAGGAAAACATGGCTGGGAATGAGTTACATTTTCTCGACTTATATTTAAACTGCGAACCACACATTTGTTGGAGAACAAAGAGACACTCATCAGCTCCACATCTGAGCGAAACTATTGCCAAAATTATCATTGGAAGGGACCTAAACTTTAAGATTCATGCGTCAGGTCACCGACGGCATAGGCCTATATATAGCAATACACATGTACATCAATACACAGAGGAAAACAAGGGTGGGAATGAGTAAATTATTCTTGAGTTATATCTGAGCTGCGAACCTAAACGTTGTTGGAGAAGGAAGAGAAACTCACCACCTGAGCAAAAATATCGCCGACATTCTCACTGGAAAAACCTAAACTTTGAGACTCCTGCGTCAGGTCACCGACCGCATAGGCATATAATGTTATATCTTTTATCTTATACTGGAAGTGGTCAGGGGATAATCTTGCATTCTTATCAAAATTGGCCAAAAAATAGTCGCCTTTTTTTATGAGAAAAACGAACAATTGTAAGGGGAAAACAGGGGTTAGCCTTGCAACTCCATTAAAAGTGGCGGAAATTTAATCGTTTTTAAAAACAAAACAAAATGCAGCCACATAGCTATGTGTTCACCACTTTGGCCAGAGGCGCGTCCTGTGGTTAATGTCAACCAACATTAGGCCAATGTTACTGCCCAATAAACTTGCCCCAACCTTCATGGCATAATTAAAATATTAACGCCGATCGTAGGCGGAGCTTCAGTCTGTGGTAACGTGTATATAACTTATATTAAAAAATAAATTAAAAAAAACCCACCTTTTTTGTTGTCTCTGGTAATTTAATTATTACGATTATTAATATTCATCTCAAAGCGTATTTATATGAGGAATCGAGGGGGAAAAAAAGCGGTGAGGGGATACGAACCAAAACAAAAAGTTATGTGGTGTATGTGACCAAGCATTCAGGTGCACGGACTTACGAGTCAACTCAATGAGCCTATTACCGGCTACCATATAGGACTCTTCGGGGCAATAGGATCCCGGACCACCACACTTCCTTTCCTGCCTATGTTCATCTGATCCGACGGCCTCGCACCATGAGGTGAACGGAGCGACACACTAGGCCTTGCCGCCTGGCGGGCAAACGATACTCCGTACCTATACGCAGGTTGGATCCTGAACCTCCGCAGACAGTCCCAACCTGGCGAGTTAAGCCGGTGAGCTAAACTCGGTTGGTGTTTGAGGACGAGAAATTAATTATCTTAAGGAAAAGATTGCGAAACAGCGTGCGTTGAAACTGGAACAACACGAAAGGACTCGGTCGAGACCGGGACTCGAACCCGGGCGATGGAGACAGCGGTCGCGGTTCTTAACCGATCGGCCAATCGAACACCAGTTAAGATTGTTTCAAATCGATGTGCCTCAATGGGTGGGGAAGCAGGAGTATTAGCTCTATTTACACCTGCTCAAAGGAAGAAGTGGAAACTGTATTTTCGGGGTTTATGAGCCCACGCATTAATTGTCCGAAAACTCGAATTATTGCATGTGGATAGAGTGCGCGCCACACAAATAGCGGTCACCGGCGAAACGCGCGGGCTCATAGGGGTGCACTACCCTAATTGAAGTGATAATTTCTACCCGAGCTCATTAGCATGAAATGTGCCCCCACAATTCTTTTTGTAAAAGGAATCCGTTTGGTAAAAAAACTAAATGGTGGGATTGTCTAAATATAGCCAGGGATCAACTCCCTGGTTTTGGGACTTCAATCTGAGGGCAGACTTGATAAAATTACGGTTGGAAAATGGGTCCAAATTGCCCGAGAACGTTGAGGGATGCCACTTGTAAAATGCCTGCGTGCAGGCCGGGGAAGTATAACATTTCGAGATTGTTTTTTTTACACTTGTTTCAATAGGGCCTGAATGTTGCTAGTGCACCCATGGGGGTGCACTGCACAAAATACGCGCTCATAGGAAACAACGGAAAATCAGACAGACAGCGTTGCCTCTTGACACTCAGGAGTAGGTTGGCACTGTATGTGTTATTTACTTGAAATTAAATAATTGTAAGGAGTAATCCCCGCGTTGTATATGAAATTGTCAACAACATAAAGTATTTGTCTGCGAAAATTGACCAGTTGCGAGGAGTTAGCCTTGGTTTTGTATTCTAAAATTGGCCTAAAATAACAGAATTGTAAGGGGGGTTAGCCTCGCGTTTAAATTACACAGAAGAAAACATGGCTAGGAATGAGTTTAATTGTCTCGACTTATATCTAAGCTGCGAACCTCAAATTTGTTGGAGAACAAAGAGACACTCACCAGCTCTACATCTGAACAAAACTATTGCCAAAATTACCATTGGACGGGACCTAACATTTGAGACTCATGCGTCAGGACACTGGCGGCATTGGCCTATGCAGCTATACACGTGTACATCAACACACAGAGGAAAACATGGCTGGGAATGAGTTACATTTTCTCGACTTATATTTAAACTGCGAACCACACATTTGTTGGAGAACAAAGAGACACTCATCAGCTCCACATCTGAGCGAAACTATTGCCAAAATTATCATTGGAAGGGACCTAAACTTTAAGATTCATGCGTCAGGTCACCGACGGCATAGGCCTATATATAGCAATACACATGTACATCAATACACAGAGGAAAACAAGGGTGGGAATGAGTAAATTATTCTTGAGTTATATCTGAGCTGCGAACCTAAACGTTGTTGGAGAAGGAAGAGAAACTCACCACCTGAGCAAAAATATCGCCGACATTCTCACTGGAAAAACCTAAACTTTGAGACTCCTGCGTCAGGTCACCGACCGCATAGGCATATAATGTTATATCTTTTATCTTATACTGGAAGTGGTCAGGGGATAATCTTGCATTCTTATCAAAATTGGCCAAAAAATAGTCGCCTTTTTTTATGAGAAAAACGAACAATTGTAAGGGGAAAACAGGGGTTAGCCTTGCAACTCCATTAAAAGTGGCGGAAATTTAATCGTTTTTAAAAACAAAACAAAATGCAGCCACATAGCTATGTGTTCACCACTTTGGCCAGAGGCGCGTCCTGTGGTTAATGCCAACCAACATTAGGCCAATGTTACTGCCCAATAAACTTGCCCCAACCTTCATGGCATAATTAAAATATTAACGCCGATCGTAGGCGGAGCTTCAGTCTGTGGTAACGTGTATATAACTTATATTAAAAAATAAATTAAAAAAAACCCACCTTTTTTGTTGTCTCTGGTAATTTAATTATTACGATTATTAATATTCATCTCAAAGCGTATTTATATGAGGAATCGAGGGGGAAAAAAAGCGGTGAGGGGATACGAACCAAAACAAAAAGTTATGTGGTGTATGTGACCAAGCATTCAGGTGCACGGACTTACGAGTCAACTCAATGAGCCTATTACCGGCTACCATATAGGACTCTTCGGGGCAATAGGATCCCGGACCACCACACTTCCTTTCCTGCCTATGTTCATCTGATCCGACGGCCTCGCACCATGAGGTGAACGGAGCGACACACTAGGCCTTGCCGCCTGGCGGGCAAACGATACTCCGTACCTATACGCAGGTTGGATCCTGAACCTCCGCAGACAGTCCCAACCTGGCGAGTTAAGCCGGTGAGCTAAACTCGGTTGGTGTTTGAGGACGAGAAATTAATTATCTGAAGGAAAAGATTGCGAAACAGCGTGCGTTGAAACTGGAACAACACGAAAGGACTCGGTCGAGACCGGGACTCGAACCCGGGCGATGGAGACAGCGGTCGCGGTTCTTAACCGATCGGCCAATCGAACACCAGTTAAGATTGTTTCAAATCGATGTGCCTCAATGGGTGGGGAAGCCGGAGTATTAGCTCTATTTACACCTGCTCAAAGGAAGAAGTGGAAACTGTATTTTCGGGGTTTATGAGCCCACGCATTAATTGTCCGAAAACTCGAATTATTGCATGTGGATAGAGTGCGCGCCACACAAATAGCGGTCACCGGCGAAACGCGCGGGCTCATAGGGGTGCACTACCCTAATTGAAGTGATAATTTCTACCCGAGCTCATTAGCATGAAATGTGCCCCCACAATTCTTTTTGTAAAAGGAATCCGTTTGGTAAAAAAACTAAATGGTGGGATTGTCTAAATATAGCCAGGGATCAACTCCCTGGTTTTGGGACTTCAATCTGAGGGCAGACTTGATAAAATTACGGTTGGAAAATGGGTCCAAATTGCCCGAGAACGTTGAGGGATGCCACTTGTAAAATGCCTGCGTGCAGGCCGGGGAAGTATAACATTTCGAGATTGTTTTTTTTACACTTGTTTCAATAGGGCCTGAATGTTGCTAGTGCACCCATGGGGGTGCACTGCACAAAATACGCGCTCATAGGAAACAACGGAAAATCAGACAGACAGCGTTGCCTCTTGACACTCAGGAGTAGGTTGGCACTGTATGTGTTATTTACTTGAAATTAAATAATTGTAAGGAGTAATCCCCGCGTTGTATATGAAATTGTCAACAACATAAAGTATTTGTCTGCGAAAATTGACCAGTTGCGAGGAGTTAGCCTTGGTTTTGTATTCTAAAATTGGCCTAAAATAACAGAATTGTAAGGGGGGTTAGCCTCGCGTTTAAATTACACAGAAGAAAACATGGCTAGGAATGAGTTTAATTGTCTCGACTTATATCTAAGCTGCGAACCTCAAATTTGTTGGAGAACAAAGAGACACTCACCAGCTCTACATCTGAACAAAACTATTGCCAAAATTACCATTGGACGGGACCTAAAATTTGAGACTCATGCGTCAGGACACTGGCGGCATTGGCCTATGCAGCTATACACGTGTACATCAACACACAGAGGAAAACATGGCTGGGAATGAGTTACATTTTCTCGACTTATATTTAAACTGCGAACCACACATTTGTTGGAGAACAAAGAGACACTCATCAGCTCCACATCTGAGCGAAACTATTGCCAAAATTATCATTGGAAGGGACCTAAACTTTAAGATTCATGCGTCAGGTCACCGACGGCATAGGCCTATATATAGCAATACACATGTACATCAATACACAGAGGAAAACAAGGGTGGGAATGAGTAAATTATTCTTGAGTTATATCTGAGCTGCGAACCTAAACGTTGTTGGAGAAGGAAGAGAAACTCACCACCTGAGCAAAAATATCGCCGACATTCTCACTGGAAAAACCTAAACTTTGAGACTCCTGCGTCAGGTCACCGACCGCATAGGCATATAATGTTATATCTTTTATCTTATACTGGAAGTGGTCAGGGGATAATCTTGCATTCTTATCAAAATTGGCCAAAAAATAGTCGCCTTTTTTTATGAGAAAAACGAACAATTGTAAGGGGAAAACAGGGGTTAGCCTTGCAACTCCATTAAAAGTGGCGGAAATTTAATCGTTTTTAAAAACAAAACAAAATGCAGCCACATAGCTATGTGTTCACCACTTTGGCCAGAGGCGCGTCCTGTGGTTAATGCCAACCAACATTAGGCCAATGTTACTGCCCAATAAACTTGCCCCAACCTTCATGGCATAATTAAAATATTAACGCCGATCGTAGGCGGAGCTTCAGTCTGTGGTAACGTGTATATAACTTATATTAAAAAATAAATTAAAAAAAACCCACCTTTTTTGTTGTCTCTGGTAATTTAATTATTACGATTATTAATATTCATCTCAAAGCGTATTTATATGAGGAATCGAGGGGGAAAAAAAGCGGTGAGGGGATACGAACCAAAACAAAAAGTTATGTGGTGTATGTGACCAAGCATTCAGGTGCACGGACTTACGAGTCAACTCAATGAGCCTATTACCGGCTACCATATAGGACTCTTCGGGGCAATAGGATCCCGGACCACCACACTTCCTTTCCTGCCTATGTTCATCTGATCCGACGGCCTCGCACCATGAGGTGAACGGAGCGACACACTAGGCCTTGCCGCCTAGCGGGCAAACGATACTCCGTACCTATACGCAGGTTGGATCCTGAACCTCCGCAGACAGTCCCAACCTGGCGAGTTAAGCCGGTGAGCTAAACTCGGTTGGTGTTTGAGGACGAGAAATTAATTATCTGAAGGAAAAGATTGCGAAACAGCGTGCGTTGAAACTGGAACAACACGAAAGGACTCGGTCGAGACCGGGACTCGAACCCGGGCGATGGAGACAGCGGTCGCGGTTCTTAACCGATCGGCCAATCGAACACCAGTTAAGATTGTTTCAAATCGATGTGCCTCAATGGGTGGGGAAGCCGGAGTATTAGCTCTATTTACACCTGCTCAAAGGAAGAAGTGGAAACTGTATTTTCGGGGTTTATGAGCCCACGCATTAATTGTCCGAAAACTCGAATTATTGCATGTGGATAGAGGGCGCGCCACACAAATAGCGGTCACCGGCGAAACGCGCGGGCTCATAGGGGTGCACTACCCTAATTGAAGTGATAATTTCTACCCGAGCTCATTAGCATGAAATGTGCCCCCACAATTCTTTTTGTAAAAGGAATCCGTTTGGTAAAAAAACTAAATGGTGGGATTGTCTAAATATAGCCAGGGATCAACTCCCTGGTTTTGGGACTTCAATCTGAGGGCAGACTTGATAAAATTACGGTTGGAAAATGGGTCCAAATTGCCCGAGAACGTTGAGGGATGCCACTTGTAAAATGCCTGCGTGCAGGCCGGGGAAGTATAACATTTCGAGATTGTTTTTTTTACACTTGTTTCAATAGGGCCTGAATGTTGCTAGTGCACCCATGGGGGTGCACTGCACAAAATACGCGCTCATAGGAAACAACGGAAAATCAGACAGACAGCGTTGCCTCTTGACACTCAGGAGTAGGTTGGCACTGTATGTGTTATTTACTTGAAATTAAATAATTGTAAGGAGTAATCCCCGCGTTGTATATGAAATTGTCAACAACATAAAGTATTTGTCTGCGAAAATTGACCAGTTGCGAGGAGTTAGCCTTGGTTTTGTATTCTAAAATTGGCCTAAAATAACAGAATTGTAAGGGGGGTTAGCCTCGCGTTTAAATTACACAGAAGAAAACATGGCTAGGAATGAGTTTAATTGTCTCGACTTATATCTAAGCTGCGAACCTCAAATTTGTTGGAGAACAAAGAGACACTCACCAGCTCTACATCTGAACAAAACTATTGCCAAAATTACCATTGGACGGGACCTAAAATTTGAGACTCATGCGTCAGGACACTGGCGGCATTGGCCTATGCAGCTATACACGTGTACATCAACACACAGAGGAAAACATGGCTGGGAATGAGTTACATTTTCTCGACTTATATTTAAACTGCGAACCACACATTTGTTGGAGAACAAAGAGACACTCATCAGCTCCACATCTGAGCGAAACTATTGCCAAAATTATCATTGGAAGGGACCTAAACTTTAAGATTCATGCGTCAGGTCACCGACGGCATAGGCCTATATATAGCAATACACATGTACATCAATACACAGAGGAAAACAAGGGTGGGAATGAGTAAATTATTCTTGAGTTATATCTGAGCTGCGAACCTAAACGTTGTTGGAGAAGGAAGAGAAACTCACCACCTGAGCAAAAATATCGCCGACATTCTCACTGGAAAAACCTAAACTTTGAGACTCCTGCGTCAGGTCACCGACCGCATAGGCATATAATGTTATATCTTTTATCTTATACTGGAAGTGGTCAGGGGATAATCTTGCATTCTTATCAAAATTGGCCAAAAAATAGTCGCCTTTTTTTATGAGAAAAACGAACAATTGTAAGGGGAAAACAGGGGTTAGCCTTGCAACTCCATTAAAAGTGGCGGAAATTTAATCGTTTTTAAAAAACAAAACAAAATGCAGCCACATAGCTATGTGTTCACCACTTTGGCCAGAGGCGCGTCCTGTGGTTAATGCCAACCAACATTAGGCCAATGTTACTGCCCAATAAACTTGCCCCAACCTTCATGGCATAATTAAAATATTAACGCCGATCGTAGGCGGAGCTTCAGTCTGTGGTAACGTGTATATAACTTATATTAAAAAATAAATTAAAAAAAACCCAACTTTTTTGTTGTCTCTTGTAATTTAATTATTACGATTATTAATATTCATCTCAAAGCGTATTTATATGAGGAATCGAGGGGGAAAAAAAGCGGTGAGGGGATACGAACCAAAACAAAAAGTTATGTGGTGTATGTGACCAAGCATTCAGGTGCACGGACTTACGAGTCAACTCAATGAGCCTATTACCGGCTACCATATAGGACTCTTCGGGGCAATAGGATCCCGGACCACCACACTTCCTTTCCTGCCTATGTTCATCTGATCCGACGGCCTCGCACCATGAGGTGAACGGAGCGACACACTAGGCCTTGCCGCCTAGCGGGCAAACGATACTCCGTACCTATACGCAGGTTGGATCCTGAACCTCCGCAGACAGTCCCAACCTGGCGAGTTAAGCCGGTGAGCTAAACTCGGTTGGTGTTTGAGGACGAGAAATTAATTATCTTAAGGAAAAGATTGCGAAACAGCGTGCGTTGAAACTGGAACAACACGAAAGGACTCGGTCGAGACCGGGACTCGAACCCGGGCGATGGAGACAGCGGTCGCGGTTCTTAACCGATCGGCCAATCGAACACCAGTTAAGATTGTTTCAAATCGATGTGCCTCAATGGGTGGGGAAGCCGGAGTATTAGCTCTATTTACACCTGCTCAAAGGAAGAAGTGGAAACTGTATTTTCGGGGTTTATGAGCCCACGCATTAATTGTCCGAAAACTCGAATTATTGCATGTGGATAGAGGGCGCGCCACACAAATAGCGGTCACCGGCGAAACGCGCGGGCTCATAGGGGTGCACTACCCTAATTGAAGTGATAATTTCTACCCGAGCTCATTAGCATGAAATGTGCCCCCACAATTCTTTTTGTAAAAGGAATCCGTTTGGTAAAAAAACTAAATGGTGGGATTGTCTAAATATAGCCAGGGATCAACTCCCTGGTTTTGGGACTTCAATCTGAGGGCAGACTTGATAAAATTACGGTTGGAAAATGGGTCCAAATTGCCCGAGAAACGTTGAGGGATGCCACTTGTAAAATGCCTGCGTGCAGGCCGGGGAAGTATAACATTTCGAGATTGTTTTTTTTACACTTGTTTCAATGGGCCTGAATGTTGCTAGTGCACCCATGGGGGTGCACTGCACAAAATACGCGCTCATAGGAAACAACGGAAAATCAGACAGACAGCGTTGCCTCTTGACACTCAGGAGTAGGTTGGCACTGTATGTGTTATTTACTTGAAATTAAATAATTGTAAGGAGTAATCCCCGCGTTGTATATGAAATTGTCAACAACATAAAGTATTTGTCTGCGAAAATTGACCAGTTGCGAGGAGTTAGCCTTGGTTTTGTATTCTAAAATTGGCCTAAAATAACAGAATTGTAAGGGGGGTTAGCCTCGCGTTTAAATTACACAGAAGAAAACATGGCTAGGAATGAGTTTAATTGTCTCGACTTATATCTAAGCTGCGAACCTCAAATTTGTTGGAGAACAAAGAGACACTCACCAGCTCTACATCTGAACAAAACTATTGCCAAAATTACCATAGGACGGGACCTAACATTTGAGACTCATGCGTCAGGACACTGGCGGCATTGGCCTATGCAGCTATACACGTGTACATCAACACACAGAGGAAAACATGGCTGGGAATGAGTTACATTTTCTCGACTTATATTTAAACTGCGAACCACACATTTGTTGGAGAACAAAGAGACACTCATCAGCTCCACATCTGAGCGAAACTATTGCCAAAATTATCATTGGAAGGGACCTAAACTTTAAGATTCATGCGTCAGGTCACCGACGGCATAGGCCTATATATAGCAATACACATGTACATCAATACACAGAGGAAAACAAGGGTGGGAATGAGTAAATTATTCTTGAGTTATATCTGAGCTGCGAACCTAAACGTTGTTGGAGAAGGAAGAGAAACTCACCACCTGAGCAAAAATATCGCCGACATTCTCACTGGAAAAACCTAAACTTTGAGACTCCTGCGTCAGGTCACCGACCGCATAGGCATATAATGTTATATCTTTTATCTTATACTGGAAGTGGTCAGGGGATAATCTTGCATTTTTATCAAAATTGGCCAAAAAATAGTCGCCTTTTTTTATGAGAAAAACGAACAATTGTAAGGGGAAAACAGGGGTTAGCCTTGCAACTCCATTAAAAGTGGCGGAAATTTAATCGTTTTTAAAAACAAAACAAAATGCAGCCACATAGCTATGTGTTCACCACTTTGGCCAGAGGCGCGTCCTGTGGTTAATGCCAACCAACATTAGGCCAATGTTACTGCCCAATAAACTTGCCCCAACCTTCATGGCATAATTAAAATATTAACGCCGATCGTAGGCGGAGCTTCAGTCTGTGGTAACGTGTATATAACTTATATTAAAAAATAAATTAAAAAAAACCCAACTTTTTTGTTGTCTCTTGTAATTTAATTATTACGATTATTAATATTCATCTCAAAGCGTATTTATATGAGGAATCGAGGGGGAAAAAAAGCGGTGAGGGGATACGAACCAAAACAAAAAGTTATGTGGTGTATGTGACCAAGCATTCAGGTGCACGGACTTACGAGTCAACTCAATGAGCCTATTACCGGCTACCATATAGGACTCTTCGGGGCAATAGGATCCCGGACCACCACACTTCCTTTCCTGCCTATGTTCATCTGATCCGACGGCCTCGCACCATGAGGTGAACGGAGCGACACACTAGGCCTTGCCGCCTAGCGGGCAAACGATACTCCGTACCTATACGCAGGTTGGATCCTGAACCTCCGCAGACAGTCCCAACCTGGCGAGTTAAGCCGGTGAGCTAAACTCGGTTGGTGTTTGAGGACGAGAAATTAATTATCTTCAGGAAAAGATTGCGAAACAGCGTGCGTTGAAACTGGAACAACACGAAAGGACTCGGTCGAGACCGGGACTCGAACCCGGGCGATGGAGACAGCGGTCGCGGTTCTTAACCGATCGGCCAATCGAACACCAGTTAAGATTGTTTCAAATCGATGTGCCTCAATGGGTGGGGAAGCCGGAGTATTAGCTCTATTTACACCTGCTCAAAGGAAGAAGTGGAAACTGTATTTTCGGGGTTTATGAGCCCACGCATTAATTGTCCGAAAACTCGAATTATTGCATGTGGATAGAGGGCGCGCCACACAAATAGCGGTCACCGGCGAAACGCGCGGGCTCATAGGGGTGCACTACCCTAATTGAAGTGATAATTTCTACCCGAGCTCATTAGCATGAAATGTGCCCCCACAATTCTTTTTGTAAAAGGAATCCGTTTGGTAAAAAAACTAAATGGTGGGATTGTCTAAATATAGCCAGGGATCAACTCCCTGGTTTTGGGACTTCAATCTGAGGGCAGACTTGATAAAATTACGGTTGGAAAATGGGTCCAAATTGCCCGAGAAACGTTGAGGGATGCCACTTGTAAAATGCCTGCGTGCAGGCCGGGGAAGTATAACATTTCGAGATTGTTTTTTTTACACTTGTTTCAATGGGCCTGAATGTTGCTAGTGCACCCATGGGGGTGCACTGCACAAAATACGCGCTCATAGGAAACAACGGAAAATCAGACAGACAGCGTTGCCTCTTGACACTCAGGAGTAGGTTGGCACTGTATGTGTTATTTACTTGAAATTAAATAATTGTAAGGAGTAATCCCCGCGTTGTATATGAAATTGTCAACAACATAAAGTATTTGTCTGCGAAAATTGACCAGTTGCGAGGAGTTAGCCTTGGTTTTGTATTCTAAAATTGGCCTAAAATAACAGAATTGTAAGGGGGGTTAGCCTCGCGTTTAAATTACACAGAAGAAAACATGGCTAGGAATGAGTTTAATTGTCTCGACTTATATCTAAGCTGCGAACCTCAAATTTGTTGGAGAACAAAGAGACACTCACCAGCTCTACATCTGAACAAAACTATTGCCAAAATTACCATTGGACGGGACCTAACATTTGAGACTCATGCGTCAGGACACTGGCGGCATTGGCCTATGCAGCTATACACGTGTACATCAACACACAGAGGAAAACATGGCTGGGAATGAGTTACATTTTCTCGACTTATATTTAAACTGCGAACCACACATTTGTTGGAGAACAAAGAGACACTCATCAGCTCCACATCTGAGCGAAACTATTGCCAAAATTATCATTGGAAGGGACCTAAACTTTAAGATTCATGCGTCAGGTCACCGACGGCATAGGCCTATATATAGCAATACACATGTACATCAATACACAGAGGAAAACAAGGGTGGGAATGAGTAAATTATTCTTGAGTTATATCTGAGCTGCGAACCTAAACGTTGTTGGAGAAGGAAGAGAAACTCACCACCTGAGCAAAAATATCGCCGACATTCTCACTGGAAAAACCTAAACTTTGAGACTCCTGCGTCAGGTCACCGACCGCATAGGCATATAATGTTATATCTTTTATCTTATACTGGAAGTGGTCAGGGGATAATCTTGCATTCTTATCAAAATTGGCCAAAAAATAGTCGCCTTTTTTTATGAGAAAAACGAACAATTGTAAGGGGAAAACAGGGGTTAGCCTTGCAACTCCATTAAAAGTGGCGGAAATTTAATCGTTTTTAAAAACAAAACAAAATGCAGCCACATAGCTATGTGTTCACCACTTTGGCCAGAGGCGCGTCCTGTGGTTAATGCCAACCAACATTAGGCCAATGTTACTGCCCAATAAACTTGCCCCAACCTTCATGGCATAATTAAAATATTAACGCCGATCGTAGGCGGAGCTTCAGTCTGTGGTAACGTGTATATAACTTATATTAAAAAATAAATTAAAAAAAACCCACCTTTTTTGTTGTCTCTGGTAATTTAATTATTACGATTATTAATATTCATCTCAAAGCGTATTTATATGAGGAATCGAGGGGGAAAAAAAGCGGTGAGGGGATACGAACCAAAACAAAAAGTTATGTGGTGTATGTGACCAAGCATTCAGGTGCACGGACTTACGAGTCAACTCAATGAGCCTATTACCGGCTACCATATAGGACTCTTCGGGGCAATAGGATCCCGGACCACCACACTTCCTTTCCTGCCTATGTTCATCTGATCCGACGGCCTCGCACCATGAGGTGAACGGAGCGACACACTAGGCCTTGCCGCCTAGCGGGCAAACGATACTCCGTACCTATACGCAGGTTGGATCCTGAACCTCCGCAGACAGTCCCAACCTGGCGAGTTAAGCCGGTGAGCTAAACTCGGTTGGTGTTTGAGGACGAGAAATTAATTATCTGAAGGAAAAGATTGCGAAACAGCGTGCGTTGAAACTGGAACAACACGAAAGGACTCGGTCGAGACCGGGACTCGAACCCGGGCGATGGAGACAGCGGTCGCGGTTCTTAACCGATCGGCCAATCGAACACCAGTTAAGATTGTTTCAAATCGATGTGCCTCAATGGGTGGGGAAGCCGGAGTATTAGCTCTATTTACACCTGCTCAAAGGAAGAAGTGGAAACTGTATTTTCGGGGTTTATGAGCCCACGCATTAATTGTCCGAAAACTCGAATTATTGCATGTGGATAGAGGGCGCGCCACACAAATAGCGGTCACCGGCGAAACGCGCGGGCTCATAGGGGTGCACTACCCTAATTGAAGTGATAATTTCTACCCGAGCTCATTAGCATGAAATGTGCCCCCACAATTCTTTTTGTAAAAGGAATCCGTTTGGTAAAAAAACCAAATGGTGGGATTGTCTAAATATAGCCAGGGATCAACTCCCTGGTTTTGGGACTTCAATCTGAGGGCAGACTTGATAAAATTACGGTTGGAAAATGGGTCCAAATTGCCCGAGAACGTTGAGGGATGCCACTTGTAAAATGCCTGCGTGCAGGCCGGGGAAGTATAACATTTCGAGATTGTTTTTTTTACACTTGTTTCAATAGGGCCTGAATGTTGCTAGTGCACCCATGGGGGTGCACTGCACAAAATACGCGCTCATAGGAAACAACGGAAAATCAGACAGACAGCGTTGCCTCTTGACACTCAGGAGTAGGTTGGCACTGTATGTGTTATTTACTTGAAATTAAATAATTGTAAGGAGTAATCCCCGCGTTGTATATGAAATTGTCAACAACATAAAGTATTTGTCTGCGAAAATTGACCAGTTGCGAGGAGTTAGCCTTGGTTTTGTATTCTAAAATTGGCCTAAAATAACAGAATTGTAAGGGGGGTTAGCCTCGCGTTTAAATTACACAGAAGAAAACATGGCTAGGAATGAGTTTAATTGTCTCGACTTATATCTAAGCTGCGAACCTCAAATTTGTTGGAGAACAAAGAGACACTCACCAGCTCTACATCTGAACAAAACTATTGCCAAAATTACCATTGGACGGGACCTAAAATTTGAGACTCATGCGTCAGGACACTGGCGGCATTGGCCTATGCAGCTATACACGTGTACATCAACACACAGAGGAAAACATGGCTGGGAATGAGTTACATTTTCTCGACTTATATTTAAACTGCGAACCACACATTTGTTGGAGAACAAAGAGACACTCATCAGCTCCACATCTGAGCGAAACTATTGCCAAAATTATCATTGGAAGGGACCTAAACTTTAAGATTCATGCGTCAGGTCACCGACGGCATAGGCCTATATATAGCAATACACATGTACATCAATACACAGAGGAAAACAAGGGTGGGAATGAGTAAATTATTCTTGAGTTATATCTGAGCTGCGAACCTAAACGTTGTTGGAGAAGGAAGAGAAACTCACCACCTGAGCAAAAATATCGCCGACATTCTCACTGGAAAAACCTAAACTTTGAGACTCCTGCGTCAGGTCACCGACCGCATAGGCATATAATGTTATATCTTTTATCTTATACTGGAAGTGGTCAGGGGATAATCTTGCATTCTTATCAAAATTGGCCAAAAAATAGTCGCCTTTTTTTATGAGAAAAACGAACAATTGTAAGGGGAAAACAGGGGTTAGCCTTGCAACTCCATTAAAAGTGGCGGAAATTTAATCGTTTTTAAAAACAAAACAAAATGCAGCCACATAGCTATGTGTTCACCACTTTGGCCAGAGGCGCGTCCTGTGGTTAATGCCAACCAACATTAGGCCAATGTTACTGCCCAATAAACTTGCCCCAACCTTCATGGCATAATTAAAATATTAACGCCGATCGTAGGCGGAGCTTCAGTCTGTGGTAACGTGTATATAACTTATATTAAAAAATAAATTAAAAAAAACCCAACTTTTTTGTTGTCTCTGGTAATTTAATTATTACGATTATTAATATTCATCTCAAAGCGTATTTATATGAGGAATCGAGGGGGAAAAAAGCGGTGAGGGGATACGAACCAAAACAAAAAGTTATGTGGTGTATGTGACCAAGCATTCAGGTGCACGGACTTACGAGTCAACTCAATGAGCCTATTATCGGCTACCATATAGGACTCTTCGGGGCAATAGGATCCCGGACCACCACACTTCCTTTCCTGCCTATGTTCATCTGATCCGACGGCCTCGCACCATGAGGTGAACGGAGCGACACACTAGGCCTTGCCGCCTAGCGGGCAAACGATACTCCGTACCTATACGCAGGTTGGATCCTGAACCTCCGCAGACAGTCCCAACCTGGCGAGTTAAGCCGGTGAGCTAAACTCGGTTGGTGTTTGAGGACGAGAAATTAATTATCTTAAGGAAAAGATTGCGAAACAGCGTGCGTTGAAACTGGAACAACACGAAAGGACTCGGTCGAGACCGGGACTGGAACCCGGGCGATGGAGACAGCGGTCGCGGTTCTTAACCGATCGGCCAATCGAACACCAGTTAAGATTGTTTCAAATCGATGTGCCTCAATGGGTGGGGAAGCCGGAGTATTAGCTCTATTTACACCTGCTCAAAGGAAGAAGTGGAAACTGTATTTTCGGGGTTTATGAGCCCACGCATTAATTGTCCGAAAACTCGAATTATTGCATGTGGATAGAGGGCGCGCCACACAAATAGCGGTCACCGGCGAAACGCGCGGGCTCATAGGGGTGCACTACCCTAATTGAAGTGATAATTTCTACCCGAGCTCATTAGCATGAAATGTGCCCCCACAATTCTTTTTGTAAAAGGAATCCGTTTGGTAAAAAAACTAAATGGTGGGATTGTCTAAATATAGCCAGGGATCAACTCCCTGGTTTTGGGACTTCAATCTGAGGGCAGACTTGATAAAATTACGGTTGGAAAATGGGTCCAAATTGCCCGAGAACGTTGAGGGATGCCACTTGTAAAATGCCTGCGTGCAGGCCGGGGAAGTATAACATTTCGAGATTGTTTTTTTTACACTTGTTTCAATAGGGCCTGAATGTTGCTAGTGCACCCATGGGGGTGCACTGCACAAAATACGCGCTCATAGGAAACAACGGAAAATCAGACAGACAGCGTTGCCTCTTGACACTCAGGAGTAGGTTGGCACTGTATGTGTTATTTACTTGAAATTAAATAATTGTAAGGAGTAATCCCCGCGTTGTATATGAAATTGTCAACAACATAAAGTATTTGTCTGCGAAAATTGACCAGTTGCGAGGAGTTAGCCTTGGTTTTGTATTCTAAAATTGGCCTAAAATAACAGAATTGTAAGGGGGGTTAGCCTCGCGTTTAAATTACACAGAAGAAAACATGGCTAGGAATGAGTTTAATTGTCTCGACTTATATCTAAGCTGCGAACCTCAAATTTGTTGGAGAACAAAGAGACACTCACCAGCTCTACATCTGAACAAAACTATTGCCAAAATTACCATTGGACGGGACCTAACATTTGAGACTCATGCGTCAGGACACTGGCGGCATTGGCCTATGCAGCTATACACGTGTACATCAACACACAGAGGAAAACATGGCTGGGAATGAGTTACATTTTCTCGACTTATATTTAAACTGCGAACCACACATTTGTTGGAGAACAAAGAGACACTCATCAGCTCCACATCTGAGCGAAACTATTGCCAAAATTATCATTGGAAGGGACCTAAACTTTAAGATTCATGCGTCAGGTCACCGACGGCATAGGCCTATATATAGCAATACACATGTACATCAATACACAGAGGAAAACAAGGGTGGGAATGAGTAAATTATTCTTGAGTTATATCTGAGCTGCGAACCTAAACGTTGTTGGAGAAGGAAGAGAAACTCACCACCTGAGCAAAAATATCGCCGACATTCTCACTGGAAAAACCTAAACTTTGAGACTCATGCGTCAGGTCACCGACCGCATAGGCATATAATGTTATATCTTTTATCTTATACTGGAAGTGGTCAGGGGATAATCTTGCATTCTTATCAAAATTGGCCAAAAAATAGTCGCCTTTTTTTATGAGAAAAACGAACAATTGTAAGGGGAAAACAGGGGTTAGCCTTGCAACTCCATTAAAAGTGGCGGAAATTTAATCGTTTTTAAAAACAAAACAAAATGCAGCCACATAGCTATGTGTTCACCACTTTGGCCAGAGGCGCGTCCTGTGGTTAATGCCAACCAACATTAGGCCAATGTTACTGCCCAATAAACTTGCCCCAACCTTCATGGCATAATTAAAATATTAACGCCGATCGTAGGCGGAGCTTCAGTCTGTGGTAACGTGTATATAACTTATATTAAAAAATAAATTAAAAAAAACCCAACTTTTTTGTTGTCTCTGGTAATTTAATTATTACGATTATTAATATTCATCTCAAAGCGTATTTATATGAGGAATCGAGGGGGAAAAAAAGCGGTGAGGGGATACGAACCAAAACAAAAAGTTATGTGGTGTATGTGACCAAGCATTCAGGTGCACGGACTTACGAGTCAACTCAATGAGCCTATTACCGGCTACCATATAGGACTCTTCGGGGCAATAGGATCCCGGACCACCACACTTCCTTTCCTGCCTATGTTCATCTGATCCGACGGCCTCGCACCATGAGGTGAACGGAGCGACACACTAGGCCTTGCCGCCTAGCGGGCAAACGATACTCCGTACCTATACGCAGGTTGGATCCTGAACCTCCGCAGACAGTTCCAACCTGGCGAGTTAAGCCGGTGAGCTAAACTCGGTTGGTGTTTGAGGCCGAGAAATTAATTATCTTAAGGAAAAGATTGCGAAACAGCGTGCGTTGAAACTGGAACAACACGAAAGGACTCGGTCGAGACCGGGACTCGAACCCGGGCGATGGAGACAGCGGTCGCGGTTCTTAACCGATCGGCCAATCGAACACCAGTTAAGATTGTTTCAAATCGATGTGCCTCAATGGGTGGGGAAGCCGGAGTTTTAGCTCTATTTACACCTGCTCAAAGGAAGAAGTGGAAACTGTATTTTCGGGGTTTATGAGCCCACGCATTAATTGTCCGAAAACTCGAATTATTGCATGTGGATAGAGGGCGCGCCACACAAATAGCGGTCACCGGCGAAACGCGCGGGCTCATAGGGGTGCACTACCCTAATTGAAGTGATAATTTCTACCCGAGCTCATTAGCATGAAATGTGCCCCCACAATTCTTTTTGTAAAAGGAATCCGTTTGGTAAAAAAACTAAATGGTGGGATTGTCTAAATATAGCCAGGGATCAACTCCCTGGTTTTGGGACTTCAATCTGAGGGCAGACTTGATAAAATTACGGTTGGAAAATGGGTCCAAATTGCCCGAGAAACGTTGAGGGATGCCACTTGTAAAATGCCTGCGTGCAGGCCGGGGAAGTATAACATTTCGAGATTGTTTTTTTTACACTTGTTTCAATGGGCCTGAATGTTGCTAGTGCACCCATGGGGGTGCACTGCACAAAATACGCGCTCATAGGAAACAACGGAAAATCAGACAGACAGCGTTGCCTCTTGACACTCAGGAGTAGGTTGGCACTGTATGTGTTATTTACTTGAAATTAAATAATTGTAAGGAGTAATCCCCGCGTTGTATATGAAATTGTCAACAACATAAAGTATTTGTCTGCGAAAATTGACCAGTTGCGAGGAGTTAGCCTTGGTTTTGTATTCTAAAATTGGCCTAAAATAACAGAATTGTAAGGGGGGTTAGCCTCGCGTTTAAATTACACAGAAGAAAACATGGCTAGGAATGAGTTTAATTGTCTCGACTTATATCTAAGCTGCGAACCTCAAATTTGTTGGAGAACAAAGAGACACTCACCAGCTCTACATCTGAACAAAACTATTGCCAAAATTACCATTGGACGGGACCTAACATTTGAGACTCATGCGTCAGGACACTGGCGGCATTGGCCTATGCAGCTATACACGTGTACATCAACACACAGAGGAAAACATGGCTGGGAATGAGTTACATTTTCTCGACTTATATTTAAACTGCGAACCACACATTTGTTGGAGAACAAAGAGACACTCATCAGCTCCACATCTGAGCGAAACTATTGCCAAAATTATCATTGGAAGGGACTTAAACTTTAAGATTCATGCGTCAGGTCACCGACGGCATAGGCCTATATATAGCAATACACATGTACATCAATACACAGAGGAAAACAAGGGTGGGAATGAGTAAATTATTCTTGAGTTATATCTGAGCTGCGAACCTAAACGTTGTTGGAGAAGGAAGAGAAACTCACCACCTGAGCAAAAATATCGCCGACATTCTCACTGGAAAAACCTAAACTTTGAGACTCCTGCGTCAGGTCACCGACCGCATAGGCATATAATGTTATATCTTTTATCTTATACTGGAAGTGGTCAGGGGATAATCTTGCATTCTTATCAAAATTGGCCAAAAAATAGTCGCCTTTTTTTATGAGAAAAACGAACAATTGTAAGGGGAAAACAGGGGTTAGCCTTGCAACTCCATTAAAAGTGGCGGAAATTTAATCGTTTTTAAAAACAAAACAAAATGCAGCCACATAGCTATGTGTTCACCACTTTGGCCAGAGGCGCGTCCTGTGGTTAATGCCAACCAACATTAGGCCAATGTTACTGCCCAATAAACTTGCCCCAACCTTCATGGCATAATTAAAATATTAACGCCGATCGTAGGCGGAGCTTCAGTCTGTGGTAACGTGTATATAACTTATATTAAAAAATAAATTAAAAAAAACCCAACTTTTTTGTTGTCTCTGGTAATTTAATTATTACGATTATTAATATTCATCTCAAAGCGTATTTATATGAGGAATCGAGGGGGAAAAAAAGCGGTGAGGGGATACGAACCAAAACAAAAAGTTATGTGGTGTATGTGACCAAGCATTCAGGTGCACGGACTTACGAGTCAACTCAATGAGCCTATTACCGGCTACCATATAGGACTCTTCGGGGCAATAGGATCCCGGACCACCACACTTCCTTTCCTGCCTATGTTCATCTGATCCGACGGCCTCGCACCATGAGGTGAACGGAGCGACACACTAGGCCTTGCCGCCTAGCGGGCAAACGATACTCCGTACCTATACGCAGGTTGGATCCTGAACCTCCGCAGACAGTCCCAACCTGGCGAGTTAAGCCGGTGAGCTAAACTCGGTTGGTGTTTGAGGACGAGAAATTAATTATCTTAAGGAAAAGATTGCGAAACAGCGTGCGTTGAAACTGGAACAACACGAAAGGACTCGGTCGAGACCGGGACTCGAACCCGGGCGATGGAGACAGCGGTCGCGGTTCTTAACCGATCGGCCAATCGAACACCAGTTAAGATTGTTTCAAATCGATGTGCCTCAATGGGTGGGGAAGCCGGAGTATTAGCTCTATTTACACCTGCTCAAAGGAAGAAGTGGAAACTGTATTTTCGGGGTTTATGAGCCCACGCATTAATTGTCCGAAAACTCGAATTATTGCATGTGGATAGAGGGCGCGCCACACAAATAGCGGGCACCGGCGAAACGCGCGGGCTCATAGGGGTGCACTACCCTAATTGAAGTGATAATTTCTACCCGAGCTCATTAGCATGAAATGTGCCCCCACAATTCTTTTTGTAAAAGGAATCCGTTTGGTAAAAAAACTAAATGGTGGGATTGTCTAAATATAGCCAGGGATCAACTCCCTGGTTTTGGGACTTCAATCTGAGGGCAGACTTGATAAAATTACGGTTGGAAAATGGGTCCAAATTGCCCGAGAAACGTTGAGGGATGCCACTTGTAAAATGCCTGCGTGCAGGCCGGGGAAGTATAACATTTCGAGATTGTTTTTTTTACACTTGTTTCAATGGGCCTGAATGTTGCTAGTGCACCCATGGGGGTGCACTGCACAAAATACGCGCTCATAGGAAACAACGGAAAATCAGACAGACAGCGTTGCCTCTTGACACTCAGGAGTAGGTTGGCACTGTATGTGTTATTTACTTGAAATTAAATAATTGTAAGGAGTAATCCCCGCGTTGTATATGAAATTGTCAACAACATAAAGTATTTGTCTGCGAAAATTGACCAGTTGCGAGGAGTTAGCCTTGGTTTTGTATTCTAAAATTGGCCTAAAATAACAGAATTGTAAGGGGGGTTAGCCTCGCGTTTAAATTACACAGAAGAAAACATGGCTAGGAATGAGTTTAATTGTCTCGACTTATATCTAAGCTGCGAACCTCAAATTTGTTGGAGAACAAAGAGACACTCACCAGCTCTACATCTGAACAAAACTATTGCCAAAATTACCATTGGACGGGACCTAACATTTGAGACTCATGCGTCAGGACACTGGCGGCATTGGCCTATGCAGCTATACACGTGTACATCAACACACAGAGGAAAACATGGCTGGGAATGAGTTACATTTTCTCGACTTATATTTAAACTGCGAACCACACATTTGTTGGAGAACAAAGAGACACTCATCAGCTCCACATCTGAGCGAAACTATTGCCAAAATTATCATTGGAAGGGACCTAAACTTTAAGATTCATGCGTCAGGTCACCGACGGCATAGGCCTATATATAGCAATACACATGTACATCAATACACAGAGGAAAACAAGGGTGGGAATGAGTAAATTATTCTTGAGTTATATCTGAGCTGCGAACCTAAACGTTGTTGGAGAAGGAAGAGAAACTCACCACCTGAGCAAAAATATCGCCGACATTCTCACTGGAAAAACCTAAACTTTGAGACTCCTGCGTCAGGTCACCGACCGCATAGGCATATAATGTTATATCTTTTATCTTATACTGGAAGTGGTCAGGGGATAATCTTGCATTCTTATCAAAATTGGCCAAAAAATAGTCGCCTTTTTTTATGAGAAAAACGAACAATTGTAAGGGGAAAACAGGGGTTAGCCTTGCAACTCCATTAAAAGTGGCGGAAATTTAATCGTTTTTAAAAACAAAACAAAATGCAGCCACATAGCTATGTGTTCACCACTTTGGCCAGAGGCGCGTCCTGTGGTTAATGCCAACCAACATTTGGCCAATGTTACTGCCCAATAAACTTGCCCCAACCTTCATGGCATAATTAAAATATTAACGCCGATCGTAGGCGGAGCTTCAGTCTGTGGTAACGTGTATATAACTTATATTAAAAAATAAATTTAAAAAAACCCAACTTTTTTGTTGTCTCTGGTAATTTAATTATTACGATTATTAATATTCATCTCAAAGCGTATTTATATGAGGAATCGAGGGGGAAAAAAAGCGGTGAGGGGATACGAACCAAAACAAAAAGTTATGTGGTGTATGTGACCAAGCATTCAGGTGCACGGACTTACTAGTCAACTCAATGAGCCTATTACCGGCTACCATATAGGACTCTTCGGGGCAATAGGATCCCGGACCACCACACTTCCTTTCCTGCCTATGTTCATCTGATCCGACGGCCTCGCACCATGAGGTGAACGGAGCGACACACTAGGCCTTGCCGCCTAGCGGGCAAACGATACTCCGTACCTATACGCAGGTTGGATCCTGAACCTCCGCAGACAGTCCCAACCTGGCGAGTTAAGCCGGTGAGCTAAACTCGGTTGGTGTTTGAGGACGAGAAATTAATTATCTTAAGGAAAAGATTGCGAAACAGCGTGCGTTGAAACTGGAACAACACGAAAGGACTCGGTCGAGACCGGGACTCGAACCCGGGCGATGGAAACAGCGGTCGCGGTTCTTAACCGATCGGCCAATCGAACACCAGTTAAGATTGTTTCAAATCGATGTGCCTCAATGGGTGGGGAAGCCGGAGTATTAGCTCTATTTACACCTGCTCAAAGGAAGAAGTGGAAACTGTATTTTCGGGGTTTATGAGCCCACGCATTAATTGTCCGAAAACTCGAATTATTGCATGTGGATAGAGGGCGCGCCACACAAATAGCGGTCACCGGCGAAACGCGCGGGCTCATAGGGGTGCACTACCCTAATTGAAGTGATAATTTCTACCCGAGCTCATTAGCATGAAATGTGCCCCCACAATTCTTTTTGTAAAAGGAATCCGTTTGGTAAAAAAACTAAATGGTGGGATTGTCTAAATATAGCCAGGGATCAACTCCCTGGTTTTGGGACTTCAATCTGAGGGCAGACTTGATAAAATTACGGTTGGAAAATGGGTCCAAATTGCCCGAGAAACGTTGAGGGATGCCACTTGTAAAATGCCTGCGTGCAGGCCGGGGAAGTATAACATTTCGAGATTGTTTTTTTTACACTTGTTTCAATGGGCCTGAATGTTGCTAGTGCACCCATGGGGGTGCACTGCACAAAATACGCGCTCATAGGAAACAACGGAAAATCAGACAGACAGCGTTGCCTCTTGACACTCAGGAGTAGGTTGGCACTGTATGTGTTATTTACTTGAAATTAAATAATTGTAAGGAGTAATCCCCGCGTTGTATATGAAATTGTCAACAACATAAAGTATTTGTCTGCGAAAATTGACCAGTTGCGAGGAGTTAGCCTTGGTTTTGTATTCTAAAATTGGCCTAAAATAACAGAATTGTAAGGGGGGTTAGCCTCGCGTTTAAATTACACAGAAGAAAACATGGCTAGGAATGAGTTTAATTGTCTCGACTTATATCTAAGCTGCGAACCTCAAATTTGTTGGAGAACAAAGAGACACTCACCAGCTCTACATCTGAACAAAACTATTGCCAAAATTACCATTGGACGGGACCTAACATTTGAGACTCATGCGTCAGGACACTGGCGGCATTGGCCTATGCAGCTATACACGTGTACATCAACACACAGAGGAAAACATGGCTGGGAATGAGTTACATTTTCTCGACTTATATTTAAACTGCGAACCACACATTTGTTGGAGAACAAAGAGACACTCATCAGCTCCACATCTGAGCGAAACTATTGCCAAAATTATCATTGGAAGGGACCTAAACTTTAAGATTCATGCGTCAGGTCACCGACGGCATAGGCCTATATATAGCAATACACATGTACATCAATACACAGAGGAAAACAAGGGTGGGAATGAGTAAATTATTCTTGAGTTATATCTGAGCTGCGAACCTAAACGTTGTTGGAGAAGGAAGAGAAACTCACCACCTGAGCAAAAATATCGCCGACATTCTCACTGGAAAAACCTAAACTTTGAGACTCCTGCGTCAGGTCACCGACCGCATAGGCATATAATGTTATATCTTTTATCTTATACTGGAAGTGGTCAGGGGATAATCTTGCATTCTTATCAAAATTGGCCAAAAAATAGTCGCCTTTTTTTATGAGAAAAACGAACAATTGTAAGGGGAAAACAGGGGTTAGCCTTGCAACTCCATTAAAAGTGGCGGAAATTTAATCGTTTTTAAAAACAAAACAAAATGCAGCCACATAGCTATGTGTTCACCACTTTGGCCAGAGGCGCGTCCTGTGGTTAATGCCAACCAACATTTGGCCAATGTTACTGCCCAATAAACTTGCCCCAACCTTCATTGCATAATTAAAATATTAACGCCGATCGTAGGCGGAGCTTCAGTCTGTGGTAACGTGTATATAACTTATATTAAAAAATAAATTTAAAAAAACCCAACTTTTTTGTTGTCTCTGGTAATTTAATTATTACGATTATTAATATTCATCTCAAAGCGTATTTATATGAGGAATCGAGGGGGGAAAAAAGCGGTGAGGGGATACGAACCAAAACAAAAAGTTATGTGGTGTATGTGACCAAGCATTCAGGTGCACGGACTTACGAGTCAACTCAATGAGCCTATTACCGGCTACCATATAGGACTCTTCGGGGCAATAGGATCCCGGACCACCACACTTCCTTTCCTGCCTATGTTCATCTGATCCGACGGCCTCGCACCATGAGGTGAACGGAGCGACACACTAGGCCTTGCCGCCTAGCGGGCAAACGATACTCCGTACCTATACGCAGGTTGGATCCTGAACCTCCGCAGACAGTCCCAACCTGGCGAGTTAAGCCGGTGAGCTAAGCTCGGTTGGTGTTTGAGGACGAGAAATTAATTATCTTAAGGAAAAGATTGCGAAACAGCGTGCGTTGAAACTGGAACAACACGAAAGGACTCGGTCGAGACCGGGACTCGAACCCGGGCGATGGAGACAGCGGTCGCGGTTCTTAACCGATCGGCCAATCGAACACCAGTTAAGATTGTTTCAAATCGATGTGCCTCAATGGGTGGGGAAGCCGGAGTATTAGCTCTATTTACACCTGCTCAAAGGAAGAAGTGGAAACTGTATTTTCGGGGTTTATGAGCCCACGCATTAATTGTCCGAAAACTCGAATTATTGCATGTGGATAGAGGGCGCGCCACACAAATAGCGGTCACCGGCGAAACGCGCGGGCTCATAGGGGTGCACTACCCTAATTGAAGTGATAATTTCTACCCGAGCTCATTAGCATGAAATGTGCCCCCACAATTCTTTTTGTAAAAGGAATCCGTTTGGTAAAAAAACTAAATGGTGGGATTGTCTAAATATTGCCAGGGATCAACTCCCTGGTTTTGGGACTTCAATCTGAGGGCAGACTTGATAAAATTACGGTTGGAAAATGGGTCCAAATTGCCCGAGAAACGTTGAGGGATGCCACTTGTAAAATGCCTGCGTGCAGGCCGGGGAAGTATAACATTTCGAGATTGTTTTTTTTACACTTGTTTCAATGGGCCTGAATGTTGCTAGTGCACCCATGGGGGTGCACTGCACAAAATACGCGCTCATAGGAAACAACGGAAAATCAGACAGACAGCGTTGCCTCTTGACACTCAGGAGTAGGTTGGCACTGTATGTGTTATTTACTTGAAATTAAATAATTGTAAGGAGTAATCCCCGCGTTGTATATGAAATTGTCAACAACATAAAGTATTTGTCTGCGAAAATTGACCAGTTGCGAGGAGTTAGCCTTGGTTTTGTATTCTAAAATTGGCCTAAAATAACAGAATTGTAAGGGGGGTTAGCCTCGCGTTTAAATTACACAGAAGAAAACATGGCTAGGAATGAGTTTAATTGTCTCGACTTATATCTAAGCTGCGAACCTCAAATTTGTTGGAGAACAAAGAGACACTCACCAGCTCTACATCTGAACAAAACTATTGCCAAAATTACCATTGGACGGGACCTAACATTTGAGACTCATGCGTCAGGACACTGGCGGCATTGGCCTATGCAGCTATACACGTGTACATCAACACACAGAGGAAAACATGGCTGGGAATGAGTTACATTTTCTCGACTTATATTTAAACTGCGAACCACACATTTGTTGGAGAACAAAGAGACACTCATCAGCTCCACATTTGAGCGAAACTATTGCCAAAATTATCATTGGAAGGGACCTAAACTTTAAGATTCATGCGTCAGGTCACCGACGGCATAGGCCTATATATAGCAATACACATGTACATCAATACACAGAGGAAAACAAGGGTGGGAATGAGTAAATTATTCTTGAGTTATATCTGAGCTGCGAACCTAAACGTTGTTGGAGAAGGAAGAGAAACTCACCACCTGAGCAAAAATATCGCCGACATTCTCACTGGAAAAACCTAAACTTTGAGACTCCTGCGTCAGGTCACCGACCGCATAGGCATATAATGTTATATCTTTTATCTTATACTGGAAGTGGTCAGGGGATAATCTTGCATTCTTATCAAAATTGGCCAAAAAATAGTCGCCTTTTTTTATGAGAAAAACGAACAATTGTAAGGGGAAAACAGGGGTTAGCCTTGCAACTCCATTAAAAGTGGCGGAAATTTAATCGTTTTTAAAAACAAAACAAAATGCAGCCACATAGCTATGTGTTCACCACTTTGGCCAGAGGCGCGTCCTGTGGTTAATGCCAACCAACATTAGGCCAATGTTACTGCCCAATAAACTTGCCCCAACCTTCATGGCATAATTAAAATATTAACGCCGATCGTAGGCGGAGCTTCAGTCTGTGGTAACGTGTATATAACTTATATTAAAAAATAAATTAAAAAAAACCCAACTTTTTTGTTGTCTCTGGTAATTTAATTATTACGATTATTAATATTCATCTCAAAGCGTATTTATATGAGGAATCGAGGGGGAAAAAAAGCGGTGAGGGGATACGAACCAAAACAAAAAGTTATGTGGTGTATGTGACCAAGCATTCAGGTGCACGGACTTACGAGTCAACTCAATGAGCCTATTACCGGCTACCATATAGGACTCTTCGGGGCAATAGGATCCCGGACCACCACACTTCCTTTCCTGCCTATGTTCATCTGATCCGACGGCCTCGCACCATGAGGTGAACGGAGCGACACACTAGGCCTTGCCGCCTAGCGGGCAAACGATACTCCGTACCTATACGCAGGTTGGATCCTGAACCTCCGCAGACAGTCCCAACCTGGCGAGTTAAGCCGGTGAGCTAAACTCGGTTGGTGTTTGAGGACGAGAAATTAATTATCTTAAGGAAAAGATTGCGAAACAGCGTGCGTTGAAACTGGAACAACACGAAAGGACTCGGTCGAGACCGGGACTCGAACCCGGGCGATGGAGACAGCGGTCGCGGTTCTTAACCGATCGGCCAATCGAACACCAGTTAAGATTGTTTCAAATCGATGTGCCTCAATGGGTGGGGAAGCCGGAGTATTAGCTCTATTTACACCTGCTCAAAGGAAGAAGTGGAAACTGTATTTTCGGGGTTTATGAGCCCACGCATTAATTGTCCGAAAACTCGAATTATTGCATGTGGATAGAGGGCGCGCCACACAAATAGCGGTCACCGGCGAAACGCGCGGGCTCATAGGGGTGCACTACCCTAATTGAAGTGATAATTTCTACCCGAGCTCATTAGCATGAAATGTGCCCCCACAATTCTTTTTGTAAAAGGAATCCGTTTGGTAAAAAAACTAAATGGTGGGATTGTCTAAATATAGCCAGGGATCAACTCCCTGGTTTTGGGACTTCAATCTGAGGGCAGACTTGATAAAATTACGGTTGGAAAATGGGTCCAAATTGCCCGAGAAACGTTGAGGGATGCCACTTGTAAAATGCCTGCGTGCAGGCCGGGGAAGTATAACATTTCGAGATTGTTTTTTTTACACTTGTTTCAATGGGCCTGAATGTTGCTAGTGCACCCATGGGGGTGCACTGCACAAAATACGCGCTCATAGGAAACAACGGAAAATCAGACAGACAGCGTTGCCTCTTGACACTCAGGAGTAGGTTGGCACTGTATGTGTTATTTACTTGAAATTAAATAATTGTAAGGAGTAATCCCCGCGTTGTATATGAAATTGTCAACAACATAAAGTATTTGTCTGCGAAAATTGACCAGTTGCGAGGAGTTAGCCTTGGTTTTGTATTCTAAAATTGGCCTAAAATAACAGAATTGTAAGGGGGGTTAGCCTCGCGTTTAAATTACACAGAAGAAAACATGGCTAGGAATGAGTTTAATTGTCTCGACTTATATCTAAGCTGCGAACCTCAAATTTGTTGGAGAACAAAGAGACACTCACCAGCTCTACATCTGAACAAAACTATTGCCAAAATTACCATTGGACGGGACCTAACATTTGAGACTCATGCGTCAGGACACTGGCGGCATTGGCCTATGCAGCTATACACGTGTACATCAACACACAGAGGAAAACATGGCTGGGAATGAGTTACATTTTCTCGACTTATATTTAAACTGCGAACCACACATTTGTTGGAGAACAAAGAGACACTCATCAGCTCCACATCTGAGCGAAACTATTGCCAAAATTATCATTGGAAGGGACCTAAACTTTAAGATTCATGCGTCAGGTCACCGACGGCATAGGCCTATATATAGCAATACACATGTACATCAATACACAGAGGAAAACAAGGGTGGGAATGAGTAAATTATTCTTGAGTTATATCTGAGCTGCGAACCTAAACGTTGTTGGAGAAGGAAGAGAAACTCACCACCTGAGCAAAAATATCGCCGACATTCTCACTGGAAAAACCTAAACTTTGAGACTCCTGCGTCAGGTCACCGACCGCATAGGCATATAATGTTATATCTTTTATCTTATACTGGAAGTGGTCAGGGGATAATCTTGCATTCTTATCAAAATTGGCCAAAAAATAGTCGCCTTTTTTTATGAGAAAAACGAACAATTGTAAGGGGAAAACAGGGGTTAGCCTTGCAACTCCATTAAAAGTGGCGGAAATTTAATCGTTTTTAAAAACAAAACAAAATGCAGCCACATAGCTATGTGTTCACCACTTTGGCCAGAGGCGCGTCCTGTGGTTAATGCCAACCAACATTTGGCCAATGTTACTGCCCAATAAACTTGCCCCAACCTTCATGGCATAATTAAAATATTAACGCCGATCGTAGGCGGAGCTTCAGTCTGTGGTAACGTGTATATAACTTATATTAAAAAATAAATTTAAAAAAACCCAACTTTTTTGTTGTCTCTGGTAATTTAATTATTACGATTATTAATATTCATCTCAAAGCGTATTTATATGAGGAATCGAGGGGGAAAAAAAGCGGTGAGGGGATACGAACCAAAACAAAAAGTTATGTGGTGTATGTGACCAAGCATTCAGGTGCACGGACTTACGAGTCAACTCAATGAGCCTATTACCGGCTACCATATAGGACTCTTCGGGGCAATAGGATCCCGGACCACCACACTTCCTTTCCTGCCTATGTTCATCTGATCCGACGGCCTCGCACCATGAGGTGAACGGAGCGACACACTAGGCCTTGCCGCCTAGCGGGCAAACGATACTCCGTACCTATACGCAGGTTGGATCCTGAACCTCCGCAGACAGTCCCAACCTGGCGAGTTAAGCCGGTGAGCTAAACTCGGTTGGTGTTTGAGGACGAGAAATTAATTATCTTAAGGAAAAGATTGCGAAACAGCGTGCGTTGAAACTGGAACAACACGAAAGGACTCGGTCGAGACCGGGACTCGAACCCGGGCGATGGAGACAGCGGTCGCGGTTCTTAACCGATCGGCCAATCGAACACCAGTTAAGATTGTTTCAAATCGATGTGCCTCAATGGGTGGGGAAGCCGGAGTATTAGCTCTATTTACACCTGCTCAAAGGAAGAAGTGGAAACTGTATTTTCGGGGTTTATGAGCCCACGCATTAATTGTCCGAAAACTCGAATTATTGCATGTGGATAGAGGGCGCGCCACACAAATAGCGGTCACCGGCGAAACGCGCGGGCTCATAGGGGTGCACTACCCTAATTGAAGTGATAATTTCTACCCGAGCTCATTAGCATGAAATGTGCCCCCACAATTCTTTTTGTAAAAGGAATCCGTTTGGTAAAAAAACTAAATGGTGGGATTGTCTAAATATAGCCAGGGATCAACTCCCTGGTTTTGGGACTTCAATCTGAGGGCAGACTTGATAAAATTACGGTTGGAAAATGGGTCCAAATTGCCCGAGAAACGTTGAGGGATGCCACTTGTAAAATGCCTGCGTGCAGGCCGGGGAAGTATAACATTTCGAGATTGTTTTTTTTACACTTGTTTCAATGGGCCTGAATGTTGCTAGTGCACCCATGGGGGTGCACTGCACAAAATACGCGCTCATAGGAAACAACGGAAAATCAGACAGACAGCGTTGCCTCTTGACACTCAGGAGTAGGTTGGCACTGTATGTGTTATTTACTTGAAATTAAATAATTGTAAGGAGTAATCCCCGCGTTGTATATGAAATTGTCAACAACATAAAGTATTTGTCTGCGAAAATTGACCAGTTGCGAGGAGTTAGCCTTGGTTTTGTATTCTAAAATTGGCCTAAAATAACAGAATTGTAAGGGGGGTTAGCCTCGCGTTTAAATTACACAGAAGAAAACATGGCTAGGAATGAGTTTAATTGTCTCGACTTATATCTAAGCTGCGAACCTCAAATTTGTTGGAGAACAAAGAGACACTCACCAGCTCTACATCTGAACAAAACTATTGCCAAAATTACCATTGGACGGGACCTAACATTTGAGACTCATGCGTCAGGACACTGGCGGCATTGGCCTATGCAGCTATACACGTGTACATCAACACACAGAGGAAAACATGGCTGGGAATGAGTTACATTTTCTCGACTTATATTTAAACTGCGAACCACACATTTGTTGGAGAACAAAGAGACACTCATCAGCTCCACATTTGAGCGAAACTATTGCCAAAATTATCATTGGAAGGGACCTAAACTTTAAGATTCATGCGTCAGGTCACCGACGGCATAGGCCTATATATAGCAATACACATGTACATCAATACACAGAGGAAAACAAGGGTGGGAATGAGTAAATTATTCTTGAGTTATATCTGAGCTGCGAACCTAAACGTTGTTGGAGAAGGAAGAGAAACTCACCACCTGAGCAAAAATATCGCCGACATTCTCACTGGAAAAACCTAAACTTTGAGACTCCTGCGTCAGGTCACCGACCGCATAGGCATATAATGTTATATCTTTTATCTTATACTGGAAGTGGTCAGGGGATAATCTTGCATTCTTATCAAAATTGGCCAAAAAATAGTCGCCTTTTTTTATGAGAAAAACGAACAATTGTAAGGGGAAAACAGGGGTTAGCCTTGCAACTCCATTAAAAGTGGCGGAAATTTAATCGTTTTTAAAAACAAAACAAAATGCAGCCACATAGCTATGTGTTCACCACTTTGGCCAGAGGCGCGTCCTGTGGTTAATGCCAACCAACATTAGGCCAATGTTACTGCCCAATAAACTTGCCCCAACCTTCATGGCATAATTAAAATATTAACGCCGATCGTAGGCGGAGCTTCAGTCTGTGGTAACGTGTATATAACTTATATTAAAAAATAAATTTAAAAAAACCCAACTTTTTTGTTGTCTCTGGTAATTTAATTATTACGATTATTAATATTCATCTCAAAGCGTATTTATATGAGGAATCGAGGGGGGAAAAAAGCGGTGAGGGGATACGAACCAAAACAAAAAGTTATGTGGTGTATGTGACCAAGCATTCAGGTGCACGGACTTACGAGTCAACTCAATGAGCCTATTACCGGCTACCATATAGGACTCTTCGGGGCAATAGGATCCCGGACCACCACACTTCCTTTCCTGCCCATGTTCATCTGACCCGACGGCCTCGCACCATGTAAGGGAGGTGAACGGAGCGACACCCTAGACCTTGCCGCCTAGCGGGCAAACGATACTCCGTACCTATACGCAGGTTGGATCCTGTACCTCCGCAGACAGTCCCAACCTGGCGAGTTAAGCCGGTGAGCTAAACTCGGTTGGTGTTTGAGGACGAGAAATTAATTATCTTAAGGAAAAGATTGCGAAACAGCGTGCGTTGAAACTGGAACAAAACGAAAGGACTCGGTCGAGACCGGGACTCGAACCCGGGCGATGGAGACAGCGGTCGCGGTTCTTAACCGATCGGCCAATCGAACACCAGTTAAGATTGTTTCAAATCGATGTGCCTCAATGGGTGGGGAAGCCGGAGTATTAGCTCTATTTACACCTGCTCAAAGGAAGAAGTGGAAACTGTATTTTCGGGGTTTATGAGCCCACGCATTAATTGTCCGAAAACTCGAATTATTGCATGTGGATAGAGGGCGCGCCACACAAATAGCGGTCACCGGCGAAACGTGCGGGCTCATAGGGGTGCATTACCCTAATTGAAGTGATAATTTCTACCCGAGCTCATTAGCATGAAATGTGCCCCCACAATTCTTTTTGAAAAAGGAATCCGTTTGGTAAAAAAACTAAATGGTGGGATTGTCTAAATATAGCCAGGGAATAACTCCCTGGTTTTGGGACTTCAATCTGAGGGCAGACTTGATAAAATTACGGTTGGAAAATGGGTCCAATTTGCCCGAGAACGTTGAGGGATGCCACTTGTAAAATGCCTGCGTGCAGGCCGGGGAAGTATAATATTTCGAGATTGGTTGTTTACACTTGTTTCAATAGGGCCTGAACGTTGCAAGTGCACCCATGGGGGTGCACTGCACAAAATACGCGCTCATAGGAAACAACGGAAAATCAGACAGACAGCGTTGCCTCTTGACACTCAGGAGTAGGTTGGCACTGTATGTGTTATTTACTTGAAATTAAATAATTGTAAGGAGTAAGCCCCGCGTTGTATATGAAATTGTCAACAACATAAAGTATTTGTCTGCGAAAATTGACCAGTTGCGAGGAGTTAGCCTTGGTTTTGTATTCTAAAATTGGCCTAAAATAACAGAATTGTAAGGGGGGTTAGCCTCGCGTTTAAATTACACAGAAGAAAACAAGGCTAGGAATGAGTTTAATTGTCTCGACTTATATCTAAGCTGCGAACCTCAAATTTGTTGGAGAACAAAGAGACACTCATCAGCTCTACATCTGAACAAAACTATTGCCAAAATTACCATTGTACGGGACCTAAAATTTGAGACTCATGAGTCAGGACACTGGCGGCATTGGCCTATGCAGCTATACACGTGTACATCAACACACAGAGGAAAACATGGCTGGGAATGAGTTAAATTTTCTCGACTTATATTTAAGCTGCGAACCACACATTTGTTGGAGAACAAAGAGACACTCATCAGCTCCACATCTGAGCGAAACTATTGCCAAAATTATCATTGGAAGGGACCTAAACTGTAAGATTCTTGCGTCAGGTCACCGACAGCATAGGCCTATATGTAGCAATACACATGTACATCAATACACAGAGGAAAACATGGGTGGGAATGAGTAAATTATTCTTGAGTTATATCTGAGCTGCGAACCTAAACGTTGTTGGAAAAAGAAGAGAAACTCACCACCTGAGCAAAATTATCGCCGACATTCTCACTGGAAAAACCTAAACTTTGAGACTCCTGCGTCAGGTCACCGACCGCATAGGCATATAATGTTATATCTTTTATCTTATACTGGAAGTTGTCAGGGGATAACCTTGCATTCTTATCAAAATTGGCCAAAAAATAGTCGCCTTTTTGTTATGAGAAAAACGAACAATTGTAAGGGGAAAACAGGGGTTAGCCTTGCAACTCCATTAAAATTGGTGGAAATTTAATTGTTCTTAACAAAAAAAAAAATGCAGCCACATAGCTATGTGTTCACCACTTTGGCCAGAGGCGCGTCCTGTGGTTAATGCCAACCAACATTATGCCAATGTTACTGCCCAATAAACTTGCCCCAACCTTTATGGCATAATTAAAATATTAACGCCGATCGTAGGCGGAGCTTCAGTCTGTGGTAACGTGTATATAACTTATTTTAAAAAATAAATAATAAAAAAAAAAACTTTTTTGTTGTCTCTGGTAATTTAATTATTACGATTATTAATATTCATCTCAAAGCGTATTTATATGAGGAATCGAGACAAAAAAAGCGGTGAGGGGATAAGAACCAAAACCAAAAGTTATGTGGTGTATGTGCCCAAGCATTCAGGTACACGGACTTACGACTCAACTCAATGAGCCTATTACCGGCTACCATATAGGACTCTTCGGGGCAATAGGATCCCGGACCACCACACTTCCTTTCCTGCCCATGTTCATCTGACCCGACGGCCTCGCACCATGTAAGGGAGGTGAACGGAGCGACACCCTAGGCCTTGCCGCCTAGCGGGCAAACGATACTCCGTACCTATACGCAGGTTCGATCCTGAACCTCCGCAGACAGTCCCAACCTGGCGAGTTAAGACGGTGATCTAAACTCGGTTGGTGTTTGAGAACGAGAAATTAATTATCTTAAGGGAAAGATTGCGAAACAGCGTGCGTTGAAACAGGAACAAAACGAAAGGACTGGGTCGAGACCGGGACTCGAAACCGGGCGATGGAGACAGCGGTCGCGGTTCTTAACCGATCGGCCAATCGAACACCAGTTAAGATTGTTTCAAATCGATGTGCCTCAATGGGTGGGGAAGCCGGAGTATTAGCTCTATTTACACCTGCTCAAAGGAAGAAGTGGAAACTGTATTTTCAGGGTTTATGACCCAACGCATTAATTGTCCGAAAACTCGAATTATTGCATGTGGATAGAGGGCGCGCCACACAAATAGCGGTCACCGGCGAAACGCGCGGGCTCATAGGGGTGCACTACCCTAATTGAAGTGATAATTTCTACGCGAGCTCATTAGCATGAAATGTGCCCCCACAATTCTTTTTGAAAAAGGAATCCGTTTGATAAAAAACCTAAATGGTGGGATTGTCTAAATATAGCCAGGGATCAACTCCCTGGTTTTGGGACTTCAATCTGAGGGCAGACTTGATAAAATTACGGTTGGAAAATGGGTCCAAATTGCCCGAGAACGTTGAGGGATGCCACTTGTAAAATGCCTGCGTGCAGGCCGGGGAAGTATAACATTTCGAGATTGGTTTTTTACACTTGTTTCAATAGGGCCTGAATGTTGCTAGTGCACCCATGGGGGTGCACTGCACAAAATACGCGCTCATAGGAAACAACGGCAAATCAGACAGACAGCGTTGCCTCTTGACACTCAGGAGTAGGTTGGCACTGTATGTGTTATTTACTTGAAATTAAATAATTGTAAGGAGTAAGCCCCGCGTTGTATATGAAATTGTCAACAACATAAAGTATTTGTCTGCGAAAATTGACCAGTTGCGAGGAGTTAGCCTTGGTTTTGTATTCTAAAATTGGCCTAAAATAACAGAATTGTAAGGGGGGTTAGCCTCGCGTTTAAATTACACAGAAGAAAACATGGCTAGGAATGAGTTTAATTGTCTCGACTTATATCTAAGCTGCGAACCTCAAATTTGTTGGAGAACAAAGAGACACTCACCAGCTCTACATCTGAACAAAACTATTGCCAAAATTACCATTGGACGGGACCTAAAATTTGAGACTCATGCGTCAGGACACTGGCGGCATTGGCCTATGCAGCTATACACGTGTACATCAACACACAGAGGAAAACATGGCTGGGAATGAGTTAAATTTTCTCGACTTATATTTAAGCTGCGAACCACACATTTGTTGGAGAACAAAGAGACACTCATCAGCTCCACATCTGAGCGAAACTATTGCCAAAATTATCATTGGAAGGGACCTAAACTTTAAGATTCATGCGTCAGGTCACCGACGGCATAGGCCTATATGTAGCAATACACATGTACATCAATACACAGAGGAAAACATGGGTGGGAATGAGTAAATTATTCTTGAGTTATATCTGAGCTGCGAACCTAAACGTTGTTGGAGAAAGAAGAGAAACTCACCACCTGAGCAAAAATATCGCCGACATTCTCACTTGAAAAACCTAAACTTTGAGACTCCTGCGTCAGGTCACCGACCGCATATGCATATAATCTTATATCTTTTATCTTATACTGGAAGTTGTCAGGGGATAACCTTGCATTCTTATCAAAATTGGCCAAAAAATAGTCGCCTTTTTGTTATGAGAAAAACGAACAATTGTAAGGGGAAAACAGGGGTTAGCCTTGCAACTCCATTAAAATTGGCGGAAATTTAATTGTTCTTAAAAAAAAAAATGCAGCCAAATAGCTATGTGTTCACCACTTTGGCCAGAGGCGCGTCCTGTGGTTAATGCCAACCAACATTATGCCAATGTTACTGCCCAATAAACTTGCCCCAACCTTTATGGCATAATTAAAATATTAACGCCGATCGTAGGCGGAGCTTCAGTCTGTGGTAACGTGTATATAACTTATTTAAAAAAATAAATAATAAAAAAACAACTTTTCTGTTGTCTCTGGTAATTTAATTATTACGAATATTAATATTCATCTCAAAGCGTATTTATATGAGGAATCGAGACAAAAAAAGCGGTGAGGGGATAAGAACCAAAACCAAAAGTTATGTGGTGTATGTGCCCAAGCATTCAGGTACACGGACTTACGACTCAACTCAATGAGCCTATTACCGGCTACCATATAGGACTCTTCGGGGCAATAGGATCCCGGACCACCACACTTCCTTTCCTGCCCATGTTCATCTGACCCGACGGCCTCGCACCATGTAAGGGAGGTGAACGGAGCGACACCCTAGGCCTTGCCGCCTAGCGGGCAAACGATACTCCGTACCTATACGCAGGTTCGATCCTGAACCTCCGCAGACAGTCCCAACCTGGCGAGTTAAGACGGTGATCTAAACTCGGTTGGTGTTTTAGGACGAGAAATTAATTATCTTAAGGAAAAGATTGCGAAACAGCGTGCGTTGAAACTGGAACAAAACGAAAGGACTCGGTCGAAACCGGGACTCGAAACCGGGCGATGGAGACAGCGGTCGCGGTTCTTAACCGATCGGCCAATCGAACACCAGTTAAGATTGTTTCAAATCGATGTGCCTCAATGGGTGGGGAAGCCGGAGTATTAGCTCTATTTACACCTGCTCAAAGGAAGAAGTGGAAACTGTATTTTCAGGGTTTATGACCCAACGCATTAATTGTCCGAAAACTCGAATTATTGCATGTGGATAGAGGGCGCGCCACACAAATAGCGGTCACCGGCGAAACGCGCGGGCTCATAGGGGTGCACTACCCTAATTGAAGTGATAATTTCTACGCGAGCTCATTAGCATGAAATGTGCCCCCACAATTCTTTTTGAAAAAGGAATCCGTTTGATAAAAAACCTAAATGGTGGGATTGTCTAAATATAGCCAGGGATCAACTCCCTGGTTTTGGGACTTCAATCTGAGGGCAGACTTGATAAAATTACGGTTGGAAAATGGGTCCAAATTGCCCGAGAACGTTGAGGGATGCCACTTGTAAAATGCCTGCGTGCAGGCCGGGGAAGTATAACATTTCGAGATTGGTTTTTTACACTTGTTTCAATAGGGCCTGAATGTTGCTAGTGCACCCATGGGGGTGCACTGCACAAAATACGCGCTCATAGGAAACAACGGCAAATCAGACAGACAGCGTTGCCTCTTGACACTCAGGAGTAGGTTGGCACTGTATGTGTTATTTACTTGAAATTAAATAATTGTAAGGAGTAAGCCCCGCGTTGTATATGAAATTGTCAACAACATAAAGTATTTGTCTGCGAAAATTGACCAGTTGCGAGGAGTTAGCCTTGGTTTTGTATTCTAAAATTGGCCTAAAATAACAGAATTGTAAGGGGGGTTAGCCTCGCGTTTAAATTACACAGAAGAAAACATGGCTAGGAATGAGTTTAATTGTCTCGACTTATATCTAAGCTGCGAACCTCAAATTTGTTGGAGAACAAAGAGACACTCACCAGCTCTACATCTGAACAAAACTATTGCCAAAATTACCATTGGACGGGACCTAAAATTTGAGACTCATGCGTCAGGACACTGGCGGCATTGGCCTATGCAGCTATACACGTGTACATCAACACACAGAGGAAAACATGGCTGGGAATGAGTTAAATTTTCTCGACTTATATTTAAGCTGCGAACCACACATTTGTTGGAGAACAAAGAGACACTCATCAGCTCCACATCTGAGCGAAACTATTGCCAAAATTATCATTGGAAGGGACCTAAACTTTAAGATTCATGCGTCAGGTCACCGACGGCATAGGCCTATATGTAGCAATACACATGTACATCAATACACAGAGGAAAACATGGGTGGGAATGAGTAAATTATTCTTGAGTTATATCTGAGCTGCGAACCTAAACGTTGTTGGAGAAAGAAGAGAAACTCACCACCTGAGCAAAAATATCGCCGACATTCTCACTTGAAAAACCTAAACTTTGAGACTCCTGCGTCAGGTCACCGACCGCATATGCATATAATCTTATATCTTTTATCTTATACTGGAAGTTATCAGGGGATAACCTTGCATTCTTATCAAAATTGGCCAAAACATAGTCGCCTTTTTGTTATGAGAAAAACGAACAATTGTAAGGGGAAAACAGGGGTTAGCCTTGCAACTCCATTAAAATTGGCGGAAATTTAATTGTTCTTAAAAAAAAAAAAATGCAGCCACATAGCTATGTGTTCACCACTTTGGCCAGAGGCGCGTCCTGTGGTTAATGCCAACCAACATTATGCCAATGTTACTGCCCAATAAACTTGCCCCAACCTTTATGGCATAATTAAAATATTAACGCCGATCGTAGGCGGAGCTTCAGTCTGTGGTAACGTGTATATAACTTATTTAACAAAAAACCAAAAAAAAAAACCAACTTTTTTGTTGTCTCTGGTAATTTAATTATTACGAATATTAATATTCATCTCAAAGCGTATTTATATGAGGAATCGAGACAAAAAAAGCGGTGAGGGGATAAGAACCAAAACCAAAAGTTATGTGGTGTATGTGCCCAAGCATTCAGGTACACGGACTTACGACTCAACTCAATGAGCCTATTACCGGCTACCATATAGGACTCTTCGGGGCAATAGGATCCCGGACCACCACACTTCCTTTCCTGCCCATGTTCATCTGACCCGACGGCCTCGCACCATGTAAGGGAGGTGAACGGAGCGACACCCTAGGCCTTGCCGCCTAGCGGGCAAACGATACTCCGTACCTATACGCAGGTTCGATCCTGAACCTCCGCAGACAGTCCCAACCTGGCGAGTTAAGACGGTGATCTAAACTCGGTTGGTGTTTGAGGACGAGAAATTAATTATCTTAAGGAAAAGATTGCGAAACAGCGTGCGTTGAAACTGGAACAAAACGAAAGGACTCGGTCGAAACCGGGACTCGAAACCGGGCGATGGAGACAGCGGTCGCGGTTCTTAACCGATCGGCCAATCGAACACCAGTTAAGATTGTTTCAAATCGATGTGCCTCAATGGGTGGGGAAGCCGGAGTATTAGCTCTATTTACACCTGCTCAAAGGAAGAAGTGGAAACTGTATTTTCAGGGTTTATGACCCAACGCATTAATTGTCCGAAAACTCGAATTATTGCATGTGGATAGAGGGCGCGCCACACAAATAGCGGTCACCGGCGAAACGCGCGGGCTCATAGGGGTGCACTACCCTAATTGAAGTGATAATTTCTACGCGACCTCATTAGCATGAAATGTGCCCCCACAATTCTTTTTGAAAAAGGAATCCGTTTGGTAAAAAACCTAAATGGTGGGATTGTCTAAATATAGCCAGGGATCAACTCCCTGGTTTTGGGACTTCAATCTGAGGGCAGACTTGATAAAATTACGGTTGGAAAATGGGTCCAAATTGCCCGAGAACGTTGAGGGATGCCACTTGTAAAATGCCTGCGTGCAGGCCGGGGAAGTATAACATTTCGAGATTGGTTTTTTACACTTGTTTCAATAGGGCCTGAATGTTGCTAGTGCACCCATGGGGGTGCACTGCACAAAATACGCGCTCATAGGAAACAACGGAAAATCAGACAGACAGCGTTGCCTCTTGACACTCAGGAGTAGGTTGGCACTGTATGTGTTATTTACTTGAAATTAAATAATTGTAAGGAGTAAGCCCCGCGTTGTATATGAAATTGTCAACAACATAAAGTATTTGTCTGCGAAAATTGACCAGTTGCGAGGAGTTAGCCTTGGTTTTGTATTCTAAAATTGGCCTAATATAACAGAATTGTAAGGGGGGTTAGCCTCGCGTTTAAATTACACAGAAGAAAACATGGCTAGGAATGAGTTTAATTGTCTCGACTTATATCTAAGCTGCGAACCTCAAATTTGTTGGAGAACAAAGAGACACTCACTAGCTCTACATCTGAACAAAACTATTGCCAAAATTACCATTGGACGGGACCTAAAATTTGAGACTCATGCGTCAGGACACTGGCGGCATTGGCCTATGCAGCTATACACGTGTACATCAACACACAGAGGAAAACATGGCTGGGAATGAGTTAAATTTTCTCGACTTATATTTAAGCTGCGAACCACACATTTGTTGGAGAACAAAGAGACACTCATCAGCTCCACATCTGAGCGAAACTATTGCCAAAATTATCATTGGAAGGGACCTAAACTTTAAGATTCATGCGTCAGGTCACCGACGGCATAGGCCTATATGTAGCAATACACATGTACATCAATACACAGAGGAAAACATGGGTGGGAATGAGTAAATTATTCTTGAGTTATATCTGAGCTGCGAACCTAAACGTTGTTGGAGAAAGAAGAGAAACTCACCACCTGAGCAAAAATATCGCCGACATTCTCACTTGAAAAACCTAAACTTTGAGACTCCTGCGTCAGGTCACCGACCGCATATGCATATAATCTTATATCTTTTATCTTATACTGGAAGTTGTCAGGGGATAACCTTGCATTCTTATCAAAATTGGCCAAAACATAGTCGCCTTTTTGTTATGAGAAAAACGAACAATTGTAAGGGGAAAACAGGGGTTAGCCTTGCAACTCCATTGAAAATGGCGGAAATTTAATTGTTCTTAAAAAAAAAAAAATGCAGCCACATAGCTATGTGTTCACCACTTTGGCCAGAGGCGCGTCCTGTGGTTAATGCCAACCAACATTATGCCAATGTTACTGCCCAATAAACTTGCCCCAACCTTTATGGCATAATTAAAATATTAACGCCGATCGTAGGCGGAGCTTCAGTCTGTGGTAACGTGTATATAACTTATTTTAAAAAATAAATAATAAAAAAAGCAACTTTTTTGTTGTCTCTGGTAATTTAATTATTACGATTATTAATATTCATCTCAAAGCGTATTTATATGAGGAATCGAGACAAAAAAAGCGGTGAGGGGATAAGAACCAAAACCAAACGTTACGTGGTGTATGTGCCCAAGCATTCAGGTACACGGACTTACGACTCAACTCAATGAGCCTATTACCGGCTACCATATAGGACTCTTCGGGGCAATAGGATTCCGGACCACCACACTTCCTTTCCTGCCCATGTTCATCTGACCCGACGGCCTCGCACCATGTAAGGGAGGTGAACGGAGCGACACCCTAGGCCTTGCCGCCTAGCGGGCAAACGATACTCCGTACCTATACGCAGGTTCGATCCTGAACCTCCGCAGACAGTCCCAACCTGGCGAGTTAAGACGGTGATCTAAACTCGGTTGGTGTTTGAGGACGAGAAATTAATTATCTTAAGGAAAAGATTGCGAAACAGCGTGCGTTGAAACTGGAACAAAACGAAAGGACTCGGTCGAGACCGGGACTCGAAACCGGGCGATGGAGACAGCGGTCGCGGTTCTTAACCGATCGGCCAATCGAACACCAGTTAAGATTGTTTCAAATCGATGTGCCTCAATGGGTGGGGAAGCCGGAGTATTAGCTCTATTTACACCTGCTCAAAGGAAGAAGTGGAAACTGTATTTTCAGGGTTTATGACCCAACGCATTAATTGTCCGAAAACTCGAATTATTGCATGTGGATAGAGGGCGCGCCACACAAATAGCGGTCACCGGCGAAACGCGCGGGCTCATAGGGGTGCACTACCCTAATTGAAGTGATAATTTCTACGCGAGCTCATTAGCATAAAATGTGCCCCCACAATTCTTTTTGAAAAAGGAATCCGTTTGGTAAAAAACCTAAATGGTGGGATTGTCTAAATATAGCCAGGGATCAACTCCCTGGTTTTGGGACTTCAATCTGAGGGCAGACCTGATAAAATTACGGTTGGAAAATGGGTCCAAATTGCCCGAGAACGTTGAGGGATGCCACTTGTAAAATGCCTGCGTGCAGGCCGGGGAAGTATAACATTTCGAGATTGGTTTTTTACACTTGTTTCAATAGGGCCTGAATGTTGCTAGTGCACCCATGGGGGTGCACTGCACAAAATACGCGCTCATAGGAAACAACGGCAAATCAGACAGACAGCGTTGCCTCTTGACACTCAGGAGTAGGTTGGCACTGTATGTGTTATTTACTTGAAATTAAATAATTGTAAGGAGTAAGCCCCGCGTTGTATATGAAATTGTCAACAACATAAAGTATTTGTCTGCGAAAATTGACCAGTTGCGAGGAGTTAGCCTTGGTTTTGTATACTAAAATTGGCCTAAAATAACAGAATTGTAAGGGGGGTTAGCCTCGCGTTTAAATTACACAGAAGAAAACATGGCTAGGAATGAGTTTAATTGTCTCGACTTATATCTAAGCTGCGAACCTCAAATTTGTTGGAGAACAAAGAGACACTCACCAGCTCTACATCTGAACAAAACTATTGCCAAAATTACCATTGGACGGGACCTAAAATTTGAGACTCATGCGTCAGGACACTGGCGGCATTGGCCTATGCAGCTATACACGTGTACATCAACACACAGAGGAAAACATGGCTGGGAATGAGTTAAATTTTCTCGACTTATATTTAAGCTGCGAACCACACATTTGTTGGAGAACAAAGAGACACTCATCAGCTCCACATCTGAGCGAAACTATTGCCAAAATTATCATTGGAAGGGACCTAAACTTTAAGATTCATGCGTCAGGTCACCGACGGCATAGGCCTATATGTAGCAATACACATGTACATCAATACACAGAGGAAAACATGGGTGGGAATGAGTAAATTATTCTTGAGTTATATCTGAGCTGCGAACCTAAACGTTGTTGGAGAAAGAAGAGAAACTCACCACCTGAGCAAAAATATCGCCGACATTCTCACTTGAAAAACCTAAACTTTGAGAGTCCTGCGTCAGGTCACCGACCGCATATCCATATAATCTTATATCTTTTATCTTATACTGGAAGTTGTCAGGGGATAACCTTGCATTCTTATCAAAATTGGCCAAAAAATAGTCGCCTTTTTGTTATGAGAAAAACGAACAATTGTAAGGCGAAAACAGGGGTTAGCCTTGCAACTCCATTAAAATTGGCGGAAATTTAATTGTTCTTAAAAAAAAAAAAATGCAGCCACATAGCTATGTGTTCACCACTTTGGCCAGAGGCGCGTCCTGTGGTTAATGCCAACCAACATTATGCCAATGTTACTGCCCAATAAACTTGCCACAACCTTTATGGCATAATTAAAATATTAACGCCGATCGTAGGCGGAGCTTCAGTCTGTGGTAACGTGTATATAACTTATTTAACAAACAAAAAACAAAAAAAACCAACTTTTTTGTTGTCTCTGGTAATTTAATTATTACGAATATGAATATTCATCTCAAAGCGTATTTATATGAGGAATCGAGACAAAAAAAGCGGTGAGGGGATAAGAACCAAAACCAAAAGTTATGTGGTGTATGTGCCCAAGCATTCAGGTACACGGACTTACGACTCAACTCAATGAGCCTATTACCGGCTACCATATAGGACTCTTCGGGGCAATAGGATCCCGGACCACCACACTTCCTTTCCTGCCCATGTTCATCTGACCCGACGGCCTCGCACCATGTAAGGGAGGTGAACGGAGCGACACCCTAGGCCTTGCCGCCTAGCGGGCAAACGATACTCCGTACCTATACGCAGGTTCGATCCTGAACCTCCGCAGACAGTCCCAACCTGGCGAGTTAAGACGGTGATCTAAACTCGGTTGGTGTTTGAGGACGAGAAATTAATTATCTTAAGGAAAAGATTGCGAAACAGCGTGCGTTGAAACTGGAACAAAACGAAAGGACTCGGTCGAAACCGGGACTCGAAACCGGGCGATGGAGACAGCGGTCGCGGTTCTTAACCGATCGGCCAATCGAACACCAGTTAAGATTGTTTCAAATCGATGTGCCTCAATGGGTGGGGAAGCCGGAGTATTAGCTCTATTTACACCTGCTCAAAGGAAGAAGTGGAAACTGTATTTTCAGGGTTTATGACCCAACGCATTAATTGTCCGAAAACTCGAATTATTGCATGTGGATAGAGGGCGCGCCACACAAATAGCGGTCACCGGCGAAACGCGCGGGCTCATAGGGGTGCACTACCCTAATTGAAGTGATAATTTCTACGCGAGCTCATTAGCATGAAATGTGCCCCCACAATTCTTTTTGAAAAAGGAATCCGTTTGGTAAAAAACCTAAATGGTGGGATTGTCTAAATATAGCCAGGGATCAACTCCCTGGTTTTGGGACTTCAATCTGAGGGCAGACTTGATAAAATTACGGTTGGAAAATGGGTCCAAATTGCCCGAGAACGTTGAGGGATGCCACTTGTAAAATGCCTGCGTGCAGGCCGGGGAAGTATAACATTTCGAGATTGGTTTTTTACACTTGTTTCAATAGGGCCTGAATGTTGCTAGTGCACCCATGGGGGTGCACTGCACAAAATACGCGCTCATAGGAAACAACGGCAAATCAGACAGACAGCGTTGCCTCTTGACACTCAGGAGTAGGTTGGCACTGTATGTGTTATTTACTTGAAATTAAATAATTGTAAGGAGTAAGCCCCGCGTTGTATATGAAATTGTCAACAACATAAAGTATTTGTCTGCGAAAATTGACCAGTTGCGAGGAGTTAGCCTTGGTTTTGTATACTAAAATTGGCCTAAAATAACAGAATTGTAAGGGGGGTTAGCCTCGCGTTTAAATTACACAGAAGAAAACATGGCTAGGAATGAGTTTAATTGTCTCGACTTATATCTAAGCTGCGAACCTCAAATTTGTTGGAGAACAAAGAGACACTCACCAGCTCTACATCTGAACAAAACTATTGCCAAAATTACCATTGGACGGGACCTAAAATTTGAGACTCATGCGTCAGGACACTGGCGGCATTGGCCTATGCAGCTATACACGTGTACATCAACACACAGAGGAAAACATGGCTGGGAATGAGTTAAATTTTCTCGACTTATATTTAAGCTGCGAACCACACATTTGTTGGAGAACAAAGAGACACTCATCAGCTCCACATCTGAGCGAAACTATTGCCAAAATTATCATTGGAAGGGACCTAAACTTTAAGATTCATGCGTCAGGTCACCGACGGCATAGGCCTATATGTAGCAATACACATGTACATCAATACACAGAGGAAAACATGGGTGGGAATGAGTAAATTATTCTTGAGTTATATCTGAGCTGCGAACCTAAACGTTGTTGGAGAAAGAAGAGAAACTCACCACCTGAGCAAAAATATCGCCGACATTCTCACTTGAAAAACCTAAACTTTGAGAGTCCTGCGTCAGGTCACCGACCGCATATGCATATAATCTTATATCTTTTATCTTATACTGGAAGTTGTCAGGGGATAACCTTGCATTCTTATCAAAATTGGCCAAAAAATAGTCGCCTTTTTGTTATGAGAAAAACGAACAATTGTAAGGGGAAAACAGGGGTTAGCCTTGCAACTCCATTAAAATTGGCGGAAATTTAATTGTTCTTAAAAAAAAAAAAATGCAGCCACATAGCTATGTGTTCACCACTTTGGCCAGAGGCGCGTCCTGTGGTTAATGCCAACCAACATTATGCCAATGTTACTGCCCAATAAACTTGCCCCAACCTTTATGGCATAATTAAAATATTAACGCCGATCGTAGGCGGAGCTTCAGTCTGTGGTAACGTGTATATAACTTATTTAACAAACAAAAAACAAACAAAACCAACTTTTTTGTTGTCTCTGGTAATTTAATTATTACGAATATGAATATTCATCTCAAAGCGTATTTATATGAGGAATCGAGACAAAAAAAGCGGTGAGGGGATAAGAACCAAAACCAAAAGTTATGTGGTGTATGTGCCCAAGCATTCAGGTACACGGACTTACGACTCAACTCAATGAGCCTATTACCGGCTACCATATAGGACTCTTCGGGGCAATAGGATCCCGGACCACCACACTTCCTTTCCTGCCCATGTTCATCTGACCCGACGGCCTCGCACCATGTAAGGGAGGTGAACGGAGCGACACCCTAGGCCTTGCCGCCTAGCGGGCAAACGATACTCCGTACCTATACGCAGGTTCGATCCTGAACCTCCGCAGACAGTCCCAACCTGGCGAGTTAAGACGGTGATCTAAACTCGGTTGGTGTTTGAGGACGAGAAATTAATTATCTTAAGGAAAAGATTGCGAAACAGCGTGCGTTGAAACTGGAACAAAACGAAAGGACTCGGTCGAAACCGGGACTCGAAACCGGGCGATGGAGACAGCGGTCGCGGTTCTTAACCGATCGGCCAATCGAACACCAGTTAAGATTGTTTCAAATCGATGTGCCTCAATGGGTGGGGAAGCCGGAGTATTAGCTCTATTTACACCTGCTCAAAGGAAGAAGTGGAAACTGTATTTTCAGGGTTTATGACCCAACGCATTAATTGTCCGAAAACTCGAATTATTGCATGTGGATAGAGGGCGCGCCACACAAATAGCGGTCACCGGCGAAACGCGCGGGCTCATAGGGGTGCACTACCCTAATTGAAGTGATAATTTCTACGCGAGCTCATTAGCATGAAATGTGCCCCCACAATTCTTTTTGAAAAAGGAATCCGTTTGGTAAAAAACCTAAATGGTGGGATTGTCTAAATATAGCCAGGGATCAACTCCCTGGTTTTGGGACTTCAATCTGAGGGCAGACTTGATAAAATTACGGTTGGAAAATGGGTCCAAATTGCCCGAGAACGTTGAGGGATGCCACTTGTAAAATGCCTGCGTGCAGGCCGGGGAAGTATAACATTTCGAGATTGGTTTTTTACACTTGTTTCAATAGGGCCTGAATGTTGCTAGTGCACCCATGGGGGTGCACTGCACAAAATACGCGCTCATAGGAAACAACGGCAAATCAGACAGACAGCGTTGCCTCTTGACACTCAGGAGTAGGTTGGCACTGTATGTGTTATTTACTTGAAATTAAATAATTGTAAGGAGTAAGCCCCGCGTTGTATATGAAATTGTCAACAACATAAAGTATTTGTCTGCGAAAATTGACCAGTTGCGAGGAGTTAGCCTTGGTTTTGTATACTAAAATTGGCCTAAAATAACAGAATTGTAAGGGGGGTTAGCCTCGCGTTTAAATTACACAGAAGAAAACATGGCTAGGAATGAGTTTAATTGTCTCGACTTATATCTAAGCTGCGAACCTCAAATTTGTTGGAGAACAAAGAGACACTCACCAGCTCTACATCTGAACAAAACTATTGCCAAAATTACCATTGGACGGGACCTAAAATTTGAGACTCATGCGTCAGGACACTGGCGGCATTGGCCTATGCAGCTATACACGTGTACATCAACACACAGAGGAAAACATGGCTGGGAATGAGTTAAATTTTCTCGACTTATATTTAAGCTGCGAACCACACATTTGTTGGAGAACAAAGAGACACTCATCAGCTCCACATCTGAGCGAAACTATTGCCAAAATTATCATTGGAAGGGACCTAAACTTTAAGATTCATGCGTCAGGTCACCGACGGCATAGGCCTATATGTAGCAATACACATGTACATCAATACACAGAGGAAAACATGGGTGGGAATGAGTAAATTATTCTTGAGTTATATCTGAGCTGCGAACCTAAACGTTGTTGGAGAAAGAAGAGAAACTCACCACCTGAGCAAAAATATCGCCGACATTCTCACTTGAAAAACCTAAACTTTGAGACTCCTGCGTCAGGTCACCGACCGCATATGCATATAATCTTATATCTTTTATCTTATACTGGAAGTTGTCAGGGGATAACCTTGCATTCTTATCAAAATTGGCCAAAAAATAGTCGCCTTTTTGTTATGAGAAAAACGAACAATTGTAAGGGGAAAACAGGGGTTAGCCTTGCAACTCCATTAAAATTGGCGGAAATTTAATTGTTCTTCAAAAAAAAAAAATGCAGCCACATAGCTATGTGTTCACCACTTTGGCCAGAGGCGCGTCCTGTGGTTAATGCCAACCAACATTATGCCAATGTTACTGCCCAATAAACTTGCCCCAACCTTTATGGCATAATTAAAATATTAACGCCGATCGTAGGCGGAGCTTCAGTCTGTGGTAACGTGTATATAACTTATTTAACAAACAAAAAACAAAAAAAACCAACTTTTTTGTTGTCTCTGGTAATTTAATTATTACGAATATGAATATTCATCTCAAAGCCTATTTATATGAGGAATCGAGACAAAAAAAGCGGTGAGGGGATAAGAACCAAAACCAAAAGTTATGTGGTGTATGTGCCCAAGCATTCAGGTACACGGACTTACGACTCAACTCAATGAGCCTATTACCGGCTACCATATAGGACTCTTCGGGGCAATAGGATCCCGGACCACCACACTTCCTTTCCTGCCCATGTTCATCTGACCCGACGGCCTCGCACCATGTAAGGGAGGTGAACGGAGCGACACCCTAGGCCTTGCCGCCTAGCGGGCAAACGATACTCCGTACCTATACGCAGGTTCGATCCTGAACCTCCGCAGACAGTCCCAACCTGGCGAGTTAAGACGGTGATCTAAACTCGGTTGGTGTTTGAGGACGAGAAATTAATTATCTTAAGGAAAAGATTGCGAAACAGCGTGCGTTGAAACTGGAACAAAACGAAAGGACTCGGTCGAAACCGGGACTCGAAACCGGGCGATGGAGACAGCGGTCGCGGTTCTTAACCGATCGGCCAATCGAACACCAGTTAAGATTGTTTCAAATCGATGTGCCTCAATGGGTGGGGAAGCCGGAGTATTAGCTCTATTTACACCTGCTCAAAGGAAGAAGTGGAAACTGTATTTTCAGGGTTTATGACCCAACGCATTAATTGTCCGAAAACTCGAATTATTGCATGTGGATAGAGGGCGCGCCACACAAATAGCGGTCACCGGCGAAACGCGCGGGCTCATAGGGGTGCACTACCCTAATTGAAGTGATAATTTCTACGCGAGCTCATTAGCATGAAATGTGCCCCCACAATTCTTTTTGAAAAAGGAATCCGTTTGGTAAAAAACCTAAATGGTGGGATTGTCTAAATATAGCCAGGGATCAACTCCCTGGTTTTGGGACTTCAATCTGAGGGCAGACTTGATAAAATTACGGTTGGAAAATGGGTTCAAATTGCCCGAGAACGTTGAGGGATGCCACTTGTAAAATGCCTGCGTGCAGGCCGGGGAAGTATAACATTTCGAGATTGGTTTTTTACACTTGTTTCAATAGGGCCTGAATGTTGCTAGTGCACCCATGGGGGTGCACTGCACAAAATACGCGCTCATAGGAAACAACGGCAAATCAGACAGACAGCGTTGCCTCTTGACACTCAGGAGTAGGTTGGCACTGTATGTGTTATTTACTTGAAATTAAATAATTGTAAGGAGTAAGCCCCGCGTTGTATATGAAATTGTCAACAACATAAAGTATTTGTCTGCGAAAATTGACCAGTTGCGAGGAGTTAGCCTTGGTTTTGTATACTAAAATTGGCCTAAAATAACAGAATTGTAAGGGGGGTTAGCCTCGCGTTTAAATTACACAGAAGAAAACATGGCTAGGAATGAGTTTAATTGTCTCGACTTATATCTAAGCTGCGAACCTCAAATTTGTTGGAGAACAAAGAGACACTCACCAGCTCTACATCTGAACAAAACTATTGCCAAAATTACCATTGGACGGGACCTAAAATTTGAGACTCATGCGTCAGGACACTGGCGGCATTGGCCTATGCAGCTATACACGTGTACATCAACACACAGAGGAAAACATGGCTGGGAATGAGTTAAATTTTCTCGACTTATATTTAAGCTGCGAACCACACATTTGTTGGAGAACAAAGAGACACTCATCAGCTCCACATCTGAGCGAAACTATTGCCAAAATTATCATTGGAAGGGACCTAAACTTTAAGATTCATGCGTCAGGTCACCGACGGCATAGGCCTATATGTAGCAATACACATGTACATCAATACACAGAGGAAAACATGGGTGGGAATGAGTAAATTATTCTTGAGTTATATCTGAGCTGCGAACCTAAACGTTGTTGGAGAAAGAAGAGAAACTCACCACCTGAGCAAAAATATCGCCGACATTCTTACTTGAAAAACCTAAACTTTGAGACTCCTGCGTCAGGTCACCGACCGCATATGCATATAATCTTATATCTTTTATCTTATACTGGAAGTTGTCAGGGGATAACCTTGCATTCTTATCAAAATTGGCCAAAAAATAGTCGCCTTTTTGTTATGAGAAAAACGAACAATTGTAAGGGGAAAACAGGGGTTAGCCTTGCAACTCCATTAAAATTGGCGGAAATTTAATTGTTCTTAAAAAAAAAAAAATGCAGCCACATAGCTATGTGTTCACCACTTTGGCCAGAGGCGCGTCCTGTGGTTAATGCCAACCAACATTATGCCAATGTTACTGCCCAATAAACTTGCCCCAACCTTTATGGCATAATTAAAATATTAACGCCGATCGTAGGCGGAGCTTCAGTCTGTGGTAACGTGTATATAACTTATTTAACAAACAAAAAACAAAAAAAACCAACTTTTTTGTTGTCTCTGGTAATTTAATTATTACGAATATGAATATTCATCTCAAAGCGTATTTATATGAGGAATCGAGACAAAAAAAGCGGTGAGGGGATAAGAACCAAAACCAAAAGTTATGTGGTGTATGTGCCCAAGCATTCAGGTACACGGACTTACGACTCAACTCAATGAGCCTATTACCGGCTACCATATAGGACTCTTCGGGGCAATAGGATCCCGGACCACCACACTTCCTTTCCTGCCCATGTTCATCTGACCCGACGGCCTCGCACCATGTAAGGGAGGTGAACGGAGCGACACCCTAGGCCTTGCCGCCTAGCGGGCAAACGATACTCCGTACCTATACGCAGGTTCGATCCTGAACCTCCGCAGACAGTCCCAACCTGGCGAGTTAAGACGGTGATCTAAACTCGGTTGGTGTTTGAGGACGAGAAATTAATTATCTTAAGGAAAAGATTGCGAAACAGCGTGCGTTGAAACTGGAACAAAACGAAAGGACTCGGTCGAAACCGGGACTCGAAACCGGGCGATGGAGACAGCGGTCGCGGTTCTTAACCGATCGGCCAATCGAACACCAGTTAAGATTGTTTCAAATCGATGTGCCTCAATGGGTGGGGAAGCCGGAGTATTAGCTCTATTTACACCTGCTCAAAGGAAGAAGTGGAAACTGTATTTTCAGGGTTTATGACCCAACGCATTAATTGTCCGAAAACTCGAATTATTGCATGTGGATAGAGGGCGCGCCACACAAATAGCGGTCACCGGCGAAACGCGCGGGCTCATAGGGGTGCACTACCCTAATTGAAGTGATAATTTCTACGCGAGCTCATTAGCATGAAATGTGCCCCCACAATTCTTTTTGAAAAAGGAATCCGTTTGGTAAAAAACCTAAATGGTGGGATTGTCTAAATATAGCCAGGGATCAACTCCCTGGTTTTGGGACTTCAATCTGAGGGCAGACTTGATAAAATTACGGTTGGAAAATGGGTCCAAATTGCCCGAGAACGTTGAGGGATGCCACTTGTAAAATGCCTGCGTGCAGGCCGGGGAAGTATAACATTTCGAGATTGGTTTTTTACACTTGTTTCAATAGGGCCTGAATGTTGCTAGTGCACCCATGGGGGTGCACTGCACAAAATACGCGCTCATAGGAAACAACGGCAAATCAGACAGACAGCGTTGCCTCTTGACACTCAGGAGTAGGTTGGCACTGTATGTGTTATTTACTTGAAATTAAATAATTGTAAGGAGTAAGCCCCGCGTTGTATATGAAATTGTCAACAACATAAAGTATTTGTCTGCGAAAATTGACCAGTTGCGAGGAGTTAGCCTTGGTTTTGTATACTAAAATTGGCCTAAAATAACAGAATTGTAAGGGGGGTTAGCCTCGCGTTTAAATTACACAGAAGAAAACATGGCTAGGAATGAGTTTAATTGTCTCGACTTATATCTAAGCTGCGAACCTCAAATTTGTTGGAGAACAAAGAGACACTCACCAGCTCTACATCTGAACAAAACTATTGCCAAAATTACCATTGGACGGGACCTAAAATTTGAGACTCATGCGTCAGGACACTGGAGGCATTGGCCTATGCAGCTATACACGTGTACATCAACACACAGAGGAAAACATGGCTGGGAATGAGTTAAATTTTCTCGACTTATATTTAAGCTGCGAACCACACATTTGTTGGAGAACAAAGAGACACTCATCAGCTCCACATCTGAGCGAAACTATTGCCAAAATTATCATTGGAAGGGACCTAAACTTTAAGATTCATGCGTCAGGTCACCGACGGCATAGGCCTATATGTAGCAATACACATGTACATCAATACACAGAGGAAAACATGGGTGGGAATGAGTAAATTATTCTTGAGTTATATCTGAGCTGCGAACCTAAACGTTGTTGGAGAAAGAAGAGAAACTCACCACCTGAGCAAAAATATCGCCGACATTCTTACTTGAAAAACCTAAACTTTGAGACTCCTGCGTCAGGTCACCGACCGCATATGCATATAATCTTATATCTTTTATCTTATACTGGAAGTTGTCAGGGGATAACCTTGCATTCTTATCAAAATTGGCCAAAAAATAGTCGCCTTTTTGTTATGAGAAAAACGAACAATTGTAAGGGGAAAACAGGGGTTAGCCTTGCAACTCCATTAAAATTGGCGGAAATTTAATTGTTCTTGAAAAAAAAAAAATGCAGCCACATAGCTATGTGTTCACCACTTTGGCCAGAGGCGCGTCCTGTGGTTAATGCCAACCAACATTATGCCAATGTTACTGCCCAATAAACTTGCCCCAACCTTTATGGCATAATTAAAATATTAACGCCGATCGTAGGCGGAGCTTCAGTCTGTGGTAACGTGTATATAACTTATTTAACAAACAAAAAACAAAAAAAACCAACTTTTTTGTTGTCTCTGGTAATTTAATTATTACGAATATGAATATTCATCTCAAAGCGTATTTATATGAGGAATCGAGACAAAAAAAGCGGTGAGGGGATAAGAACCAAAACCAAAAGTTATGTGGTGTATGTGCCCAAGCATTCAGGTACACGGACTTACGACTCAACTCAATGAGCCTATTACCGGCTACCATATAGGACTCTTCGGGGCAATAGGATCCCGGACCACCACACTTCCTTTCCTGCCCATGTTCATCTGACCCGACGGCCTCGCACCATGTAAGGGAGGTGAACGGAGCGACACCCTAGGCCTTGCCGCCTAGCGGGCAAACGATACTCCGTACCTATACGCAGGTTCGATCCTGAACCTCCGCAGACAGTCCCAACCTGGCGAGTTAAGACGGTGATCTAAACTCGGTTGGTGTTTGAGGACGAGAAATTAATTATCTTAAGGAAAAGATTGCGAAACAGCGTGCGTTGAAACTGGAACAAAACGAAAGGACTCGGTCGAAACCGGGACTCGAAACCGGGCGATGGAGACAGCGGTCGCGGTTCTTAACCGATCGGCCAATCGAACACCAGTTAAGATTGTTTCAAATCGATGTGCCTCAATGGGTGGGGAAGCCGGAGTATTAGCTCTATTTACACCTTCTCAAAGGAAGAAGTGGAAACTGTATTTTCAGGGTTTATGACCCAACGCATTAATTGTCCGAAAACTCGAATTATTGCATGTGGATAGAGGGCGCGCCACACAAATAGCGGTCACCGGCGAAACGCGCGGGCTCATAGGGGTGCACTACCCTAATTGAAGTGATAATTTCTACGCGAGCTCATTAGCATGAAATGTGCCCCCACAATTCTTTTTGAAAAAGGAATCCGTTTGGTAAAAAACCTAAATGGTGGGATTGTCTAAATATAGCCAGGGATCAACTCCCTGGTTTTGGGACTTCAATCTGAGGGCAGACTTGATAAAATTACGGTTGGAAAATGGGTCCAAATTGCCCGAGAACGTTGAGGGATGCCACTTGTAAAATGCCTGCGTGCAGGCCGGGGAAGTATAACATTTCGAGATTGGTTTTTTACACTTGTTTCAATAGGGCCTGAATGTTGCTAGTGCACCCATGGGGGTGCACTGCACAAAATACGCGCTCATAGGAAACAACGGCAAATCAGACAGACAGCGTTGCCTCTTGACACTCAGGAGTAGGTTGGCACTGTATGTGTTATTTACTTGAAATTAAATAATTGTAAGGAGTAAGCCCCGCGTTGTATATGAAATTGTCAACAACATAAAGTATTTGTCTGCGAAAATTGACCAGTTGCGAGGAGTTAGCCTTGGTTTTGTATACTAAAATTGGCCTAAAATAACAGAATTGTAAGGGGGGTTAGCCTCGCGTTTAAATTACACAGAAGAAAACATGGCTAGGAATGAGTTTAATTGTCTCGACTTATATCTAAGCTGCGAACCTCAAATTTGTTGGAGAACAAAGAGACACTCACCAGCTCTACATCTGAACAAAACTATTGCCAAAATTACCATTGGACGGGACCTAAAATTTGAGACTCATGCGTCAGGACACTGGCGGCATTGGCCTATGCAGCTATACACGTGTACATCAACACACAGAGGAAAACATGGCTGGGAATGAGTTAAATTTTCTCGACTTATATTTAAGCTGCGAACCACACATTTGTTGGAGAACAAAGAGACACTCATCAGCTCCACATCTGATCGAAACTATTGCCAAAATTATCATTGGAAGGGACCTAAACTTTAAGATTCATGCGTCAGGTCACCGACGGCATAGGCCTATATGTAGCAATACACATGTACATCAATACACAGAGGAAAACATGGGTGGGAATGAGTAAATTATTCTTGAGTTATATCTGAGCTGCGAACCTAAACGTTGTTGGAGAAAGAAGAGAAACTCACCACCTGAGCAAAAATATCGCCGACATTCTTACTTGAAAAACCTAAACTTTGAGACTCCTGCGTCAGGTCACCGACCGCATATGCATATAATCTTATATCTTTTATCTTATACTGGAAGTTGTCAGGGGATAACCTTGCATTCTTATCAAAATTGGCCAAAAAATAGTCGCCTTTTTGTTATGAGAAAAACGAACAATTGTAAGGGGAAAACAGGGGTTAGCCTTGCAACTCCATTAAAATTGGCGGAAATTTAATTGTTCTTAAAAAAAAAAAAATGCAGCCACATAGCTATGTGTTCACCACTTTGGCCAGAGGCGCGTCCTGTGGTTAATGCCAACCAACATTATGCCAATGTTACTGCCCAATAAACTTGCCCCAACCTTTATGGCATAATTAAAATATTAACGCCGATCGTAGGCGGAGCTTCAGTCTGTGGTAACGTGTATATAACTTATTTAACAAACAAAAACAAAAAAAAACCAACTTTTTTGTTGTCTCTGGTAATTTAATTATTACGAATATGAATATTCATCTCAAAGCGTATTTATATGAGGAATCGAGACAAAAAAAGCGGTGAGGGGATAAGAACCAAAACCAAAAGTTATGTGGTGTATGTGCCCAAGCATTCAGGTACACGGACTTACGACTCAACTCAATGAGCCTATTACCGGCTACCATATAGGACTCTTCGGGGCAATAGGATCCCGGACCACCACACTTCCTTTCCTGCCCATGTTCATCTGACCCGACGGCCTCGCACCATGTAAGGGAGGTGAACGGAGCGACACCCTAGGCCTTGCCGCCTAGCGGGCAAACGATACTCCGTACCTATACGCAGGTTCGATCCTGAACCTCCGCAGACAGTCCCAACCTGGCGAGTTAAGACGGTGATCTAAACTCGGTTCGTGTTTGAGGACGAGAAATTAATTATCTTAAGGAAAAGATTGCGAAACAGCGTGCGTTGAAACTGGAACAAAACGAAAGGACTCGGTCGAAACCGGGACTCGAAACCGGGCGATGGAGACAGCGGTCGCGGTTCTTAACCGATCGGCCAATCGAACACCAGTTAAGATTGTTTCAAATCGATGTGCCTCAATGGGTGGGGAAGCCGGAGTATTAGCTCTATTTACACCTGCTCAAAGGAAGAAGTGGAAACTGTATTTTCAGGGTTTATGACCCAACGCATTAATTGTCCGAAAACTCGAATTATTGCATGTGGATAGAGGGCGCGCCACACAAATAGCGGTCACCGGCGAAACGCGCGGGCTCATAGGGGTGCACTACCCTAATTGAAGTGATAATTTCTACGCGAGCTCATTAGCATGAAATGTGCCCCCACAATTCTTTTTGAAAAAGGAATCCGTTTGGTAAAAAACCTAAATGGTGGGATTGTCTAAATATAGCCAGGGATCAACTCCCTGGTTTTGGGACTTCAATCTGAGGGCAGACTTGATAAAATTACGGTTGGAAAATGGGTCCAAATTGCCCGAGAACGTTGAGGGATGCCACTTGTAAAATGCCTGCGTGCAGGCCGGGGAAGTATAACATTTCGAGATTGGTTTTTTACACTTGTTTCAATAGGGCCTAAATGTTGCTAGTGCACCCATGGGGGTGCACTGCACAAAATACGCGCTCATAGGAAACAACGGCAAATCAGACAGACAGCGTTGCCTCTTGACACTCAGGAGTAGGTTGGCACTGTATGTGTTATTTACTTGAAATTAAATAATTGTAAGGAGTAAGCCCCGCGTTGTATATGAAATTGTCAACAACATAAAGTATTTGTCTGCGAAAATTGACCAGTTGCGAGGAGTTAGCCTTGGTTTTGTATACTAAAATTGGCCTAAAATAACAGAATTGTAAGGGGGGTTAGCCTCGCGTTTAAATTACACAGAAGAAAACATGGCTAGGAATGAGTTTAATTGTCTCGACTTATATCTAAGCTGCGAACCTCAAATTTGTTGGAGAACAAAGAGACACTCACCAGCTCTACATCTGAACAAAACTATTGCCAAAATTACCATTGGACGGGACCTAAAATTTGAGACTCATGCGTCAGGACACTGGCGGCATTGGCCTATGCAGCTATACACGTGTACATCAACACACAGAGGAAAACATGGCTGGGAATGAGTTAAATTTTCTCGACTTATATTTAAGCTGCGAACCACACATTTGTTGGAGAACAAAGAGACACTCATCAGCTCCACATCTGAGCGAAACTATTGCCAAAATTATCATTGGAAGGGACCTAAACTTTAAGATTCATGCGTCAGGTCACCGACGGCATAGGCCTATATGTAGCAATACACATGTACATCAATACACAGAGGAAAACATGGGTGGGAATGAGTAAATTATTCTTGAGTTATATCTGAGCTGCGAACCTAAACGTTGTTGGAGAAAGAAGAGAAACTCACCACCTGAGCAAAAATATCGCCGACATTCTTACTTGAAAAACCTAAACTTTGAGACTCCTGCGTCAGGTCACCGACCGCATATGCATATAATCTTATATCTTTTATCTTATACTGGAAGTTGTCAGGGGATAACCTTGCATTCTTATCAAAATTGGCCAAAAAATAGTCGCCTTTTTGTTATGAGAAAAACGAACAATTGTAAGGGGAAAACAGGGGTTAGCCTTGCAACTCCATTAAAATTGGCGGAAATTTAATTGTTCTTAAAAAAAAAAAAATGCAGCCACATAGCTATGTGTTCACCACTTTGGCCAGAGGCGCGTCCTGTGGTTAATGCCAACCAACATTATGCCAATGTTACTGCCCAATAAACTTGCCCCAACCTTTATGGCATAATTAAAATATTAACGCCGATCGTAGGCGGAGCTTCAGTCTGTGGTAACGTGTATATAACTTATTTAACAAACAAAAACAAAAAAAAACCAACTTTTTTGTTGTCTCTGGTAATTTAATTATTACGAATATGAATATTCATCTCAAAGCGTATTTATATGAGGAATCGAGACAAAAAAAGCGGTGAGGGGATAAGAACCAAAACCAAAAGTTATGTGGTGTATGTGCCCAAGCATTCAGGTACACGGACTTACGACTCAACTCAATGAGCCTATTACCGGCTACCATATAGGACTCTTCGGGGCAATAGGATCCCGGACCACCACACTTCCTTTCCTGCCCATGTTCATCTGACCCGACGGCCTCGCACCATGTAAGGGAGGTGAACGGAGCGACACCCTAGGCCTTGCCGCCTAGCGGGCAAACGATACTCCGTACCTATACGCAGGTTCGATCCTGAACCTCCGCAGACAGTCCCAACCTGGCGAGTTAAGACGGTGATCTAAACTCGGTTGGTGTTTGAGGACGAGAAATTAATTATCTTAAGGAAAAGATTGCGAAACAGCGTGCGTTGAAACTGGAACAAAACGAAAGGACTCGGTCGAAACCGGGACTCGAAACCGGGCGATGGAGACAGCGGTCGCGGTTCTTAACCGATCGGCCAATCGAACACCAGTTAAGATTGTTTCAAATCGATGTGCCTCAATGGGTGGGGAAGCCGGAGTATTAGCTCTATTTACACCTGCTCAAAGGAAGAAGTGGAAACTGTATTTTCAGGGTTTATGACCCAACGCATTAATTGTCCGAAAACTCGAATTATTGCATGTGGATAGAGGGCGCGCCACACAAATAGCGGTCACCGGCGAAACGCGCGGGCTCATAGGGGTGCACTACCCTAATTGAAGTGATAATTTCTACGCGAGCTCATTAGCATGAAATGTGCCCCCACAATTCTTTTTGAAAAAGGAATCCGTTTGGTAAAAAACCTAAATGGTGGGATTGTCTAAATATAGCCAGGGATCAACTCCCTGGTTTTGGGACTTCAATCTGAGGGCAGACTTGATAAAATTACGGTTGGAAAATGGGTCCAAATTGCCCGAGAACGTTGAGGGATGCCACTTGTAAAATGCCTGCGTGCAGGCCGGGGAAGTATAACATTTCGAGATTGGTTTTTTACACTTGTTTCAATAGGGCCTGAATGTTGCTAGTGCACCCATGGGGGTGCACTGCACAAAATACGCGCTCATAGGAAACAACGGAAAATCAGACAGACAGCGTTGCCTCTTGACACTCAGGAGTAGGTTGGCACTGTATGTGTTATTTACTTGAAATTAAATAATTGTAAGGAGTAAGCCCCGCGTTGTATATGAAATTGTCAACAACATAAAGTATTTGTCTGCGAAAATTGACCAGTTGCGAGGAGTTAGCCTTGGTTTTGTATACTAAAATTGGCCTAAAATAACAGAATTGTAAGGGGGGTTAGCCTCGCGTTTAAATTACACAGAAGAAAACATGGCTAGGAATGAGTTTAATTGTCTCGACTTATATCTAAGCTGCGAACCTCAAATTTGTTGGAGAACAAAGAGACACTCACCAGCTCTACATCTGAACAAAACTATTGCCAAAATTACCATTGGACGGGACCTAAAATTTGAGACTCATGCGTCAGGACACTGGCGGCATTGGCCTATGCAGCTATACACGTGTACATCAACACACAGAGGAAAACATGGCTGGGAATGAGTTAAATTTTCTCGACTTATATTTAAGCTGCGAACCACACATTTGTTGGAGAACAAAGAGACACTCATCAGCTCCACATCTGATCGAAACTATTGCCAAAATTATCATTGGAAGGGACCTAAACTTTAAGATTCATGCGTCAGGTCACCGACGGCATAGGCCTATATGTAGCAATACACATGTACATCAATACACAGAGGAAAACATGGGTGGGAATGAGTAAATTATTCTTGAGTTATATCTGAGCTGCGAACCTAAACGTTGTTGGAGAAAGAAGAGAAACTCACCACCTGAGCAAAAATATCGCCGACATTCTTACTTGAAAAACCTAAACTTTGAGACTCCTGCGTCAGGTCACCGACCGCATATGCATATAATCTTATATCTTTTATCTTATACTGGAAGTTGTCAGGGGATAACCTTGCATTCTTATCAAAATTGGCCAAAAAATAGTCGCCTTTTTGTTATGAGAAAAACGAACAATTGTAAGGGGAAAACAGGGGTTAGCCTTGCAACTCCATTAAAATTGGCGGAAATTTAATTGTTCTTAAAAAAAAAAAATGCAGCCACATAGCTATGTGTTCACCACTTTGGCCAGAGGCGCGTCCTGTGGTTAATGCCAACCAACATTATGCCAATGTTACTGCCCAATAAACTTGCCCCAACCTTTATGGCATAATTAAAATATTAACGCCGATCGTAGGCGGAGCTTCAATCTGTGGTAACGTGTATATAACTTATTTTAAAAAATAAATAATAAAAAAAACCTTTTTTGTTGTCTCTGGTAATTTAATTATTACGATTATTATCATACCTCCAAATGGGCACTTTGGGAGACAATCTCATAGAGTCGTGCACAATCTTTATTGTAACCTAACCCGTTTTTACCTGGAGCTTTTTCCACGAAATTTCATATTTATGCTATTTAGACCCAAATCTGTCTTCTCCGAGCAAAAATAACTCCCAAATATCGTTTTGTGGGGTAGCTAGACACTTAGGGAGACACTGAAATGTCTCCCTAAGTGCCACTGTCTCCCAAGTGAATCAAAACTATCGCTAATTTGTCTCCCAAAGTGCCTATTTGGAAGAATTAATATTCATCTCAAAGCGTATTTATATGAGGAATCGAGACAAAAAAGCGGTGAGGGGATAAGAACCAAAACCAAAAGTTATGTGGTGTATGTGCCCAAGCATTCAGGTACACGGACTTACGACTCAACTCAATGAGCCTATTACTGGCTACCATATAGGACTCTTCGGGGCAATAGGATCCCGGACCACCACACTTCCTTTTCTGCCCATGTTCATCTGACCCGACGGCCTCGCACCATGTAAGGGAGGTGAACGGAGCGACACCCTAGGCCTTGCCGCCTAGCGGGCAAACGATACTCCGTACCTATACGCAGGTTCGATCCTGAACCTCCGCAGACAGTCCCAACCTGGCGAGTTAAGACGGTGATCTAAACTCGGTTGGTGTTTGAGAACGAGAAATTAATTATCTTAAGGGAAAGATTGCGAAACAGCGTGCGTTGAAACAGGAACAAAACGAAAGGACTGGGTCGAAACCGGGACTCGAAACCGGGCTATGGAGACAGCGGTCGCGGTTCTTAACCGATCGGCCAATCGAACACCAGTTAAGATTGTTTCAAATCGATGTGCCTCAATGGGTGGGGAAGCCGGAGTATTAGCTCTATTTACACCTGCTCAAAGGAAGAAGTGGAAACTGTATTTTCAGGGTTTATGACCCAACGCATTAATTGTCCGAAAACTCGAATTATTGCATGTGGATAGAGGGCGCGCCACACAAATAGCGGTCACCGGCGAAACGCGCGGGCTCATAGGGGTGCACTACCCTAATTGAAGTGATAATTTCTACGCGAGCTCATTAGCATGAAATGTGCCCCCACAATTCTTTTTGAAAAAGGAATCCGTTTGGTAAAAAACCTAAATGGTGGGATTGTCTAAATATAGCCAGGGATCAACTCCCTGGTTTTGGGACTTCAATCTGAGGGCAGACTTGATAAAATTACGGTTGGAAAATGGGTCCAAATTGCCCGAGAACGTTGAGGGATGCCACTTGTAAAATGCCTGCGTGCAGGCCGGGGAAGTATAACATTTCGAGATTGGTTTTTTACACTTGTTTCAATAGGGCCTGAATGTTGCTAGTGCACCCATGGGGGTGCACTGCACAAAATACGCGCTCATAGGAAACAACGGCAAATCAGACAGACAGCGTTGCCTCTTGACACTCAGGAGTAGGTTGGCACTGTATGTGTTATTTACTTGAAATTAAATAATTGTAAGGAGTAAGCCCCGCGTTGTATATGAAATTGTCAACAACATAAAGTATTTGTCTGCGAAAATTGACCAGTTGCGAGGAGTTAGCCTTGGTTTTGTATACTAAAATTGGCCTAAAATAACAGAATTGTAAGGGGGGTTAGCCTCGCGTTTAAATTACACAGAAGAAAACATGGCTAGGAATGAGTTTAATTGTCTCGACTTATATCTAAGCTGCGAACCTCAAATTTGTTGGAGAACAAAGAGACACTCACCAGCTCTACATCTGAACAAAACTATTGCCAAAATTACCATTGGACGGGACCTAAAATTTGAGACTCATGCGTCAGGACACTGGCGGCATTGGCCTATGCAGCTATACACGTGTACATCAACACACAGAGGAAAACATGGCTGGGAATGAGTTAAATTTTCTCGACTTATATTTAAGCTGCGAACCACACATTTGTTGGAGAACAAAGAGACACTCATCAGCTCCACATCTGAGCGAAACTATTGCCAAAATTATCATTGGAAGGGACCTAAACTTTAAGATTCATGCGTCAGGTCACCGACGGCATAGGCCTATATGTAGCAATACACATGTACATCAATACACAGAGGAAAACATGGGTGGGAATGAGTAAATTATTCTTGAGTTATATCTGAGCTGCGAACCTAAACGTTGTTGGAGAAAGAAGAGAAACTCACCACCTGAGCAAAAATATCGCCGACATTCTTACTTGAAAAACCTAAACTTTGAGACTCCTGCGTCAGGTCACCGACCGCATATGCATATAATCTTATATCTTTTATCTTATACTGGAAGTTGTCAGGGGATAACCTTGCATTCTTATCAAAATTGGCCAAAAAATAGTCGCCTTTTTGTTATGAGAAAAACGAACAATTGTAAGGGGAAAACAGGGGTTAGCCTTGCAACTCCATTAAAATTGGCGGAAATTTAATTGTTCTTAAAAAAAAAAAAATGCAGCCACATAGCTATGTGTTCACCACTTTGGCCAGAGGCGCGTCCTGTGGTTAATGCCAACCAACATTATGCCAATGTTACTGCCCAATAAACTTGCCCCAACCTTTATGGCATAATTAAAATATTAACGCCGATCGTAGGCGGAGCTTCAGTCTGTGGTAACGTGTATATAACTTATTTTAAAAAATAAATAATAAAAAAAAACCTTTTTTGTTGTCTCTGGTAATTTAATTATTACGATTATTAATATTCATCTCAAAGCGTATTTATATGAGGAATCGAGACAAAAAAGCGGTGAGGGGATAAGAACCAAAACCAAAAGTTATGTGGTGTATGTGCCCAAGCATTCAGGTACACGGACTTACGACTCAACTCAATGAGCCTATTACCGGCTACCATATAGGACTCTTCGGGGCAATAGGATCCCGGACCACCACACTTCCTTTCCTGCCCATGTTCATCTGACCCGACGGCCTCGCACCATGTAAGGGAGGTGAACGGAGCGACACCCTAGGCCTTGCCGCCTAGCGGGCAAACGATACTCCGTACCTATACGCAGGTTCGATCCTGAACCTCCGCAGACAGTCCCAACCTGGCGAGTTAAGACGGTGATCTAAACTCGGTTGGTGTTTGAGAACGAGAAATTAATTATCTTAAGGGAAAGATTGCGAAACAGCGTGCGTTGAAACAGGAACAAAACGAAAGGACTGGGTCGAAACCGGGACTCGAAACCGGGCTATGGAGACAGCGGTCGCGGTTCTTAACCGATCGGCCAATCGAACACCAGTTAAGATTGTTTCAAATCGATGTGCCTCAATGGGTGGGGAAGCCGGAGTATTAGCTCTATTTACACCTGCTCAAAGGAAGAAGTGGAAACTGTATTTTCAGGGTTTATGACCCAACGCATTAATTGTCCGAAAACTCGAATTATTGCATGTGGATAGAGGGCGCGCCACACAAATAGCGGTCACCGGCGAAACGCGCGGGCTCATAGGGGTGCACTACCCTAATTGAAGTGATAATTTCTACGCGAGCTCATTAGCATGAAATGTGCCCCCACAATTCTTTTTGAAAAAGGAATCCGTTTGGTAAAAAACCTAAATGGTGGGATTGTCTAAATATAGCCAGGGATCAACTCCCTGGTTTTGGGACTTCAATCTGAGGGCAGACTTGATAAAATTACGGTTGGAAAATGGGTCCAAATTGCCCGAGAACGTTGAGGGATGCCACTTGTAAAATGCCTGCGTGCAGGCCGGGGAAGTATAACATTTCGAGATTGGTTTTTTACACTTGTTTCAATAGGGCCTGAATGTTGCTAGTGCACCCATGGGGGTGCACTGCACAAAATACGCGCTCATAGGAAACAACGGCAAATCAGACAGACAGCGTTGCCTCTTGACACTCAGGAGTAGGTTGGCACTGTATGTGTTATTTACTTGAAATTAAATAATTGTAAGGAGTAAGCCCCGCGTTGTATATGAAATTGTCAACAACATAAAGTATTTGTCTGCGAAAATTGACCAGTTGCGAGGAGTTAGCCTTGGTTTTGTATACTAAAATTGGCCTAAAATAACAGAATTGTAAGGGGGGTTAGCCTCGCGTTTAAATTACACAGAAGAAAACATGGCTAGGAATGAGTTTAATTGTCTCGACTTATATCTAAGCTGCGAACCTCAAATTTGTTGGAGAACAAAGAGACACTCACCAGCTCTACATCTGAACAAAACTATTGCCAAAATTACCATTGGACGGGACCTAAAATTTGAGACTCATGCGTCAGGACACTGGCGGCATTGGCCTATGCAGCTATACACGTGTACATCAACACACAGAGGAAAACATGGCTGGGAATGAGTTAAATTTTCTCGACTTATATTTAAGCTGCGAACCACACATTTGTTGGAGAACAAAGAGACACTCATCAGCTCCACATCTGAGCGAAACTATTGCCAAAATTATCATTGGAAGGGACCTAAACTTTAAGATTCATGCGTCAGGTCACCGACGGCATAGGCCTATATGTAGCAATACACATGTACATCAATACACAGAGGAAAACATGGGGGGGAATGAGTAAATTATTCTTGAGTTATATCTGAGCTGCGAACCTAAACGTTGTTGGAGAAAGAAGAGAAACTCACCACCTGAGCAAAAATATCGCCGACATTCTTACTTGAAAAACCTAAACTTTGAGACTCCTGCGTCAGGTCACCGACCGCATATGCATATAATCTTATATCTTTTATCTTATACTGGAAGTTGTCAGGGGATAACCTTGCATTCTTATCAAAATTGGCCAAAAAATAGTCGCCTTTTTGTTATGAGAAAAACGAACAATTGTAAGGGGAAAACAGGGGTTAGCCTTGCAACTCCATTAAAATTGGCGGAAATTTAATTGTTCTTAAAAAAAAAAATGCAGCCACATAGCTATGTGTTCACCACTTTGGCCAGAGGCGCGTCCTGTGGTTAATGCCAACCAACATTATGCCAATGTTACTGCCCAATAAACTTGCCCCAACCTTTATGGCATAATTAAAATATTAACGCCGATCGTAGGCGGAGCTTCAGTCTGTGGTAACGTGTATATAACTTATTTTAAAAAATAAATAATAAAAAAAAACCTTTTTTGTTGTCTCTGGTAATTTAATTATTACGATTATTAATATTCATCTCAAAGCGTATTTATATGAGGAATCGAGACAAAAAAGCGGTGAGGGGATAAGAACCAAAACCAAAAGTTATGTGGTGTATGTGCCCAAGCATTCAGGTACACGGACTTACGACTCAACTCAATGAGCCTATTACCGGCTACCATATAGGACTCTTCGGGGCAATAGGATCCCGGACCACCACACTTCCTTTCCTGCCCATGTTCATCTGACCCGACGGCCTCGCACCATGTAAGGGAGGTGAACGGAGCGACACCCTAGGCCTTGCCGCCTAGCGGGCAAACGATACTCCGTACCTATACGCAGGTTCGATCCTGAACCTCCGCAGACAGTCCCAACCTGGCGAGTTAAGACGGTGATCTAAACTCGGTTGGTGTTTGAGAACGAGAAATTAATTATCTTAAGGGAAAGATTGCGAAACAGCGTGCGTTGAAACTGGAACAAAACGAAAGGACTCGGTCGAAACCGGGACTCGAAACCGGGCGATGGAGACAGCGGTCGCGGTTCTTAACCGATCGGCCAATCGAACACCAGTTAAGATTGTTTCAAATCGATGTGCCTCAATGGGTGGGGAAGCCGGAGTATTAGCTCTATTTACACCTGCTCAAAGGAAGAAGTGGAAACTGTATTTTCAGGGTTTATGACCCAACGCATTAATTGTCCGAAAACTCGAATTATTGCATGTGGATAGAGGGCGCGCCACACAAATAGCGGTCACCGGCGAAACGCGCGGGCTCATAGGGGTGCACTACCCTAATTGAAGTGATAATTTCTACGCGAGCTCATTAGCATGAAATGTGCCCCCACAATTCTTTTTGAAAAAGGAATCCGTTTGGTAAAAAACCTAAATGGTGGGATTGTCTAAATATAGCCAGGGATCAACTCCCTGGTTTTGGGACTTCAATCTGAGGGCAGACTTGATAAAATTACGGTTGGAAAATGGGTCCAAATTGCCCGAGAACGTTGAGGGATGCCACTTGTAAAATGCCTGCGTGCAGGCCGGGGAAGTATAACATTTCGAGATTGGTTTTTTACACTTGTTTCAATAGGGCCTGAATGTTGCTAGTGCACCCATGGGGGTGCACTGCACAAAATACGCGCTCATAGGAAACAACGGCAAATCAGACAGACAGCGTTGCCTCTTGACACTCAGGAGTAGGTTGGCACTGTATGTGTTATTTACTTGAAATTAAATAAGTGTAAGGAGTAAGCCCCGCGTTGTATATGAAATTGTCAACAACATAAAGTATTTGTCTGCGAAAATTGACCAGTTGCGAGGAGTTAGCCTTGGTTTTGTATACTAAAATTGGCCTAAAATAACAGAATTGTAAGGGGGGTTAGCCTCGCGTTTAAATTACACAGAAGAAAACATGGCTAGGAATGAGTTTAATTGTCTCGACTTATATCTAAGCTGCGAACCTCAAATTTGTTGGAGAACAAAGAGACACTCACCAGCTCTACATCTGAACAAAACTATTGCCAAAATTACCATTGGACGGGACCTAAAATTTGAGACTCATGCGTCAGGACACTGGCGGCATTGGCCTATGCAGCTATACACGTGTACATCAACACACAGAGGAAAACATGGCTGGGAATGAGTTAAATTTTCTCGACTTATATTTAAGCTGCGAACCACACATTTGTTGGAGAACAAAGAGACACTCATCAGCTCCACATCTGAGCGAAACTATTGCCAAAATTATCATTGGAAGGGACCTAAACTTTAAGATTCATGCGTCAGGTCACCGACGGCATAGGCCTATATGTAGCAATACACATGTACATCAATACACAGAGGAAAACATGGGGGGGAATGAGTAAATTATTCTTGAGTTATATCTGAGCTGCGAACCTAAACGTTGTTGGAGAAAGAAGAGAAACTCACCACCTGAGCAAAAATATCGCCGACATTCTTACTTGAAAAACCTAAACTTTGAGACTCCTGCGTCAGGTCACCGACCGCATATGCATATAATCTTATATCTTTTATCTTATACTGGAAGTTGTCAGGGGATAACCTTGCATTCTTATCAAAATTGGCCAAAAAATAGTCGCCTTTTTGTTATGAGAAAAACGAACAATTGTAAGGGGAAAACAGGGGTTAGCCTTGCAACTCCATTAAAATTGGCGGAAATTTAATTGTTCTTAAAAAAAAAAAATGCAGCCACATAGCTATGTGTTCACCACTTTGGCCAGAGGCGCGTCCTGTGGTTAATGCCAACCAACATTATGCCAATGTTACTGCCCAATAAACTTGCCCCAACCTTTATGGCATAATTAAAATATTAACGCCGATCGTAGGCGGAGCTTCAGTCTGTGGTAACGTGTATATAACTTATTTTAAAAAATAAATAATAAAAAAAAACCTTTTTTGTTGTCTCTGGTAATTTAATTATTACGATTATTAATATTCATCTCAAAGCGTATTTATATGAGGAATCGAGACAAAAAAGCGGTGAGGGGATAAGAACCAAAACCAAAAGTTATGTGGTGTATGTGCCCAAGCATTCAGGTACACGGACTTACGACTCAACTCAATGAGCCTATTACCGGCTACCATATAGGACTCTTCGGGGCAATAGGATCCCGGACCACCACACTTCCTTTCCTGCCCATGTTCATCTGACCCGACGGCCTCGCACCATGTAAGGGAGGTGAACGGAGCGACACCCTAGGCCTTGCCGCCTAGCGGGCAAACGATACTCCGTACCTATACGCAGGTTCGATCCTGAACCTCCGCAGACAGTTAAGGCGAGTTAAGACGGTGATCTAAACTCGGTTGGTGTTTGAGAACGAGAAATTAATTATCTTAAGGGAAAGATTGCGAAACAGCGTGCGTTGAAACTGGAACAAAACGAAAGGACTCGGTCGAAACCGGGACTCGAAACCGGGCGATGGAGACAGCGGTCGCGGTTCTTAACCGATCGGCCAATCGAACACCAGTTAAGATTGTTTCAAATCGATGTGCCTCAATGGGTGGGGAAGCCGGAGTATTAGCTCTATTTACACCTGCTCAAAGGAAGAAGTGGAAACTGTATTTTCAGGGTTTATGACCCAACGCATTAATTGTCCGAAAACTCGAATTATTGCATGTGGATAGAGGGCGCGCCACACAAATAGCGGTCACCGGCGAAACGCGCGGGCTCATAGGGGTGCACTACCCTAATTGAAGTGATAATTTCTACGCGAGCTCATTAGCATGAAATGTGCCCCCACAATTCTTTTTGAAAAAGGAATCCGTTTGGTAAAAAACCTAAATGGTGGGATTGTCTAAATATAGCCAGGGATCAACTCCCTGGTTTTGGGACTTCAATCTGAGGGCAGACTTGATAAAATTACGGTTGGAAAATGGGTCCAAATTGCCCGAGAACGTTGAGGGATGCCACTTGTAAAATGCCTGCGTGCAGGCCGGGGAAGTATAACATTTCGAGATTGGTTTTTTACACTTGTTTCAATAGGGCCTGAATGTTGCTAGTGCACCCATGGGGGTGCACTGCACAAAATACGCGCTCATAGGAAACAACGGCAAATCAGACAGACAGCGTTGCCTCTTGACACTCAGGAGTAGGTTGGCACTGTATGTGTTATTTACTTGAAATTAAATAATTGTAAGGAGTAAGCCCCGCGTTGTATATGAAATTGTCAACAACATAAAGTATTTGTCTGCGAAAATTGACCAGTTGCGAGGAGTTAGCCTTGGTTTTGTATACTAAAATTGGCCTAAAATAACAGAATTGTAAGGGGGGTTAGCCTCGCGTTTAAATTACACAGAAGAAAACATGGCTAGGAATGAGTTTAATTGTCTCGACTTATATCTAAGCTGCGAACCTCAAATTTGTTGGAGAACAAAGAGACACTCACCAGCTCTACATCTGAACAAAACTATTGCCAAAATTACCATTGGACGGGACCTAAAATTTGAGACTCATGCGTCAGGACACTGGCGGCATTGGCCTATGCAGCTATACACGTGTACATCAACACACAGAGGAAAACATGGCTGGGAATGAGTTAAATTTTCTCGACTTATATTTAAGCTGCGAACCACACATTTGTTGGAGAACAAAGAGACACTCATCAGCTCCACATCTGAGCGAAACTATTGCCAAAATTATCATTGGAAGGGACCTAAACTTTAAGATTCATGCGTCAGGTCACCGACGGCATAGGCCTATATGTAGCAATACACATGTACATCAATACACAGAGGAAAACATGGGGGGGAATGAGTAAATTATTCTTGAGTTATATCTGAGCTGCGAACCTAAACGTTGTTGGAGAAAGAAGAGAAACTCACCACCTGAGCAAAAATATCGCCGACATTCTTACTTGAAAAACCTAAACTTTGAGACTCCTGCGTCAGGTCACCGACCGCATATGCATATAATCTTATATCTTTTATCTTATACTGGAAGTTGTCAGGGGATAACCTTGCATTCTTATCAAAATTGGCCAAAAAATAGTCGCCTTTTTGTTATGAGAAAAACGAACAATTGTAAGGGGAAAACAGGGGTTAGCCTTGCAACTCCATTAAAATTGGCGGAAATTTAATTGTTCTTAAAAAAAAAAAAATGCAGCCACATAGCTATGTGTTCACCACTTTGGCCAGAGGCGCGTCCTGTGGTTAATGCCAACCAACATTATGCCAATGTTACTGCCCAATAAACTTGCCCCAACCTTTATGGCATAATTAAAATATTAACGCCGATCGTAGGCGGAGCTTCAGTCTGTGGTAACGTGTATATAACTTATTTAACAAACAAAAACCAAAAAAAACCAACTTTTTTGTTGTCTCTGGTAATTTAATTATTACGAATATGAATATTCATCTCAAAGCGTATTTATATGAGGAATCGAGACAAAAAAAGCGGTGAGGGGATAAGAACCAAAACCAAAAGTTATGTGGTGTATATGCCCAAGCATTCAGGTACACGGACTTACGACTCAACTCAATGAGCCTATTACCGGCTACCATATAGGACTCTTCGGGGCAATAGGATCCCGGACCACCACACTTCCTTTCCTGCCCATGTTCATCTGACCCGACGGCCTCGCACCATGTAAGGGAGGTGAACGGAGCGACACCCTAGGCCTTGCCGCCTAGCCGCCAAACGATACTCCGTACCTATACGCAGGTTCGATCCTGAACCTCCGCAGACAGTCCCAACCTGGCGAGTTAAGACGGTGATCTAAACTCGGTTGGTGTTTGAGGACGAGAAATTAATTATCTTAAGGAAAAGATTGCGAAACAGCGTGCGTTGAAACTGGAACAAAACGAAAAGACTCGGTCGAAACCGGGACTCGAAACCGGGCGATGGAGACAGCGGTCGCGGTTCTTAACCGATCGGCCAATCGAACACCAGTTAAGATTGTTTCAAATCGATGTGCCTCAATGGGTGGGGAAGCCGGAGTATTAGCTCTATTTACACCTGCTCAAAGGAAGAAGTGGAAACTGTATTTTCAGGGTTTATGACCCAACGCATTAATTGTCCGAAAACTCGAATTATTGCATGTGGATAGAGGGCGCGCCACACAAATAGCGGTCACCGGCGAAACGCGCGGGCTCATAGGGGTGCACTACCCTAATTGAAGTGATAATTTCTACGCGAGCTCATTAGCATGAAATGTGCCCCCACAATTCTTTTTGAAAAAGGAATCCGTTTGGTAAAAAACCTAAATGGTGGGATTGTCTAAATATAGCCAGGGATCAACTCCCTGGTTTTGGGACTTCAATCTGAGGGCAGACTTGATAAAATTACGGTTGGAAAATGGGTCCAAATTGCCCGAGAACGTTGAGGGATGCCACTTGTAAAATGCCTGCGTGCAGGCCGGGGAAGTATAACATTTTGAGATTGGTTTTTTACACTTGTTTCAATAGGGCCTGAATGTTGCTAGTGCACCCATGGGGGTGCACTGCACAAAATACGCGCTCATAGGAAACAACGGAAAATCAGACAGACAGCGTTGCCTCTTGACACTCAGGAGTAGGTTGGCACTGTATGTGTTATTTACTTGAAATTAAATAATTGTAAGGAGTAAGCCCCGCGTTGTATATGAAATTGTCAACAACATAAAGTATTTGTCTGCGAAAATTGACCAGTTGCGAGGAGTTAGCCTTGGTTTTGTATTCTAAAATTGGCCTAAAATAACAGAATTGTAAGGGGGGTTAGCCTCGCGTTTAAATTACACAGAAGAAAACATGGCTAGGAATGAGTTTAATTGTCTCGACTTATATCTAAGCTGCGAACCTCAAATTTGTTGGAGAACAAAGAGACACTCACCAGCTCTACATCTGAACAAAACTATTGCCAAAATTACCATTGGACGGGACCTAAAATTTGAGACTCATGCGTCAGGACACTGGCGGCATTGGCCTATGCAGCTATACACGTGTACATCAACACACAGAGGAAAACATGGCTGGGAATGAGTTAAATTTTCTCGACTTATATTTAAGCTGCGAACCACACATTTGTTGGAGAACAAAGAGACACTCATCAGCTCCACATCTGAGCGAAACTATTGCCAAAATTATCATTGGAAGGGACCTAAACTTTAAGATTCATGCGTCAGGTCACCGACGGCATAGGCCTATATGTAGCAATACACATGTACATCAATACACAGAGGAAAACATGGGTGGGAATGAGTAAATTATTCTTGAGTTATATCTGAGCTGCGAACCTAAACGTTGTTGGAGAAAGAAGAGAAACTCACCACCTGAGCAAAAATATCGCCGACATTCTCACTTGAAAAACCTAAACTTTGAGACTCCTGCGTCAGGTCACCGACCGCATATGCATATAATCTTATATCTTTTATCTTATACTGGAAGTTGTCAGGGGATAACCTTGCATTCTTATCAAAATTGGCCAAAAAATAGTCGCCTTTTTGTTATGAGAAAAACGAACAATTGTAAGGGGAAAACAGGGGTTAGCCTTGCAACTCCATTAAAATTGGCGGAAATTTAATTGTTCTTAAAAAAAAAAAATGCAGCCACATAGCTATGTGTTCACCACTTTGGCCAGAGGCGCGTCCTGTGGTTAATGCCAACCAACATTATGCCAATGTTACTGCCCAATAAACTTGCCGCAACCTTTATGGCATAATTAAAATATTAACGCCGATCGTAGGCGGAGCTTCAGTCTGTGGTAACGTGTATATAACTTATTTAAAAAAAAAAAAAAAAAAAAAACCAACTTTTTTGTTGTCTCTGGTAATTTAATTATTACGATTATTAATATTCATCTCAAAGCGTATTTATATGAGGAATCGAGACAAAAAAAGCGGTGAGGGGATAAGAACCAAAACCAAACGTTACGTGGTGTATGTGCCCAAGCATTCAGGTACACGGACTTACGACTCAACTCAATGAGCCTATTACCGGCTACCATATAGGACTCTTCGGGGCAATAGGATTCCGGACCACCACACTTCCTTTCCTGCCCATGTTCATCTGACCCGACGGCCTCGCACCATGTAAGGGAGATGAACGGAGCGACACCCTAGGCCTTGCCGCCTAGCGGGCAAACGATACTCCGTACCTATACGCAGGTTCGATCCTGAACCTCCGCAGACAGTCCCAACCTGGCGAGTTAAGACGGTGATCTAAACTCGGTTGGTGTTTGAGGACGAGAAATTAATTATCTTAAGGAAAAGATTGCGAAACAGCGTGCGTTGAAACTGGAACAAAACGAAAGGACTCGGTCGAGACCGGGACTCGAAACCGGGCGATGGAGACAGCGGTCGCGGTTCTTAACCGATCGGCCAATCGAACACCAGTTAAGATTGTTTCAAATCGATGTGCCTCAATGGGTGGGGAAGCCGGAGTATTAGCTCTATTTACACCTGCTCAAAGGAAGAAGTGGAAACTGTATTTTCAGGGTTTATGACCCAACGCATTAATTGTCCAAAAACTCGAATTATTGCATGTGGATAGAGGGCGCGCCACACAAATAGCGGTCACCGGCGAAACGCGCGGGCTCATAGGGGTGCACTACCCTAATTGAAGTGATAATTTCTACGCGAGCTCATTAGCATGAAATGTGCCCCCACAATTCTTTTTGAAAAAGGAATCCGTTTGGTAAAAAACCTAAATGGTGGGATTGTCTAATTATAGCCAGGGATCAACTCCCTGGTTTTGGGACTTCAATCTGAGGGCAGACTTGATAAAATTACGGTTGGAAAATGGGTCCAAATTGCCCGAGAACGTTGAGGGATGCCACTTGTAAAATGCCTGCGTGCAGGCCGGGGAAGTATAACATTTCGAGATTGGTTTTTTACACTTGTTTCAATAGGGCCTGAATGTTGCTAGTGCACCCATGGGGGTGCACTGCACAAAATACGCGCTCATAGGAAACAACGGCAAATCAGACAGACAGCGTTGCCTCTTGACACTCAGGAGTAGGTTGGCACTGTATGTGTTATTTACTTGAAATTAAATAATTGTAAGGAGTAAGCCCCGCGTTGTATATGAAATTGTCAACAACATAAAGTATTTGTCTGCGAAAATTGACCAGTTGCGAGGAGTTAGCCTTGGTTTTGTATTCTAAAATTGGCCTAAAATAACAGAATTGTAAGGGGGGTTAGCCTCGCGTTTAAATTACACAGAAGAAAACATGGCTAGGAATGAGTTTAATTCGAGCGATTCACAATACCTAGAAGCTGCCGTTGGAGGCGCAAATCCTGCTATATCCGCAGTGCATCATGGGAAAAAGTCGGCATCAGTTTGAAAAACGGTATTGATTTTGCATAAACTCATCAGTTTTTACGTCTTTTTGGACGCGCACGATTAAAATTCCAATTTTTTTTCTGCAAATAACAATGTTTTAATCAACGACGCTTCGGGATACATTTATGTTTGTGTTGTACCTCGCGTGAACAATGAAGAATAGATAATTCAATACAGTAATGATATACGAAAGAAGTCGACCGTAAAGTTTAAAAGTGGATCTTTTGAGTCAAACGCTTGGTGGCGCACTGCATTGTGAATCGCCCGAATTGTCTCGACTTATATCTAAGCTGCGAACCTCAAATTTGTTGGAGAACAAAGAGACACTCACCAGCTCTACATCTGAACAAAACTATTGCCAAAATTACCATTGGACGGGACCTAAAATTTGAGACTCATGCGTCAGGACACTGGCGGCATTGGCCTATGCAGCTATACACGTGTACATCAACACACAGAGGAAAACATGGCTGGGAATGAGTTAAATTTTCTCGACTTATATTTAAGCTGCGAACCACACATTTGTTGGAGAACAAAGAGACACTCATCAGCTCCACATCTGAGCGAAACTATTGCCAAAATTATCATTGGAAGGGACCTAAACTTTAAGATTCATGCGTCAGGTCACCGACGGCATAGGCCTATATGTAGCAATACACATGTACATCAATACACAGAGGAAAACATGGGTGGGAATGATTAAATTATTCTTGAGTTATATCTGAGCTGCGAACCTAAACGTTGTTCGAGAAAGAAGAGAAACTCACCACCTGAGCAAAAATATCGCCGACATTCTTACTTGAAAAACCTAAACTTTGAAACTCCTGCGTCAGGTCACCGACCGCATATGCATATAATCTTATATCTTTTATCTTATACTGGAAGTTGTCAGGGGATAACCTTGCATTCTTATCAAAATTGGCCAAAAAATAGTCGCCTTTTTGTTATGAGAAAAACGAACAATTGTAAGGGGAAAACAGGGGTTAGCCTTGCAACTCCATTAAAATTGGCGGAAATTTAATTGTTCTTAAAAAAAAAAAATGCAGCCACATAGCTATGTGTTCACCACTTTGGCCAGAGGCGCGTCCTGTGGTTAATGCCAACCAACATTATGCCAATGTTACTGCCCAATAAACTTGCCGCAACCTTTATGGCATAATTAAAATATTAACGCCGATCGTAGGCGGAGCTTCAGTCTGTGGTAACGTGTATATAACTTATTTAAAAAAATAAATAATAAAAAAACCAACTTTTTTGTTGTCTCTGGTAATTTAATTATTACGATTATTAATATTCATCTCAAAGCGTATTTATATGAGGAATCGAGACAAAAAAAGCGGTGAGGGGATAAGAACCAAAACCAAACGTTACGTGGTGTATGTGCCCAAGCATTCAGGTACACGGACTTACGACTCAACTCAATGAGCCTATTACCGGCTACCATATAGGACTCTTCGGGGCAATAGGATTCCGGACCACCACACTTCCTTTCCTGCCCATGTTCATCTGACCCGACGGCCTCGCACCATGTAAGGGAGATGAACGGAGCGACACCCTAGGCCTTGCCGCCTAGCGGGCAAACGATACTCCGTACCTATACGCAGGTTCGATCCTGAACCTCCGCAGACAGTCCCAACCTGGCGAGTTAAGACGGTGATCTAAACTCGGTTGGTGTTTGAGGACGAGAAATTAATTATCTTAAGGAAAAGATTGCGAAACAGCGTGCGTTGAAACTGGAACAAAACGAAAGGACTCGGTCGAGACCGGGACTCGAAACCGGGCGATGGAGACAGCGGTCGCGGTTCTTAACCGATCGGCCAATCGAACACCAGTTAAGATTGTTTCAAATCGATGTGCCTCAATGGGTGGGGAAGCCGGAGTATTAGCTCTATTTACACCTGCTCAAAGGAAGAAGTGGAAACTGTATTTTCAGGGTTCATGACCCAACGCATTAATTGTCCAAAAACTCGAATTATTGCATGTGGATAGAGGGCGCGCCACACAAATAGCGGTCACCGGCGAAACGCGCGGGCTCATAGGGGTGCACTACCCTAATTGAAGTGATAATTTCTACGCGAGCTCATTAGCATGAAATGTGCCCCCACAATTCTTTTTGAAAAAGGAATCCGTTTGGTAAAAAACCTAAATGGTGGGATTGTCTAAATATAGCCAGGGATCAACTCCCTGGTTTTGGGACTTCAATCTGAGGGCAGACTTGATAAAATTACGGTTGGAAAATGGGTCCAAATTGCCCGAGAACGTTGAGGGATGCCACTTGTAAAATGCCTGCGTGCAGGCCGGGGAAGTATAACATTTCGAGATTGGTTTTTTACACTTGTTTCAATAGGGCCTGAATGTTGCTAGTGCACCCATGGGGGTGCACTGCACAAAATACGCGCTCATAGGAAACAACGGCAAATCAGACAGACAGCGTTGCCTCTTGACACTCAGGAGTAGGTTGGCACTGTATGTGTTATTTACTTGAAATTAAATAATTGTAAGGAGTAAGCCCCGCGTTGTATATGAAATTGTCAACAACATAAAGTATTTGTCTGCGAAAATTGACCAGTTGCGAGGAGTTAGCCTTGGTTTTGTATTCTAAAATTGGCCTAAAATAACAGAATTGTAAGGGGGGTTAGCCTCGCGTTTAAATTACACAGAAGAAAACATGGCTAGGAATGAGTTTAATTCGAGCGATTCACAATACCTAGAAGCTGCCGTTGGAGGCGCAAATCCTGCTATATCCGCAGTGCATCATGGGAAAAAGTCGGCATCAGTTTGAAAAACGGTATTGATTTTGCATAAACTCATCAGTTTTTACGTCTTTTTGGACGCGCACGATTAAAATTCCAATTTTTTTTCTGCAAATAACAATGTTTTAATCAACGACGCTTCGGGATACATTTATGTTTGTGTTGTACCTCGCGTGAACAATGAAGAATAGATAATTCAATACAGTAATGATATACGAAAGAAGTCGACCGTAAAGTTTAAAAGTGGATCTTTTGAGTCAAACGCTTGGTGGCGCACTGCATTGTGAATCGCCCGAATTGTCTCGACTTATATCTAAGCTGCGAACCTCAAATTTGTTGGAGAACAAAGAGACACTCACCAGCTCTACATCTGAACAAAACTATTGCCAAAATTACCATTGGACGGGACCTAAAATTTGAGACTCATGCGTCAGGACACTGGCGGCATTGGCCTATGCAGCTATACACGTGTACATCAACACACAGAGGAAAACATGGCTGGGAATGAGTTAAATTTTCTCGACTTATATTTAAGCTGCGAACCACACATTTGTTGGAGAACAAAGAGACACTCATCAGCTCCACATCTGAGCGAAACTATTGCCAAAATTATCATTGGAAGGGACCTAAACTTTAAGATTCATGCGTCAGGTCACCGACGGCATAGGCCTATATGTAGCAATACACATGTACATCAATACACAGAGGAAAACATGGGTGGGAATGATTAAATTATTCTTGAGTTATATCTGAGCTGCGAACCTAAACGTTGTTCGAGAAAGAAGAGAAACTCACCACCTGAGCAAAAATATCGCCGACATTCTTACTTGAAAAACCTAAACTTTGAAACTCCTGCGTCAGGTCACCGACCGCATATGCATATAATCTTATATCTTTTATCTTATACTGGAAGTTGTCAGGGGATAATCTTGCATTCTTATCAAAATTGGCCAAAAAATAGTCGCCTTTTTGTTATGAGAAAAACGAACAATTGTAAGGGGAAAACAGGGGTTAGCCTTGCAACTCCATTAAAATTGGCGGAAATTTAATTGTTCTTAAAAAAAAAAAATGCAGCCACATAGCTATGTGTTCACCACTTTGGCCAGAGGCGCGTCCTGTGGTTAATGCCAACCAACATTATGCCAATGTTACTGCCCAATAAACTTGCCGCAACCTTTATGGCATAATTAAAATATTAACGCCGATCGTAGGCGGAGCTTCAGTCTGTGGTAACGTGTATATAACTTATTTAAAAAAATAAATAATAAAAAAACCAACTTTTTTGTTGTCTCTGGTAATTTAATTATTACGATTATTAATATTCATCTCAAAGCGTATTTATATGAGGAATCGAGACAAAAAAAGCGGTGAGGGGATAAGAACCAAAACCAAACGTTACGTGGTGTATGTGCCCAAGCATTCAGGTACACGGACTTACGACTCAACTCAATGAGCCTATTACCGGCTACCATATAGGACTCTTCGGGGCAATAGGATTCCGGACCACCACACTTCCTTTCCTGCCCATGTTCATCTGACCCGACGGCCTCGCACCATGTAAGGGAGATGAACGGAGCGACACCCTAGGCCTTGCCGCCTAGCGGGCAAACGATACTCCGTACCTATACGCAGGTTCGATCCTGAACCTCCGCAGACAGTCCCAACCTGGCGAGTTAAGACGGTGATCTAAACTCGGTTGGTGTTTGAGGACGAGAAATTAATTATCTTAAGGAAAAGATTGCGAAACAGCGTGCGTTGAAACTGGAACAAAACGAAAGGACTCGGTCGAGACCGGGACTCGAAACCGGGCGATGGAGACAGCGGTCGCGGTTCTTAACCGATCGGCCAATCGAACACCAGTTAAGATTGTTTCAAATCGATGTGCCTCAATGGGTGGGGAAGCCGGAGTATTAGCTCTATTTACACCTGCTCAAAGGAAGAAGTGGAAACTGTATTTTCAGGGTTCATGACCCAACGCATTAATTGTCCAAAAACTCGAATTATTGCATGTGGATAGAGGGCGCGCCACACAAATAGCGGTCACCGGCGAAACGCGCGGGCTCATAGGGGTGCACTACCCTAATTGAAGTGATAATTTCTACGCGAGCTCATTAGCATGAAATGTGCCCCCACAATTCTTTTTGAAAAAGGAATCCGTTTGGTAAAAAACCTAAATGGTGGGATTGTCTAAATATAGCCAGGGATCAACTCCCTGGTTTTGGGACTTCAATCTGAGGGCAGACTTGATAAAATTACGGTTGGAAAATGGGTCCAAATTGCCCGAGAACGTTGAGGGATGCCACTTGTAAAATGCCTGCGTGCAGGCCGGGGAAGTATAACATTTCGAGATTGGTTTTTTACACTTGTTTCAATAGGGCCTGAATGTTGCTAGTGCACCCATGGGGGTGCACTGCACAAAATACGCGCTCATAGGAAACAACGGCAAATCAGACAGACAGCGTTGCCTCTTGACACTCAGGAGTAGGTTGGCACTGTATGTGTTATTTACTTGAAATTAAATAATTGTAAGGAGTAAGCCCCGCGTTGTATATGAAATTGTCAACAACATAAAGTATTTGTCTGCGAAAATTGACCAGTTGCGAGGAGTTAGCCTTGGTTTTGTATTCTAAAATTGGCCTAAAATAACAGAATTGTAAGGGGGGTTAGCCTCGCGTTTAAATTACACAGAAGAAAACATGGCTAGGAATGAGTTTAATTGTCTCGACTTATATCTAAGCTGCGAACCTCAAATTTGTTGGAGAACAAAGAGACACTCACCAGCTCTACATCTGAACAAAACTATTGCCAAAATTACCATTGGACGGGACCTAAAATTTGAGACTCATGCGTCAGGACACTGGCGGCATTGGCCTATGCAGCTATACACGTGTACATCAACACACAGAGGAAAACATGGCTGGGAATGAGTTAAATTTTCTCGACTTATATTTAAGCTGCGAACCACACATTTGTTGGAGAACAAAGAGACACTCATCAGCTCCACATCTGAGCGAAACTATTGCCAAAATTATCATTGGAAGGGACCTAAACTTTAAGATTCATGCGTCAGGTCACCGACGGCATAGGCCTATATGTAGCAATACACATGTACATCAATACACAGAGGAAAACATGGGTGGGAATGATTAAATTATTCTTGAGTTATATCTGAGCTGCGAACCTAAACGTTGTTCGAGAAAGAAGAGAAACTCACCACCTGAGCAAAAATATCGCCGACATTCTTACTTGAAAAACCTAAACTTTGAAACTCCTGCGTCAGGTCACCGACCGCATATGCATATAATCTTATATCTTTTATCTTATACTGGAAGTTGTCAGGGGATAACCTTGCATTCTTATCAAAATTGGCCAAAAAATAGTCGCCTTTTTGTTATGAGAAAAACGAACAATTGTAAGGGGAAAACAGGGGTTAGCCTTGCAACTCCATTAAAATTGGCGGAAATTTAATTGTTCTTAAAAAAAAAAAATGCAGCCACATAGCTATGTGTTCACCACTTTGGCCAGAGGCGCGTCCTGTGGTTAATGCCAACCAACATTATGCCAATGTTACTGCCCAATAAACTTGCCGCAACCTTTATGGCATAATTAAAATATTAACGCCGATCGTAGGCGGAGCTTCAGTCTGTGGTAACGTGTATATAACTTATTTAAAAAAATAAATAATAAAAAAACCAACTTTTTTGTTGTCTCTGGTAATTTAATTATTACGATTATTAATATTCATCTCAAAGCGTATTTATATGAGGAATCGAGACAAAAAAAGCGGTGAGGGGATAAGAACCAAAACCAAACGTTACGTGGTGTATGTGCCCAAGCATTCAGGTACACGGACTTACGACTCAACTCAATGAGCCTATTACCGGCTACCATATAGGACTCTTCGGGGCAATAGGATTCCGGACCACCACACTTCCTTTCCTGCCCATGTTCATCTGACCCGACGGCCTCGCACCATGTAAGGGAGATGAACGGAGCGACACCCTAGGCCTTGCCGCCTAGCGGGCAAACGATACTCCGTACCTATACGCAGGTTCGATCCTGAACCTCCGCAGACAGTCCCAACCTGGCGAGTTAAGACGGTGATCTAAACTCGGTTGGTGTTTGAGGACGAGAAATTAATTATCTTAAGGAAAAGATTGCGAAACAGCGTGCGTTGAAACTGGAACAAAACGAAAGGACTCGGTCGAGACCGGGACTCGAAACCGGGCGATGGAGACAGCGGTCGCGGTTCTTAACCGATCGGCCAATCGAACACCAGTTAAGATTGTTTCAAATCGATGTGCCTCAATGGGTGGGGAAGCCGGAGTATTAGCTCTATTTACACCTGCTCAAAGGAAGAAGTGGAAACTGTATTTTCAGGGTTTATGACCCAACGCATTAATTGTCCAAAAACTCGAATTATTGCATGTGGATAGAGGGCGCGCCACACAAATAGCGGTCACCGGCGAAACGCGCGGGCTCATAGGGGTGCACTACCCTAATTGAAGTGATAATTTCTACGCGAGCTCATTAGCATGAAATGTGCCCCCACAATTCTTTTTGAAAAAGGAATCCGTTTGGTAAAAAACCTAAATGGTGGGATTGTCTAAATATAGCCAGGGATCAACTCCCTGGTTTTGGGACTTCAATCTGAGGGCAGACTTGATAAAATTACGGTTGGAAAATGGGTCCAAATTGCCCGAGAACGTTGAGGGATGCCACTTGTAAAATGCCTGCGTGCAGGCCGGGGAAGTATAACATTTCGAGATTGGTTTTTTACACTTGTTTCAATAGGGCCTGAATGTTGCTAGTGCACCCATGGGGGTGCACTGCACAAAATACGCGCTCATAGGAAACAACGGCAAATCAGACAGACAGCGTTGCCTCTTGACACTCAGGAGTAGGTTGGCACTGTATGTGTTATTTACTTGAAATTAAATAATTGTAAGGAGTAAGCCCCGCGTTGTATATGAAATTGTCAACAACATAAAGTATTTGTCTGCGAAAATTGACCAGTTGCGAGGAGTTAGCCTTGGTTTTGTATTCTAAAATTGGCCTAAAATAACAGAATTGTAAGGGGGGTTAGCCTCGCGTTTAAATTACACAGAAGAAAACATGGCTAGGAATGAGTTTAATTGTCTCGACTTATATCTAAGCTGCGAACCTCAAATTTGTTGGAGAACAAAGAGACACTCACCAGCTCTACATCTGAACAAAACTATTGCCAAAATTACCATTGGACGGGACCTAAAATTTGAGACTCATGCGTCAGGACACTGGCGGCATTGGCCTATGCAGCTATACACGTGTACATCAACACACAGAGGAAAACATGGCTGGGAATGAGTTAAATTTTCTCGACTTATATTTAAGCTGCGAACCACACATTTGTTGGAGAACAAAGAGACACTCATCAGCTCCACATCTGAGCGAAACTATTGCCAAAATTATCATTGGAAGGGACCTAAACTTTAAGATTCATGCGTCAGGTCACCGACGGCATAGGCCTATATGTAGCAATACACATGTACATCAATACACAGAGGAAAACATGGGTGGGAATGAGTAAATTATTCTTGAGTTATATCTGAGCTGCGAACCTAAACGTTGTTGGAGAAAGAAGAGAAACTCACCACCTGAGCAAAAATATCGCCGACATTCTCACTTGAAAAACCTAAACTTTGAGACTCCTGCGTCAGGTCACCGACCGCATATGCATATAATCTTATATCTTTTATCTTATACTGGAAGTTGTCAGGGGATAACCTTGCATTCTTATCAAAATTGGCCAAAACATAGTCGCCTTTTTGTTATGAGAAAAACGAACAATTGTAAGGGGAAAACAGGGGTTAGCCTTGCAACTCCATTAAAATTGGCGGAAATTTAATTGTTCTTAAAAAAAAAAAATGCAGCCACATAGCTATGTGTTCACCACTTTGGCCAGAGGCGCGTCCTGTGGTTAATGCCAACCAACATTATGCCAATGTTACTGCCCAATAAACTTGCCGCAACCTTTATGGCATAATTAAAATATTAACGCCGATCGTAGGCGGAGCTTCAGTCTGTGGTAACGTGTATATAACTTATTTAAAAAAATAAATAATAAAAAAACCAACTTTTTTGTTGTCTCTGGTAATTTAATTATTACGATTATTAATATTCATCTCAAAGCGTATTTATATGAGGAATCGAGACAAAAAAGCGGTGAGGGGATAAGAACCAAAACCAAACGTTACGTGGTGTATGTGCCCAAGCATTCAGGTACACGGACTTACGACTCAACTCAATGAGCCTATTACCGGCTACCATATAGGACTCTTCGGGGCAATAGGATTCCGGACCACCACACTTCCTTTCCTGCCCATGTTCATCTGACCCGACGGCCTCGCACCATGTAAGGGAGATGAACGGAGCGACACCCTAGGCCTTGCCGCCTAGCGGGCAAACGATACTCCGTACCTATACGCAGGTTCGATCCTGAACCTCCGCAGACAGTCCCAACCTGGCGAGTTAAGACGGTGATCTAAACTCGGTTGGTGTTTGAGGACGAGAAATTAATTATCTTAAGGAAAAGATTGCGCAACAGCGTGCGTTGAAACTGGAACAAAACGAAAGGACTCGGTCGAGACCGGGACTCGAAACCGGGCGATGGAGACAGCGGTCGCGGTTCTTAACCGATCGGCCGATCGAACACCAGTTAAGATTGTTTCAAATCGATGTGCCTCAATGGGTGGGGAAGCCGGAGTATTAGCTCTATTTACACCTGCTCAAAGGAAGAAGTGGAAACTGTATTTTCAGGGTTTATGACCCAACGCATTAATTGTCCAAAAACTCGAATTATTGCATGTGGATAGAGGGCGCGCCACACAAATAGCGGTCACCGGCGAAACGCGCGGGCTCATAGGGGTGCACTACCCTAATTGAAGTGATAATTTCTACGCGAGCTCATTAGCATGAAATGTGCCCCCACAATTCTTTTTGAAAAAGGAATCCGTTTGGTAAAAAACCTAAATGGTGGGATTGTCTAAATATAGCCAGGGATCAACTCCCTGGTTTTGGGACTTCAATCTGAGGGCAGACTTGATAAAATTACGGTTGGAAAATGGGTCCAAATTGCCCGAGAACGTTGAGGGATGCCACTTGTAAAATGCCTGCGTGCAGGCCGGGGAAGTATAACATTTCGAGATGGGTTTTTTACACTTGTTTCAATAGGGCCTGAATGTTGCTAGTGCACCCATGGGGGTGCACTGCACAAAATACGCGCTCATAGGAAACAACGGCAAATCAGACAGACAGCGTTGCCTCTTGACACTCAGGAGTAGGTTGGCACTGTATGTGTTATTTACTTGAAATTAAATAATTGTAAGGAGTAAGCCCCGCGTTGTATATGAAATTGTCAACAACATAAAGTATTTGTCTGCGAAAATTGACCAGTTGCGAGGAGTTAGCCTTGGTTTTGTATTCTAAAATTGGCCTAAAATAACAGAATTGTAAGGGGGGTTAGCCTCGCGTTTAAATTACACAGAAGAAAACATGGCTAGGAATGAGTTTAATTGTCTCGACTTATATCTAAGCTGCGAACCTCAAATTTGTTGGAGAACAAAGAGACACTCACCAGCTCTACATCTGAACAAAACTATTGCCAAAATTACCATTGGACGGGACCTAAAATTTGAGACTCATGCGTCAGGACACTGGCGGCATTGGCCTATGCAGCTATACACGTGTACATCAACACACAGAGGAAAACATGGCTGGGAATGAGTTAAATTTTCTCGACTTATATTTAAGCTGCGAACCACACATTTGTTGGAGAACAAAGAGACACTCATCAGCTCCACATCTGAGCGAAACTATTGCCAAAATTATCATTGGAAGGGACCTAAACTTTAAGATTCATGCGTCAGGTCACCGACGGCATAGGCCTATATGTAGCAATACACATGTACATCAATACACAGAGGAAAACATGGGTGGGAATGAGTAAATTATTCTTGAGTTATATCTGAGCTGCGAACCTAAACGTTGTTGGAGAAAGAAGAGAAACTCACCACCTGAGCAAAAATATCGCCGACATTCTCACTTGAAAAACCTAAACTTTGAGACTCCTGCGTCAGGTCACCGACCGCATATGCATATAATCTTATATCTTTTATCTTATACTGGAAGTTGTCAGGGGATAACCTTGCATTCTTATCAAAATTGGCCAAAACATAGTCGCCTTTTTGTTATGAGAAAAACGAACAATTGTAAGGGGAAAACAGGGGTTAGCCTTGCAACTCCATTAAAATTGGCGGAAATTTAATTGTTCTTAAAAAAAAAAAATGCAGCCACATAGCTATGTGTTCACCACTTTGGCCAGAGGCGCGTCCTGTGGTTAATGCCAACCAACATTATGCCAATGTTACTGCCCAATAAACTTGCCCCAACCTTTATGGCATAATTAAAATATTAACGCCGATCGTAGGCGGAGCTTCAGTCTGTGGTAACGTGTATATAACTTATTTTAAAAAATAAATAATAAAAAAAAACCTTTTTTGTTGTCTCTGGTAATTTAATTATTACGATTATTAATATTCATCTCAAAGCGTATTTATATGAGGAATCGAGACAAAAAAGCGGTGAGGGGATAAGAACCAAAACCAAAAGTTATGTGGTGTATGTGCCCAAGCATTCAGGTACACGGACTTACGACTCAACTCAATGAGCCTATTACCGGCTACCATATAGGACTCTTCGGGGCAATAGGATCCCGGACCACCACACTTCCTTTCCTGCCCATGTTCATCTGACCCGACGGCCTCGCACCATGTAAGGCAGGTGAACGGAGCGACACCCTAGGCCTTGCCGCCTAGCGGGCAAACGATACTCCGTACCTATACGCAGGTTCGATCCTGAACCTCCGCAGACAGTCCCAACCTGGCGAGTTAAGACGGTGATCTAAACTCGGTTGGTGTTTGAGAACGAGAAATTAATTATCTTAAGGGAAAGATTGCGAAACAGCGTGCGTTGAAACTGGAACAAAACGAAAGGACTCGGTCGAGACCGGGACTCGAAACCGGGCGATGGAGACAGCGGTCGCGGTTCTTAACCGATCGGCCAATCGAACACCAGTTAAGATTGTTTCAAATCGATGTGCCTCAATGGGTGGGGAAGCCGGAGTATTAGCTCTATTTACACCTGCTCAAAGGAAGAAGTGGAAACTGTATTTTCAGGGTTTATGACCCAACGCATTAATTGTCCAAAAACTCGAATTATTGCATGTGGATAGAGGGCGCGCCACACAAATAGCGGTCACCGGCGAAACGCGCGGGCTCATAGGGGTGCACTACCCTAATTGAAGTGATAATTTCTACGCGAGCTCATTAGCATGAAATGTGCCCCCACAATTCTTTTTGAAAAAGGAATCCGTTTGGTAAAAAACCTAAATGGTGGGATTGTCTAAATATAGCCAGGGATCAACTCCCTGGTTTTGGGACTTCAATCTGAGGGCAGACTTGATAAAATTACGGTTGGAAAATGGGTCCAAATTGCCCGAGAACGTTGAGGGATGCCACTTGTAAAATGCCTGCGTGCAGGCCGGGGAAGTATAACATTTCGAGATGGGTTTTTTACACTTGTTTCAATAGGGCCTGAATGTTGCTAGTGCACCCATGGGGGTGCACTGCACAAAATACGCGCTCATAGGAAACAACGGCAAATCAGACAGACAGCGTTGCCTCTTGACACTCAGGAGTAGGTTGGCACTGTATGTGTTATTTACTTGAAATTAAATAATTGTAAGGAGTAAGCCCCGCGTTGTATATGAAATTGTCAACAACATAAAGTATTTGTCTGCGAAAATTGACCAGTTGCGAGGAGTTAGCCTTGGTTTTGTATTCTAAAATTGGCCTAAAATAACAGAATTGTAAGGGGGGTTAGCCTCGCGTTTAAATTACACAGAAGAAAACATGGCTAGGAATGAGTTTAATTGTCTCGACTTATATCTAAGCTGCGAACCTCAAATTTGTTGGAGAACAAAGAGACACTCACCAGCTCTACATCTGAACAAAACTATTGCCAAAATTACCATTGGACGGGACCTAAAATTTGAGACTCATGCGTCAGGACACTGGCGGCATTGGCCTATGCAGCTATACACGTGTACATCAACACACAGAGGAAAACATGGCTGGGAATGAGTTAAATTTTCTCGACTTATATTTAAGCTGCGAACCACACATTTGTTGGAGAACAAAGAGACACTCATCAGCTCCACATCTGAGCGAAACTATTGCCAAAATTATCATTGGAAGGGACCTAAACTTTAAGATTCATGCGTCAGGTCACCGACGGCATAGGCCTATATGTAGCAATACACATGTACATCAATACACAGAGGAAAACATGGGTGGGAATGAGTAAATTATTCTTGAGTTATATCTGAGCTGCGAACCTAAACGTTGTTGGAGAAAGAAGAGAAACTCACCACCTGAGCAAAAATATCGCCGACATTCTCACTTGAAAAACCTAAACTTTGAGACTCCTGCGTCAGGTCACCGACCGCATATGCATATAATCTTATATCTTTTATCTTATACTGGAAGTTGTCAGGGGATAACCTTGCATTCTTATCAAAATTGGCCAAAACATAGTCGCCTTTTTGTTATGAGAAAAACGAACAATTGTAAGGGGAAAACAGGGGTTAGCCTTGCAACTCCATTAAAATTGGCGGAAATTTAATTGTTCTTAAAAAAAAAAAATGCAGCCACATAGCTATGTGTTCACCACTTTGGCCAGAGGCGCGTCCTGTGGTTAATGCCAACCAACATTATGCCAATGTTACTGCCCAATAAACTTGCCCCAACCTTTATGGCATAATTAAAATATTAACGCCGATCGTAGGCGGAGCTTCAGTCTGTGGTAACGTGTATATAACTTATTTTAAAAAATAAATAATAAAAAAAAACCTTTTTTGTTGTCTCTGGTAATTTAATTATTACGATTATTAATATTCATCTCAAAGCGTATTTATATGAGGAATCGAGACAAAAAAGCGGTGAGGGGATAAGAACCAAAACCAAAAGTTATGTGGTGTATGTGCCCAAGCATTCAGGTACACGGACTTACGACTCAACTCAATGAGCCTATTACCGGCTACCATATAGGACTCTTCGGGGCAATAGGATCCCGGACCACCACACTTCCTTTCCTGCCCATGTTCATCTGACCCGACGGCCTCGCACCATGTAAGGCAGGTGAACGGAGCGACACCCTAGGCCTTGCCGCCTAGCGGGCAAACGATACTCCGTACCTATACGCAGGTTCGATCCTGAACCTCCGCAGACAGTCCCAACCTGGCGAGTTAAGACGGTGATCTAAACTCGGTTGGTGTTTGAGAACGAGAAATTAATTATCTTAAGGGAAAGATTGCGAAACAGCGTGCGTTGAAACTGGAACAAAACGAAAGGACTCGGTCGAGACCGGGACTCGAAACCGGGCGATGGAGACAGCGGTCGCGGTTCTTAACCGATCGGCCAATCGAACACCAGTTAAGATTGTTTCAAATCGATGTGCCTCAATGGGTGGGGAAGCCGGAGTATTAGCTCTATTTACACCTGCTCAAAGGAAGAAGTGGAAACTGTATTTTCAGGGTTTATGACCCAACGCATTAATTGTCCAAAAACTCGAATTATTGCATGTGGATAGAGGGCGCGCCACACAAATAGCGGTCACCGGCGAAACGCGCGGGCTCATAGGGGTGCACTACCCTAATTGAAGTGATAATTTCTACGCGAGCTCATTAGCATGAAATGTGCCCCCACAATTCTTTTTGAAAAAGGAATCCGTTTGGTAAAAAACCTAAATGGTGGGATTGTCTAAATATAGCCAGGGATCAACTCCCTGGTTTTGGGACTTCAATCTGAGGGCAGACTTGATAAAATTACGGTTGGAAAATGGGTCCAAATTGCCCGAGAACGTTGAGGGATGCCACTTGTAAAATGCCTGCGTGCAGGCCGGGGAAGTATAACATTTCGAGATTGGTTTTTTACACTTGTTTCAATAGGGCCTGAATGTTGCTAGTGCACCCATGGGGGTACACTGCACAAAATACGCGCTCATAGGAAACAACGGCAAATCAGACAGACAGCGTTGCCTCTTGACACTCAGGAGTAGGTTGGCACTGTATGTGTTATTTACTTGAAATTAAATAATTGTAAGGAGTAAGCCCCGCGTTGTATATGAAATTGTCAACAACATAAAGTATTTGTCTGCGAAAATTGACCAGTTGCGAGGAGTTAGCCTTGGTTTTGTATTCTAAAATTGGCCTAAAATAACAGAATTGTAAGGGGGGTTAGCCTCGCGTTTAAATTACACAGAAGAAAACATGGCTAGGAATGAGTTTAATTGTCTCGACTTATATCTAAGCTGCGAACCTCAAATTTGTTGGAGAACAAAGAGACACTCACCAGCTCTACATCTGAACAAAACTATTGCCAAAATTACCATTGGACGGGACCTAAAATTTGAGACTCATGCGTCAGGACACTGGCGGCATTGGCCTATGCAGCTATACACGTGTACATCAACACACAGAGGAAAACATGGCTGGGAATGAGTTAAATTTTCTCGACTTATATTTAAGCTGCGAACCACACATTTGTTGGAGAACAAAGAGACACTCATCAGCTCCACATCTGAGCGAAACTATTGCCAAAATTATCATTGGAAGGGACCTAAACTTTAAGATTCATGCGTCAGGTCACCGACGGCATAGGCCTATATGTAGCAATACACCTGTACATCAATACACAGAGGAAAACATGGGTGGGAATGAGTAAATTATTCTTGAGTTATATCTGAGCTGCGAACCTAAACGTTGTTGGAGAAAGAAGAGAAACTCACCACCTGAGCAAAAATATCGCCGACATTCTCACTTGAAAAACCTAAACTTTGAGACTCCTGCGTCAGGTCACCGACCGCATATGCATATAATCTTATATCTTTTATCTTATACTGGAAGTTGTCAGGGGATAACCTTGCATTCTTATCAAAATTGGCCAAAAAATAGTCGCCTTTTTGTTATGAGAAAAACGAACAATTGTAAGGGGAAAACAGGGGTTAGCCTTGCAACTCCATTAAAATTGGCGGAAATTTAATTGTTCTTAAAAAACAAAATGCAGCCACATAGCTATGTGTTCACCACTTTGGGCAGAGGCGCGTCCTGTGGTTAATGCCAACCAACATTATGCCAATGTTACTGCCCAATAAACTTGCCGCAACCTTTATGGCATAATTAAAATATTAACGCCGATCGTAGGCGGAGCTTCAGTCTGTGGTAACGTGTATATAACTTATTTAAAAAAATAAATAATAAAAAAACCAACTTTTTTGTTGTCTCTGGTAATTTAATTATTACGATTATTAATATTCATCTCAAAGCGTATTTATATGAGGAATCGAGACAAAAAAAGCGGTGAGGGGATAAGAACCAAAACCAAACGTTACGTGGTGTATGTGCCCAAGCATTCAGGTACACGGACTTACGACTCAACTCAATGAGCCTATTACCGGCTACCATATAGGACTCTTCGGGGCAATAGGATTCCGGACCACCACACTTCCTTTCCTGCCCATGTTCATCTGACCCGACGGCCTCGCACCATGTAAGGGAGATGAACGGAGCGACACCCTAGGCCTTGCCGCCTAGCGGGCAAACGATACTCCGTACCTATACGCAGGTTCGATCCTGAACCTCCGCAGACAGTCCCAACCTGGCGAGTTAAGACGGTGATCTAAACTCGGTTGGTGTTTGAGGACGAGAAATTAATTATCTTAAGGAAAAGATTGCGAAACAGCGTGCGTTGAAACTGGAACAAAACGAAAGGACTCGGTCGAGACCGGGACTCGAAACCGGGCGATGGAGACAGCGGTCGCGGTTCTTAACCGATCGGCCAATCGAACACCAGTTAAGATTGTTTCAAATCGATGTGCCTCAATGGGTGGGGAAGCCGGAGTATTAGCTCTATTTACACCTGCTCAAAGGAAGAAGTGGAAACTGTATTTTCAGGGTTTATGACCCAACGCATTAATTGTCCAAAAACTCGAATTATTGCATGTGGATAGAGGGCGCGCCACACAAATAGCGGTCACCGGCGAAACGCGCGGGCTCATAGGGGTGCACTACCCTAATTGAAGTGATAATTTCTACGCGAGCTCATTAGCATGAAATGTGCCCCCACAATTCTTTTTGAAAAAGGAATCCGTTTGGTAAAAAACCTAAATGGTGGGATTGTCTAAATATAGCCAGGGATCAACTCCCTGGTTTTGGGACTTCAATCTGAGGGCAGACTTGATAAAATTACGGTTGGAAAATGGGTCCAAATTGCCCGAGAACGTTGAGGGATGCCACTTGTAAAATGCCTGCGTGCAGGCCGGGGAAGTATAACATTTCGAGATTGGTTTTTTACACTTGTTTCAATAGGGCCTGAATGTTGCTAGTGCACCCATGGGGGTGCACTGCACAAAATACGCGCTCATAGGAAACAACGGCAAATCAGACAGACAGCGTTGCCTCTTGACACTCAGGAGTAGGTTGGCACTGTATGTGTTATTTACTTGAAATTAAATAATTGTAAGGAGTAAGCCCCGCGTTGTATATGAAATTGTCAACAACATAAAGTATTTGTCTGCGAAAATTGACCAGTTGCGAGGAGTTAGCCTTGGTTTTGTATTCTAAAATTGGCCTAAAATAACAGAATTGTAAGGGGGGTTAGCCTCGCGTTTAAATTACACAGAAGAAAACATGGCTAGGAATGAGTTTAATTGTCTCGACTTATATCTAAGCTGCGAACCTCAAATTTGTTGTAGAACAAAGAGACACTCACCAGCTCTACATCTGAACAAAACTATTGCCAAAATTACCATTGGACGGGACCTAAAATTTGAGACTCATGCGTCAGGACACTGGCGGCATTGGCCTATGCAGCTATACACGTGTACATCAACACACAGAGGAAAACATGGCTGGGAATGAGTTAAATTTTCTCGACTTATATTTAAGCTGCGAACCACACATTTGTTGGAGAACAAAGAGACACTCATCAGCTCCACATCTGAGCGAAACTATTGCCAAAATTATCATTGGAAGGGACCTAAACTTTAAGATTCATGCGTCAGGTCACCGACGGCATAGGCCTATATGTAGCAATACACATGTACATCAATACACAGAGGAAAACATGGGTGGGAATGATTAAATTATTCTTGAGTTATATCTGAGCTGCGAACCTAAACGTTGTTCGAGAAAGAAGAGAAACTCACCACCTGAGCAAAAATATCGCCGACATTCTTACTTGAAAAACCTAAACTTTGAAACTCCTGCGTCAGGTCACCGACCGCATATGCATATAATCTTATATCTTTTATCTTATACTGGAAGTTGTCAGGGGATAACCTTGCCTTCTTATCAAAATTGGCCAAAAAATAGTCGCCTTTTTGTTATGAGAAAAACGAACAATTGTAAGGGGAAAACAGGGGTTAGCCTTGCAACTCCATTAAAATTGGCGGAAATTTAATTGTTCTTAAAAAAAAAAAATGCAGCCACATAGCTATGTGTTCACCACTTTGGCCAGAGGCGCGTCCTGTGGTTAATGCCAACCAACATTATGCCAATGTTACTGCCCAATAAACTTGCCGCAACCTTTATGGCATAATTAAAATATTAACGCCGATCGTAGGCGGAGCTTCAGTCTGTGGTAACGTGTATATAACTTATTTAAAAAAATAAATAATAAAAAAACCAACTTTTTTGTTGTCTCTGGTAATTTAATTATTACGATTATTAATATTCATCTCAAAGCGTATTTATATGAGGAATCGAGACAAAAAAAGCGGTGAGGGGATAAGAACCAAAACCAAACGTTACGTGGTGTATGTGCCCAAGCATTCAGGTACACGGACTTACGACTCAACTCAATGAGCCTATTACCGGCTACCATATAGGACTCTTCGGGGCAATAGGATTCCGGACCACCACACTTCCTTTCCTGCCCATGTTCATCTGACCCGACGGCCTCGCACCATGTAAGGGAGATGAACGGAGCGACACCCTAGGCCTTGCCGCCTAGCGGGCAAACGATACTCCGTACCTATACGCAGGTTCGATCCTGAACCTCCGCAGACAGTCCCAACCTGGCGAGTTAAGACGGTGATCTAAACTCGGTTGGTGTTTGAGGACGAGAAATTAATTATCTTAAGGAAAAGATTGCGAAACAGCGTGCGTTGAAACTGGAACAAAACGAAAGGACTCGGTCGAGACCGGGACTCGAAACCGGGCGATGGAGACAGCGGTCGCGGTTCTTAACCGATCGGCCAATCGAACACCAGTTAAGATTGTTTCAAATCGATGTGCCTCAATGGGTGGGGAAGCCGGAGTATTAGCTCTATTTACACCTGCTCAAAGGAAGAAGTGGAAACTGTATTTTCAGGGTTTATGACCCAACGCATTAATTGTCCAAAAACTCGAATTATTGCATGTGGATAGAGGGCGCGCCACACAAATAGCGGTCACCGGCGAAACGCGCGGGCTCATAGGGGTGCACTACCCTAATTGAAGTGATAATTTCTACGCGAGCTCATTAGCATGAAATGTGCCCCCACAATTCTTTTTGAAAAAGGAATCCGTTTGGTAAAAAACCTAAATGGTGGGATTGTCTAAATATAGCCAGGGATCAACTCCCTGGTTTTGGGACTTCAATCTGAGGGCAGACTTGATAAAATTACGGTTGGAAAATGGGTCCAAATTGCCCGAGAACGTTGAGGGATGCCACTTGTAAAATGCCTGCGTGCAGGCCGGGGAAGTATAACATTTCGAGATTGGTTTTTTACACTTGTTTCAATAGGGCCTGAATGTTGCTAGTGCACCCATGGGGGTGCACTGCACAAAATACGCGCTCATAGGAAACAACGGCAAATCAGACAGACAGCGTTGCCTCTTGACACTCAGGAGTAGGTTGGCACTGTATGTGTTATTTACTTGAAATTAAATAATTGTAAGGAGTAAGCCCCGCGTTGTATATGAAATTGTCAACAACATAAAGTATTTGTCTGCGAAAATTGACCAGTTGCGAGGAGTTAGCCTTGGTTTTGTATTCTAAAATTGGCCTAAAATAACAGAATTGTAAGGGGGGTTAGCCTCGCGTTTAAATTACACAGAAGAAAACATGGCTAGGAATGAGTTTAATTGTCTCGACTTATATCTAAGCTGCGAACCTCAAATTTGTTGTAGAACAAAGAGACACTCACCAGCTCTACATCTGAACAAAACTATTGCCAAAATTACCATTGGACGGGACCTAAAATTTGAGACTCATGCGTCAGGACACTGGCGGCATTGGCCTATGCAGCTATACACGTGTACATCAACACACAGAGGAAAACATGGCTGGGAATGAGTTAAATTTTCTCGACTTATATTTAAGCTGCGAACCACACATTTGTTGGAGAACAAAGAGACACTCATCAGCTCCACATCTGAGCGAAACTATTGCCAAAATTATCATTGGAAGGGACCTAAACTTTAAGATTCATGCGTCAGGTCACCGACGGCATAGGCCTATATGTAGCAATACACATGTACATCAATACACAGAGGAAAACATGGGTGGGAATGATTAAATTATTCTTGAGTTATATCTGAGCTGCGAACCTAAACGTTGTTCGAGAAAGAAGAGAAACTCACCACCTGAGCAAAAATATCGCCGACATTCTTACTTGAAAAACCTAAACTTTGAAACTCCTGCGTCAGGTCACCGACCGCATATGCATATAATCTTATATCTTTTATCTTATACTGGAAGTTGTCAGGGGATAACCTTGCCTTCTTATCAAAATTGGCCAAAAAATAGTCGCCTTTTTGTTATGAGAAAAACGAACAATTGTAAGGGGAAAACAGGGGTTAGCCTTGCAACTCCATTAAAATTGGCGGAAATTTAATTGTTCTTAAAAAAAAAAAATGCAGCCACATAGCTATGTGTTCACCACTTTGGCCAGAGGCGCGTCCTGTGGTTAATGCCAACCAACATTATGCCAATGTTACTGCCCAATAAACTTGCCGCAACCTTTATGGCATAATTAAAATATTAACGCCGATCGTAGGCGGAGCTTCAGTCTGTGGTAACGTGTATATAACTTATTTAAAAAAAAAAATAATAAAAAAACCAACTTTTTTGTTGTCTCTGGTAATTTAATTATTACGATTATTAATATTCATCTCAAAGCGTATTTATATGAGGAATCGAGACAAAAAAAGCGGTGAGGGGATAAGAACCAAAACCAAACGTTACGTGGTGTATGTGCCCAAGCATTCAGGTACACGGACTTACGACTCAACTCAATGAGCCTATTACCGGCTACCATATAGGACTCTTCGGGGCAATAGGATCCCGGACCACCACACTTCCTTTCCTGCCCATGTTCATCTGACCCGACGGCCTCGCACCATGTAAGGGAGGTGAACGGAGCGACACCCTAGGCCTTGCCGCCTAGCGGGCAAACGATACTCCGTACCTATACGCAGGTTCGATCCTGAACCTCCGCAGACAGTCCCAACCTGGCGAGTTAAGACGGTGATCTAAACTCGGTTGGTGTTTGAGAACGAGAAATTAATTATCTTAAGGGAAAGATTGCGAAACAGCGTGCGTTGAAACAGGAACAAAACGAAAGGACTGGGTCGAGACCGGGACTCGAAACCGGGCGATGGAGACAGCGGTCGCGGTTCTTAACCGATCGGCCAATCGAACACCAGTTAAGATTGTTTCAAATCGATGTGCCTCAATGGGTGGGGAAGCCGGAGTATTAGCTCTATTTACACCTGCTCAAAGGAAGAAGTGGAAACTGTATTTTCAGGGTTTATGACCCAACGCATTAATTGTCCGAAAACTCGAATTATTGCATGTGGATATAGGGCGCGCCACACAAATAGCGGTCACCGGCGAAACGCGCGGGCTCATAGGGGTGCACTACCCTAATTGAAGTGATAATTTCTACGCGAGCTCATTAGCATGAAATGTGCCCCCACAATTCTTTTTGAAAAAGGAATCCGTTTGGTAAAAAACCTAAATGGTGGGATTGTCTAAATATAGCCAGGGATCAACTCCCTGGTTTTGGGACTTCAATCTGAGGGCAGACTTGATAAATTTACGGTTGGAAAATGGGTCCAAATTGCCCGAGAACGTTGAGGGATGCCACTTGTAAAATGCCTGCGTGCAGGCCGGGGAAGTATAACATTTCGAGATTGGTTTTTTACACTTGTTTCAATAGGGCCTGAATCTTGCTAGTGCACCCATGGGGTGCACTGCACAAAATACGCGCTCATAGGAAACAACGGAAAATCAGACAGACAGCGTTGCCTCTTGACACTCAGGAGTAGGTTGGCACTGTATGTGTTATTTACTTGAAATTAAATAATTGTAAGGAGTAAGCCCCGCGTTGTATATGAAATTGTCAACAACATAAAGTATTTGTCTGCGAAAATTGACCAGTTGCGAGGAGTTAGCCTTGGTTTTGTATACTAAAATTGGCCTAAAATAACAGAATTGTGAGGGGGGTTAGCCTCGCGTTTAAATTACACAGAAGAAAACATGGCTAGGAATGAGTTTAATTGTCTCGACTTATATCTAAGCTGCGAACCTCAAATTTGTTGGAGAACAAAGAGACACTCACCAGCTCTACATCTGAACAAAACTATTGCCAAAATTACCATTGGACGGGACCTAAAATTTGAGACTCATGCGTCAGGACACTGGCGGCATTGGCCTATGCAGCTATACACGTGTACATCAACACACAGAGGAAAACATGGCTGGGAATGAGTTAAATTTTCTCGACTTATATTTAAGCTGCGAACCACACATTTGTTGGAGAACAAAGAGACACTCATCAGCTCCACATCTGAGCGAAACTATTGCCAAAATTATCATTGGAAGGGACCTAAACTTTAAGATTCATGCGTCAGGTCACCGACGGCATAGGCCTATATGTAGCAATACACATGTACATCAATACACAGAGGAAAACATGGGTGGGAATGAGTAAATTATTCTTGAGTTATATCTGAGCTGCGAACCTAAACGTTGTTGGAGAAAGAAGAGAAACTCACCACCTGAGCAAAAATATCGCCGACATTCTTACTTGAAAAACCTAAACTTTGAGACTCCTGCGTCAGGTCACCGACCGCATATGCATATAATCTTATATCTTTTATCTTATACTGGAAGTTGTCAGGGGATAACCTTGCATTCTTATCAAAATTGGCCAAAAAATAGTCGCCTTTTTGTTATGAGAAAAACGAACAATTGTAAGGGGAAAACAGGGGTTAGCCTTGCAACTCCATTAAAATTGGCGGAAATGTAATTGTTCTTAAAAAAAAAAAAATGCAGCCACATAGCTATGTGTTCACCACTTTGGCCAGAGGCGCGTCCTGTGGTTAATGCCAACCAACATTATGCCAATGTTACTGCCCAATAAACTTGCCCCAACCTTTATGGCATAATTAAAATATTAACGCCGATCGTAGGCGGAGCTTCAGTCTGTGGTAACGTGTATATAACTTATTTTAAAAAATAAATAATAAAAAAAAAAACTTTTTTGTTGTCTCTGGTAATTTAATTATTACGATTATTAATATTCATCTCAAAGCGTATTTATATGAGGAATCGAGACAAAAAAAGCGGTGAGGGTATAAGAACCAAAACCAAAAGTTATGTGGTGTATGTGCCCAAGCATTCAGGTACACGGACTTACGACTCAACTCAATGAGCCTATTACCGGCTACCATATAGGACTCTTCGGGGCAATAGGATCCCGGACCACCACACTTCCTTTCCTGCCCATGTTCATCTGACCCGACGGCCTCGCACCATGTAAGGGAGGTGAACGGAGCGACACCCTAGGCCTTGCCGCCTAGCGAGCAAACGATACTCCGTACCTATACGCAGGTTCGATCCTGAACCTCCGCAGACAGTCCCAACCTGGCGAGTTAAGACGGTGATCTAAACTCGGTTGGTGTTTGAGAACGAGAAATTAATTATCTTAAGGGAAAGATTGCGAAACAGCGTGCGTTGAAACAGGAACAAAACGAAAGGACTGGGTCGAGACCGGGACTCGAAACCGGGCGATGGAGACAGCGGTCGCGGTTCTTAACCGATCGGCCAATCGAACACCAGTTAAGATTGTTTCAAATCGATGTGCCTCAATGGGTGGGGAAGCCGGAGTATTAGCTCTATTTACACCTGCTCAAAGGAAGAAGTGGAAACTGTATTTTCAGGGTTTATGACCCAACGCATTAATTGTCCGAAAACTCGAATTATTGCATGTGGATAGAGGGCGCGCCACACAAATAGCGGTCACCGGCGAAACGCGCGGGCTCATAGGGGTGCACTACCCTAATTGAAGTGATAATTTCTACGCGAGCTCATTAGCATGAAATGTGCCCCCACAATTCTTTTTGAAAAAGGAATCCGTTTGGTAAAAAACCTAAATGGTGGGATTGTCTAAATATAGCCAGGGATCAACTCCCTGGTTTTGGGACTTCAATCTGAGGGCAGACTTGATAAATTTACGGTTGGAAAATGGGTCCAAATTGCCCGAGAACGTTGAGGGATGCCACTTGTAAAATGCCTGCGTGCAGGCCGGGGAAGTATAACATTTCGAGATTGGTTTTTTACACTTGTTTCAATAGGGCCTGAATCTTGCTAGTGCACCCATGGGGTGCACTGCACAAAATACGCGCTCATAGGAAACAACGGAAAATCAGACAGACAGCGTTGCCTCTTGACACTCAGGAGTAGGTTGGCACTGTATGTGTTATTTACTTGAAATTAAATAATTGTAAGGAGTAAGCCCCGCGTTGTATATGAAATTGTCAACAACATAAAGTATTTGTCTGCGAAAATTGACCAGTTGCGAGGAGTTAGCCTTGGTTTTGTATACTAAAATTGGCCTAAAATAACAGAATTGTGAGGGGGGTTAGCCTCGCGTTTAAATTACACAGAAGAAAACATGGCTAGGAATGAGTTTAATTGTCTCGACTTATATCTAAGCTGCGAACCTCAAATTTGTTGGAGAACAAAGAGACACTCACCAGCTCTACATCTGAACAAAACTATTGCCAAAATTACCATTGGACGGGACCTACAATTTGAGACTCATGCGTCAGGACACTGGCGGCATTGGCCTATGCAGCTATACACGTGTACATCAACACACAGAGGAAAACATGGCTGGGAATGAGTTAAATTTTCTCGACGTATATTTAAGCTGCGAACCACACATTTGTTGGAGAACAAAGAGACACTCATCAGCTCCACATCTGAGCGAAACTATTGCCAAAATTATCATTGGAAGGGACCTAAACTTTAAGATTCATGCGTCAGGTCACCGACGGCATAGGCCTATATGTAGCAATACACATGTACATCAATACACAGAGGAAAACATGGGTGGGAATGAGTAAATTATTCTTGAGTTATATCTGAGCTGCGAACCTAAACGTTGTTGGAGAAAGAAGAGAAACTCACCACCTGAGCAAAAATATCGCCGACATTCTTACTTGAAAAACCTAAACTTTGAGACTCCTGCGTCAGGTCACCGACCGCATATGCATATAATCTTATATCTTTTATCTTATATACTGGAAGTTGTCAGGGGATAACCTTGCATTCTTATCAAAATTGGCCAAAAAATAGTCGCCTTTTTGTTATGAGAAAAACGAACAATTGTAAGGGGAAAACAGGGGTTAGCCTTGCAACTCCATTAAAATTGGCGGAAATGTAATTGTTCTTAAAAAAAAAAAAATGCAGCCACATAGCTATGTGTTCACCACTTTGGCCAGAGGCGCGTCCTGTGGTTAATGCCAACCAACATTATGCCAATGTTACTGCCCAATAAACTTGCCCCAACCTTTATGGCATAATTAAAATATTAACGCCGATCGTAGGCGGAGCTTCAGTCTGTGGTAACGTGTATATAACTTATTTTAAAAAATAAATAATAAAAAAAAAAACTTTTTTGTTGTCTCTGGTAATTTAATTATTACGATTATTAATATTCATCTCAAAGCGTATTTATATGAGGAATCGAGACAAAAAAAGCGGTGAGGGTATAAGAACCAAAACCAAAAGTTATGTGGTGTATGTGCCCAAGCATTCAGGTACACGGACTTACGACTCAACTCAATGAGCCTATTACCGGCTACCATATAGGACTCTTCGGGGCAATAGGATCCCGGACCACCACACTTCCTTTCCTGCCCATGTTCATCTGACCCGACGGCCTCGCACCATGTAAGGGAGGTGAACGGAGCGACACCCTAGGCCTTGCCGCCTAGCGAGCAAACGATACTCCGTACCTATACGCAGGTTCGATCCTGAACCTCCGCAGACAGTCCCAACCTGGCGAGTTAAGACGGTGATCTAAACTCGGTTGGTGTTTGAGAACGAGAAATTAATTATCTTAAGGGAAAGATTGCGAAACAGCGTGCGTTGAAACAGGAACAAAACGAAAGGACTGGGTCGAGACCGGGACTCGAAACCGGGCGATGGAGACAGCGGTCGCGGTTCTTAACCGATCGGCCAATCGAACACCAGTTAAGATTGTTTCAAATCGATGTGCCTCAATGGGTGGGGAAGCCGGAGTATTAGCTCTATTTACACCTGCTCAAAGGAAGAAGTGGAAACTGTATTTTCAGGGTTTATGACCCAACGCATTAATTGTCCGAAAACTCGAATTATTGCATGTGGATAGAGGGCGCGCCACACAAATAGCGGTCACCGGCGAAACGCGCGGGCTCATAGGGGTGCACTACCCTAATTGAAGTGATAATTTCTACGCGAGCTCATTAGCATGAAATGTGCCCCCACAATTCTTTTTGAAAAAGGAATCCGTTTGGTAAAAAACCTAAATGGTGGGATTGTCTAAATATAGCCAGGGATCAACTCCCTGGTTTTGGGACTTCAATCTGAGGGCAGACTTGATAAATTTACGGTTGGAAAATGGGTCCAAATTGCCCGAGAACGTTGAGGGATGCCACTTGTAAAATGCCTGCGTGCAGGCCGGGGAAGTATAACATTTCGAGATTGGTTTTTTACACTTGTTTCAATAGGGCCTGAATGTTGCTAGTGCACCCATGGGGTGCACTGCACAAAATACGCGCTCATAGGAAACAACGGAAAATCAGACAGACAGCGTTGCCTCTTGACACTCAGGAGTAGGTTGGCACTGTATGTGTTATTTACTTGAAATTAAATAATTGTAAGGAGTAAGCCCCGCGTTGTATATGAAATTGTCAACAACATAAAGTATTTGTCTGCGAAAATTGACCAGTTGCGAGGAGTTAGCCTTGGTTTTGTATACTAAAATTGGCCTAAAATAACAGAATTGTGAGGGGGGTTAGCCTCGCGTTTAAATTACACAGAAGAAAACATGGCTAGGAATGAGTTTAATTGTCTCGACTTATATCTAAGCTGCGAACCTCAAATTTGTTGGAGAACAAAGAGACACTCACCAGCTCTACATCTGAACAAAACTATTGCCAAAATTACCATTGGACGGGACCTACAATTTGAGACTCATGCGTCAGGACACTGGCGGCATTGGCCTATGCAGCTATACACGTGTACATCAACACACAGAGGAAAACATGGCTGGGAATGAGTTAAATTTTCTCGACTTATATTTAAGCTGCGAACCACACATTTGTTGGAGAACAAAGAGACACTCATCAGCTCCACATCTGAGCGAAACTATTGCCAAAATTATCATTGGAAGGGACCTAAACTTTAAGATTCATGCGTCAGGTCACCGACGGCATAGGCCTATATGTAGCAATACACATGTACATCAATACACAGAGGAAAACATGGGTGGGAATGAGTAAATTATTCTTGAGTTATATCTGAGCTGCGAACCTAAACGTTGTTGGAGAAAGAAGAGAAACTCACCACCTGAGCAAAAATATCGCCGACATTCTTACTTGAAAAACCTAAACTTTGAGACTCCTGCGTCAGGTCACCGACCGCATATGCATATAATCTTATATCTTTTATCTTATACTGGAAGTTGTCAGGGGATAACCTTGCATTCTTATCAAAATTGGCCAAAAAATAGTCGCCTTTTTGTTATGAGAAAAACGAACAATTGTAAGGGGAAAACAGGGGTTAGCCTTGCAACTCCATTAAAATTGGCGGAAATGTAATTGTTCTTAAAAAAAAAAAAATGCAGCCACATAGCTATGTGTTCACCACTTTGGCCAGAGGCGCGTCCTGTGGTTAATGCCAACCAACATTATGCCAATGTTACTGCCCAATAAACTTGCCCCAACCTTTATGGCATAATTAAAATATTAACGCCGATCGTAGGCGGAGCTTCAGTCTGTGGTAACGTGTATATAACTTATTTTAAAAAATAAATAATAAAAAAAAAAACTTTTTTGTTGTCTCTGGTAATTTAATTATTACGATTATTAATATTCATCTCAAAGCGTATTTATATGAGGAATCGAGACAAAAAAAGCGGTGAGGGTATAAGAACCAAAACCAAAAGTTATGTGGTGTATGTGCCCAAGCATTCAGGTACACGGACTTACGACTCAACTCAATGAGCCTATTACCGGCTACCATATAGGACTCTTCGGGGCAATAGGATCCCGGACCACCACACTTCCTTTCCTGCCCATGTTCATCTGACCCGACGGCCTCGCACCATGTAAGGGAGGTGAACGGAGCGACACCCTAGGCCTTGCCGCCTAGCGAGCAAACGATACTCCGTACCTATACGCAGGTTCGATCCTGAACCTCCGCAGACAGTCCCAACCTGGCGAGTTAAGACGGTGATCTAAACTCGGTTGGTGTTTGAGAACGAGAAATTAATTATCTTAAGGGAAAGATTGCGAAACAGCGTGCGTTGAAACAGGAACAAAACGAAAGGACTGGGTCGAGACCGGGACTCGAAACCGGGCGATGGAGACAGCGGTCGCGGTTCTTAACCGATCGGCCAATCGAACACCAGTTAAGATTGTTTCAAATCGATGTGCCTCAATGGGTGGGGAAGCCGGAGTATTAGCTCTATTTACACCTGCTCAAAGGAAGAAGTGGAAACTGTATTTTCAGGGTTTATGACCCAACGCATTAATTGTCCGAAAACTCGAATTATTGCATGTGGATAGAGGGCGCGCCACACAAATAGCGGTCACCGGCGAAACGCGCGGGCTCATAGGGGTGCACTACCCTAATTGAAGTGATAATTTCTACGCGAGCTCATTAGCATGAAATGTGCCCCCACAATTCTTTTTGAAAAAGGAATCCGTTTGGTAAAAAACCTAAATGGTGGGATTGTCTAAATATAGCCAGGGATCAACTCCCTGGTTTTGGGACTTCAATCTGAGGGCAGACTTGATAAATTTACGGTTGGAAAATGGGTCCAAATTGCCCGAGAACGTTGAGGGATGCCACTTGTAAAATGCCTGCGTGCAGGCCGGGGAAGTATAACATTTCGAGATTGGTTTTTTACACTTGTTTCAATAGGGCCTGAATGTTGCTAGTGCACCCATGGGGTGCACTGCACAAAATACGCGCTCATAGGAAACAACGGAAAATCAGACAGACAGCGTTGCCTCTTGACACTCAGGAGTAGGTTGGCACTGTATGTGTTATTTACTTGAAATTAAATAATTGTAAGGAGTAAGCCCCGCGTTGTATATGAAATTGTCAACAACATAAAGTATTTGTCTGCGAAAATTGACCAGTTGCGAGGAGTTAGCCTTGGTTTTGTATACTAAAATTGGCCTAAAATAACAGAATTGTAAGGGGGGTTAGCCTCGCGTTTAAATTACACAGAAGAAAACATGGCTAGGAATGAGTTTAATTGTCTCGACTTATATCTAAGCTGCGAACCTCAAATTTGTTGGAGAACAAAGAGACACTCACCAGCTCTACATCTGAACAAAACTATTGCCAAAATTACCATTGGACGGGACCTAAAATTTGAGACTCATGCGTCAGGACACTGGCGGCATTGGCCTATGCAGCTATACACGTGTACATCAACACACAGAGGAAAACATGGCTGGGAATGAGTTAAATTTTCTCGACTTATATTTAAGCTGCGAACCACACATTTGTTGGAGAACAAAGAGACACTCATCAGCTCCACATCTGAGCGAAACTATTGCCAAAATTATCATTGGAAGGGACCTAAACTTTAAGATTCATGCGTCAGGTCACCGACGGCATAGGCCTATATGTAGCAATACACATGTACATCAATACACAGAGGAAAACATGGGTGGGAATGAGTAAATTATTCTTGAGTTATATCTGAGCTGCGAACCTAAACGTTGTTGGAGAAAGAAGAGAAACTCACCACCTGAGCAAAAATATCGCCGACATTCTTACTTGAAAAACCTAAACTTTGAGACTCCTGCGTCAGGTCACCGACCGCATATGCATATAATCTTATATCTTTTATCTTATACTGGAAGTTGTCAGGGGATAACCTTGCATTCTTATCAAAATTGGCCAAAAAATAGTCGCCTTTTTGTTATGAGAAAAACGAACAATTGTAAGGGGAAAACAGGGGTTAGCCTTGCAACTCCATTAAAATTGGCGGAAATGTAATTGTTCTTAAAAAAAAAAAAATGCAGCCACATAGCTATGTGTTCACCACTTTGGCCACAGGCGCGTCCTGTGGTTAATGCCAACCAACATTATGCCAATGTTACTGCCCAATAAACTTGCCCCAACCTTTATGGCATAATTAAAATATTAACGCCGATCGTAGGCGGAGCTTCAGTCTGTGGTAACGTGTATATAACTTATTTTAAAAAATAAATAATAAAAAAAAAAACTTTTTGTTGTCTCTGGTAATTTAATTATTACGATTATTAATATTCATCTCAAAGCGTATTTATATGAGGAATCGAGACAAAAAAAGCGGTGAGGGGATAAGAACCAAAACCAAAAGTTATGTGGTGTATGTGCCCAAGCATTCAGGTACACGGACTTACGACTCAACTCAATGAGCCTATTACCGGCTACCATATAGGACTCTTCGGGGCAATAGGATCCCGGACCACCACACTTCCTTTCCTGCCCATGTTCATCTGACCCGACGGCCTCGCACCATGTAAGGGAGGTGAACGGAGCGACACCCTAGGCCTTGCCGCCTAGCGGGCAAACGATACTCCGTACCTATACGCAGGTTCGATCCTGAACCTCCGCAGACAGTCCCAACCTGGCGAGTTAAGACGGTGATCTAAACTCGGTTGGTGTTTGAGAACGAGAAATTAATTATCTTAAGGGAAAGATTGCGAAACAGCGTGCGTTGAAACAGGAACAAAACGAAAGGACTGGGTCGAGACCGGGACTCGAAACCGGGCGATGGAGACAGCGGTCGCGGTTCTTAACCGATCGGCCAATCGAACACCAGTTAAGATTGTTTCAAATCGATGTGCCTCAATGGGTGGGGAAGCCGGAGTATTAGCTCTATTTACACCTGCTCAAAGGAAGAAGTGGAAACTGTATTTTCAGGGTTTATGACCCAACGCATTAATTGTCCGAAAACTCGAATTATTGCATGTGGATAGAGGGCGCGCCACACAAATAGCGGTCACCGGCGAAACGCGCGGGCTCATAGGGGTGCACTACCCTAATTGAAGTGATAATTTCTACGCGAGCTCATTAGCATGAAATGTGCCCCCACAATTCTTTTTGAAAAAGGAATCCGTTTGGTAAAAAACCTAAATGGTGGGATTGTCTAAATATAGCCAGGGATCAACTCCCTGGTTTTGGGACTTCAATCTGAGGGCAGACTTGATAAATTTACGGTTGGAAAATGGGTCCAAATTGCCCGAGAACGTTGAGGGATGCCACTTGTAAAATGCCTGCGTGCAGGCCGGGGAAGTATAACATTTCGAGATTGGTTTTTTACACTTGTTTCAATAGGGCCTGAATGTTGCTAGTGCACCCATGGGGTGCACTGCACAAAATACGCGCTCATAGGAAACAACGGAAGATCAGACAGACAGCGTTGCCTCTTGACACTCAGGAGTAGGTTGGCACTGTATGTGTTATTTACTTGAAATTAAATAATTGTAAGGAGTAAGCCCCGCGTTGTATATGAAATTGTCAACAACATAAAGTATTTGTCTGCGAAAATTGACCAGTTGCGAGGAGTTAGCCTTGGTTTTGTATACTAAAATTGGCCTAAAATAACAGAATTGTAAGGGGGGTTAGCCTCGCGTTTAAATTACACAGAAGAAAACATGGCTAGGAATGAGTTTAATTGTCTCGACTTATATCTAAGCTGCGAACCTCAAATTTGTTGGAGAACAAAGAGACACTCACCAGCTCTACATCTGAACAAAACTATTGCCAAAATTACCATTGGACGGGACCTAAAATTTGAGACTCATGCGTCAGGACACTGGCGGCATTGGCCTATGCAGCTATACACGTGTACATCAACACACAGAGGAAAACATGGCTGGGAATGAGTTAAATTTTCTCGACTTATATTTAAGCTGCGAACCACACATTTGTTGGAGAACAAAGAGACACTCATCAGCTCCACATCTGAGCGAAACTATTGCCAAAATTATCATTGGAAGGGACCTAAACTTTAAGATTCATGCGTCAGGTCACCGACGGCATAGGCCTATATGTAGCAATACACATGTACATCAATACACAGAGGAAAACATGGGTGGGAATGAGTAAATTATTCTTGAGTTATATCTGAGCTGCGAACCTAAACGTTGTTGGAGAAAGAAGAGAAACTCACCACCTGAGCAAAAATATCGCCGACATTCTTACTTGAAAAACCTAAACTTTGAGACTCCTGCGTCAGGTCACCGACCGCATATGCATATAATCTTATATCTTTTATCTTATACTGGAAGTTGTTAGGGGATAACCTTGCATTCTTATCAAAATTGGCCAAAAAATAGTCGCCTTTTTGTTATGAGAAAAACGAACAATTGTAAGGGGAAAACAGGGGTTAGCCTTGCAACTCCATTAAAATTGGCGGAAACGTAATTGTTCTTAAAAAAAAAAAAATGCAGCCACATAGCTATGTGTTCACCACTTTGGCCACAGGCGCGTCCTGTGGTTAATGCCAACCAACATTATGCCAATGTTACTGCCCAATAAACTTGCCCCAACCTTTATGGCATAATTAAAATATTAACGCCGATCGTAGGCGGAGCTTCAGTCTGTGGTAACGTGTATATAACTTATTTTAAAAAATAAATAATAAAAAAACCAACTTTTTTGTTGTCTCTGGTAATTTAATTATTACGATTATTAATATTCATCTCAAAGCGTATTTATATGAGGAATCGAGACAAAAAAAGCGGTGAGGGGATAAGAACCAAAACCAAACGTTACGTGGTGTATGTGCCCAAGCATTCAGGTACACGGACTTACGACTCAACTCAATGAGCCTATTACCGGCTACCATATAGGACTCTTCGGGGCAATAGGATTCCGGACCACCACACTTCCTTTCCTGCCCATGTTCATCTGACCCGACGGCCTCGCACCATGTAAGGGAGGTGAACGGAGCGACACCCTAGGCCTTGCCGCCTAGCGGGCAAACGATACTCCGTACCTATACGCAGGTTCGATCCTGAACCTCCGCAGACAGTCCCAACCTGGCGAGTTAAGACGGTGATCTAAACTCGGTTGGTGTTTGAGGACGAGAAATTAATTATCTTAAGGAAAAGATTGCGAAACAGCGTGCGTTGAAACTGGAACAAAACGAAAGGACTCGGTCGAGACCGGGACTCGAAACCGGGCGATGGAGACAGCGGTCGCGGTTCTTAACCGATCGGCCAATCGAACACCAGTTAAGATTGTTTCAAATCGATGTGCCTCAATGGGTGGGGAAGCCGGAGTATTAGCTCTATTTACACCTGCTCAAAGGAAGAAGTGGAAACTGTATTTTCAGGGTTTATGACCCAACGCATTAATTGTCCAAAAACTCGAATTATTGCATGTGGATAGAGGGCGCGCCACACAAATAGCGGTCACCGGCGAAACGCGCGGGCTCATAGGGGTGCACTACCCTAATTGAAGTGATAATTTCTACGCGAGCTCATTAGCATGAAATGTGCCCCCACAATTCTTTTTGAAAAAGGAATCCGTTTGGTAAAAAACCTAAATGGTGGGATTGTCTAAATATAGCCAGGGATCAACTCCCTGGTTTTGGGACTTCAATCTGAGGGCAGACTTGATAAATTTACGGTTGGAAAATGGGTCCAAATTGCCCGAGAACGTTGAGGGATGCCACTTGTAAAATGCCTGCGTGCAGGCCGGGGAAGTATAACATTTCGAGATTGGTTTTTTACACTTGTTTCAATAGGGCCTGAATCTTGCTAGTGCACCCATGGGGTGCACTGCACAAAATACGCGCTCATAGGAAACAACGGAAAATCAGACAGACAGCGTTGCCTCTTGACACTCAGGAGTAGGTTGGCACTGTATGTGTTATTTACTTGAAATTAAATAATTGTAAGGAGTAAGCCCCGCGTTGTATATGAAATTGTCAACAACATAAAGTATTTGTCTGCGAAAATTGACCAGTTGCGAGGAGTTAGCCTTGGTTTTGTATACTAAAATTGGCCTAAAATAACAGAATTGTAAGGGGGGTTAGCCTCGCGTTTAAATTACACAGAAGAAAACATGGCTAGGAATGAGTTTAATTGTCTCGACTTATATCTAAGCTGCGAACCTCAAATTTGTTGGAGAACAAAGAGACACTCACCAGCTCTACATCTGAACAAAACTATTGCCAAAATTACCATTGGACGGGACCTAAAATTTGAGACTCATGCGTCAGGACACTGGCGGCATTGGCCTATGCAGCTACACACGTGTACATCAACACACAGAGGAAAACATGGCTGGGAATGAGTTAAATTTTCTCGACTTATATTTAAGCTTCGAACCACACATTTGTTGGAGAACAAAGAGACACTCATCAGCTCCACATCTGAGCGAAACTATTGCCAAAATTATCATTGGAAGGGACCTAAACTTTAAGATTCATGCGTCAGGTCACCGACGGCATAGGCCTATATGTAGCAATACACATGTACATCAATACACAGAGGAAAACATGGGTGGGAATGAGTAAATTATTCTTGAGTTATATCTGAGCTGCGAACCTAAACGTTGTTGGAGAAAGAAGAGAAACTCACCACCTGAGCAAAAATATCGCCGACATTCTTACTTGAAAAACCTAAACTTTGAGACTCCTGCGTCAGGTCACCGACCGCATATGCATATAATCTTATATCTTTTATCTTATACTGGAAGTTGTCAGGGGATAACCTTGCATTCTTATCAAAATTGGCCAAAAAATAGTCGCCTTTTTGTTATGAGAAAAACGAACAATTGTAAGGGGAAAACAGGGGTTAGCCTTGCAACTCCATTAAAATTGGCGGAAATGTAATTGTTCTTAAAAAAAAAAAAAATGCAGCCACATAGCTATGTGTTCACCACTTTGGCCACAGGCGCGTCCTGTGGTTAATGCCAACCAACATTATGCCAATGTTACTGCCCAATAAACTTGCCCCAACCTTTATGGCATAATTAAAATATTAACGCCGATCGTAGGCGGAGCTTCAGTCTGTGGTAACGTGTATATAACTTATTTTAAAAAAAAAATAATAAAAAAAAAAACTTTTTTGTTGTCTCTGGTAATTTAATTATTACGATTATTAATATTCATCTCAAAGCGTATTTATATGAGGAATCGAGACAAAAAAAGCGGTGAGGGGATAAGAACCAAAACCAAAAGTTATGTGGTGTATGTGCCCAAGCATTCAGGTACACGGACTTACGACTCAACTCAATGAGCCTATTACCGGCTACCATATAGGACTCTTTGGGCCAATAGGATCCCGGACCACCACACTTCCTTTCCTGCCCATGTTCATCTGACCCGACGGCCTCGCACCATGTAAGGGAGGTGAACGGAGCGACACCCTAGGCCTTGCCGCCTAGCGGGCAAACGATACTCCGTACCTATACGCAGGTTCGATCCTGAACCTCCGCAGACAGTCCCAACCTGGCGAGTTAAGACGGTGATCTAAACTCGGTTGGTGTTTGAGAACGAGAAATTAATTATCTTAAGGGAAAGATTGCGAAACAGCGTGCGTTGAAACAGGAACAAAACGAAAGGACTGGGTCGAGACCGGGACTCGAAACCGGGCGATGGAGACAGCGGTCGCGGTTCTTAACCGATCGGCCAATCGAACACCAGTTAAGATTGTTTCAAATCGATGTGCCTCAATGGGTGGGGAAGCCGGAGTATTAGCTCTATTTACACCTGCTCAAAGGAAGAAGTGGAAACTGTATTTTCAGGGTTTATGACCCAACGCATTAATTGTCCGAAAACTCGAATTATTGCATGTGGATAGAGGGCGCGCCACACAAATAGCGGTCACCGGCGAAACGCGCGGGCTCATAGGGGTGCACTACCCTAATTGAAGTGATAATTTCTACGCGAGCTCATTAGCATGAAATGTGCCCCCACAATTCTTTTTGAAAAAGGAATCCGTTTGGTAAAAAAACCTAAATGGTGGGATTGTCTAAATATAGCCAGGGATCAACTCCCTGGTTTTGGGACTTCAATCTGAGGGCAGACTTGATAAATTTACGGTTGGAAAATGGGTCCAAATTGCCCGAGAACGTTGAGGGATGCCACTTGTAAAATGCCTGCGTGCAGGCCGGGGAAGTATAACATTTCGAGATTGGTTTTTTACACTTGTTTCAATAGGGCCTGAATGTTGCTAGTGCACCCATGGGGTGCACTGCACAAAATACGCGCTCATAGGAAACAACGGAAAATCAGACAGACAGCGTTGCCTCTTGACACTCAGGAGTAGGTTGGCACTGTATGTGTTATTTACTTGAAATTAAATAATTGTAAGGAGTAAGCCCCGCGTTGTATATGAAATTGTCAACAACATAAAGTATTTGTCTGCGAAAATTGACCAGTTGCGAGGAGTTAGCCTTGGTTTTGTATACTAAAATTGGCCTAAAATAACAGAATTGTAAGGGGGGTTAGCCTCGCGTTTAAATTACACAGAAGAAAACATGGCTAGGAATGAGTTTAATTGTCTCGACTTATATCTAAGCTGCGAACCTCAAATTTGTTGGAGAACAAAGAGACACTCACCAGCTCTACATCTGAACAAAACTATTGCCAAAATTACCATTGGACGGGACCTAAAATTTGAGACTCATGCGTCAGGACACTGGCGGCATTGGCCTATGCAGCTATACACGTGTACATCAACACACAGAGGAAAACATGGCTGGGAATGAGTTAAATTTATTCGACTTATATTTAAGCTGCGAACCACACATTTGTTGGAGAACAAAGAGACACTCATCAGCTCCACATCTGAGCGAAACTATTGCCAAAATTATCATTGGAAGGGACCTAAACTTTAAGATTCATGCGTCAGGTCACCGACGGCATAGGCCTATATGTAGCAATACACATGTACATCAATACACAGAGGAAAACATGGGTGGGAATGAGTAAATTATTCTTGAGTTATATCTGAGCTGCGAACCTAAACGTTGTTGGAGAAAGAAGAGAAACTCACCACCTGAGCAAAAATATCGCCGACATTCTTACTTGAAAAACCTAAACTTTGAGACTCCTGCGTCAGGTCACCGACCGCATATGCATATAATCTTATATCTTTTATCTTATACTGGAAGTTGTTAGGGGATAACCTTGCATTCTTATCAAAATTGGCCAAAAAATAGTCGCCTTTTTGTTATGAGAAAAACGAACAATTGTAAGGGGAAAACAGGGGTTAGCCTTGCAACTCCATTAAAATTGGCGGAAATTTAATTGTTCTTAAAAAAAAAAAAATGCAGCCACATAGCTATGTGTTCACCACTTTGGCCACAGGCGCGTCCTGTGGTTAATGCCAACCAACATTATGCCAATGTTACTGCCCAATAAACTTGCCCCAACCTTTATGGCATAATTAAAATATTAACGCCGATCGTAGGCGGAGCTTCAGTCTGTGGTAACGTGTATATAACTTATTTTAAAAAATAAATAATAAAAAAACCAACTTTTTTGTTGTCTCTGGTAATTTAATTATTACGATTATTAATATTCATCTCAAAGCGTATTTATATGAGGAATCGAGACAAAAAAAGCGGTGAGGGGATAAGAACCAAAACCAAACGTTACGTGGTGTATGTGCCCAAGCATTCAGGTACACGGACTTACGACTCAACTCAATGAGCCTATTACCGGCTACCATATAGGACTCTTCGGGGCAATAGGATTCCGGACCACCACACTTCCTTTCCTGCCCATGTTCATCTGACCCGACGGCCTCGCACCATGTAAGGGAGGTGAACGGAGCGACACCCTAGGCCTTGCCGCCTAGCGGGCAAACGATACTCCGTACCTATACGCAGGTTCGATCCTGAACCTCCGCAGACAGTCCCAACCTGGCGAGTTAAGACGGTGATCTAAACTCGGTTGGTGTTTGAGGACGAGAAATTAATTATCTTAAGGAAAAGATTGCGAAACAGCGTGCGTTGAAACTGGAACAAAACGAAAGGACTCGGTCGAGACCGGGACTCGAAACCGGGCGATGGAGACAGCGGTCGCGGTTCTTAACCGATCGGCCAATCGAACACCAGTTAAGATTGTTTCAAATCGATGTGCCTCAATGGGTGGGGAAGCCGGAGTATTAGCTCTATTTACACCTGCTCAAAGGAAGAAGTGGAAACTGTATTTTCAGGGTTTATGACCCAACGCATTAATTGTCCAAAAACTCGAATTATTGCATGTGGATAGAGGGCGCGCCACACAAATAGCGGTCACCGGCGAAACGCGCGGGCTCATAGGGGTGCACTACCCTAATTGAAGTGATAATTTCTACGCGAGCTCATTAGCATGAAATGTGCCCCCACAATTCTTTTTGAAAAAGGAATCCGTTTGGTAAAAAACCTAAATGGTGGGATTGTCTAAATATAGCCAGGGATCAACTCCCTGGTTTTGGGACTTCAATCTGAGGGCAGACTTGATAAATTTACGGTTGGAAAATGGGTCCAAATTGCCCGAGAACGTTGAGGGATGCCACTTGTAAAATGCCTGCGTGCAGGCCGGGGAAGTATAACATTTCGAGATTGGTTTTTTACACTTGTTTCAATAGGGCCTGAATGTTGCTAGTGCACCCATGGGGTGCACTGCACAAAATACGCGCTCATAGGAAACAACGGAAAATCAGACAGACAGCGTTGCCTCTTGACACTCAGGAGTAGGTTGGCACTGTATGTGTTATTTACTTGAAATTAAATAATTGTAAGGAGTAAGCCCCGCGTTGTATATGAAATTGTCAACAACATAAAGTATTTGTCTGCGAAAATTGACCAGTTGCGAGGAGTTAGCCTTGGTTTTGTATACTAAAATTGGCCTAAAATAACAGAATTGTAAGGGGGGTTAGCCTCGCGTTTAAATTACACAGAAGAAAACATGGCTAGGAATGAGTTTAATTGTCTCGACTTATATCTAAGCTGCGAACCTCAAATTTGTTGGAGAACAAAGAGACACTCACCAGCTCTACATCTGAACAAAACTATTGCCAAAATTACCATTGGACGGGACCTAAAATTTGAGACTCATGCGTCAGGACACTGGCGGCATTGGCCTATGCAGCTATACACGTGTACATCAACACACAGAGGAAAACATGGCTGGGAATGAGTTAAATTTTCTCGACTTATATTTAAGCTGCGAACCACACATTTGTTGGAGAACAAAGAGACACTCATCAGCTCCACATCTGAGCGAAACTATTGCCAAAATTATCATTGGAAGGGACCTAAACTTTAAGATTCATGCGTCAGGTCACCGACGGCATAGGCCTATATGTAGCAATACACATGTACATCAATACACAGAGGAAAACATGGGTGGGAATGAGTAAATTATTCTTGAGTTATATCTGAGCTGCGAACCTAAACGTTGTTGGAGAAAGAAGAGAAACTCACCACCTGAGCAAAAATATCGCCGACATTCTTACTTGAAAAACCTAAACTTTGAGACTCCTGCGTCAGGTCACCGACCGCATATGCATATAATCTTATATCTTTTATCTTATACTGGAAGTTGTCAGGGGATAACCTTGCATTCTTATCAAAATTGGCCAAAAAATAGTCGCCTTTTTGTTATGAGAAAAACGAACAATTGTAAGGGGAAAACAGGGGTTAGCCTTGCAACTCCATTAAAATTGGCGGAAATTTAATTGTTCTTAAAAAAAAAAAAATGCAGCCACATAGCTATGTGTTCACCACTTTGGCCACAGGCGCGTCCTGTGGTTAATGCCAACCAACATTATGCCAATGTTACTGCCCAATAAACTTGCCCCAACCTTTATGGCATAATTAAAATATTAACGCCCATCGTAGGCGGAGCTTCAGTCTGTGGTAACGTGTATATAACTTATTTTAAAAAATAAATAATAAAAAAACCAATTTTTTGTTGTCTCTGGTAATTTAATTATTACGATTATTAATATTCATCTCAAAGCGTATTTATATGAGGAATCGAGACAAAAAAAGCGGTGAGGGGATAAGAACCAAAACCAAACGTTACGTGGTGTATGTGCCCAAGCATTCAGGTACACGGACTTACGACTCAACTCAATGAGCCTATTACCGGCTACCATATAGGACTCTTCGGGGCAATAGGATTCCGGACCACCACACTTCCTTTCCTGCCCATGTTCATCTGACCCGACGGCCTCGCACCATGTAAGGGAGGTGAACGGAGCGACACCCTAGGCCTTGCCGCCTAGCGGGCAAACGATACTCCGTACCTATACGCAGGTTCGATCCTGAACCTCCGCAGACAGTCCCAACCTGGCGAGTTAAGACGGTGATCTAAACTCGGTTGGTGTTTGAGGACGAGAAATTAATTATCTTAAGGAAAAGATTGCGAAACAGCGTGCGTTGAAACTGGAACAAAACGAAAGGACTCGGTCGAGACCGGGACTCGAAACCGGGCGATGGAGACAGCGGTCGCGGTTCTTAACCGATCGGCCAATCGAACACCAGTTAAGATTGTTTCAAATCGATGTGCCTCAATGGGTGGGGAAGCCGGAGTATTAGCTCTATTTACACCTGCTCAAAGGAAGAAGTGGAAACTGTATTTTCAGGGTTTATGACCCAACGCATTAATTGTCCAAAAACTCGAATTATTGCATGTGGATAGAGGGCGCGCCACACAAATAGCGGTCACCGGCGAAACGCGCGGGCTCATAGGGGTGCACTACCCTAATTGAAGTGATAATTTCTACGCGAGCTCATTAGCATGAAATGTGCCCCCACAATTCTTTTTGAAAAAGGAATCCGTTTGGTAAAAAACCTAAATGGTGGGATTGTCTAAATATAGCCAGGGATCAACTCCCTGGTTTTGGGACTTCAATCTGAGGGCAGACTTGATAAATTTACGGTTGAAAAATGGGTCCAAATTGCCCGAGAACGTTGAGGGATGCCACTTGTAAAATGCCTGCGTGCAGGCCGGGGAAGTATAACATTTCGAGATTGGTTTTTTACACTTGTTTCAATAGGGCCTGAATGTTGCTAGTGCACCCATGGGGTGCACTGCACAAAATACGCGCTCATAGGAAACAACGGAAAATCAGACAGACAGCGTTGCCTCTTGACACTCAGGAGTAGGTTGGCACTGTATGTGTTATTTACTTGAAATTAAATAATTGTAAGGAGTAAGCCCCGCGTTGTATATGAAATTGTCAACAACATAAAGTATTTGTCTGCGAAAATTGACCAGTTGCGAGGAGTTAGCCTTGGTTTTGTATACTAAAATTGGCCTAAAATAACAGAATTGTAAGGGGGGTTAGCCTCGCGTTTAAATTACACAGAAGAAAACATGGCTAGGAATGAGTTTAATTGTCTCGACTTATATCTAAGCTGCGAACCTCAAATTTGTTGGAGAACAAAGAGACACTCACCAGCTCTACATCTGAACAAAACTATTGCCAAAATTACCATTGGACGGGACCTAAAATTTGAGACTCATGCGTCAGGACACTGGCGGCATTGGCCTATGCAGCTATACACGTGTACATCAACACACAGAGGAAAACATGGCTGGGAATGAGTTAAATTTTCTCGACTTATATTTAAGCTGCGAACCACACATTTGTTGGAGAACAAAGAGACACTCATCAGCTCCACATCTGAGCGAAACTATTGCCAAAATTATCATTGGAAGGGACCTAAACTTTAAGATTCATGCGTCAGGTCACCGACGGCATAGGCCTATATGTAGCAATACACATGTACATCAATACACAGAGGAAAACATGGGTGGGAATGAGTAAATTATTCTTGAGTTATATCTGAGCTGCGAACCTAAACGTTGTTGGAGAAAGAAGAGAAACTCACCACCTGAGCAAAAATATCGCCGACATTCTTACTTGAAAAACCTAAACTTTGAGACTCCTGCGTCAGGTCACCGACCGCATATGCATATAATCTTATATCTTTTATCTTATACTGGAAGTTGTCAGGGGATAACCTTGCATTCTTATCAAAATTGGCCAAAAAATAGTCGCCTTTTTGTTATGAGAAAAACGAACAATTGTAAGGGGAAAACAGGGGTTAGCCTTGCAACTCCATTAAAATTGGCGGAATATTAATTGTTCTTAAAAAACCAAAAATGCAGCCACATAGCTATGTGTTCACCACTTTGGCCACAGGCGCGTCCTGTGGTTAATGCCAACCAACATTATGCCAATGTTACTGCCCAATAAACTTGCCCCAACCTTTATGGCATAATTAAAATATTAACGCCGATCGTAGGCGGAGCTTCAGTCTGTGGTAACGTGTATATAACTTATTTTAAAAAATAAATAATAAAAAAACCAACTTTTTTGTTGTCTCTGGTAATTTAATTATTACGATTATTAATATTCATCTCAAAGCGTATTTATATGAGGAATCGAGACAAAAAAAGCGGTGAGGGGATAAGAACCAAAACCAAACGTTACGTGGTGTATGTGCCCAAGCAATCAGGTACACGGACTTACGACTCAACTCAATGAGCCTATTACCGGCTACCATATAGGACTCTTCGGGGCAATAGGATTCCGGACCACCACACTTCCTTTCCTGCCCATGTTCATCTGACCCGACGGCCTCGCACCATGTAAGGGAGGTGAACGGAGCGACACCCTAGGCCTTGCCGCCTAGCGGGCAAACGATACTCCGTACCTATACGCAGGTTCGATCCTGAACCTCCGCAGACAGTCCCAACCTGGCGAGTTAAGACGGTGATCTAAACTCGGTTGGTGTTTGAGGACGAGAAATTAATTATCTTAAGGAAAAGATTGCGAAACAGCGTGCGTTGAAACTGGAACAAAACGAAAGGACTCGGTCGAGACCGGGACTCGAAACCGGGCGATGGAGACAGCGGTCGCGGTTCTTAACCGATCGGCCAATCGAACACCAGTTAAGATTGTTTCAAATCGATGTGCCTCAATGGGTGGGGAAGCCGGAGTATTAGCTCTATTTACACCTGCTCAAAGGAAGAAGTGGAAACTGTATTTTCAGGGTTTATGACCCAACGCATTAATTGTCCAAAAACTCGAATTATTGCATGTGGATAGAGGGCGCGCCACACAAATAGCGGTCACCGGCGAAACGCGCGGGCTCATAGGGGTGCACTACCCTAATTGAAGTGATAATTTCTACGCGAGCTCATTAGCATGAAATGTGCCCCCACAATTCTTTTTGAAAAAGGAATCCGTTTGGTAAAAAACCTAAATGGTGGGATTGTCTAAATATAGCCAGGGATCAACTCCCTGGTTTTGGGACTTCAATCTGAGGGCAGACTTGATAAATTTACGGTTGGAAAATGGGTCCAAATTGCCCGAGAACGTTGAGGGATGCCACTTGTAAAATGCCTGCGTGCAGGCCGGGGAAGTATAACATTTCGAGATTGGTTTTTTACACTTGTTTCAATAGGGCCTGAATGTTGCTAGTGCACCCATGGGGTGCACTGCACAAAATACGCGCTCATAGGAAACAACGGAAAATCAGACAGACAGCGTTGCCTCTTGACACTCAGGAGTAGGTTGGCACTGTATGTGTTATTTACTTGAAATTAAATAATTGTAAGGAGTAAGCCCCGCGTTGTATATGAAATTGTCAACAACATAAAGTATTTGTCTGCGAAAATTGACCAGTTGCGAGGAGTTAGCCTTGGTTTTGTATACTAAAATTGGCCTAAAATAACAGAATTGTAAGGGGGGTTAGCCTCGCGTTTAAATTACACAGAAGAAAACATGGCTAGGAATGAGTTTAATTGTCTCGACTTATATCTAAGCTGCGAACCTCAAATTTGTTGGAGAACAAAGAGACACTCACCAGCTCTACATCTGAACAAAACTATTGCCAAAATTACCATTGGACGGGACCTAAAATTTGAGACTCATGCGTCAGGTCACCGACGGCATTGGCCTATGCAGCTATACACGTGTACATCAACACACAGAGGAAAACATGGCTGGGAATGAGTTAAATTTTCTCGACTTATATTTAAGCTGCGAACCACACATTTGTTGGAGAACAAAGAGACACTCATCAGCTCCACATCTGAGCGAAACTATTGCCAAAATTATCATTGGAAGGGACCTAAACTTTAAGATTCATGCGTCAGGTCACCGACGGCATAGGCCTATATGTAGCAATACACATGTACATCAATACACAGAGGAAAACATGGGTGGGAATGAGTAAATTATTCTTGAGTTATATCTGAGCTGCGAACCTAAACGTTGTTGGAGAAAGAAGAGAAACTCACCACCTGAGCAAAAATATCGCCGACATTCTTACTTGAAAAACCTAAACTTTGAGACTCCTGCGTCAGGTCACCGACCGCATATGCATATAATCTTATATCTTTTATCTTATACTGGAAGTTGTCAGGGGATAACCTTGCATTCTTATCAAAATTGGCCAAAAAATAGTCGCCTTTTTGTTATGAGAAAAACGAACAATTGTAAGGGGAAAACAGGGGTTAGCCTTGCAACTCCATTAAAATTGGCGGAAATGTAATTGTTCTTAAAAAAAAAAAATGCAGCCACCTAGCTATGTGTTCACCACTTTGGCCACAGGCGCGTCCTGTGGTTAATGCCAACCAACATTATGCCAATGTTACTGCCCAATAAACTTGCCCCAACCTTTATGGCATAATTAAAATATTAACGCCGATCGTAGGCGGAGCTTCAGTCTGTGGTAACGTGTATATAACTTATTTTTAAAAATAAATAATAAAAAAAAAAACTTTTTTGTTGTCTCTGGTAATTTAATTATTACGATTATTAATATTCATCTCAAAGCGTATTTATATGAGGAATCGAGACAAAAAAAGCGGTGAGGGGATAAGAACCAAAACCAAAAGTTATGTGGTGTATGTGCCCAAGCATTCAGGTACACGGACTTACGACTCAACTCAATGAGCCTATTACCGGCTACCATATAGGACTCTTCGGGGCAATAGGATCCCGGACCACCACACTTCCTTTCCTGCCCATGTTCATCTGACCCGACGGCCTCGCACCATGTAAGGGAGGTGAACGGAGCGACACCCTAGGCCTTGCCGCCTAGCGGGCAAACGATACTCCGTACCTATACGCAGGTTCGATCCTGAACCTCCGCAGACAGTCCCAACCTGGCGAGTTAAGACGGTGATCTAAACTCGGTTGGTGTTTGAGAACGAGAAATTAATTATCTTAAGGGAAAGATTGCGAAACAGCGTGCGTTGAAACAGGAACAAAACGAAAGGACTGGGTCGAGACCGGGACTCGAAACCGGGCGATGGAGACAGCGGTCGCGGTTCTTAACCGATCGGCCAATCGAACACCAGTTAAGATTGTTTCAAATCGATGTGCCTCAATGGGTGGGGAAGCCGGAGTATTAGCTCTATTTACACCTGCTCAAAGGAAGAAGTGGAAACTGTATTTTCAGGGTTTATGACCCAACGCATTAATTGTCCGAAAACTCGAATTATTGCATGTGGATAGAGGGCGCGCCACACAAATAGCGGTCACCGGCGAAACGCGCGGGCTCATAGGGGTGCACTACCCTAATTGAAGTGATAATTTCTACGCGAGCTCATTAGCATGAAATGTGCCCCCACAATTCTTTTTGAAAAAGGAATCCGTTTGGTAAAAAACCTAAATGGTGGGATTGTCTAAATATAGCCAGGGATCAACTCCCTGGTTTTGGGACTTCAATCTGAGGGCAGACTTGATAAATTTACGGTTGGAAAATGGGTCCAAATTGCCCGAGAACGTTGAGGGATGCCACTTGTAAAATGCCTGCGTGCAGGCCGGGGAAGTATAACATTTCGAGATTGGTTTTTTACACTTGTTTCAATAGGGCCTGAATGTTGCTAGTGCACCCATGGGGTGCACTGCACAAAATACGCGCTCATAGGAAACAACGGAAAATCAGACAGACAGCGTTGCCTCTTGACACTCAGGAGTAGGTTGGCACTGTATGTGTTATTTACTTGAAATTAAATAATTGTAAGGAGTAAGCCCCGCGTTGTATATGAAATTGTCAACAACATAAAGTATTTGTCTGCGAAAATTGACCAGTTGCGAGGAGTTAGCCTTGGTTTTGTATACTAAAATTGGCCTAAAATAACAGAATTGTAAGGGGGGTTAGCCTCGCGTTTAAATTACACAGAAGAAAACATGGCTAGGAATGAGTTTAATTGTCTCGACTTATATCTAAGCTGCGAACCTCAAATTTGTTGGAGAACAAAGAGACACTCACCAGCTCTACATCTGAACAAAACTATTGCCAAAATTACCATTGGACGGGACCTAAAATTTGAGACTCATGCGTCAGGACACTGGCGGCATTGGCCTATGCAGCTATACACGTGTACATCAACACACAGAGGAAAACATGGCTGGGAATGAGTTAAATTTTCTCGACTTATATTTAAGCTGCGAACCACACATTTGTTGGAGAACAAAGAGACACTCATCAGCTCCACATCTGAGCGAAACTATTGCCAAAATTATCATTGGAAGGGACCTAAACTTTAAGATTCATGCGTCAGGTCACCGACGGCATAGGCCTATATGTAGCAATACACATGTACATCAATACACAGAGGAAAACATGGGTGGGAATGAGTAAATTATTCTTGAGTTATATCTGAGCTGCGAACCTAAACGTTGTTGGAGAAAGAAGAGAAACTCACCACCTGAGCAAAAATATCGCCGACATTCTTACTTGAAAAACCTAAACTTTGAGACTCCTGCGTCAGGTCACCGACCGCATATGCATATAATCTTATATCTTTTATCTTATACTGGAAGTTGTCAGGGGATAACCTTGCATTCTTATCAAAATTGGCCAAAAAATAGTCGCCTTTTTGTTATGAGAAAAACGAACAATTGTAAGGGGAAAACAGGGGTTAGCCTTGCAACTCCATTAAAATTGGCGGAATATTAATTGTTCTTAAAAAAAAAAAAATGCAGCCACATAGCTATGTGTTCACCACTTTGGCCACAGGCGCGTCCTGTGGTTAATGCCAACCAACATTATGCCAATGTTACTGCCCAATAAACTTGCCCCAACCTTTATGGCATAATTAAAATATTAACGCCGATCGTAGGCGGAGCTTCAGTCTGTGGTAACGTGTATATAACTTATTTTAAAAAATAAATAATAAAAAAAAAACTTTTTTGTTGTCTCTGGTAATTTAAACTTTTTTGTTGTCTCTGGTAATTTAATTATTACGATTATTAATATTCATCTCAAAGCGTATTTATATGAGGAATCGAGACAAAAAAAGCGGTGAGGGGATAAGAACCAAAACCAAAAGTTATGTGGTGTATGTGCCCAAGCATTCAGGTACACGGACTTACGACTCAACTCAATGAGCCTATTACCGGCTACCATATAGGACTCTTCGGGGCAATAGGATCCCGGACCACCACACTTCCTTTCCTGCCCATGTTCATCTGACCCGACGGCCTCGCACCATGTAAGGGAGGTGAACGGAGCGACACCCTAGGCCTTGCCGCCTAGCGGGCAAACGATACTCCGTACCTATACGCAGGTTCGATCCTGAACCTCCGCAGACAGTCCCAACCTGGCGAGTTAAGACGGTGATCTAAACTCGGTTGGTGTTTGAGAACGAGAAATTAATTATCTTAAGGGAAAGATTGCGAAACAGCGTGCGTTGAAACAGGAACAAAACGAAAGGACTGGGTCGAGACCGGGACTCGAAACCGGGCGATGGAGACAGCGGTCGCGGTTCTTAACCGATCGGCCAATCGAACACCAGTTAAGATTGTTTCAAATCGATGTGCCTCAATGGGTGGGGAAGCCGGAGTATTAGCTCTATTTACACCTGCTCAAAGGAAGAAGTGGAAACTGTATTTTCAGGGTTTATGACCCAACGCATTAATTGTCCGAAAACTCGAATTATTGCATGTGGATAGAGGGCGCGCCACACAAATAGCGGTCACCGGCGAAACGCGCGGGCTCATAGGGGTGCACTACCCTAATTGAAGTGATAATTTCTACGCGAGCTCATTAGCATGAAATGTGCCCCCACAATTCTTTTTGAAAAAGGAATCCGTTTGGTAAAAAACCTAAATGGTGGGATTGTCTAAATATAGCCAGGGATCAACTCCCTGGTTTTGGGACTTCAATCTGAGGGCAGACTTGATAAATTTACGGTTGGAAAATGGGTCCAAATTGCCCGAGAACGTTGAGGGATGCCACTTGTAAAATGCCTGCGTGCAGGCCGGGGAAGTATAACATTTCGAGATTGGTTTTTTACACTTGTTTCAATAGGGCCTGAATGTTGCTAGTGCACCCATGGGGTGCACTGCACAAAATACGCGCTCATAGGAAACAACGGAAAATCAGACAGACAGCGTTGCCTCTTGACACTCAGGAGTAGGTTGGCACTGTATGTGTTATTTACTTGAAATTAAATAATTGTAAGGAGTAAGCCCCGCGTTGTATATGAAATTGTCAACAACATAAAGTATTTGTCTGCGAAAATTGACCAGTTGCGAGGAGTTAGCCTTGGTTTTGTATACTAAAATTGGCCTAAAATAACAGAATTGTAAGGGGGGTTGGCCTCGCGTTTAAATTACACAGAAGAAAACATGGCTAGGAATGAGTTTAATTGTCTCGACTTATATCTAAGCTGCGAACCTCAAATTTGTTGGAGAACAAAGAGACACTCACCAGCTCTACATCTGAACAAAACTATTGCCAAAATTACCATTGGACGGGACCTAAAATTTGAGACTCATGCGTCAGGACACTGGCGGCATTGGCCTATGCAGCTATACACGTGTACATCAACACACAGAGGAAAACATGGCTGGGAATGAGTTAAATTTTCTCGACTTATATTTAAGCTGCGAACCACACATTTGTTGGAGAACAAAGAGACACTCATCAGCTCCACATCTGAGCGAAACTATTGCCAAAATTATCATTGGAAGGGACCTAAACTTTAAGATTCATGCGTCAGGTCACCGACGGCATAGGCCTATATGTAGCAATACACATGTACATCAATACACAGAGGAAAACATGGGTGGGAATGAGTAAATTATTCTTGAGTTATATCTGAGCTGCGAACCTAAACGTTGTTGGAGAAAGAAGAGAAACTCACCACCTGAGCAAAAATATCGCCGACATTCTTACTTGAAAAACCTAAACTTTGAGACTCCTGCGTCAGGTCACCGACCGCATATGCATATAATCTTATATCTTTTATCTTATACTGGAAGTTGTCAGGGGATAACCTTGCATTCTTATCAAAATTGGCCAAAAAATAGTCGCCTTTTTGTTATGAGAAAAACGAACAATTGTAAGGGGAAAACAGGGGTTAGCCTTGCAACTCCATTAAAATTGGCGGAATATTAATTGTTCTTAAAAAAAAAAAAATGCAGCCACATAGCTATGTGTTCACCACTTTGGCCACAGGCGCGTCCTGTGGTTAATGCCAACCAACATTATGCCAATGTTACTGCCCAATAAACTTGCCCCAACCTTTATGGCATAATTAAAATATTAACGCCGATCGTAGGCGGAGCTTCAGTCTGTGGTAACGTGTATATAACTTATTTTAAAAAATAAATAATAAAAAAAAAACTTTTTTGTTGTCTCTGGTAATTTAATTATTACGATTATTAATATTCATCTCAAAGCGTATTTATATGAGGAATCGAGACAAAAAAAGCGGTGAGGGGATAAGAACCAAAACCAAAAGTTATGTGGTGTATGTGCCCAAGCATTCAGGTACACGGACTTACGACTCAACTCAATGAGCCTATTACCGGCTACCATATAGGACTCTTCGGGGCAATAGGATCCCGGACCACCACACTTCCTTTCCTGCCCATGTTCATCTGACCCGACGGCCTCGCACCATGTAAGGGAGGTGAACGGAGCGACACCCTAGGCCTTGCCGCCTAGCGGGCAAACGATACTCCGTACCTATACGCAGGTTCGATCCTGAACCTCCGCAGACAGTCCCAACCTGGCGAGTTAAGACGGTGATCTAAACTCGGTTGGTGTTTGAGAACGAGAAATTAATTATCTTAAGGGAAAGATTGCGAAACAGCGTGCGTTGAAACAGGAACAAAACGAAAGGACTGGGTCGAGACCGGGACTCGAAACCGGGCGATGGAGACAGCGGTCGCGGTTCTTAACCGATCGGCCAATCGAACACCAGTTAAGATTGTTTCAAATCGATGTGCCTCAATGGGTGGGGAAGCCGGAGTATTAGCTCTATTTACACCTGCTCAAAGGAAGAAGTGGAAACTGTATTTTCAGGGTTTATGACCCAACGCATTAATTGTCCGAAAACTCGAATTATTGCATGTGGATAGAGGGCGCGCCACACAAATAGCGGTCACCGGCGAAACGCGCGGGCTCATAGGGGTGCACTACCCTAATTGAAGTGATAATTTCTACGCGAGCTCATTAGCATGAAATGTGCCCCCACAATTCTTTTTGAAAAAGGAATCCGTTTGGTAAAAAACCTAAATGGTGGGATTGTCTAAATATAGCCAGGGATCAACTCCCTGGTTTTGGGACTTCAATCTGAGGGCAGACTTGATAAATTTACGGTTGGAAAATGGGTCCAAATTGCCCGAGAACGTTGAGGGATGCCACTTGTAAAATGCCTGCGTGCAGGCCGGGGAAGTATAACATTTCGAGATTGGTTTTTTACACTTGTTTCAATAGGGCCTGAATGTTGCTAGTGCACTGCACAAAATACGCGCTCATAGGAAACAACGGAAAATCAGACAGACAGCGTTGCCTCTTGACACTCAGGAGTAGGTTGGCACTGTATGTGTTATTTACTTGAAATTAAATAATTGTAAGGAGTAAGCCCCGCGTTGTATATGAAATTGTCAACAACATAAAGTATTTGTCTGCGAAAATTGACCAGTTGCGAGGAGTTAGCCTTGGTTTTGTATACTAAAATTGGCCTAAAATAACAGAATTGTAAGGGGGGTTAGCCTCGCGTTTAAATTACACAGAAGAAAACATGGCTAGGAATGAGTTTAATTGTCTCGACTTATATCTAAGCTGCGAACCTCAAATTTGTTGGAGAACAAAAAGACACTCACCAGCTCTACATCTGAACAAAACTATTGCCAAAATTACCATTGGACGGGACCTAAAATTTGAGACTCATGCGTCAGGACACTGGCGGCATTGGCCTATGCAGCTATACACGTGTACATCAACACACAGAGGAAAACATGGCTGGGAATGAGTTAAATTTTCTCGACTTATATTTAAGCTGCGAACCACACATTTGTTGGAGAACAAAGAGACACTCATCAGCTCCACATCTGAGCGAAACTATTGCCAAAATTATCATTGGAAGGGACCTAAACTTTAAGATTCATGCGTCAGGTCACCGACGGCATAGGCCTATATGTAGCAATACACATGTACATCAATACACAGAGGAAAACATGGGTGGGAATGAGTAAATTATTCTTGAGTTATATCTGAGCTGCGAACCTAAACGTTGTTGGAGAAAGAAGAGAAACTCACCACCTGAGCAAAAATATCGCCGACATTCTTACTTGAAAAACCTAAACTTTGAGACTCCTGCGTCAGGTCACCGACCGCATATGCATATAATCTTATATCTTTTATCTTATACTGGAAGTTGTCAGGGGATAACCTTGCATTCTTATCAAAATTGGCAAAAAAATAGTCGCCTTTTTGTTATGAGAAAAACGAACAATTGTAAGGGGAAAACAGGGGTTAGCCTTGCAACTCCATTAAAATTGGCGGAATATTAATTGTTCTTAAAAAAAAAAAAATGCAGCCACATAGCTATGTGTTCACCACTTTGGCCACAGGCGCGTCCTGTGGTTAATGCCAACCAACATTATGCCAATGTTACTGCCCAATAAACTTGCCCCAACCTTTATGGCATAATTAAAATATTAACGCCGATCGTAGGCGGAGCTTCAGTCTGTGGTAACGTGTATATAACTTATTTTAAAAAATAAATAATAAAAAAACCAACTTTTTTGTTGTCTCTGGTAATTTAATTATTACGATTATTAATATTCATCTCAAAGCGTATTTATATGAGGAATCGAGACAAAAAAAGCGGTGAGGGGATAAGAACCAAAACCAAACGTTACGTGGTGTATGTGCCCAAGCATTCAGGTACACGGACTTACGACTCAACTCAATGAGCCTATTACCGGCTACCATATAGGACTCTTCGGGGCAATAGGATTCCGGACCACCACACTTCCTTTCCTGCCCATGTTCATCTGACCCGACGGCCTCGCACCATGTAAGGGAGGTGAACGGAGCGACACCCTAGGCCTTGCCGCCTAGCGGGCAAACGATAATCCGTACCTATACGCAGGTTCGATCCTGAACCTCCGCAGACAGTCCCAACCTGGCGAGTTAAGACGGTGATCTAAACTCGGTTGGTGTTTGAGGACGAGAAATTAATTATCTTAAGGAAAAGATTGCGAAACAGCGTGCGTTGAAACTGGAACAAAACGAAAGGACTCGGTCGAGACCGGGACTCGAAACCGGGCGATGGAGACAGCGGTCGCGGTTCTTAACCGATCGGCCAATCGAACACCAGTTAAGATTGTTTCAAATCGATGTGCCTCAATGGGTGGGGAAGCCGGAGTATTAGCTCTATTTACACCTGCTCAAAGGAAGAAGTGGAAACTGTATTTTCAGGGTTTATGACCCAACGCATTAATTGTCCAAAAACTCGAATTATTGCATGTGGATAGAGGGCGCGCCACACAAATAGCGGTCACCGGCGAAACGCGCGGGCTCATAGGGGTGCACTACCCTAATTGAAGTGATAATTTCTACGCGAGCTCATTAGCATGAAATGTGCCCCCACAATTCTTTTTGAAAAAGGAATCCGTTTGGTAAAAAACCTAAATGGTGGGATTGTCTAAATATAGCCAGGGATCAACTCCCTGGTTTTGGGACTTCAATCTGAGGGCAGACTTGATAAATTTACGGTTGGAAAATGGGTCCAAATTGCCCGAGAACGTTGAGGGATGCCACTTGTAAAATGCCTGCGTGCAGGCCGGGGAAGTATAACATTTCGAGATTGGTTTTTTACACTTGTTTCAATAGGGCCTGAATGTTGCTAGTGCACCCATGGGGTGCACTGCACAAAATACGCGCTCATAGGAAACAACGGAAAATCAGACAGACAGCGTTGCCTCTTGACACTCAGGAGTAGGTTGGCACTGTATGTGTTATTTACTTGAAATTAAATAATTGTAAGGAGTAAGCCCCGCGTTGTATATGAAATTGTCAACAACATAAAGTATTTGTCTGCGAAAATTGACCAGTTGCGAGGAGTTAGCCTTGGTTTTGTATACTAAAATTGGCCTAAAATAACAGAATTGTAAGGGGGGTTAGCCTCGCGTTTAAATTACACAGAAGAAAACATGGCTAGGAATGAGTTTAATTGTCTCGACTTATATCTAAGCTGCGAACCTCAAATTTGTTGGAGAACAAAGAGACACTCACCTGCTCTACATCTGAACAAAACTATTGCCAAAATTACCATTGGACGGGACCTAAAATTTGAGACTCATGCGTCAGGACACTGGCGGCATTGGCCTATGCAGCTATACACGTGTACATCAACACACAGAGGAAAACATGGCTGGGAATGAGTTAAATTTTCTCGACTTATATTTAAGCTGCGAACCACACATTTGTTGGAGAACAAAGAGACACTCATCAGCTCCACATCTGAGCGAAACTATTGCCAAAATTATCATTGGAAGGGACCTAAACTTTAAGATTCATGCGTCAGGTCACCGACGGCATAGGCCTATATGTAGCAATACACATGTACATCAATACACAGAGGAAAACATGGGTGGGAATGAGTAAATTATTCTTGAGTTATATCTGAGCTGCGAACCTAAACGTTGTTGGAGAAAGAAGAGAAACTCACCACCTGAGCAAAAATATCGCCGACATTCTTACTTGAAAAACCTAAACTTTGAGACTCCTGCGTCAGGTCACCGACCGCATATGCATATAATCTTATATCTTTTATCTTATACTGGAAGTTGTCAGGGGATAACCTTGCATTCTTATCAAAATTGGCCAAAAAATAGTCGCCTTTTTGTTATGAGAAAAACGAACAATTGTAAGGGGAAAACAGGGGTTAGCCTTGCAACTCCATTAAAATTGGCGGAATATTAATTGTTCTTAAAAAAAAAAAAATGCAGCCACATAGCTATGTGTTCACCACTTTGGCCACAGGCGCGTCCTGTGGTTAATGCCAACCAACATTATGCCAATGTTACTGCCCAATAAACTTGCCCCAACCTTTATGGCATAATTAAAATATTAACGCCGATCGTAGGCGGAGCTTCAGTCTGTGGTAACGTGTATATAACTTATTTTAAAAAATAAATAATAAAAAAACCAACTTTTTTGTTGTCTCTGGTAATTTAATTATTACGATTATTAATATTCATCTCAAAGCGTATTTATATGAGGAATCGAGACAAAAAAAGCGGTGAGGGGATAAGAACCAAAACCAAACGTTACGTGGTGTATGTGCCCAAGCATTCAGGTACACGGACTTACGACTCAACTCAATGAGCCTATTACCGGCTACCATATAGGACTCTTCGGGGCAATAGGATTCCGGACCACCACACTTCCTTTCCTGCCCATGTTCATCTGACCCGACGGCCTCGCACCATGTAAGGGAGGTGAACGGAGCGACACCCTAGGCCTTGCCGCCTAGCGGGCAAACGATACTCCGTACCTATACGCAGGTTCGATCCTGAACCTCCGCAGACAGTCCCAACCTGGCGAGTTAAGACGGTGATCTAAACTCGGTTGGTGTTTGAGGACGAGAAATTAATTATCTTAAGGAAAAGATTGCGAAACAGCGTGCGTTGAAACTGGAACAAAACGAAAGGACTCGGTCGAGACCGGGACTCGAAACCGGGCGATGGAGACAGCGGTCGCGGTTCTTAACCGATCGGCCAATCGAACACCAGTTAAGATTGTTTCAAATCGATGTGCCTCAATGGGTGGGGAAGCCGGAGTATTAGCTCTATTTACACCTGCTCAAAGGAAGAAGTGGAAACTGTATTTTCAGGGTTTATGACCCAACGCATTAATTGTCCAAAAACTCAAATTATTGCATGTGGATAGAGGGCGCGCCACACAAATAGCGGTCACCGGCGAAACGCGCGGGCTCATAGGGGTGCACTACCCTAATTGAAGTGATAATTTCTACGCGAGCTCATTAGCATGAAATGTGCCCCCACAATTCTTTTTGAAAAAGGAATCCGTTTGGTAAAAAACCTAAATGGTGGGATTGTCTAAATATAGCCAGGGATCAACTCCCTGGTTTTGGGACTTCAATCTGAGGGCAGACTTGATAAATTTACGGTTGGAAAATGGGTCCAAATTGCCCGAGAACGTTGAGGGATGCCACTTGTAAAATGCCTGCGTGCAGGCCGGGGAAGTATAACATTTCGAGATTGGTTTTTTACACTTGTTTCAATAGGGCCTGAATGTTGCTAGTGCACCCATGGGGTGCACTGCACAAAATACGCGCTCATAGGAAACAACGGAAAATCAGACAGACAGCGTTGCCTCTTGACACTCAGGAGTAGGTTGGCACTGTATGTGTTATTTACTTGAAATTAAATAATTGTAAGGAGTAAGCCCCGCGTTGTATATGAAATTGTCAACAACATAAAGTATTTGTCTGCGAAAATTGACCAGTTGCGAGGAGTTAGCCTTGGTTTTGTATACTAAAATTGGCCTAAAATAACAGAATTGTAAGGGGGGTTAGCCTCGCGTTTAAATTACACAGAAGAAAACATGGCTAGGAATGAGTTTAATTGTCTCGACTTATATCTAAGCTGCGAACCTCAAATTTGTTGGAGAACAAAGAGACACTCACCAGCTCTACATCTGAACAAAACTATTGCCAAAATTACCATTGGACGGGACCTAAAATTTGAGACTCATGCGTCAGGACACTGGCGGCATTGGCCTATGCAGCTATACACGTGTACATCAACACACAGAGGAAAACATGGCTGGGAATGAGTTAAATTTTCTCGACTTATATTTAAGCTGCGAACCACACATTTGTTGGAGAACAAAGAGACACTCATCAGCTCCACATCTGAGCGAAACTATTGCCAAAATTATCATTGGAAGGGACCTAAACTTTAAGATTCATGCGTCAGGTCACCGACGGCATAGGCCTATATGTAGCAATACACATGTACATCAATACACAGAGGAAAACATGGGTGGGAATGAGTAAATTATTCTTGAGTTATATCTGAGCTGCGAACCTAAACGTTGTTGGAGAAAGAAGAGAAACTCACCACCTGAGCAAAAATATCGCCGACATTCTTACTTGAAAAACCTAAACTTTGAGACTCCTGCGTCAGGTCACCGACCGCATATGCATATAATCTTATATCTTTTATCTTATACTGGAAGTTGTCAGGGGATAACCTTGCATTCTTATCAAAATTGGCCAAAAAATAGTCGCCTTTTTGTTATGAGAAAAACGAACAATTGTAAGGGGAAAACAGGGGTTAGCCTTGCAACTCCATTAAAATTGGCGGAAATGTAATTGTTCTTAAAAAAAAAAAAATGCAGCCACATAGCTATGTGTTCACCACTTTGGCCAGAGGCGCGTCCTGTGGTTAATGCCAACCAACATTATGCCAATGTTACTGCCCAATAAACTTGCCCCAACCTTTATGGCATAATTAAAATATTAACGCCGATCGTAGGCGGAGCTTCAGTCTGTGGTAACGTGTATATAACTTATTTTAAAAAATAAATAATAAAAAAAAAAACTTTTTTGTTGTCTCTGGTAATTTAATTATTACGATTATTAATATTCATCTCAAAGCGTATTTATATGAGGAATCGAGACAAAAAAAGCGGTGAGGGGATAAGAACCAAAACCAAAAGTTATGTGGTGTATGTGCCCAAGCATTCAGGTACACGGACTTACGACTCAACTCAATGAGCCTATTACCGGCTACCATATAGGACTCTTCGGGGCAATAGGATCCCGGACCACCACACTTCCTTTCCTGCCCATGTTCATCTGACCCGACGGCCTCGCACCATGTAAGGGAGGTGAACGGAGCGACACCCTAGGCCTTGCCGCCTAGCGGGCAAACGATACTCCGTACCTATACGCAGGTTCGATCCTGAACCTCCGCAGACAGTCCCAACCTGGCGAGTTAAGACGGTGATCTAAACTCGGTTGGTGTTTGAGAACGAGAAATTAATTATCTTAAGGGAAAGATTGCGAAACAGCGTGCGTTGAAACAGGAACAAAACGAAAGGACTGGGTCGAGACCGGGACTCGAAACCGGGCGATGGAGACAGCGGTCGCGGTTCTTAACCGATCGGCCAATCGAACACCAGTTAAGATTGTTTCAAATCGATGTGCCTCAATGGGTGGGGAAGCCGGAGTATTAGCTCTATTTACACCTGCTCAAAGGAAGAAGTGGAAACTGTATTTTCAGGGTTTATGACCCAACGCATTAATTGTCCGAAAACTCGAATTATTGCATGTGGATAGAGGGCGCGCCACACAAATAGCGGTCACCGGCGAAACGCGCGGGCTCATAGGGGTGCACTACCCTAATTGAAGTGATAATTTCTACGCGAGCTCATTAGCATGAAATGTGCCCCCATAATTCTTTTTGAAAAAGGAATCCGTTTGGTAAAAAACCTAAATGGTGGGATTGTCTAAATATAGCCAGGGATCAACTCCCTGGTTTTGGGACTTCAATCTGAGGGCAGACTTGATAAAATTACGGTTGGAAAATGGGTCCAAATTGCCCGAGAACGTTGAGGGATGCCACTTGTAAAATGCCTGCGTGCAGGCCGGGGAAGTATAACATTTCGAGATTGGTTTTTTACACTTGTTTCAATAGGGCCTGAATGTTGCTAGTGCACCCATGGGGGTGCACTGCACGAAATACGCGCTCATAGGAAACAACGGCAAATCAGACAGACAGCGTTGCCTCTTGACACTCAGGAGTAGGTTGGCACTGTATGTGTTATTTACTTGAAATTAAATAATTGTAAGGAGTAAGCCCCGCGTTGTATATGGAATTGTCAACAACATAAAGTATTTGTCTGCGAAAATTGACCAGTTGCGAGGAGTTAGCCTTGGTTTTGTATTCTAAAATTGGCCTAAAATAACAGAATTGTAAGGGGGGTTAGCCTCGCGTTTAAATTACACAGAAGAAAACATGGCTAGGAATGAGTTTAATTGTCTCGACTTATATATAAGCTGCGAACCTCAAATTTGTTGGAGAACAAAGAGACACTCACCAGCTCTACATCTGAACAAAACTATTGCCAAAATTACCATTGGACGGGACCTAAAATTTGAGACTCATGCGTCAGGACACTGGCGGCATTGGCCTATGCAGCTATACACGTGTACATCAACACACAGAGGAAAACATGGCTGGGAATGAGTTAAATTTTCTCGACTTATATTTAAGCTGCGAACCACACATTTGTTGGAGAACAAAGAGACACTCATCAGCTCCACATCTGAGCGAAACTATTGCCAAAATTATCATTGGAAGGGACCTAAACTTTAAGATTCATGCGTCAGGTCACCGACGGCATAGGCCTATATGTAGCAATACACCTGTACATCAATACACAGAGGAAAACATGGGTGGGAATGAGTAAATTATTCTTGAGTTATATCTGAGCTGCGAACCTAAACGTTGTTGGAGAAAGAAGAGAAACTCACCACCTGAGCAAAAATATCGCCGACATTCTCACTTGAAAAACCTAAACTTTGAAACTCCTGCGTCAGGTCACCGACCGCATATGCATATAATCTTATATCTTTTATCTTATACTGGAAGTTGTCAGGGGATAACCTTGCATTCTTATCAAAATTGGCCAAAAAATAGTCGCCTTTTTGTTATGAGAAAAACGAACAATTGTAAGGGGAAAACAGGGGTTAGCCTTGCAACTCCATTAAAATTGGCGGAAATTTAATTGTTCTTAAAAAAAAAATGCAGCCACATAGCTATGTGTTCACCACTTTGGGCAGAGGCGCGTCCTGTGGTTAATGCCAACCAACATTATGCCAATGTTACTGCCCAATAAACTTGCCGCAACCTTTATGGCATAATTAAAATATTAACGCCGATCGTAGGCGGAGCTTCAGTCTGTGGTAACGTGTATATAACTTATTTAAAAAAATAAATAATAAAAAAACCAACTTTTTTGTTGTCTCTGGTAATTTAATTATTACGATTATTAATATTCATCTCAAAGCGTATTTATATGAGGAATCGAGACAAAAAAAGCGGTGAGGGGATAAGAACCAAAACCAAACGTTACGTGGTGTATGTGCCCAAGCATTCAGGTACACGGACTTACGACTCAACTCAATGAGCCTATTACCGGCTACCATATAGGACTCTTCGGGGCAATAGGATTCCGGACCACCACACTTCCTTTCCTGCCCATGTTCATCTGACCCGACGGCCTCGCACCATGTAAGGGAGATGAACGGAGCGACACCCTAGGCCTTGCCGCCTAGCGGGCAAACGATACTCCGTACCTATACGCAGGTTCGATCCTGAACCTCCGCAGACAGTCCCAACCTGGCGAGTTAAGACGGTGATCTAAACTCGGTTGGTGTTTGAGGACGAGAAATTAATTATCTTAAGGAAAAGATTGCGAAACAGCGTGCGTTGAAACTGGAACAAAACGAAAGGACTCGGTCGAGACCGGGACTCGAAACCGGGCGATGGAGACAGCGGTCGCGGTTCTTAACCGATCGGCCAATCGAACACCAGTTAAGATTGTTTCAAATCGATGTGCCTCAATGGGTGGGGAAGCCGGAGTATTAGCTCTATTTACACCTGCTCAAAGGAAGAAGTGGAAACTGTATTTTCAGGGTTTATGACCCAACGCATTAATTGTCCAAAAACTCGAATTATTGCATGTGGATAGAGGGCGCGCCACACAAATAGCGGTCACCGGCGAAACGCGCGGGCTCATAGGGGTGCACTACCCTAATTGAAGTGATAATTTCTACGCGAGCTCATTAGCATGAAATGTGCCCCCACAATTCTTTTTGAAAAAGGAATCCGTTTGGTAAAAAACCTAAATGGTGGGATTGTCTAAATATAGCCAGGGATCAACTCCCTGGTTTTGGGACTTCAATCTGAGGGCAGACTTGATAAAATTACGGTTGGAAAATGGGTCCAAATTGCCCGAGAACGTTGAGGGATGCCACTTGTAAAATGCCTGCGTGCAGGCCGGGGAAGTATAACATTTCGAGATTGGTTTTTTACACTTGTTTCAATAGGGCCTGAATGTTGCTAGTGCACCCATGGGGGTGCACTGCACAAAATACGCGCTCATAGGAAACAACGGCAAATCAGACAGACAGCGTTGCCTCTTGACACTCAGGAGTAGGTTGGCACTGTATGTGTTATTTACTTGAAATTAAATAATTGTAAGGAGTAAGCCCCGCGTTGTATATGAAATTGTCAACAACATAAAGTATTTGTCTGCGAAAATTGACCAGTTGCGAGGAGTTAGCCTTGGTTTTGTATTCTAAAATTGGCCTAAAATAACAGAATTGTAAGGGGGGTTAGCCTCGCGTTTAAATTACACAGAAGAAAACATGGCTAGGAATGAGTTTAATTGTCTCGACTTATATCTAAGCTGCGAACCTCAAATTTGTTGGAGAACAAAGAGACACTCACCAGCTCTACATCTGAACAAAACTATTGCCAAAATTACCATTGGACGGGACCTAAAATTTGAGACTCATGCGTCAGGACACTGGCGGCATTGGCCTATGCAGCTATACACGTGTACATCAACACACAGAGGAAAACATGGCTGGGAATGAGTTAAATTTTCTCGACTTATATTTAAGCTGCGAACCACACATTTGTTGGAGAACAAAGAGACACTCATCAGCTCCACATCTGAGCGAAACTATTGCCAAAATTATCATTGGAAGGGACCTAAACTTTAAGATTCATGCGTCAGGTCACCGACGGCATAGGCCTATATGTAGCAATACACATGTACATCAATACACAGAGGAAAACATGGGTGGGAATGATTAAATTATTCTTGAGTTATATCTGAGCTGCGAACCTAAACGTTGTTCGAGAAAGAAGAGAAACTCACCACCTGAGCAAAAATATCGCCGACATTCTTACTTGAAAAACCTAAACTTTGAAACTCCTGCGTCAGGTCACCGACCGCATATGCATATAATCTTATATCTTTTATCTTATACTGGAAGTTGTCAGGGGATAACCTTGCATTCTTATCAAAATTGGCCAAAAAATAGTCGCCTTTTTGTTATGAGAAAAACGAACAATTGTAAGGGGAAAACAGGGGTTAGCCTTGCAACTCCATTAAAATTGGCGGAAATTTAATTGTTCTTAAAAAAAAAAAATGCAGCCACATAGCTATGTGTTCACCACTTTGGCCAGAGGCGCGTCCTGTGGTTAATGCCAACCAACATTATGCCAATGTTACTGCCCAATAAACTTGCCGCAACCTTTATGGCATAATTAAAATATTAACGCCGATCGTAGGCGGAGCTTCAGTCTGTGGTAACGTGTATATAACTTATTTAAAAAAAAAAATAATAAAAAAACCAACTTTTTTGTTGTCTCTGGTAATTTAATTATTACGATTATTAATATTCATCTCAAAGCGTATTTATATGAGGAATCGAGACAAAAAAAGCGGTGAGGGGATAAGAACCAAAACCAAACGTTACGTGGTGTATGTGCCCAAGCATTCAGGTACACGGACTTACGACTCAACTCAATGAGCCTATTACCGGCTACCATATAGGACTCTTCGGGGCAATAGGATTCCGGACCACCACACTTCCTTTCCTGCCCATGTTCATCTGACCCGACGGCCTCGCACCATGTAAGGGAGATGAACGGAGCGACACCCTAGGCCTTGCCGCCTAGCGGGCAAACGATACTCCGTACCTATACGCAGGTTCGATCCTGAACCTCCGCAGACAGTCCCAACCTGGCGAGTTAAGACGGTGATCTAAACTCGGTTGGTGTTTGAGGACGAGAAATTAATTATCTTAAGGAAAAGATTGCGAAACAGCGTGCGTTGAAACTGGAACAAAACGAAAGGACTCGGTCGAGACCGGGACTCGAAACCGGGCGATGGAGACAGCGGTCGCGGTTCTTAACCGATCGGCCAATCGAACACCAGTTAAGATTGTTTCAAATCGATGTGCCTCAATGGGTGGGGAAGCCGGAGTATTAGCTCTATTTACACCTGCTCAAAGGAAGAAGTGGAAACTGTATTTTCAGGGTTTATGACCCAACGCATTAATTGTCCAAAAACTCGAATTATTGCATGTGGATAGAGGGCGCGCCACACAAATAGCGGTCACCGGCGAAACGCGCGGGCTCATAGGGGTGCACTACCCTAATTGAAGTGATAATTTCTACGCGAGCTCATTAGCATGAAATGTGCCCCCACAATTCTTTTTGAAAAAGGAATCCGTTTGGTAAAAAACCTAAATGGTGGGATTGTCTAAATATAGCCAGGGATCAACTCCCTGGTTTTGGGACTTCAATCTGAGGGCAGACTTGATAAAATTACGGTTGGAAAATGGGTCCAAATTGCCCGAGAACGTTGACGGATGCCACTTGTAAAATGCCTGCGTGCAGGCCGGGGAAGTATAACATTTCGAGATTGGTTTTTTACACTTGTTTCAATAGGGCCTGAATGTTGCTAGTGCACCCATGGGGGTGCACTGCACAAAATACGCGCTCATAGGAAACAACGGCAAATCAGACAGACAGCGTTGCCTCTTGACACTCAGGAGTAGGTTGGCACTGTATGTGTTATTTACTTGAAATTAAATAATTGTAAGGAGTAAGCCCCGCGTTGTATATGAAATTGTCAACAACATAAACTATTTGTCTGCGAAAATTGACCAGTTGCGAGGAGTTAGCCTTGGTTTTGTATTCTAAAATTGGCCTAAAATAACAGAATTGTAAGGGGGGTTAGCCTCGCGTTTAAATTACACAGAAGAAAACATGGCTAGGAATGAGTTTAATTGTCTCGACTTATATCTAAGCTGCGAACCTCAAATTTGTTGGAGAACAAAGAGACACTCACCAGCTCTACATCTGAACAAAACTATTGCCAAAATTACCATTGGACGGGACCTAAAATTTGAGACTCATGCGTCAGGACACTGGCGGCATTGGCCTATGCAGCTATACACGTGTACATCAACACACAGAGGAAAACATGGCTGGGAATGAGTTAAATTTTCTCGACTTATATTTAAGCTGCGAACCACACATTTGTTGGAGAACAAAGAGACACTCATCAGCTCCACATCTGAGCGAAACTATTGCCAAAATTATCATTGGAAGGGACCTAAACTTTAAGATTCATGCGTCAGGTCACCGACGGCATAGGCCTATATGTAGCAATACACATGTACATCAATACACAGAGGAAAACATGGGTGGGAATGAGTAAATTATTCTTGAGTTATATCTGAGCTGCGAACCTAAACGTTGTTCGAGAAAGAAGAGAAACTCACCACCTGAGCAAAAATATCGCCGACATTCTTAATTGAAAAACCTAAACTTTGAAACTCCTGCGTCAGGTCACCGACCGCATATGCATATAATCTTATATCTTTTATCTTATACTGGAAGTTGTCAGGGGATAACCTTGCATTCTTATCAAAATTGGCCAAAAAATAGTCGCCTTTTTGTTATGAGAAAAACGAACAATTGTAAGGGGAAAACAGGGGTTAGCCTTGCAACTCCATTAAAATTGGCGGAAATTTAATTGTTCTTAAAAAAAAAAAATGCAGCCACATAGCTATGTGTTCACCACTTTGGCCAGAGGCGCGTCCTGTGGTTAATGCCAACCAACATTATGCCAATGTTACTGCCCAATAAACTTGCCGCAACCTTTATGGCATAATTAAAATATTAACGCCGATCGTAGGCGGAGCTTCAGTCTGTGGTAACGTGTATATAACTTATTTAAAAAAAAAAATAATAAAAAAACCAACTTTTTTGTTGTCTCTGGTAATTTAATTATTACGATTATTAATATTCATCTCAAAGCGTATTTATATGAGGAATCGAGACAAAAAAAGCGGTGAGGGATAAGAACCAAAACCAAACGTTACGTGGTGTATGTGCCCAAGCATTCAGGTACACGGACTTACGACTCAACTCAATGAGCCTATTACCGGCTACCATATAGGACTCTTCGGGGCAATAGGATTCCGGACCACCACACTTCCTTTCCTGCCCATGTTCATCTGACCCGACGGCCTCGCACCATGTAAGGGAGATGAACGGAGCGACACCCTAGGCCTTGCCGCCTAGCGGGCAAACGATACTCCGTACCTATACGCAGGTTCGATCCTGAACCTCCGCAGACAGTCCCAACCTGGCGAGTTAAGACGGTGATCTAAACTCGGTTGGTGTTTGAGGACGAGAAATTAATTATCTTCAGGAAAAGATTGCGAAACAGCGTGCGTTGAAACTGGAACAAAACGAAAGGACTCGGTCGAGACCGGGACTCGAAACCGGGCGATGGAGACAGCGGTCGCGGTTCTTAACCGATCGGCCAATCGAACACCAGTTAAGATTGTTTCAAATCGATGTGCCTCAATGGGTGGGGAAGCCGGAGTATTAGCTCTATTTACACCTGCTCAAAGGAAGAAGTGGAAACTGTATTTTCAGGGTTTATGACCCAACGCATTAATTGTCCAAAAACTCGAATTATTGCATGTGGATAGAGGGCGCGCCACACAAATAGCGGTCACCGGCGAAACGCGCGGGCTCATAGGGGTGCACTACCCTAATTGAAGTGATAATTTCTACGCGAGCTCATTAGCATGAAATGTGCCCCCACAATTCTTTTTGAAAAAGGAATCCGTTTGGTAAAAAACCTAAATGGTGGGATTGTCTAAATATAGCCAGGGATCAACTCCCTGGTTTTGGGACTTCAATCTGAGGGCAGACTTGATAAAATTACGGTTGGAAAATGGGTCCAAATTGCCCGAGAACGTTGAGGGATGCCACTTGTAAAATGCCTGCGTGCAGGCCGGGGAAGTATAACATTTCGAGATTGGTTTTTTACACTTGTTTCAATAGGGCCTGAATGTTGCTAGTGCACCCATGGGGGTGCACTGCACAAAATACGCGCTCATAGGAAACAACGGCAAATCAGACAGACAGCGTTGCCTCTTGAAACTCAGGAGTAGGTTGGCACTGTATGTGTTATTTACTTGAAATTAAATAATTGTAAGGAGTAAGCCCCGCGTTGTATATGAAATTGTCAACAACATAAAGTATTTGTCTGCGAAAATTGACCAGTTGCGAGGAGTTAGCCTTGGTTTTGTATTCTAAAATTGGCCTAAAATAACAGAATTGTAAGGGGGGTTAGCCTCGCGTTTAAATTACACAGAAGAAAACATGGCTAGGAATGAGTTTAATTGTCTCGACTTATATATAAGCTGCGAACCTCAAATTTGTTGGAGAACAAAGAGACACTCACCAGCTCTACATCTGAACAAAACTATTGCCAAAATTACCATTGGACGGGACCTAAAATTTGAGACTCATGCGTCAGGACACTGGCGGCATTGGCCTATGCAGCTATACACGTGTACATCAACACACAGAGGAAAACATGGCTGGGAATGAGTTAAATTTTCTCGACTTATATTTAAGCTGCGAACCACACATTTGTTGGAGAACAAAGAGACACTCATCAGCTCCACATCTGAGCGAAACTATTGCCAAAATTATCATTGGAAGGGACCTAAACTTTAAGATTCATGCGTCAGGTCACCGACGGCATAGGCCTATATGTAGCAATACACCTGTACATCAATACACAGAGGAAAACATGGGTGGGAATGAGTAAATTATTCTTGAGTTATATCTGAGCTGCGAACCTAAACGTTGTTGGAGAAAGAAGAGAAACTCACCACCTGAGCAAAAATATCGCCGACATTCTCACTTGAAAAACCTAAACTTTGAAACTCCTGCGTCAGGTCACCGACCGCATATGCATATAATCTTATATCTTTTATCTTATACTGGAAGTTGTCAGGGGATAACCTTGCATTCTTATCAAAATTGGCCAAAAAATAGTCGCCTTTTTGTTATGAGAAAAACGAACAATTGTAAGGGGAAAACAGGGGTTAGCCTTGCAACTCCATTAAAATTGGCGGAAATTTAATTGTTCTTAAAAAAAAATATGCAGCCACATAGCTATGTGTTCACCACTTTGGGCAGAGGCGCGTCCTGTGGTTAATGCCAACCAACATTATGCCAATGTTACTGCCCAATAAACTTGCCGCAACCTTTATGGCATAATTAAAATATTAACGCCGATCGTAGGCGGAGCTTCAGTCTGTGGTAACGTGTATATAACTTATTTAAAAAAATAAATAATAAAAAAACCAACTTTTTTGTTGTCTCTGGTAATTTAATTATTACGATTATTAATATTCATCTCAAAGCGTATTTATATGAGGAATCGAGACAAAAAAAGCGGTGAGGGGATAAGAACCAAAACCAAACGTTACGTGGTGTATGTGCCCAAGCATTCAGGTACACGGACTTACGACTCAACTCAATGAGCCTATTACCGGCTACCATATAGGACTCTTCGGGGCAATAGGATTCCGGACCACCACACTTCCTTTCCTGCCCATGTTCATCTGACCCGACGGCCTCGCACCATGTAAGGGAGATGAACGGAGCGACACCCTAGGCCTTGCCGCCTAGCGGGCAAACGATACTCCGTACCTATACGCAGGTTCGATCCTGAACCTCCGCAGACAGTCCCAACCTGGCGAGTTAAGACGGTGATCTAAACTCGGTTGGTGTTTGAGGACGAGAAATTAATTATCTTAAGGAAAAGATTGCGAAACAGCGTGCGTTGAAACTGGAACAAAACGAAAGGACTCGGTCGAGACCGGGACTCGAAACCGGGCGATGGAGACAGCGGTCGCGGTTCTTAACCGATCGGCCAATCGAACACCAGTTAAGATTGTTTCAAATCGATGTGCCTCAATGGGTGGGGAAGCCGGAGTATTAGCTCTATTTACACCTGCTCAAAGGAAGAAGTGGAAACTGTATTTTCAGGGTTTATGACCCAACGCATTAATTGTCCAAAAACTCGAATTATTGCATGTGGATAGAGGGCGCGCCACACAAATAGCGGTCACCGGCGAAACGCGCGGGCTCATAGGGGTGCACTACCCTAATTGAAGTGATAATTTCTACGCGAGCTCATTAGCATGAAATGTGCCCCCACAATTCTTTTTGAAAAAGGAATCCGTTTGGTAAAAAACCTAAATGGTGGGATTGTCTAAATATAGCCAGGGATCAACTCCCTGGTTTTGGGACTTCAATCTGAGGGCAGACTTGATAAAATTACGGTTGGAAAATGGGTCCAAATTGCCCGAGAACGTTGAGGGATGCCACTTGTAAAATGCCTGCGTGCAGGCCGGGGAAGTATAACATTTCGAGATTGGTTTTTTACACTTGTTTCAATAGGGCCTGAATGTTGCTAGTGCACCCATGGGGGTGCACTGCACAAAATACGCGCTCATAGGAAACAACGGCAAATCAGACAGACAGCGTTGCCTCTTGACACTCAGGAGTAGGTTGGCACTGTATGTGTTATTTACTTGAAATTAAATAATTGTAAGGAGTAAGCCCCGCGTTGTATATGAAATTGTCAACAACATAAACTATTTGTCTGCGAAAATTGACCAGTTGCGAGGAGTTAGCCTTGGTTTTGTATTCTAAAATTGGCCTAAAATAACAGAATTGTAAGGGGGGTTAGCCTCGCGTTTAAATTACACAGAAGAAAACATGGCTAGGAATGAGTTTAATTGTCTCGACTTATATCTAAGCTGCGAACCTCAAATTTGTTGGAGAACAAAGAGACACTCACCAGCTCTACATCTGAACAAAACTATTGCCAAAATTACCATTGGACGGGACCTAAAATTTGAGACTCATGCGTCAGGACACTGGCGGCATTGGCCTATGCAGCTATACACGTGTACATCAACACACAGAGGAAAACATGGCTGGGAATGAGTTAAATTTTCTCGACTTATATTTAAGCTGCGAACCACACATTTGTTGGAGAACAAAGAGACACTCATCAGCTCCACATCTGAGCGAAACTATTGCCAAAATTATCATTGGAAGGGACCTAAACTTTAAGATTCATGCGTCAGGTCACCGACGGCATAGGCCTATATGTAGCAATACACATGTACATCAATACACAGAGGAAAACATGGGTGGGAATGAGTAAATTATTCTTGAGTTATATCTGAGCTGCGAACCTAAACGTTGTTCGAGAAAGAAGAGAAACTCACCACCTGAGCAAAAATATCGCCGACATTCTTAATTGAAAAACCTAAACTTTGAAACTCCTGCGTCAGGTCACCGACCGCATATGCATATAATCTTATATCTTTTATCTTATACTGGAAGTTGTCAGGGGATAACCTTGCATTCTTATCAAAATTGGCCAAAAAATAGTCGCCTTTTTGTTATGAGAAAAACGAACAATTGTAAGGGGAAAACAGGGGTTAGCCTTGCAACTCCATTAAAATTGGCGGAAATTTAATTGTTCTTAAAAAAAAAAAATGCAGCCACATAGCTATGTGTTCACCACTTTGGCCAGAGGCGCGTCCTGTGGTTAATGCCAACCAACATTATGCCAATGTTACTGCCCAATAAACTTGCCGCAACCTTTATGGCATAATTAAAATATTAACGCCGATCGTAGGCGGAGCTTCAGTCTGTGGTAACGTGTATATAACTTATTTAAAAAAAAAAATAATAAAAAAACCAACTTTTTTGTTGTCTCTGGTAATTTAATTATTACGATTATTAATATTCATCTCAAAGCGTATTTATATGAGGAATCGAGACAAAAAAAGCGGTGAGGGATAAGAACCAAAACCAAACGTTACGTGGTGTATGTGCCCAAGCATTCAGGTACACGGACTTACGACTCAACTCAATGAGCCTATTACCGGCTACCATATAGGACTCTTCGGGGCAATAGGATTCCGGACCACCACACTTCCTTTCCTGCCCATGTTCATCTGACCCGACGGCCTCGCACCATGTAAGGGAGATGAACGGAGCGACACCCTAGGCCTTGCCGCCTAGCGGGCAAACGATACTCCGTACCTATACGCAGGTTCGATCCTGAACCTCCGCAGACAGTCCCAACCTGGCGAGTTAAGACGGTGATCTAAACTCGGTTGGTGTTTGAGGACGAGAAATTAATTATCTTCAGGAAAAGATTGCGAAACAGCGTGCGTTGAAACTGGAACAAAACGAAAGGACTCGGTCGAGACCGGGACTCGAAACCGGGCGATGGAGACAGCGGTCGCGGTTCTTAACCGATCGGCCAATCGAACACCAGTTAAGATTGTTTCAAATCGATGTGCCTCAATGGGTGGGGAAGCCGGAGTATTAGCTCTATTTACACCTGCTCAAAGGAAGAAGTGGAAACTGTATTTTGAGGGTTTATGACCCAACGCATTAATTGTCCAAAAACTCGAATTATTGCATGTGGATAGAGGGCGCGCCACACAAATAGCGGTCACCGGCGAAACGCGCGGGCTCATAGGGGTGCACTACCCTAATTGAAGTGATAATTTCTACGCGAGCTCATTAGCATGAAATGTGCCCCCACAATTCTTTTTGAAAAAGGAATCCGTTTGGTAAAAAACCTAAATGGTGGGATTGTCTAAATATAGCCAGGGATCAACTCCCTGGTTTTGGGACTTCAATCTGAGGGCAGACTTGATAAAATTACGGTTGGAAAATGGGTCCAAATTGCCCGAGAACGTTGAGGGATGCCACTTGTAAAATGCCTGCGTGCAGGCCGGGGAAGTATAACATTTCGAGATTGGTTTTTTACACTTGTTTCAATAGGGCCTGAATGTTGCTAGTGCACCCATGGGGGTGCACTGCACAAAATACGCGCTCATAGGAAACAACGGCAAATCAGACAGACAGCGTTGCCTCTTGACACTCAGGAGTAGGTTGGCACTGTATGTGTTATTTACTTGAAATTAAATAATTGTAAGGAGTAAGCCCCGCGTTGTATATGAAATTGTCAACAACATAAAGTATTTGTCTGCGAAAATTGACCAGTTGCGAGGAGTTAGCCTTGGTTTTGTATTCTAAAATTGGCCTAAAATAACAGAATTGTAAGGGGGGTTAGCCTCGCGTTTAAATTACACAGAAGAAAACATGGCTAGGAATGAGTTTAATTGTCTCGACTTATATATAAGCTGCGAACCTCAAATTTGTTGGAGAACAAAGAGACACTCACCAGCTCTACATCTGAACAAAACTATTGCCAAAATTACCATTGGACGGGACCTAAAATTTGAGACTCATGCGTCAGGACACTGGCGGCATTGGCCTATGCAGCTATACACGTGTACATCAACACACAGAGGAAAACATGGCTGGGAATGAGTTAAATTTTCTCGACTTATATTTAAGCTGCGAACCACACATTTGTTGGAGAACAAAGAGACACTCATCAGCTCCACATCTGAGCGAAACTATTGCCAAAATTATCATTGGAAGGGACCTAAACTTTAAGATTCATGCGTCAGGTCACCGACGGCATAGGCCTATATGTAGCAATACACCTGTACATCAATACACAGAGGAAAACATGGGTGGGAATGAGTAAATTATTCTTGAGTTATATCTGAGCTGCGAACCTAAACGTTGTTGGAGAAAGAAGAGAAACTCACCACCTGAGCAAAAATATCGCCGACATTCTCACTTGAAAAACCTAAACTTTGAAACTCCTGCGTCAGGTCACCGACCGCATATGCATATAATCTTATATCTTTTATCTTATACTGGAAGTTGTCAGGGGATAACCTTGCATTCTTATCAAAATTGGCCAAAAAATAGTCGCCTTTTTGTTATGAGAAAAACGAACAATTGTAAGGGGAAAACAGGGGTTAGCCTTGCAACTCCATTAAAATTGGCGGAAATTTAATTGTTCTTAAAAAACAAAATGCAGCCACATAGCTATGTGTTCACCACTTTGGGCAGAGGCGCGTCCTGTGGTTAATGCCAACCAACATTATGCCAATGTTACTGCCCAATAAACTTGCCGCAACCTTTATGGCATAATTAAAATATTAACGCCGATCGTAGGCGGAGCTTCAGTCTGTGGTAACGTGTATATAACTTATTTAAAAAAATAAATAATAAAAAAACCAACTTTTTTGTTGTCTCTGGTAATTTAATTATTACGATTATTAATATTCATCTCAAAGCGTATTTATATGAGGAATCGAGACAAAAAAAGCGGTGAGGGGATAAGAACCAAAACCAAACGTTACGTGGTGTATGTGCCCAAGCATTCAGGTACACGGACTTACGACTCAACTCAATGAGCCTATTACCGGCTACCATATAGGACTCTTCGGGGCAATAGGATTCCGGACCACCACACTTCCTTTCCTGCCCATGTTCATCTGACCCGACGGCCTCGCACCATGTAAGGGAGATGAACGGAGCGACACCCTAGGCCTTGCCGCCTAGCGGGCAAACGATACTCCGTACCTATACGCAGGTTCGATCCTGAACCTCCGCAGACAGTCCCAACCTGGCGAGTTAAGACGGTGATCTAAACTCGGTTGGTGTTTGAGGACGAGAAATTAATTATCTTAAGGAAAAGATTGCGAAACAGCGTGCGTTGAAACTGGAACAAAACGAAAGGACTCGGTCGAGACCGGGACTCGAAACCGGGCGATGGAGACAGCGGTCGCGGTTCTTAACCGATCGGCCAATCGAACACCAGTTAAGATTGTTTCAAATCGATGTGCCTCAATGGGTGGGGAAGCCGGAGTATTAGCTCTATTTACACCTGCTCAAAGGAAGAAGTGGAAACTGTATTTTCAGGGTTTATGACCCAACGCATTAATTGTCCAAAAACTCGAATTATTGCATGTGGATAGAGGGCGCGCCACACAAATAGCGGTCACCGGCGAAACGCGCGGGCTCATAGGGGTGCACTACCCTAATTGAAGTGATAATTTCTACGCGAGCTCATTAGCATGAAATGTGCCCCCACAATTCTTTTTGAAAAAGGAATCCGTTTGGTAAAAAACCTAAATGGTGGGATTGTCTAAATATAGCCAGGGATCAACTCCCTGGTTTTGGGACTTCAATCTGAGGGCAGACTTGATAAAATTACGGTTGGAAAATGGGTCCAAATTGCCCGAGAACGTTGAGGGATGCCACTTGTAAAATGCCTGCGTGCAGGCCGGGGAAGTATAACATTTCGAGATTGGTTTTTTACACTTGTTTCAATAGGGCCTGAATGTTGCTAGTGCACCCATGGGGGTGCACTGCACAAAATACGCGCTCATAGGAAACAACGGCAAATCAGACAGACAGCGTTGCCTCTTGACACTCAGGAGTAGGTTGGCACTGTATGTGTTATTTACTTGAAATTAAATAATTGTAAGGAGTAAGCCCCGCGTTGTATATGAAATTGTCAACAACATAAAGTATTTGTCTGCGAAAATTGACCAGTTGCGAGGAGTTAGCCTTGGTTTTGTATTCTAAAATTGGCCTAAAATAACAGAATTGTAAGGGGGGTTAGCCTCGCGTTTAAATTACACAGAAGAAAACATGGCTAGGAATGAGTTTAATTGTCTCGACTTATATCTAAGCTGCGAACCTCAAATTTGTTGGAGAACAAAGAGACACTCACCAGCTCTACATCTGAACAAAACTATTGCCAAAATTACCATTGGACGGGACCTAAAATTTGAGACTCATGCGTCAGGACACTGGCGGCATTGGCCTATGCAGCTATACACGTGTACATCAACACACAGAGGAAAACATGGCTGGGAATGAGTTAAATTTTCTCGACTTATATTTAAGCTGCGAACCACACATTTGTTGGAGAACAAAGAGACACTCATCAGCTCCACATCTGAGCGAAACTATTGCCAAAATTATCATTGGAAGGGACCTAAACTTTAAGATTCATGCGTCAGGTCACCGACGGCATAGGCCTATATGTAGCAATACACATGTACATCAATACACAGAGGAAAACATGGGTGGGAATGATTAAATTATTCTTGAGTTATATCTGAGCTGCGAACCTAAACGTTGTTCGAGAAAGAAGAGAAACTCACCACCTGAGCAAAAATATCGCCGACATTCTTACTTGAAAAACCTAAACTTTGAAACTCCTGCGTCAGGTCACCGACCGCATATGCATATAATCTTATATCTTTTATCTTATACTGGAAGTTGTCAGGGGATAACCTTGCATTCTTATCAAAATTGGCCAAAAAATAGTCGCCTTTTTGTTATGAGAAAAACGAACAATTGTAAGGGGAAAACAGGGGTTAGCCTTGCAACTCCATTAAAATTGGCGGAAATTTAATTGTTCTTAAAAAAAAAAAATGCAGCCACATAGCTATGTGTTCACCACTTTGGCCAGAGGCGCGTCCTGTGGTTAATGCCAACCAACATTATGCCAATGTTACTGCCCAATAAACTTGCCGCAACCTTTATGGCATAATTAAAATATTAACGCCGATCGTAGGCGGAGCTTCAGTCTGTGGTAACGTGTATATAACTTATTTAAAAAAAAAAATAATAAAAAAACCAACTTTTTTGTTGTCTCTGGTAATTTAATTATTACGATTATTAATATTCATCTCAAAGCGTATTTATATGAGGAATCGAGACAAAAAAAGCGGTGAGGGGATAAGAACCAAAACCAAACGTTACGTGGTGTATGTGCCCAAGCATTCAGGTACACGGACTTACGACTCAACTCAATGAGCCTATTACCGGCTACCATATAGGACTCTTCGGGGCAATAGGATTCCGGACCACCACACTTCCTTTCCTGCCCATGTTCATCTGACCCGACGGCCTCGCACCATGTAAGGGAGATGAACGGAGCGACACCCTAGGCCTTGCCGCCTAGCGGGCAAACGATACTCCGTACCTATACGCAGGTTCGATCCTGAACCTCCGCAGACAGTCCCAACCTGGCGAGTTAAGACGGTGATCTAAACTCGGTTGGTGTTTGAGGACGAGAAATTAATTATCTTAAGGAAAAGATTGCGAAACAGCGTGCGTTGAAACTGGAACAAAACGAAAGGACTCGGTCGAGACCGGGACTCGAAACCGGGCGATGGAGACAGCGGTCGCGGTTCTTAACCGATCGGCCAATCGAACACCAGTTAAGATTGTTTCAAATCGATGTGCCTCAATGGGTGGGGAAGCCGGAGTATTAGCTCTATTTACACCTGCTCAAAGGAAGAAGTGGAAACTGTATTTTCAGGGTTTATGACCCAACGCATTAATTGTCCAAAAACTCGAATTATTGCATGTGGATAGAGGGCGCGCCACACAAATAGCGGTCACCGGCGAAACGCGCGGGCTCATAGGGGTGCACTACCCTAATTGAAGTGATAATTTCTACGCGAGCTCATTAGCATGAAATGTGCCCCCACAATTCTTTTTGAAAAAGGAATCCGTTTGGTAAAAAACCTAAATGGTGGGATTGTCTAAATATAGCCAGGGATCAACTCCCTGGTTTTGGGACTTCAATCTGAGGGCAGACTTGATAAAATTACGGTTGGAAAATGGGTCCAAATTGCCCGAGAACGTTGAGGGATGCCACTTGTAAAATGCCTGCGTGCAGGCCGGGGAAGTATAACATTTCGAGATTGGTTTTTTACACTTGTTTCAATAGGGCCTGAATGTTGCTAGTGCACCCATGGGGGTGCACTGCACAAAATACGCGCTCATAGGAAACAACGGCAAATCAGACAGACAGCGTTGCCTCTTGACACTCAGGAGTAGGTTGGCACTGTATGTGTTATTTACTTGAAATTAAATAATTGTAAGGAGTAAGCCCCGCGTTGTATATGAAATTGTCAACAACATAAACTATTTGTCTGCGAAAATTGACCAGTTGCGAGGAGTTAGCCTTGGTTTTGTATTCTAAAATTGGCCTAAAATAACAGAATTGTAAGGGGGGTTAGCCTCGCGTTTAAATTACACAGAAGAAAACATGGCTAGGAATGAGTTTAATTGTCTCGACTTATATCTAAGCTGCGAACCTCAAATTTGTTGGAGAACAAAGAGACACTCACCAGCTCTACATCTGAACAAAACTATTGCCAAAATTACCATTGGACGGGACCTAAAATTTGAGACTCATGCGTCAGGACACTGGCGGCATTGGCCTATGCAGCTATACACGTGTACATCAACACACAGAGGAAAACATGGCTGGGAATGAGTTAAATTTTCTCGACTTATATTTAAGCTGCGAACCACACATTTGTTGGAGAACAAAGAGACACTCATCAGCTCCACATCTGAGCGAAACTATTGCCAAAATTATCATTGGAAGGGACCTAAACTTTAAGATTCATGCGTCAGGTCACCGACGGCATAGGCCTATATGTAGCAATACACATGTACATCAATACACAGAGGAAAACATGGGTGGGAATGAGTAAATTATTCTTGAGTTATATCTGAGCTGCGAACCTAAACGTTGTTCGAGAAAGAAGAGAAACTCACCACCTGAGCAAAAATATCGCCGACATTCTTAATTGAAAAACCTAAACTTTGAAACTCCTGCGTCAGGTCACCGACCGCATATGCATATAATCTTATATCTTTTATCTTATACTGGAAGTTGTCAGGGGATAACCTTGCATTCTTATCAAAATTGGCCAAAAAATAGTCGCCTTTTTGTTATGAGAAAAACGAACAATTGTAAGGGGAAAACAGGGGTTAGCCTTGCAACTCCATTAAAATTGGCGGAAATTTAATTGTTCTTAAAAAAAAAAAATGCAGCCACATAGCTATGTGTTCACCACTTTGGCCAGAGGCGCGTCCTGTGGTTAATGCCAACCAACATTATGCCAATGTTACTGCCCAATAAACTTGCCGCAACCTTTATGGCATAATTAAAATATTAACGCCGATCGTAGGCGGAGCTTCAGTCTGTGGTAACGTGTATATAACTTATTTAAAAAAAAAAATAATAAAAAAACCAACTTTTTTGTTGTCTCTGGTAATTTAATTATTACGATTATTAATATTCATCTCAAAGCGTATTTATATGAGGAATCGAGACAAAAAAAGCGGTGAGGGATAAGAACCAAAACCAAACGTTACGTGGTGTATGTGCCCAAGCATTCAGGTACACGGACTTACGACTCAACTCAATGAGCCTATTACCGGCTACCATATAGGACTCTTCGGGGCAATAGGATTCCGGACCACCACACTTCCTTTCCTGCCCATGTTCATCTGACCCGACGGCCTCGCACCATGTAAGGGAGATGAACGGAGCGACACCCTAGGCCTTGCCGCCTAGCGGGCAAACGATACTCCGTACCTATACGCAGGTTCGATCCTGAACCTCCGCAGACAGTCCCAACCTGGCGAGTTAAGACGGTGATCTAAACTCGGTTGGTGTTTGAGGACGAGAAATTAATTATCTTCAGGAAAAGATTGCGAAACAGCGTGCGTTGAAACTGGAACAAAACGAAAGGACTCGGTCGAGACCGGGACTCGAAACCGGGCGATGGAGACAGCGGTCGCGGTTCTTAACCGATCGGCCAATCGAACACCAGTTAAGATTGTTTCAAATCGATGTGCCTCAATGGGTGGGGAAGCCGGAGTATTAGCTCTATTTACACCTGCTCAAAGGAAGAAGTGGAAACTGTATTTTCAGGGTTTATGACCCAACGCATTAATTGTCCAAAAACTCGAATTATTGCATGTGGATAGAGGGCGCGCCACACAAATAGCGGTCACCGGCGAAACGCGCGGGCTCATAGGGGTGCACTACCCTAATTGAAGTGATAATTTCTACGCGAGCTCATTAGCATGAAATGTGCCCCCACAATTCTTTTTGAAAAAGGAATCCGTTTGGTAAAAAACCTAAATGGTGGGATTGTCTAAATATAGCCAGGGATCAACTCCCTGGTTTTGGGACTTCAATCTGAGGGCAGACTTGATAAAATTACGGTTGGAAAATGGGTCCAAATTGCCCGAGAACGTTGAGGGATGCCACTTGTAAAATGCCTGCGTGCAGGCCGGGGAAGTATAACATTTCGAGATTGGTTTTTTACACTTGTTTCAATAGGGCCTGAATGTTGCTAGTGCACCCATGGGGGTGCACTGCACAAAATACGCGCTCATAGGAAACAACGGCAAATCAGACAGACAGCGTTGCCTCTTGACACTCAGGAGTAGGTTGGCACTGTATGTGTTATTTACTTGAAATTAAATAATTGTAAGGAGTAAGCCCCGCGTTGTATATGAAATTGTCAACAACATAAAGTATTTGTCTGCGAAAATTGACCAGTTGCGAGGAGTTAGCCTTGGTTTTGTATTCTAAAATTGGCCTAAAATAACAGAATTGTAAGGGGGGTTAGCCTCGCGTTTAAATTACACAGAAGAAAACATGGCTAGGAATGAGTTTAATTGTCTCGACTTATATATAAGCTGCGAACCTCAAATTTGTTGGAGAACAAAGAGACACTCACCAGCTCTACATCTGAACAAAACTATTGCCAAAATTACCATTGGACGGGACCTAAAATTTGAGACTCATGCGTCAGGACACTGGCGGCATTGGCCTATGCAGCTATACACGTGTACATCAACACACAGAGGAAAACATGGCTGGGAATGAGTTAAATTTTCTCGACTTATATTTAAGCTGCGAACCACACATTTGTTGGAGAACAAAGAGACACTCATCAGCTCCACATCTGAGCGAAACTATTGCCAAAATTATCATTGGAAGGGACCTAAACTTTAAGATTCATGCGTCAGGTCACCGACGGCATAGGCCTATATATAGCAATACACATGTACATCAATACACAGAGGAAAACATGGGTGGGAATGAGTAAATTATTCTTGAGTTATATCTGAGCTGCGAACCTAAACGTTGTTGGAGAAAGAAGAGAAACTCACCACCTGAGCAAAAATATCGCCGACATTCTCACTTGAAAAACCTAAACTTTGAAACTCCTGCGTCAGGTCACCGACCGCATATGCATATAATCTTATATCTTTTATCTTATACTGGAAGTTGTCAGGGGATAACCTTGCATTCTTATCAAAATTGGCCAAAAAATAGTCGCCTTTTTGTTATGAGAAAAACGAACAATTGTAAGGGGAAAACAGGGGTTAGCCTTGCAACTCCATTAAAATTGGCGGAAATTTAATTGTTCTTAAAAAAAAAAATGCAGCCACATAGCTATGTGTTCACCACTTTGGGCAGAGGCGCGTCCTGTGGTTAATGCCAACCAACATTATGCCAATGTTACTGCCCAATAAACTTGCCGCAACCTTTATGGCATAATTAAAATATTAACGCCGATCGTAGGCGGAGCTTCAGTCTGTGGTAACGTGTATATAACTTATTTAAAAAAATAAATAATAAAAAAACCAACTTTTTTGTTGTCTCTGGTAATTTAATTATTACGATTATTAATATTCATCTCAAAGCGTATTTATATGAGGAATCGAGACAAAAAAAGCGGTGAGGGGATAAGAACCAAAACCAAACGTTACGTGGTGTATGTGCCCAAGCATTCAGGTACACGGACTTACGACTCAACTCAATGAGCCTATTACCGGCTACCATATAGGACTCTTCGGGGCAATAGGATTCCGGACCACCACACTTCCTTTCCTGCCCATGTTCATCTGACCCGACGGCCTCGCACCATGTAAGGGAGATGAACGGAGCGACACCCTAGGCCTTGCCGCCTAGCGGGCAAACGATACTCCGTACCTATACGCAGGTTCGATCCTGAACCTCCGCAGACAGTCCCAACCTGGCGAGTTAAGACGGTGATCTAAACTCGGTTGGTGTTTGAGGACGAGAAATTAATTATCTTAAGGAAAAGATTGCGAAACAGCGTGCGTTGAAACTGGAACAAAACGAAAGGACTCGGTCGAGACCGGGACTCGAAACCGGGCGATGGAGACAGCGGTCGCGGTTCTTAACCGATCGGCCAATCGAACACCAGTTAAGATTGTTTCAAATCGATGTGCCTCAATGGGTGGGGAAGCCGGAGTATTAGCTCTATTTACACCTGCTCAAAGGAAGAAGTGGAAACTGTATTTTCAGGGTTTATGACCCAACGCATTAATTGTCCAAAAACTCGAATTATTGCATGTGGATAGAGGGCGCGCCACACAAATAGCGGTCACCGGCGAAACGCGCGGGCTCATAGGGGTGCACTACCCTAATTGAAGTGATAATTTCTACGCGAGCTCATTAGCATGAAATGTGCCCCCACAATTCTTTTTGAAAAAGGAATCCGTTTGGTAAAAAACCTAAATGGTGGGATTGTCTAAATATAGCCAGGGATCAACTCCCTGGTTTTGGGACTTCAATCTGAGGGCAGACTTGATAAAATTACGGTTGGAAAATGGGTCCAAATTGCCCGAGAACGTTGAGGGATGCCACTTGTAAAATGCCTGCGTGCAGGCCGGGGAAGTATAACATTTCGAGATTGGTTTTTTACACTTGTTTCAATAGGGCCTGAATGTTGCTAGTGCACCCATGGGGGTGCACTGCACAAAATACGCGCTCATAGGAAACAACGGCAAATCAGACAGACAGCGTTGCCTCTTGACACTCAGGAGTAGGTTGGCACTGTATGTGTTATTTACTTGAAATTAAATAATTGTAAGGAGTAAGCCCCGCGTTGTATATGAAATTGTCAACAACATAAAGTATTTGTCTGCGAAAATTGACCAGTTGCGAGGAGTTAGCCTTGGTTTTGTATTCTAAAATTGGCCTAAAATAACAGAATTGTAAGGGGGGTTAGCCTCGCGTTTAAATTACACAGAAGAAAACATGGCTAGGAATGAGTTTAATTGTCTCGACTTATATCTAAGCTGCGAACCTCAAATTTGTTGGAGAACAAAGAGACACTCACCAGCTCTACATCTGAACAAAACTATTGCCAAAATTACCATTGGACGGGACCTAAAATTTGAGACTCATGCGTCAGGACACTGGCGGCATTGGCCTATGCAGCTATACACGTGTACATCAACACACAGAGGAAAACATGGCTGGGAATGAGTTAAATTTTCTCGACTTATATTTAAGCTGCGAACCACACATTTGTTGGAGAACAAAGAGACACTCATCAGCTCCACATCTGAGCGAAACTATTGCCAAAATTATCATTGGAAGGGACCTAAACTTTAAGATTCATGCGTCAGGTCACCGACGGCATAGGCCTATATGTAGCAATACACATGTACATCAATACACAGAGGAAAACATGGGTGGGAATGATTAAATTATTCTTGAGTTATATCTGAGCTGCGAACCTAAACGTTGTTCGAGAAAGAAGAGAAACTCACCACCTGAGCAAAAATATCGCCGACATTCTTACTTGAAAAACCTAAACTTTGAAACTCCTGCGTCAGGTCACCGACCGCATATGCATATAATCTTATATCTTTTATCTTATACTGGAAGTTGTCAGGGGATAACCTTGCATTCTTATCAAAATTGGCCAAAAAATAGTCGCCTTTTTGTTATGAGAAAAACGAACAATTGTAAGGGGAAAACAGGGGTTAGCCTTGCAACTCCATTAAAATTGGCGGAAATTTAATTGTTCTTAAAAAAAAAAAATGCAGCCACATAGCTATGTGTTCACCACTTTGGCCAGAGGCGCGTCCTGTGGTTAATGCCAACCAACATTATGCCAATGTTACTGCCCAATAAACTTGCCGCAACCTTTATGGCATAATTAAAATATTAACGCCGATCGTAGGCGGAGCTTCAGTCTGTGGTAACGTGTATATAACTTATTTAAAAAAAAAAATAATAAAAAAACCAACTTTTTTGTTGTCTCTGGTAATTTAATTATTACGATTATTAATATTCATCTCAAAGCGTATTTATATGAGGAATCGAGACAAAAAAAGCGGTGAGGGGATAAGAACCAAAACCAAACGTTACGTGGTGTATGTGCCCAAGCATTCAGGTACACGGACTTACGACTCAACTCAATGAGCCTATTACCGGCTACCATATAGGACTCTTCGGGGCAATAGGATTCCGGACCACCACACTTCCTTTCCTGCCCATGTTCATCTGACCCGACGGCCTCGCACCATGTAAGGGAGATGAACGGAGCGACACCCTAGGCCTTGCCGCCTAGCGGGCAAACGATACTCCGTACCTATACGCAGGTTCGATCCTGAACCTCCGCAGACAGTCCCAACCTGGCGAGTTAAGACGGTGATCTAAACTCGGTTGGTGTTTGAGGACGAGAAATTAATTATCTTAAGGAAAAGATTGCGAAACAGCGTGCGTTGAAACTGGAACAAAACGAAAGGACTCGGTCGAGACCGGGACTCGAAACCGGGCGATGGAGACAGCGGTCGCGGTTCTTAACCGATCGGCCAATCGAACACCAGTTAAGATTGTTTCAAATCGATGTGCCTCAATGGGTGGGGAAGCCGGAGTATTAGCTCTATTTACACCTGCTCAAAGGAAGAAGTGGAAACTGTATTTTCAGGGTTTATGACCCAACGCATTAATTGTCCAAAAACTCGAATTATTGCATGTGGATAGAGGGCGCGCCACACAAATAGCGGTCACCGGCGAAACGCGCGGGCTCATAGGGGTGCACTACCCTAATTGAAGTGATAATTTCTACGCGAGCTCATTAGCATGAAATGTGCCCCCACAATTCTTTTTGAAAAAGGAATCCGTTTGGTAAAAAACCTAAATGGTGGGATTGTCTAAATATAGCCAGGGATCAACTCCCTGGTTTTGGGACTTCAATCTGAGGGCAGACTTGATAAAATTACGGTTGGAAAATGGGTCCAAATTGCCCGAGAACGTTGAGGGATGCCACTTGTAAAATGCCTGCGTGCAGGCCGGGGAAGTATAACATTTCGAGATTGGTTTTTTACACTTGTTTCAATAGGGCCTGAATGTTGCTAGTGCACCCATGGGGGTGCACTGCACAAAATACGCGCTCATAGGAAACAACGGCAAATCAGACAGACAGCGTTGCCTCTTGACACTCAGGAGTAGGTTGGCACTGTATGTGTTATTTACTTGAAATTAAATAATTGTAAGGAGTAAGCCCCGCGTTGTATATGAAATTGTCAACAACATAAAGTATTTGTCTGCGAAAATTGACCAGTTGCGAGGAGTTAGCCTTGGTTTTGTATTCTAAAATTGGCCTAAAATAACAGAATTGTAAGGGGGGTTAGCCTCGCGTTTAAATTACACAGAAGAAAACATGGCTAGGAATGAGTTTAATTGTCTCGACTTATATCTAAGCTGCGAACCTCAAATTTGTTGGAGAACAAAGAGACACTCACCAGCTCTACATCTGAACAAAACTATTGCCAAAATTACCATTGGACGGGACCTAAAATTTGAGACTCATGCGTCAGGACACTGGCGGCATTGACCTATGCAGCTATACACGTGTACATCAACACACAGAGGAAAACATGGCTGGGAATGAGTTAAATTTTCTCGACTTATATTTAAGCTGCGAACCACACATTTGTTGGAGAACAAAGAGACACTCATCAGCTCCACATCTGAGCGAAACTATTGCCAAAATTATCATTGGAAGGGACCTAAACTTTAAGATTCATGCGTCAGGTCACCGACGGCATAGGCCTATATGTAGCAATACACATGTACATCAATACACAGAGGAAAACATGGGTGGGAATGAGTAAATTATTCTTGAGTTATATCTGAGCTGCGAACCTAAACGTTGTTCGAGAAAGAAGAGAAACTCACCACCTGAGCAAAAATATCGCCGACATTCTTACTTGAAAAACCTAAACTTTGAGACTCCTGCGTCAGGTCACCGACCGCATATGCATATAATCTTATATCTTTTATCTTATACTGGAAGTTGTCAGGGGATAACCTTGCATTCTTATCAAAATTGGCCAAAAAATAGTCGCCTTTTTGTTATGAGAAAAACGAACAATTGTAAGGGGAAAACAGGGGTTAGCCTTGCAACTCCATTAAAATTGGCGGAAATTTAATTGTTCTTAAAAAAAAAAAATGCAGCCACATAGCTATGTGTTCACCACTTTGGCCAGAGGCGCGTCCTGTGGTTAATGCCAACCAACATTATGCCAATGTTACTGCCCAATAAACTTGCCGCAACATTTATGGCATAATTAAAATATTAACGCCGATCGTAGGCGGAGCTTCAGTCTGTGGTAACGTGTATATAACTTATTTAAAAAAAAAAATAATAAAAAAACCAACTTTTTTGTTGTCTCTGGTAATTTAATTATTACGATTATTAATATTCATCTCAAAGCGTATTTATATGAGGAATCGAGACAAAAAAAGCGGTGAGGGGATAAGAACCAAAACCAAACGTTACGTGGTGTATGTGCCCAAGCATTCAGGTACACGGACTTACGACTCAACTCAATGAGCCTATTACCGGCTACCATATAGGACTCTTCGGGGCAATAGGATTCCGGACCACCACACTTCCTTTCCTGCCCATGTTCATCTGACCCGACGGCCTCGCACCATGTAAGGGAGATGAACGGAGCGACACCCTAGGCCTTGCCGCCTAGCGGGCAAACGATACTCCGTACCTATACGCAGGTTCGATCCTGAACCTCCGCAGACAGTCCCAACCTGGCGAGTTAAGACGGTGATCTAAACTCGGTTGGTGTTTGAGGACGAGAAATTAATTATCTTAAGGAAAAGATTGCGAAACAGCGTGCGTTGAAACTGGAACAAAACGAAAGGACTCGGTCGAGACCGGGACTCGAAACCGGGCGATGGAGACAGCGGTCGCGGTTCTTAACCGATCGGCCAATCGAACACCAGTTAAGATTGTTTCAAATCGATGTGCCTCAATGGGTGGGGAAGCCGGAGTATTAGCTCTATTTACACCTGCTCAAAGGAAGAAGTGGAAACTGTATTTTCAGGGTTTATGACCCAACGCATTAATTGTCCAAAAACTCGAATTATTGCATGTGGATAGAGGGCGCGCCACACAAATAGCGGTCACCGGCGAAACGCGCGGGCTCATAGGGGTGCACTACCCTAATTGAAGTGATAATTTCTACGCGAGCTCATTAGCATGAAATGTGCCCCCACAATTCTTTTTGAAAAAGGAATCCGTTTGGTAAAAAACCTAAATGGTGGGATTGTCTAAATATAGCCAGGGATCAACTCCCTGGTTTTGGGACTTCAATCTGAGGGCAGACTTGATAAAATTACGGTTGGAAAATGGGTCCAAATTGCCCGAGAACGTTGAGGGATGCCACTTGTAAAATGCCTGCGTGCAGGCCGGGGAAGTATAACATTTCGAGATTGGTTTTTTACACTTGTTTCAATAGGGCCTGAATCTTGCTAGTGCACCCATGGGGTGCACTGCACAAAATACGCGCTCATAGGAAACAACGGAAAATCAGACAGACAGCGTTGCCTCTTGACACTCAGGAGTAGGTTGGCACTGTATGTGTTATTTACTTGAAATTAAATAATTGTAAGGAGTAAGCCCCGCGTTGTATATGAAATTGTCAACAACATAAAGTATTTGTCTGCGAAAATTGACCAGTTGCGAGGAGTTAGCCTTGGTTTTGTATACTAAAATTAGCCTAAAATAACAGAATTGTGAGGGGGGTTAGCCTCGCGTTTAAATTACACAGAAGAAAACATGGCTAGGAATGAGTTTAATTGTCTCGACTTATATCTAAGCTGCGAACCTCAAATTTGTTGGAGAACAAAGAGACACTCACCAGCTCTACATCTGAACAAAACTATTGCCAAAATTACCATTGGACGGGACCTAAAATTTGAGACTCATGCGTCAGGACACTGGCGGCATTGGCCTATGCAGCTATACACGTGTACATCAACACACAGAGGAAAACATGGCTGGGAATGAGTTAAATTTTCTCGACTTATATTTAAGCTGCGAACCACACATTTGTTGGAGAACAAAGAGACACTCATCAGCTCCACATCTGAGCGAAACTATTGCCAAAATTATCATTGGAAGGGACCTAAACTTTAAGATTCATGCGTCAGGTCACCGACGGCATAGGCCTATATGTAGCAATACACATGTACATCAATACACAGAGGAAAACATGGGTGGGAATGAGTAAATTATTCTTGAGTTATATCTGAGCTGCGAACCTAAACGTTGTTGGAGAAAGAAGAGAAACTCACCACCTGAGCAAAAATATCGCCGACATTCTTACTTGAAAAACCTAAACTTTGAGACTCCTGCGTCAGGTCACCGACCGCATATGCATATAATCTTATATCTTTTATCTTATACTGGAAGTTGTCAGGGGATAACCTTGCATTCTTATCAAAATTGGCCAAAAAATAGTCGCCTTTTTGTTATGAGAAAAACGAACAATTGTAAGGGGAAAACAGGGGTTAGCCTTGCAACTCCATTAAAATTGGCGGAAATGTAATTGTTCTTAAAAACAAAAAAATGCAGCCACATAGCTATGTGTTCACCACTTTGGCCAGAGGCGCGTCCTGTGGTTAATGCCAACCAACATTATGCCAATGTTACTGCCCAATAAACTTGCCCCAACCTTTATGGCATAATTAAAATATTAACGCCGATCGTAGGCGGAGCTTCAGTCTGTGGTAACGTGTATATAACTTATTTTAAAAAATAAATAATAAAAAAAAAACTTTTTTGTTGTCTCTGGTAATTTAATTATTACGATTATTAATATTCATCTCAAAGCGTATTTATATGAGGAATCGAGACAAAAAAAGCGGTGAGGGGATAAGAACCAAAACCAAAAGTTATGTGGTGTATGTGCCCAAGCATTCAGGTACACGGACTTACGACTCAACTCAATGAGCCTATTACCGGCTACCATATAGGACTCTTCGGGGCAATAGGATCCCGGACCACCACACTTCCTTTCCTGCCCATGTTCATCTGACCCGACGGCCTCGCACCATGTAAGGGAGGTGAACGGAGCGACACCCAAGGCCTTGCCGCCTAGCGGGCAAACGATACTCCGTACCTATACGCAGGTTCGATCCTGAACCTCCGCAGACAGTCCCAACCTGGCGAGTTAAGACGGTGATCTAAACTCGGTTGGTGTTTGAGAACGAGAAATTAATTATCTTAAGGGAAAGATTGCGAAACAGCGTGCGTTGAAACAGGAACAAAACGAAAGGACTGGGTCGAGACCGGGACTCGAAACCGGGCGATGGAGACAGCGGTCGCGGTTCTTAACCGATCGGCCAATCGAACACCAGTTAAGATTGTTTCAAATCGATGTGCCTCAATGGGTGGGGAAGCCGGAGTATTAGCTCTATTTACACCTGCTCAAAGGAAGAAGTGGAAACTGTATTTTCAGGGTTTATGACCCAACGCATTAATTGTCCGAAAACTCGAATTATTGCATGTGGATAGAGGGCGCGCCACACAAATAGCGGTCACCGGCGAAACGCGCGGGCTCATAGGGGTGCACTACCCTAATTGAAGTGATAATTTCTACGCGAGCTCATTAGCATGAAATGTGCCCCCACAATTCTTTTTGAAAAAGGAATCCGTTTGGTAAAAAACCTAAATGGTGGGATTGTCTAAATATAGCCAGGGATCAACTCCCTGGTTTTGGGACTTCAATCTGAGGGCAGACTTGATAAAATTACGGTTGGAAAATGGGTCCAAATTGCCCGAGAACGTTGAGGGATGCCACTTGTAAAATGCCTGCGTGCAGGCCGGGGAAGTATAACATTTCGAGATTGGTTTTTTACACTTGTTTCAATAGGGCCTGAATGTTGCTAGTGCACCCATGGGGTGCACTGCACAAAATACGCGCTCATAGGAAACAACGGAAAATCAGACAGACAGCGTTGCCTCTTGACACTCAGGAGTAGGTTGGCACTGTATGTGTTATTTACTTGAAATTAAATAATTGTAAGGAGTAAGCCCCGCGTTGTATATGAAATTGTCAACAACATAAAGTATTTGTCTGCGAAAATTGACCAGTTGCGAGGAGTTAGCCTTGGTTTTGTATACTAAAATTGGCCTAAAATAACAGAATTGTAAGGGGGGTTAGCCTCGCGTTTAAATTACACAGAAGAAAACATGGCTAGGAATGAGTTTAATTGTCTCGACTTATATCTAAGCTGCGAACCTCAAATTTGTTGGAGAACAAAGAGACACTCACCAGCTCTACATCTGAACAAAACTATTGCCAAAATTACCATTGGACGGGACCTAAAATTTGAGACTCATGCGTCAGGACACTGGCGGCATTGGCCTATGCAGCTATACACGTGTACATCAACACACAGAGGAAAACATGGCTGGGAATGAGTTAAATTTTCTCGACTTATATTTAAGCTGCGAACCACACATTTGTTGGAGAACAAAGAGACACTCATCAGCTCCACATCTGAGCGAAACTATTGCCAAAATTATCATTGGAAGGGACCTAAACTTTAAGATTCATGCGTCAGGTCACCGACGGCATAGGCCTATATGTAGCAATACACATGTACATCAATACACAGAGGAAAACATGGGTGGGAATGAGTAAATTATTCTTGAGTTATATCTGAGCTGCGAACCTAAACGTTGTTGGAGAAAGAAGAGAAACTCACCACCTGAGCAAAAATATCGCCGACATTCTTACTTGAAAAACCTAAACTTTGAGACTCCTGCGTCAGGTCACCGACCGCATATGCATATAATCTTATATCTTTTATCTTATACTGGAAGTTGTCAGGGGATAACCTTGCATTCTTATCAAAATTGGCCAAAAAATAGTCGCCTTTTTGTTATGAGAAAAACGAACAATTGTAAGGGGAAAACAGGGGTTAGCCTTGCAACTCCATTAAAATTGGCGGAATATTAATTGTTCTTAAAAAACCAAAAATGCAGCCACATAGCTATGTGTTCACCACTTTGGCCACAGGCGCGTCCTGTGGTTAATGCCAACCAACATTATGCCAATGTTACTGCCCAATAAACTTGCCCCAACCTTTATGGCATAATTAAAATATTAACGCCGATCGTAGGCGGAGCTTCAGTCTGTGGTAACGTGTATATAACTTATTTTAAAAAATAAATAATAAAAAAACCAACTTTTTTGTTGTCTCTGGTAATTTAATTATTACGATTATTAATATTCATCTCAAAGCGTATTTATATGAGGAATCGAGACAAAAAAAGCGGTGAGGGGATAAGAACCAAAACCAAACGTTACGTGGTGTATGTGCCCAAGCATTCAGGTACACGGACTTACGACTCAACTCAATGAGCCTATTACCGGCTACCATATAGGACTCTTCGGGGCAATAGGATTCCGGACCACCACACTTCCTTTCCTGCCCATGTTCATCTGACCCGACGGCCTCGCACCATGTAAGGGAGGTGAACGGAGCGACACCCTAGGCCTTGCCGCCTAGCGGGCAAACGATACTCCGTACCTATACGCAGGTTCGATCCTGAACCTCCGCAGACAGTCCCAACCTGGCGAGTTAAGACGGTGATCTAAACTCGGTTGGTGTTTGAGGACGAGAAATTAATTATCTTAAGGAAAAGATTGCGAAACAGCGTGCGTTGAAACTGGAACAAAACGAAAGGACTCGGTCGAGACCGGGACTCGAAACCGGGCGATGGAGACAGCGGTCGCGGTTCTTAACCGATCGGCCAATCGAACACCAGTTAAGATTGTTTCAAATCGATGTGCCTCAATGGGTGGGGAAGCCGGAGTATTAGCTCTATTTACACCTGCTCAAAGGAAGAAGTGGAAACTGTATTTTCAGGGTTTATGACCCAACGCATTAATTGTCCAAAAACTCGAATTATTGCATGTGGATAGAGGGCGCGCCACACAAATAGCGGTCACCGGCGAAACGCGCGGGCTCATAGGGGTGCACTACCCTAATTGAAGTGATAATTTCTACGCGAGCTCATTAGCATGAAATGTGCCCCCACAATTCTTTTTGAAAAAGGAATCCGTTTGGTAAAAAACCTAAATGGTGGGATTGTCTAAATATAGCCAGGGATCAACTCCCTGGTTTTGGGACTTCAATCTGAGGGCAGACTTGATAAATTTACGGTTGGAAAATGGGTCCAAATTGCCCGAGAACGTTGAGGGATGCCACTTGTAAAATGCCTGCGTGCAGGCCGGGGAAGTATAACATTTCGAGATTGGTTTTTTACACTTGTTTCAATAGGGCCTGAATGTTGCTAGTGCACCCATGGGGTGCACTGCACAAAATACGCGCTCATAGGAAACAACGGAAAATCAGACAGACAGCGTTGCCTCTTGACACTCAGGAGTAGGTTGGCACTGTATGTGTTATTTACTTGAAATTAAATAATTGTAAGGAGTAAGCCCCGCGTTGTATATGAAATTGTCAACAACATAAAGTATTTGTCTGCGAAAATTGACCAGTTGCGAGGAGTTAGCCTTGGTTTTGTATACTAAAATTGGCCTAAAATAACAGAATTGTAAGGGGGGTTAGCCTCGCGTTTAAATTACACAGAAGAAAACATGGCTAGGAATGAGTTTAATTGTCTCGACTTATATCTAAGCTGCGAACCTCAAATTTGTTGGAGAACAAAGAGACACTCACCAGCTCTACATCTGAACAAAACTATTGCCAAAATTACCATTGGACGGGACCTAAAATTTGAGACTCATGCGTCAGGTCACCGACGGCATTGGCCTATGCAGCTATACACGTGTACATCAACACACAGAGGAAAACATGGCTGGGAATGAGTTAAATTTTCTCGACTTATATTTAAGCTGCGAACCACACATTTGTTGGAGAACAAAGAGACACTCATCAGCTCCACATCTGAGCGAAACTATTGCCAAAATTATCATTGGAAGGGACCTAAACTTTAAGATTCATGCGTCAGGTCACCGACGGCATAGGCCTATATGTAGCAATACACATGTACATCAATACACAGAGGAAAACATGGGTGGGAATGAGTAAATTATTCTTGAGTTATATCTGAGCTGCGAACCTAAACGTTGTTGGAGAAAGAAGAGAAACTCACCACCTGAGCAAAAATATCGCCGACATTCTTACTTGAAAAACCTAAACTTTGAGACTCCTGCGTCAGGTCACCGACCGCATATGCATATAATCTTATATCTTTTATCTTATACTGGAAGTTGTCAGGGGATAACCTTGCATTCTTATCAAAATTGGCCAAAAAATAGTCGCCTTTTTGTTATGAGAAAAACGAACAATTGTAAGGGGAAAACAGGGGTTAGCCTTGCAACTCCATTAAAATTGGCGGAAATGTAATTGTTCTTAAAAAAAAAAAATGCAGCCACCTAGCTATGTGTTCACCACTTTGGCCACAGGCGCGTCCTGTGGTTAATGCCAACCAACATTATGCCAATGTTACTGCCCAATAAACTTGCCCCAACCTTTATGGCATAATTAAAATATTAACGCCGATCGTAGGCGGAGCTTCAGTCTGTGGTAACGTGTATATAACTTATTTTTAAAAATAAATAATAAAAAAAAAAACTTTTTTGTTGTCTCTGGTAATTTAATTATTACGATTATTAATATTCATCTCAAAGCGTATTTATATGAGGAAACGAGACAAAAAAAGCGGTGAGGGGATAAGAACCAAAACCAAAAGTTATGTGGTGTATGTGCCCAAGCATTCAGGTACACGGACTTACGACTCAACTCAATGAGCCTATTACCGGCTACCATATAGGACTCTTCGGGGCAATAGGATCCCGGACCACCACACTTCCTTTCCTGCCCATGTTCATCTGACCCGACGGCCTCGCACAATGTAAGGGAGGTGAACGGAGCGACACCCTAGGCCTTGCCGCCTAGCGGGCAAACGATACTCCGTACCTATACGCAGGTTCGATCCTGAACCTCCGCAGACAGTCCCAACCTGGCGAGTTAAGACGGTGATCTAAACTCGGTTGGTGTTTGAGAACGAGAAATTAATTATCTTAAGGGAAAGATTGCGAAACAGCGTGCGTTGAAACAGGAACAAAACGAAAGGACTGGGTCGAGACCGGGACTCGAAACCGGGCGATGGAGACAGCGGTCGCGGTTCTTAACCGATCGGCCAATCGAACACCAGTTAAGATTGTTTCAAATCGATGTGCCTCAATGGGTGGGGAAGCCGGAGTATTAGCTCTATTTACACCTGCTCAAAGGAAGAAGTGGAAACTGTATTTTCAGGGTTTATGACCCAACGCATTAATTGTCCGAAAACTCGAATTATTGCATGTGGATAGAGGGCGCGCCACACAAATAGCGGTCACCGGCGAAACGCGCGGGCTCATAGGGGTGCACTACCCTAATTGAAGTGATAATTTCTACGCGAGCTCATTAGCATGAAATGTGCCCCCACAATTCTTTTTGAAAAAGGAATCCGTTTGGTAAAAAACCTAAATGGTGGGATTGTCTAAATATAGCCAGGGATCAACTCCCTGGTTTTGGGACTTCAATCTGAGGGCAGACTTGATAAATTTACGGTTGGAAAATGGGTCCAAATTGCCCGAGAACGTTGAGGGATGCCACTTGTAAAATGCCTGCGTGCAGGCCGGGGAAGTATAACATTTCGAGATTGGTTTTTTACACTTGTTTCAATAGGGCCTGAATGTTGCTAGTGCACCCATGGGGTGCACTGCACAAAATACGCGCTCATAGGAAACAACGGAAAATCAGACAGACAGCGTTGCCTCTTGACACTCAGGAGTAGGTTGGCACTGTATGTGTTATTTACTTGAAATTAAATAATTGTAAGGAGTAAGCCCCGCGTTGTATATGAAATTGTCAACAACATAAAGTATTTGTCTGCGAAAATTGACCAGTTGCGAGGAGTTAGCCTTGGTTTTGTATACTAAAATTGGCCTAAAATAACAGAATTGTAAGGGGGGTTAGCCTCGCGTTTAAATTACACAGAAGAAAACATGGCTAGGAATGAGTTTAATTGTCTCGACTTATATCTAAGCTGCGAACCTCAAATTTGTTGGAGAACAAAGAGACACTCACCAGCTCTACATCTGAACAAAACTATTGCCAAAATTACCATTGGACGGGACCTAAAATTTGAGACTCATGCGTCAGGACACTGGCGGCATTGGCCTATGCAGCTATACACGTGTACATCAACACACAGAGGAAAACATGGCTGGGAATGAGTTAAATTTTCTCGACTTATATTTAAGCTGCGAACCACACATTTGTTGGAGAACAAAGAGACACTCATCAGCTCCACATCTGAGCGAAACTATTGCCAAAATTATCATTGGAAGGGACCTAAACTTTAAGATTCATGCGTCAGGTCACCGACGGCATAGGCCTATATGTAGCAATACACATGTACATCAATACACAGAGGAAAACATGGGTGGGAATGAGTAAATTATTCTTGAGTTATATCTGAGCTGCGAACCTAAACGTTGTTGGAGAAAGAAGAGAAACTCACCACCTGAGCAAAAATATCGCCGACATTCTTACTTGAAAAACCTAAACTTTGAGACTCCTGCGTCAGGTCACCGACCGCATATGCATATAATCTTATATCTTTTATCTTATACTGGAAGTTGTCAGGGGATAACCTTGCATTCTTATCAAAATTGGCCAAAAAATAGTCGCCTTTTTGTTATGAGAAAAACGAACAATTGTAAGGGGAAAACAGGGGTTAGCCTTGCAACTCCATTAAAATTGGCGAAAATGTAATTGTTCTTAAAAAAAAAAAAATGCAGCCACATAGCTATGTGTTCACCACTTTGGCCACAGGCGCGTCCTGTGGTTAATGCCAACCAACATTATGCCAATGTTACTGCCCAATAAACTTGCCCCAACCTTTATGGCATAATTAAAATATTAACGCCGATCGTAGGCGGAGCTTCAGTCTGTGGTAACGTGTATATAACTTATTTTAAAAAATAAATAATAAAAAAACCAACTTTTTTGTTGTCTCTGGTAATTTAATTATTACGATTATTAATATTCATCTCAAAGCGTATTTATATGAGGAATCGAGACAAAAAAAGCGGTGAGGGGATAAGAACCAAAACCAAACGTTACGTGGTGTATGTGCCCAAGCATTCAGGTACACGGACTTACGACTCAACTCAATGAGCCTATTACCGGCTACCATATAGGACTCTTCGGGGCAATAGGATTCCGGACCACCACACTTCCTTTCCTGCCCATGTTCATCTGACCCGACGGCCTCGCACCATGTAAGGGAGGTGAACGGAGCGACACCCTAGGCCTTGCCGCCTAGCGGGCAAACGATACTCCGTACCTATACGCAGGTTCGATCCTGAACCTCCGCAGACAGTCCCAACCTGGCGAGTTAAGACGGTGATCTAAACTCGGTTGGTGTTTGAGGACGAGAAATTAATTATCTTAAGGAAAAGATTGCGAAACAGCGTGCGTTGAAACTGGAACAAAACGAAAGGACTCGGTCGAGACCGGGACTCGAAACCGGGCGATGGAGACAGCGGTCGCGGTTCTTAACCGATCGGCCAATCGAACACCAGTTAAGATTGTTTCAAATCGATGTGCCTCAATGGGTGGGGAAGCCGGAGTATTAGCTCTATTTACACCTGCTCAAAGGAAGAAGTGGAAACTGTATTTTCAGGGTTTATGACCCAACGCATTAATTGTCCAAAAACTCGAATTATTGCATGTGGATAGAGGGCGCGCCACACAAATAGCGGTCACCGGCGAAACGCGCGGGCTCATAGGGGTGCACTACCCTAATTGAAGTGATAATTTCTACGCGAGCTCATTAGCATGAAATGTGCCCCCACAATTCTTTTTGAAAAAGGAATCCGTTTGGTAAAAAACCTAAATGGTGGGATTGTCTAAATATAGCCAGGGATCAACTCCCTGGTTTTGGGACTTCAATCTGAGGGCAGACTTGATAAATTTACGGTTGGAAAATGGGTCCAAATTGCCCGAGAACGTTGAGGGATGCCACTTGTAAAATGCCTGCGTGCAGGCCGGGGAAGTATAACATTTCGAGATTGGTTTTTTACACTTGTTTCAATAGGGCCTGAATGTTGCTAGTGCACCCATGGGGTGCACTGCACAAAATACGCGCTCATAGGAAACAACGGAAAATCAGACAGACAGCGTTGCCTCTTGACACTCAGGAGTAGGTTGGCACTGTATGTGTTATTTACTTGAAATTAAATAATTGTAAGGAGTAAGCCCCGCGTTGTATATGAAATTGTCAACAACATAAAGTATTTGTCTGCGAAAATTGACCAGTTGCGAGGAGTTAGCCTTGGTTTTGTATACTAAAATTGGCCTAAAATAACAGAATTGTAAGGGGGGTTAGCCTCGCGTTTAAATTACACAGAAGAAAACATGGCTAGGAATGAGTTTAATTGTCTCGACTTATATCTAAGCTGCGAACCTCAAATTTGTTGGAGAACAAAGAGACACTCACCAGCTCTACATCTGAACAAAACTATTGCCAAAATTACCATTGGACGGGACCTAAAATTTGAGACTCATGCGTCAGGACACTGGCGGCATTGGCCTATGCAGCTATACACGTGTACATCAACACACAGAGGAAAACATGGCTGGGAATGAGTTAAATTTTCTCGACTTATATTTAAGCTGCGAACCACACATTTGTTGGAGAACAAAGAGACACTCATCAGCTCCACATCTGAGCGAAACTATTGCCAAAATTATCATTGGAAGGGACCTAAACTTTAAGATTCATGCGTCAGGTCACCGACGGCATAGGCCTATATGTAGCAATACACATGTACATCAATACACAGAGGAAAACATGGGTGGGAATGAGTAAATTATTCTTGAGTTATATCTGAGCTGCGAACCTAAACGTTGTTGGAGAAAGAAGAGAAACTCACCACCTGAGCAAAAATATCGCCGACATTCTTACTTGAAAAACCTAAACTTTGAGACTCCTGCGTCAGGTCACCGACCGCATATGCATATAATCTTATATCTTTTATCTTATACTGGAAGTTGTCAGGGGATAACCTTGCATTCTTATCAAAATTGGCCAAAAAATAGTCGCCTTTTTGTTATGAGAAAAACGAACAATTGTAAGGGGAAAACAGGGGTTAGCCTTGCAACTCCATTAAAATTGGCGGAATATTAATTGTTCTTAAAAAAAAAAAAATGCAGCCACATAGCTATGTGTTCACCACTTTGGCCACAGGCGCGTCCTGTGGTTAATGCCAACCAACATTATGCCAATGTTACTGCCCAATAAACTTGCCCCAACCTTTATGGCATAATTAAAATATTAACGCCGATCGTAGGCGGAGCTTCAGTCTGTGGTAACGTGTATATAACTTATTTTAAAAAATAAATAATAAAAAAAAAACTTTTTTGTTGTCTCTGGTAATTTAAACTTTTTTGTTGTCTCTGGTAATTTAATTATTACGATTATTAATATTCATCTCAAAGCGTATTTATATGAGGAATCGAGACAAAAAAAGCGGTGAGGGGATAAGAACCAAAACCAAAAGTTATGTGGTGTATGTGCCCAAGCATTCAGGTACACGGACTTACGACTCAACTCAATGAGCCTATTACCGGCTACCATATAGGACTCTTCGGGGCAATAGGATCCCGGACCACCACACTTCCTTTCCTGCCCATGTTCATCTGACCCGACGGCCTCGCACCATGTAAGGGAGGTGAACGGAGCGACACCCTAGGCCTTGCCGCCTAGCGGGCAAACGATACTCCGTACCTATACGCAGGTTCGATCCTGAACCTCCGCAGACAGTCCCAACCTGGCGAGTTAAGACGGTGATCTAAACTCGGTTGGTGTTTGAGAACGAGAAATTAATTATCTTAAGGGAAAGATTGCGAAACAGCGTGCGTTGAAACAGGAACAAAACGAAAGGACTGGGTCGAGACCGGGACTCGAAACCGGGCGATGGAGACAGCGGTCGCGGTTCTTAACCGATCGGCCAATCGAACACCAGTTAAGATTGTTTCAAATCGATGTGCCTCAATGGGTGGGGAAGCCGGAGTATTAGCTCTATTTACACCTGCTCAAAGGAAGAAGTGGAAACTGTATTTTCAGGGTTTATGACCCAACGCATTAATTGTCCGAAAACTCGAATTATTGCATGTGGATAGAGGGCGCGCCACACAAATAGCGGTCACCGGCGAAACGCGCGGGCTCATAGGGGTGCACTACCCTAATTGAAGTGATAATTTCTACGCGAGCTCATTAGCATGAAATGTGCCCCCACAATTCTTTTTGAAAAAGGAATCCGTTTGGTAAAAAACCTAAATGGTGGGATTGTCTAAATATAGCCAGGGATCAACTCCCTGGTTTTGGGACTTCAATCTGAGGGCAGACTTGATAAAATTACGGTTGGAAAATGGGTCCAAATTGCCCGAGAACGTTGAGGGATGCCACTTGTAAAATGCCTGCGTGCAGGCCGGGGAAGTATAACATTTCGAGATTGGTTTTTTACACTTGTTTCAATAGGGCCTGAATGTTGCTAGTGCACCCATGGGGTGCACTGCACAAAATACGCGCTCATAGGAAACAACGGAAAATCAGACAGACAGCGTTGCCTCTTGACACTCAGGAGTAGGTTGGCACTGTATGTGTTATTTACTTGAAATTAAATAATTGTAAGGAGTAAGCCCCGCGTTGTATATGAAATTGTCAACAACATAAAGTATTTGTCTGCGAAAATTGACCAGTTGCGAGGAGTTAGCCTTGGTTTTGTATACTAAAATTGGCCTAAAATAACAGAATTGTAAGGGGGGTTAGCCTCGCGTTTAAATTACACAGAAGAAAACATGGCTAGGAATGAGTTTAATTGTCTCGACTTATATCTAAGCTGCGAACCTCAAATTTGTTGGAGAACAAAGAGACACTCACCAGCTCTACATCTGAACAAAACTATTGCCAAAATTACCATTGGACGGGACCTAAAATTTGAGACTCATGCGTCAGGACACTGGCGGCATTGGCCTATGCAGCTATACACGTGTACATCAACACACAGAGGAAAACATGGCTGGGAATGAGTTAAATTTTCTCGACTTATATTTAAGCTGCGAACCACACATTTGTTGGAGAACAAAGAGACACTCATCAGCTCCACATCTGAGCGAAACTATTGCCAAAATTATCATTGGAAGGGACCTAAACTTTAAGATTCATGCGTCAGGTCACCGACGGCATAGGCCTATATGTAGCAATACACATGTACATCAATACACAGAGGAAAACATGGGTGGGAATGAGTAAATTATTCTTGAGTTATATCTGAGCTGCGAACCTAAACGTTGTTGGAGAAAGAAGAGAAACTCACCACCTGAGCAAAAATATCGCCGACATTCTTACTTGAAAAACCTAAACTTTGAGACTCCTGCGTCAGGTCACCGACCGCATATGCATATAATCTTATATCTTTTATCTTATACTGGAAGTTGTCAGGGGATAACCTTGCATTCTTATCAAAATTGGCCAAAAAATAGTCGCCTTTTTGTTATGAGAAAAACGAACAATTGTAAGGGGAAAACAGGGGTTAGCCTTGCAACTCCATTAAAATTGGCGGAAATGTAATTGTTCTTAAAAAAAAAAAATGCAGCCACATAGCTATGTGTTCACCACTTTGGCCAGAGGCGCGTCCTGTGGTTAATGCCAACCAACATTATGCCAATGTTACTGCCCAATAAACTTGCCCCAACCTTTATGGCATAATTAAAATATTAACGCCGATCGTAGGCGGAGCTTCAGTCTGTGGTAACGTGTATATAACTTATTTTAAAAAATAAATAATAAAAAAAAAAACTTTTTTGTTGTCTCTGGTAATTTAATTATTACGATTATTAATATTCATCTCAAAGCGTATTTATATGAGGAATCGAGACAAAAAAAGCGGTGAGGGGATAAGAACCAAAACCAAAAGTTATGTGGTGTATGTGCCCAAGCATTCAGGTACACGGACTTACGACTCAACTCAATGAGCCTATTACCGGCTACCATATAGGACTCTTCGGGGCAATAGGATCCCGGACCACCACACTTCCTTTCCTGCCCATGTTCATCTGACCCGACGGCCTCGCACCATGTAAGGGAGGTGAACGGAGCGACAACCTAGGCCTTGCCGCCTAGCGGGCAAACGATACTCCGTACCTATACGCAGGTTCGATCCTGAACCTCCGCAGACAGTCCCAACCTGGCGAGTTAAGACGGTGATCTAAACTCGGTTGGTGTTTGAGAACGAGAAATTAATTATCTTAAGGGAAAGATTGCGAAACAGCGTGCGTTGAAACAGGAACAAAACGAAAGGACTGGGTCGAGACCGGGACTCGAAACCGGGCGATGGAGACAGCGGTCGCGGTTCTTAACCGATCGGCCAATCGAACACCAGTTAAGATTGTTTCAAATCGATGTGCCTCAATGGGTGGGGAAGCCGGAGTATTAGCTCTATTTACACCTGCTCAAAGGAAGAAGTGGAAACTGTATTTTCAGGGTTTATGACCCAACGCATTAATTGTCCGAAAACTCGAATTATTGCATGTGGATAGAGGGCGCGCCACACAAATAGCGGTCACCGGCGAAACGCGCGGGCTCATAGGGGTGCACTACCCTAATTGAAGTGATAATTTCTACGCGAGCTCATTAGCATGAAATGTGCCCCCACAATTCTTTTTGAAAAAGGAATCCGTTTGGTAAAAAACCTAAATGGTGGGATTGTCTAAATATAGCCAGGGATCAACTCCCTGGTTTTGGGACTTCAATCTGAGGGCAGACTTGATAAATTTACGGTTGGAAAATGGGTCCAAATTGCCCGAGAACGTTGAGGGATGCCACTTGTAAAATGCCTGCGTGCAGGCCGGGGAAGTATAACATTTCGAGATTGGTTTTTTACACTTGTTTCAATAGGGCCTGAATGTTGCTAGTGCACCCATGGGGTGCACTGCACAAAATACGCGCTCATAGGAAACAACGGAAAATCAGACAGACAGCGTTGCCTCTTGACACTCAGGAGTAGGTTGGCACTGTATGTGTTATTTACTTGAAATTAAATAATTGTAAGGAGTAAGCCCCGCGTTGTATATGAAATTGTCAACAACATAAAGTATTTGTCTGCGAAAATTGACCAGTTGCGAGGAGTTAGCCTTGGTTTTGTATACTAAAATTGGCCTAAAATAACAGAATTGTAAGGGGGGTTAGCCTCGCGTTTAAATTACACAGAAGAAAACATGGCTAGGAATGAGTTTAATTGTCTCGACTTATATCTAAGCTGCGAACCTCAAATTTGTTGGAGAACAAAGAGACACTCACCAGCTCTACATCTGAACAAAACTATTGCCAAAATTACCATTGGACGGGACCTAAAATTTGAGACTCATGCGTCAGGACACTGGCGGCATTGGCCTATGCAGCTATACACGTGTACATCAACACACAGAGGAAAACATGGCTGGGAATGAGTTAAATTTTCTCGACTTATATTTAAGCTGCGAACCACACATTTGTTGGAGAACAAAGAGACACTCATCAGCTCCACATCTGAGCGAAACTATTGCCAAAATTATCATTGGAAGGGACCTAAACTTTAAGATTCATGCGTCAGGTCACCGACGGCATAGGCCTATATGTAGCAATACACATGTACATCAATACACAGAGGAAAACATGGGTGGGAATGAGTAAATTATTCTTGAGTTATATCTGAGCTGCGAACCTAAACGTTGTTGGAGAAAGAAGAGAAACTCACCACCTGAGCAAAAATATCGCCGACATTCTTACTTGAAAAACCTAAACTTTGAGACTCCTGCGTCAGGTCACCGACCGCATATGCATATAATCTTATATCTTTTATCTTATACTGGAAGTTGTCAGGGGATAACCTTGCATTCTTATCAAAATTGGCCAAAAAATAGTCGCCTTTTTGTTATGAGAAAAACGAACAATTGTAAGGGGAAAACAGGGGTTAGCCTTGCAACTCCATTAAAATTGGCGGAAATGTAATTGTTCTTAAAAAAAAAAAAATGCAGCCACATAGCTATGTGTTCACCACTTTGGCCACAGGCGCGTCCTGTGGTTAATGCCAACCAACATTATGCCAATGTTACTGCCCAATAAACTTGCCCCAACCTTTATGGCATAATTAAAATATTAACGCCAATCGTAGGCGGAGCTTCAGTCTGTGGTAACGTGTATATAACTTATTTTAAAAAATAAATAATAAAAAAAACAACTTTTTGTTGTCTCTGGTAATTTAATTATTACGATTATTAATATTCATCTCAAAGCGTATTTATATGAGGAATCGAGACAAAAAAAGCGGTGAGGGGATAAGAACCAAAACCAAAAGTTATGTGGTGTATGTGCCCAAGCATTCAGGTACACGGACTTACGACTCAACTCAATGAGCCTATTACCGGCTACCATATAGGACTCTTCGGGGCAATAGGATCCCGGACCACCACACTTCCTTTCCTGCCCATGTTCATCTGACCCGACGGCCTCGCACCATGTAAGGGAGGTGAACGGAGCGACCGGCTACCATATAGGACTCTTCGGGGCAATAGGATCCCGGACCACCACACTTCCTTTCCTGCCCATGTTCATCTGACCCGACGGCCTCGCACCATGTAAGGGAGGTGAACGGAGCGACACCCTAGGCCTTGCCGCCTAGCGGGCAAACGATACTCCGTACCTATACGCAGGTTCGATCCTGAACCTCCGCAGACAGTCCCAACCTGGCGAGTTAAGACGGTGATCTAAACTCGGTTGGTGTTTGAGAACGAGAAATTAATTATCTTAAGGGAAAGATTGCGAAACAGCGTGCGTTGAAACAGGAACAAAACGAAAGGACTGGTTGGAGACCGGGACTCGAAACCGGGCGATGGAGACAGCGGTCGCGGTTCTTAACCGATCGGCCAATCGAACACCAGTTAAGATTGTTTCAAATCGATGTGCCTCAATGGGTGGGGAAGCCGGAGTATTAGCTCTATTTACACCTGCTCAAAGGAAGAAGTGGAAACTGTATTTTCAGGGTTTATGACCCAACGCATTAATTGTCCGAAAACTCGAATTATTGCATGTGGATAGAGGGCGCGCCACACAAATAGCGGTCACCGGCGAAACGCGCGGGCTCATAGGGGTGCACTACCCTAATTGAAGTGATAATTTCTACGCGAGCTCATTAGCATGAAATGTGCCCCCACAATTCTTTTTGAAAAAGGAATCCGTTTGGTAAAAAACCTAAATGGTGGGATTGTCTAAATATAGCCAGGGATCAACTCCCTGGTTTTGGGACTTCAATCTGAGGGCAGACTTGATAAATTTACGGTTGGAAAATGGGTCCAAATTGCCCGAGAACGTTGAGGGATGCCACTTGTAAAATGCCTGCGTGCAGGCCGGGGAAGTATTACATTTCGAGATTGGTTTTTTACACTTGTTTCAATAGGGCCTGAATGTTGCTAGTGCACCCATGGGGTGCACTGCACAAAATACGCGCTCATAGGAAACAACGGAAAATCAGACAGACAGCGTTGCCTCTTGACACTCAGGAGTAGGTTGGCACTGTATGTGTTATTTACTTGAAATTAAATAATTGTAAGGAGTAAGCCCCGCGTTGTATATGAAATTGTCAACAACATAAAGTATTTGTCTGCGAAAATTGACCAGTTGCGAGGAGTTAGCCTTGGTTTTGTATACTAAAATTGGCCTAAAATAACAGAATTGTAAGGGGGGTTAGCCTCGCGTTTAAATTACACAGAAGAAAACATGGCTAGGAATGAGTTTAATTGTCTCGACTTATATCTAAGCTGCGAACCTCAAATTTGTTGGAGAACAAAGAGACACTCACCAGCTCTACATCTGAACAAAACTATTGCCAAAATTACCATTGGACGGGACCTAAAATTTGAGACTCATGCGTCAGGACACTGGCGGCATTGGCCTATGCAGCTACACACGTGTACATCAACACACAGAGGAAAACATGGCTGGGAATGAGTTAAATTTTCTCGACTTATATTTAAGCTGCGAACCACACATTTGTTGGAGAACAAAGAGACACTCATCAGCTCCACATCTGAGCGAAACTATTGCCAAAATTATCATTGGAAGGGACCTAAACTTTAAGATTCATGCGTCAGGTCACCGACGGCATAGGCCTATATGTAGCAATACACATGTACATCAATACACAGAGGAAAACATGGGTGGGAATGAGTAAATTATTCTTGAGTTATATCTGAGCTGCGAACCTAAACGTTGTTGGAGAAAGAAGAGAAACTCACCACCTGAGCAAAAATATCGCCGACATTCTTACTTGAAAAACCTAAACTTTGAGACTCCTGCGTCAGGTCACCGACCGCATATGCATATAATCTTATATCTTTTATCTTATACTGGAAGTTGTCAGGGGATAACCTTGCATTCTTATCAAAATTGGCCAAAAAATAGTCGCCTTTTTGTTATGAGAAAAACGAACAATTGTAAGGGGAAAACAGGGGTTAGCCTTGCAACTCCATTAAAATTGGCGGAAATGTAATTGTTCTTAAAAAAAAAAAAATGCAGCCACATAGCTATGTGTTCACCACTTTGGCCACAGGCGCGTCCTGTGGTTAATGCCAACCAACATTATGCCAATGTTACTGCCCAATAAACTTGCCCCAACCTTTATGGCATAATTAAAATATTAACGCCGATCGTAGGCGGAGCTTCAGTCTGTGGTAACGTGTATATAACTTATTTAAAAAAATAAATAATAAAAAAAATAACTTTTTTGTTGTCTCTGGTAATTTAATTATTACGATTATTAATATTCATCTCAAAGCGTATTTATATGAGGAATCGAGACAAAAAAAGCGGTGAGGGGATAAGAACCAAAACCAAAAGTTATGTGGTGTATGTGCCCAAGCATTCAGGTACACGGACTTACGACTCAACTCAATGAGCCTATTACCGGCTACCATATAGGACTCTTCGGGGCAATAGGATCCCGGACCACCACACTTCCTTTCCTGCCCATGTTCATCTGACCCGACGGCCTCGCACCATGTAAGGGAGGTGAACGGAGCGACACCCTAGGCCTTGCCGCCTAGCGGGCAAACGATACTCCGTACCTATACGCAGGTTCGATCCTGAACCTCCGCAGACAGTCCCAACCTGGCGAGTTAAGACGGTGATCTAAACTCGGTTGGTGTTTGAGGACGAGAAATTAATTATCTTAAGGAAAAGATTGCGAAACAGCGTGCGTTGAAACTGGAACAAAACGAAAGGACTCGGTCGAGACCGGGACTCAAAACCGGGCGATGGAGACAGCGGTCGCGGTTCTTAACCGATCGGCCAATCGAACACCAGTTAAGATTGTTTCAAATCGATGTGCCTCAATGGGTGGGGAAGCCGGAGTATTAGCTCTATTTACACCTGCTCAAAGGAAGAAGTGGAAACTGTATTTTCAGGGTTTATGACCCAACGCATTAATTGTCCAAAAACTCGAATTATTGCATGTGGATAGAGGGCGCGCCACACAAATAGCGGTCACCGGCGAAACGCGCGGGCTCATAGGGGTGCACTACCCTAATTGAAGTGATAATTTCTACGCGAGCTCATTAGCATGAAATGTGCCCCCACAATTCTTTTTGAAAAAGGAATCCGTTTGGTAAAAAACCTAAATGGTGGGATTGTCTAAATATAGCCAGGGATCAACTCCCTGGTTTTGGGACTTCAATCTGAGGGCAGACTTGATAAATTTACGGTTGGAAAATGGGTCCAAATTGCCCGAGAACGTTGAGGGATGCCACTTGTAAAATGCCTGCGTGCAGGCCGGGGAAGTATAACATTTCGAGATTGGTTTTTTACACTTGTTTCAATAGGGCCTGAATGTTGCTAGTGCACCCATGGGGTGCACTGCACAAAATACGCGCTCATAGGAAACAACGGAAAATCAGACAGACAGCGTTGCCTCTTGACACTCAGGAGTAGGTTGGCACTGTATGTGTTATTTACTTGAAATTAAATAATTGTAAGGAGTAAGCCCCGCGTTGTATATGAAATTGTCAACAACATAAAGTATTTGTCTGCGAAAATTGACCAGTTGCGAGGAGTTAGCCTTGGTTTTGTATACTAAAATTGGCCTAAAATAACAGAATTGTAAGGGGGGTTAGCCTCGCGTTTAAATTACACAGAAGAAAACATGGCTAGGAATGAGTTTAATTGTCTCGACTTATATCTAAGCTGCGAACCTCAAATTTGTTGGAGAACAAAGAGACACTCACCAGCTCTACATCTGAACAAAACTATTGCCAAAATTACCATTGGACGGGACCTAAAATTTGAGACTCATGCGTCAGGACACTGGCGGCATTGGCCTATGCAGCTACACACGTGTACATCAACACACAGAGGAAAACATGGCTGGGAATGAGTTAAATTTTCTCGACTTATATTTAAGCTGCGAACCACACATTTGTTGGAGAACAAAGAGACACTCATCAGCTCCACATCTGAGCGAAACTATTGCCAAAATTATCATTGGAAGGGACCTAAACTTTAAGATTCATGCGTCAGGTCACCGACGGCATAGGCCTATATGTAGCAATACACATGTACATCAATACACAGAGGAAAACATGGGTGGGAATGAGTAAATTATTCTTGAGTTATATCTGAGCTGCGAACCTAAACGTTGTTGGAGAAAGAAGAGAAACTCACCACCTGAGCAAAAATATCGCCGACATTCTTACTTGAAAAACCTAAACTTTGAGACTCCTGCGTCAGGTCACCGACCGCATATGCATATAATCTTATATCTTTTATCTTATACTGGAAGTTGTCAGGGGATAACCTTGCATTCTTATCAAAATTGGCCAAAAAATAGTCGCCTTTTTGTTATGAGAAAAACGAACAATTGTAAGGGGAAAACAGGGGTTAGCCTTGCAACTCCATTAAAATTGGCGGAAATGTAATTGTTCTTAAAAAAAAAAAATGCAGCCACATAGCTATGTGTTCACCACTTTGGCCACAGGCGCGTCCTGTGGTTAATGCCAACCAACATTATGCCAATGTTACTGCCCAATAAACTTGCCCCAACCTTTATGGCATAATTAAAATATTAACGCCGATCGTAGGCGGAGCTTCAGTCTGTGGTAACGTGTATATAACTTATTTAAAAAAATAAATAATAAAAAAAATAACTTTTTTGTTGTCTCTGGTAATTTAATTATTACGATTATTAATATTCATCTCAAAGCGTATTTATATGAGGAATCGAGACAAAAAAAGCGGTGAGGGGATAAGAACCAAAACCAAAAGTTATGTGGTGTATGTGCCCAAGCATTCAGGTACACGGACTTACGACTCAACTCAATGAGCCTATTACCGGCTACCATATAGGACTCTTCGGGGCAATAGGATCCCGGACCACCACACTTCCTTTCCTGCCCATGTTCATCTGACCCGACGGCCTCGCACCATGTAAGGGAGGTGAACGGAGCGACACCCTAGGCCTTGCCGCCTAGCGGGCAAACGATACTCCGTACCTATACGCAGGTTCGATCCTGAACCTCCGCAGACAGTCCCAACCTGGCGAGTTAAGACGGTGATCTAAACTCGGTTGGTGTTTGAGGACGAGAAATTAATTATCTTAAGGAAAAGATTGCGAAACAGCGTGCGTTGAAACTGGAACAAAACGAAAGGACTCGGTCGAGACCGGGACTCGAAACCGGGCGATGGAGACAGCGGTCGCGGTTCTTAACCGATCGGCCAATCGAACACCAGTTAAGATTGTTTCAAATCGATGTGCCTCAATGGGTGGGGAAGCCGGAGTATTAGCTCTATTTACACCTGCTCAAAGGAAGAAGTGGAAACTGTATTTTCAGGGTTTATGACCCAACGCATTAATTGTCCAAAAACTCGAATTATTGCATGTGGATAGAGGGCGCGCCACACAAATAGCGGTCACCGGCGAAACGCGCGGGCTCATAGGGGTGCACTACCCTAATTGAAGTGATAATTTCTACGCGAGCTCATTAGCATGAAATGTGCCCCCACAATTCTTTTTGAAAAAGGAATCCGTTTGGTAAAAAACCTAAATGGTGGGATTGTCTAAATATAGCCAGGGATCAACTCCCTGGTTTTGGGACTTCAATCTGAGGGCAGACTTGATAAATTTACGGTTGGAAAATGGGTCCAAATTGCCCGAGAACGTTGAGGGATGCCACTTGTAAAATGCCTGCGTGCAGGCCGGGGAAGTATTACATTTCGAGATTGGTTTTTTACACTTGTTTCAATAGGGCCTGAATGTTGCTAGTGCACCCATGGGGTGCACTGCACAAAATACGCGCTCATAGGAAACAACGGAAAATCAGACAGACAGCGTTGCCTCTTGACACTCAGGAGTAGGTTGGCACTGTATGTGTTATTTACTTGAAATTAAATAATTGTAAGGAGTAAGCCCCGCGTTGTATATGAAATTGTCAACAACATAAAGTATTTGTCTGCGAAAATTGACCAGTTGCGAGGAGTTAGCCTTGGTTTTGTATACTAAAATTGGCCTAAAATAACAGAATTGTAAGGGGGGTTAGCCTCGCGTTTAAATTACACAGAAGAAAACATGGCTAGGAATGAGTTTAATTGTCTCGACTTATATCTAAGCTGCGAACCTCAAATTTGTTGGAGAACAAAGAGACACTCACCAGCTCTACATCTGAACAAAACTATTGCCAAAATTACCATTGGACGGGACCTAAAATTTGAGACTCATGCGTCAGGACACTGGCGGCATTGGCCTATGCAGCTATACACGTGTACATCAACACACAGAGGAAAACATGGCTGGGAATGAGTTAAATTTTCTCGACTTATATTTAAGCTGCGAACCACACATTTGTTGGAGAACAAAGAGACACTCATCAGCTCCACATCTGAGCGAAACTATTGCCAAAATTATCATTGGAAGGGACCTAAACTTTAAGATTCATGCGTCAGGTCACCGACGGCATAGGCCTATATGTAGCAATACACATGTACATCAATACACAGAGGAAAACATGGGTGGGAATGAGTAAATTATTCTTGAGTTATATCTGAGCTGCGAACCTAAACGTTGTTGGAGAAAGAAGAGAAACTCACCACCTGAGCAAAAATATCGCCGACATTCTCACTTGAAAAACCTAAACTTTGAGACTCCTGCGTCAGGTCACCGACCGCATATGCATATAATCTTATATCTTTTATCTTATACTGGAAGTTGTCAGGGGATAACCTTGCATTCTTATCAAAATTGGCCAAAAAATAGTCGCCTTTTTGTTATGAGAAAAACGAACAATTGTAAGGGGAAAACAGGGGTTAGCCTTGCAACTCCATTAAAATTGGCGGAAATTTAATTGTTCTTAACAACAACAAAATACAGCCACATAGCTATGTGTTCACCACTTTGGCCAGAGGCGCGTCCTGTGGTTAATGCCAACCAACATTATGCCAATGTTACTGCCCAATAAACTTGCCCCAACCTTTATGGCATAATTAAAATATTAACGCCGATCGTAGGCGGAGCTTCAGTCTGTGGTAACGTGTATATAACTTATTTTAAAAAATAAATTAAAAAAAAAAATAACTTTTTTGTTGTCTCTGGTAATTTAATTATTACGATTATCAATATTCATCTCAAAGCGTATTTATATGAGGAATCGAGACAAAAAAAGCGGTGAGGGGATAAGAACCAAAACCAAAAGTTATGTGGTGTATGTGCCCAAGCATTCAGGTACACGGACTTACGACTCAACTCAATGAGCCTATTACCGGCTACCATATAGGACTCTTCGGGGCAATAGGATCCCGGACCACCACACTTCCTTTCCTGCCCATGTTCATCTGACCCGACGGCCTCGCACCATGTAAGGGAGGTGAACGGAGCGACACCCTAGGCCTTGCCGCCTAGCGGGCAAACGATACTCCGTACCTATACGCAGGTTCGATCCTGAACCTCCGCAGACAGTCCCAACCTGGCGAGTTAAGACGGTGATCTAAACTCGGTTGGTGTTTGAGAACGAGAAATTAATTATCTTAAGGGAAAGATTGCGAAACAGCGTGCGTTGAAACAGGAACAAAACGAAAGGACTGGGTCGAGACCGGGACTCGAAACCGGGCGATGGAGACAGCGGTCGCGGTTCTTAACCGATCGGCCAATCGAACACCAGTTAAGATTGTTTCAAATCGATGTGCCTCAATGGGTAGGGAAGCCGGAGTATTAGCTCTATTTACACCTGCTCAAAGGAAGAAGTGGAAACTGTATTTTCAGGGTTTATGACCCAACGCATTAATTGTCCGAAAACTCGAATTATTGCATGTGGATAGAGGGCGCGCCACACAAATAGCGGTCACCGGCGAAACGCGCGGGCTCATAGGGGTGCACTACCCTAATTGAAGTGATAATTTCTACGCGAGCTCATTAGCATGAAATGTGCCCCCACAATTCTTTTTGAAAAAGGAATCCGTTTGGTAAAAAACCTAAATGGTGGGATTGTCTAAATATAGCCAGGGATCAACTCCCTGGTTTTGGGACTTCAATCTGAGGGCAGACTTGATAAAATTACGGTTGGAAAATGGGTCCAAATTGCCCGAGAACGTTGAGGGATGCCACTTGTAAAATGCCTGCGTGCAGGCCGGGGAAGTATAACATTTCGAGATTGGTTTTTTACACTTGTTTCAATAGGGCCTGAATGTTGCTAGTGCACCCATGGGGGTGCACTGCACAAAATACGCGCTCATAGGAAACAACGGAAAATCAGACAGACAGCGTTGCCTCTTGACACTCAGGAGTAGGTTGGCACTGTATGTGTTATTTACTTGAAATTAAATAATTGTAAGGAGTAAGCCCCGCGTTGTATATGAAATTGTCAACAACATAAAGTATTTGTCTGCGAAAATTGACCAGTTGTGAGGAGTTAGCCTTGGTTTTGTATTCTAAAATTGGCCTAAAATAACAGAATTGTAAGGGGGGTTAGCCTTCGCGTTTAAATTACACAGAAGAAAACATGGCTAGGAATGAGTTTAATTGTCTCGACTTATATCTAAGCTGCGAACCTCAAATTTGTTGGAGAACAAAGAGACACTCACCAGCTCTACATCTGAACAAAACTATTGCCAAAATTACCATTGGACGGGACCTAAAATTTGAGACTCATGCGTCAGGACACTGGCGGCATTGGCCTATGCAGCTATACACGTGTACATCAACACACAGAGGAAAACATGGCTGGGAATGAGTTAAATTTTCTCGACTTATATTTAAGCTGCGAACCACACATTTGTTGGAGAACAAAGAGACACTCATCAGCTCCACATCTGAGCGCAACTATTGCCAAAATTATCATTGGAAGGGACCTAAACTTTAAGATTCATGCGTCAGGTCACCGACGGCATAGGCCTATATGTAGCAATACACATGTACATCAATACACAGAGGAAAACATGGGTGGGAATGAGTAAATTATTCTTGAGTTATATCTGAGCTGCGAACCTAAACGTTGTTGGAGAAAGAAGAGAAACTCACCACCTGAGCAAAAATATCGCCGACATTCTCACTTGAAAAACCTAAACTTTGAGACTCCTGCGTCAGGTCACCGACCGCATATGCATATAATCTTATATCTTTTATCTTATACTGGAAGTTGTCAGGGGATAACCTTGCATTCTTATCAAAATTGGCCAAAAAATAGTCGCCTTTTTGTTATGAGAAAAACGAACAATTGTAAGGGGAAAACAGGGGTTAGCCTTGCAACTCCATTAAAATTGGCGGAAATTTAATTGTTCTTAACAACAACAAAATGCAGCCACATAGCTATGTGTTCACCACTTTGGCCAGAGGCGCGTCCTGTGGTTAATGCCAACCAACATTATGCCAATGTTACTGCCCAATAAACTTGCCCCAACCTTTATGGCATAATTAAAATATTAACGCCGATCGTAGGCGGAGCTTCAGTCTGTGGTAACGTGTATATAACTTATTTTAAAAAATAAATTTAAAAAAAAAAAAACTTTTTTGTTGTCTCTGGTAATTTAATTATTACGATTATTAATATTCATCTCAAAGCGTATTTATATGAGGAATCGAGACAAAAAAAAGCGGTGAGGGGATAAGAACCAAAACCAAAAGTTATGTGGTGTATGTGCCCAAGCATTCAGGTACACGGACTTACGACTCAACTCAATGAGACTATTACCGGCTACCATATAGGACTCTTCGGGGCAATAGGATCCCGGACCACCACACTTCCTTTCCTGCCCATGTTCATCTGACCCGACGGCCTCGCACCATGTAAGGGAGGTGAACGGAGCGACACCCTAGGCCTTGCCGCCTAGCGGGCAAACGATACTCCGTACCTATACGCAGGTTCGATCCTGAACCTCCGCAGACAGTCCCAACCTGGCGAGTTAAGACGGTGATCTAAACTCGGTTGGTGTTTGAGGACGAGAAATTAATTATCTTAAGGAAAAGATTGCGAAACAGCGTGCGTTGAAACTGGAACAAAACGAAAGGACTCGGTCGAGACCGGGACTCGAAACCGGGCGATGGAGACAGCGGTCGCGGTTCTTAACCGATCGGCCAATCGAACACCAGTTAAGATTGTTTCAAATCGATGTGCCTCAATGGGTGGGGAAGCCGGAGTATTGGCTCTATTTACACCTGCTCAAAGGAAGAAGTGGATACTGTATTTTCAGGGTTTATGACCCAACGCATTAATTGTCCGAAAACTCGAATTATTGCATGTGGATAGAGGGCGCGCCACACAAATAGCGGTCACCGGCGAAACGCGCGGGCTCATAGGGGTGCACTACCCTAATTGAAGTGATAATTTCTACGCGAGCTCATTAGCATGAAATGTGCACCCACAATTCTTTTTGAAAAAGGAATCCGTTTGGTAAAAAACCTAAATGGTGGGATTGTCTAAATATAGCCAGGGATCAACTCCCTGGTTTTGGGACTTCAATCTGAGGGCAGACTAGATAAAATTACGGTTGGAAAATGGGTCCAAATTGCCCGAGAACGTTGAGGGATGCCACTTGTAAAATGCCTGCGTGCAGGCCGGGGAAGTATAACATTTCGAGATTGGTTTTTTTACACTTGTTTCAATAGGGCCTGAATGTTGCTAGTGCACCCATGGGGGTGCACTGCACAAAATACGCGCTCATAGGAAACAACGGAAAATCAGACAGACAGCGTTGCCTCTTGACACTCAGGAGTAGCTTGGCACTGTATGTGTTATTTACTTGAAATTAAATAATTGTAAGGAGTAAGCCCCGCGTTGTATATGAAATTGTCAACAACATAAAGTATTTGTCTGCGAGAATTGAACAGTTGCGAGGAGTTAGCCTTGGTTTTGTATTCTAAAATTGGCCTAAAATAACAGAATTGTAAGGGGGGTTAGCCTTCGCGTTTAAATTACACAGAAGAAAACATGGCTAGGAATGAGTTTAATTGTCTCGACTTATATCTAAGCTGCGAACCTCAAATTTGTTGGAGAACAAAGAGACACTCACCAGCTCTACATCTGAACAAAACTATTGCCAAAATTACCATTGGACGGGACCTAAAATTTGAGACTCATGCGTCAGGACACTGGCGGCATTGGCCTATGCAGCTATACACGTGTACATCAACACACAGAGGAAAACGTGGCTGGGAATGAGTTAAATTTTCTCGACTTATATTTAAGCTGCGAACCACACATTTGTTGGAGAACAAAGAGACACTCATCAGCTCCACATCTGAGCGAAACTATTGCCAAAATTATCATTGGAAGGGACCTAAACTTTAAGATTCATGCGTCAGGTCACCGACGGCATATGCCTATATGTAGCAATACACATGTACATCAATACACAGAGGAAAACATGGGTGGGAATGAGTAAATTATTCTTGAGTTATATCTGAGCTGCGAACCTAAACGTTGTTGGAGAAAGAAGAGAAACTCACCACCTGAGCAAAAATATCGCCGACATTCTCACTTGAAAAACCTAAACTTTGAGACTCCTGCGTCAGGTCACCGACCGCATATGCATATAATCTTATATCTTTTATCTTATACTGGAAGTTGTCAGGGGATAACCTTGCATTCTTATCAAAATTGGCCAAAAAATAGTCGTCTTTTTGTTATGAGAAAAACGAACAATTGTAAGGGGAAAACAGGGGTTAGCCTTGCAACTCCATTAAAATTGGCGGAAATTTAATTGTTCTTAACAACAACAAAAATGCAGCCACATAGCTATGTGTTCACCACTTTGGCCAGAGGCGCGTCCTGTGGTTAATGCCAACCAACATTATGCCAATGTTACTGCCCAATAAACTTGCCCCAACCTTTATGGCATAATTAAAATATTAACGCCGATCGTAGGCGGAGCTTCAGTCTGTGGTAACGTGTATATAACTTATTTTAAAAAATAAATTTAAAAAAAAAAAAACTTTTTTGTTGTCTCTGGTAATTTAATTATTACGATTATTAATATTCATCTCAAAGCGTATTTATATGAGGAATCGAGACAAAAAAAAGCGGTGAGGGGATAAGAACCAAAACCAAAAGTTATGTGGTGTATGTGCCCAAGCATTCAGGTACACGGACTTACGACTCAACTCAATGAGACTATTACCGGCTACCATATAGGACTCTTCGGGGCAATAGGATCCCGGACCACCACACTTCCTTTCTTGCCCATGTTCATCTGACCCGACGGCCTCGCACCATGTAAGGGAGGTGAACGGAGCGACACCATAGGCCTTGCCGCCTAGCGGGCAAACGATACTCCGTACCTATACGCAGGTTCGATCCTGAACCTCCGCAGACAGTCCCAACCTGGCGAGTTAAGACGGTGATCTAAACTCGGTTGGTTTTTGAGGACGAGAAATTAATTATCTTAAGGAAAAGATTGCGAAACAGCGTGCGTTGAAACTGGAACAAAACGAAAGGACTCGGTCGAGACCGGGACTCGAAACCGGGCGATGGAGACAGCGGTCGCGGTTCTTAACCGATCGGCCAATCGAACACCAGTTAAGATTGTTTCAAATCGATGTGCCTCAATGGGTGGGGAAGCCGGAGTATTGGCTCTATTTACACCTGCTCAAAGGAAGAAGTGGATACTGTATTTTCAGGGTTTATGACCCAACGCATTAATTGTCCGAAAACTCGAATTATTGCATGTGGATAGAGGGCGCGCCACACAAATAGCGGTCACCGGCGAAACGCGCGGGCTCATAGGGGTGCACTACCCTAATTGAAGTGATAATTTCTACGCGAGCTCATTAGCATGAAATGTGCACCCACAATTCTTTTTGAAAAAGGAATCCGTTTGGTAAAAAACCTAAATGGTGGGATTGTCTAAATATAGCCAGGGATCAACTCCCTGGTTTTGGGACTTCAATCTGAGGGCAGACTTGATAAAATTACGGTTGGAAAATGGGTCCAAATTGCCCGAGAACGTTGAGGGATGCCACTTGTAAAATGCCTGCGTGCAGGCCGGGGAAGTATAACATTTCGAGATTGTTTTTTTACACTTGTTTCAATAGGGCCTGAATGTTGCTAGTGCACCCATGGGGGTGCACTGCACAAAATACGCGCTCATAGGAAACAACGGAAAATCAGACAGACAGCGTTGCCTCTTGACACTCAGGAGTAGCTTGGCACTGTATGTGTTATTTACTTGAAATTAAATAATTGTAAGGAGTAAGCCCCGCGTTGTATATGAAATTGTCAACAACATAAAGTATTTGTCTGCGAAAATTGAACAGTTGCGAGGAGTTAGCCTTGGTTTTGTATTCTAAAATTGGCCTAAAATAACAGAATTGTAAGGGGGGTTAGCCTTCGCGTTTAAATTACACAGAAGAAAACATGGCTAGGAATGAGTTTAATTGTCTCGACTTATATCTAAGCTGCGAACCTCAAATTTGTTGGAGAACAAAGAGACACTCACCAGCTCTACATCTGAACAAAACTATTGCCAAAATTACCATTGGACGGGACCTAAAATTTGAGACTCATGCGTCAGGACACTGGCGGCATTGGCCTATGCAGCTATACACGTGTACATCAACACACAGAGGAAAACGTGGCTGGGAATGAGTTAAATTTTCTCGACTTATATTTAAGCTGCGAACCACACATTTGTTGGAGAACAAAGAGACACTCATCAGCTCCACATCTGAGCGAAACTATTGCCAAAATTATCATTGGAAGGGACCTAAACTTTAAGATTCATGCGTCAGGTCACCGACGGCATATGCCTATATGTAGCAATACACATGTACATCAATACACAGAGGAAAACATGGGTGGGAATGAGTAAATTATTCTTGAGTTATATCTGAGCTGCGAACCTAAACGTTGTTGGAGAAAGAAGAGAAACTCACCACCTGAGCAAAAATATCGCCGACATTCTCACTTGAAAAACCTAAACTTTGAGACTCCTGCGTCAGGTCACCGACCGCATATGCATATAATCTTATATCTTTTATCTTATACTGGAAGTTGTCAGGGGATAACCTTGCATTCTTATCAAAATTGGCTCAAAAATAGTCGCCTTTTTGTTATGAGAAAAACGAACAATTGTAAGGGGAAAACAGGGGTTAGCCTTGCAACTCCATTAAAATTGGCGGAAATTTAATTGTTCTTAACAACAACAAAAATGCAGCCACATAGCTATGTGTTCACCACTTTGGCCAGAGGCGCGTCCTGTGGTTAATGCCAACCAACATTATGCCAATGTTACTGCCCAATAAACTTGCCCCAACCTTTATGGCATAATTAAAATATTAACGCCGATCGTAGGCGGAGCATCAGTCTGTGGTAACGTGTATATAACTTATTTTAAAAAATAAATTTAAAAAAAAAAAAAATTTTTTGTTGTCTCTGGTAATTTAATTATTACGATTATTAATATTCATCTCAAAGCGTATTTATATGAGGAATCGAGACAAAAAAAAGCGGTGAGGGGATAAGAACCAAAACCAAAAGTTATGTGGTGTATGTGCCCAAGCATTCAGGTACACGGACTTACGACTCAACTCAATGAGACTATTACCGGCTACCATATAGGACTCTTCGGGGCAATAGGATCCCGGACCACCACACTTCCTTTCCTGCCCATGTTCATCTGACCCGACGGCCTCGCACCATGTAAGGGAGGTGAACGGAGCGACACCCTAGGCCTTGCCGCCTAGCGGGCAAACGATACTCCGTACCTATACGCAGGTTCGATCCTGAACCTCCGCAGACAGTCCCAACCTGGCGAGTTAAGACGGTGATCTAAACTCGGTTGGTGTTTGAGGACGAGAAATTAATTATCTTAAGGAAAAGATTGCGAAACAGCGTGCGTTGAAACTGGAACAAAACGAAAGGACTCGGTCGAGACCGGGACTCGAAACCGGGCGATGGAGACAGCGGTCGCGGTTCTTAACCGATCGGCCAATCGAACACCAGTTAAGATTGTTTCAAATCGATGTGCCTCAATGGGTGGGGAAGCCGGAGTATTGGCTCTATTTACACCTGCTCAAAGGAAGAAGTGGATACTGTATTTTCAGGGTTTATGACCCAACGCATTAATTGTCCGAAAACTCGAATTATTGCATGTGGATAGAGGGCGCGCCACACAAATAGCGGTCACCGGCGAAACGCGCGGGCTCATAGGGGTGCACTACCCTAATTGAAGTGATAATTTCTACGCGAGCTCATTAGCATGAAATGTGCACCCACAATTCTTTTTGAAAAAGGAATCCGTTTGGTAAAAAACCTAAATGGTGGGATTGTCTAAATATAGCCAGGGATCAACTCCCTGGTTTTGGGACTTCAATCTGAGGGCAGACTTGATAAAATTACGGTTGGAAAATGGGTCCAAATTGCCCGAGAACGTTGAGGGATGCCACTTGTAAAATGCCTGCGTGCAGGCCGGGGAAGTATAACATTTCGAGATTGGTTTTTTACACTTGTTTCAATAGGGCCTGAATGTTGCTAGTGCACCCATGGGGGTGCACTGCACAAAATACGCGCTCATAGGAAACAACGGAAAATCAGACAGACAGCGTTGCCTCTTGACACTCAGGAGTAGCTTGGCACTGTATGTGTTATTTACTTGAAATTAAATAATTGTAAGGAGTAAGCCCCGCGTTGTATATGAAATTGTCAACAACATAAAGTATTTGTCTGCGAAAATTGAACAGTTGCGAGGAGTTAGCCTTGGTTTTGTATTCTAAAATTGGCCTAAAATAACAGAATTGTAAGGGGGGTTAGCCTTCGCGTTTAAATTACACAGAAGAAAACATGGCTAGGAATGAGTTTAATTGTCTCGACTTATATCTAAGCTGCGAACCTCAAATTTGTTGGAGAACAAAGAGACACTCACCAGCTCTACATCTGAACAAAACTATTGCCAAAATTACCATTGGATGGGACCTAAAATTTGAGACTCATGCGTCAGGACACTGGCGGCATTGGCCTATGCAGCTATACACGTGTACATCAACACACAGAGGAAAACGTGGCTGGGAATGAGTTAAATTTTCTCGACTTATATTTAAGCTGCGAACCACACATTTGTTGGAGAACAAAGAGACACTCATCAGCTCCACATCTGAGCGAAACTATTGCCAAAATTATCATTGGAAGGGACCTAAACTTTAAGATTCTTGCGTCAGGTCACCGACAGCATAGGCCTATATGTAGCAATACACATGTACATCAATACACAGAGGAAAACATGGGTGGGAATGAGTAAATTATTCTTGAGTTATATCTGAGCTGCGAACCTAAACGTTGTTGGAGAAAGAAGAGAAACTCACCACCTGAGCAAAATTATCGCCGACATTCTCACTGGAAAAACCTAAACTTTGAGACTCCTGCGTCAGGTCACCGACCGCATAGGCATATAATGTTATATCTTTTATCTTATACTGGAAGTTGTCAGGGGTTAGCCTTGCAACTCCATTAAAATTGGCGGAAATTTAATTGTTCTTAAAAAAAAAAAAAATGCAGCCACATAGCTATGTGTTCACCACTTTGGCCAGAGGCGCGTCCTGTGGTTAATGCCAACCAACATTAGGCCAATGTTACTGCCCAATAAACTTGCCCCAACCTTCATGGCATAATTAAAATATTAACGCCGATTGAGCCTAACAAACACTTTTCGGCACTATTTACCTTCAGATCACGAAATTGATTAACAACACTCCCAAATGCTCTATAGCGCCCATTGAGCCTAACAAACACTTTTTGGCACTATTTACCTTTAGATCACGAAATGGACTTACAACACTCCCAAATTCTCTATAGCGCCCATTGAGCCTAACAAACACTTTTCGGCACTATTTACCTTCAGATCACGAAATTGACTAACAACACTCCGAAATGCTCTATAGCGCCCATTGAGCCTAACAAACACTTTTTGGCACTATTTACCTTCAGATCACGAAATTGACTTACAACACTCCCAAATGGTCTATAGCGCCCATTGAGCCTAACAAACACTTTTCGGCACTATTTACCTTCAGATCACGAAATTGAGTAACAACACTCCCAAATGGTCTATAGCGCCCATTGAGCCTAACAAACACTTTTCGGCACTATTTACCTTCAGATCACGAAATTAAGTAACAACACTCCCAAATAGTCTATAGCGCCTATTGAGCCTAACAAACACTTTTTGTCAATATTTACCTTTAGACCACGAGATCGACTTACAACACTCCCAAATGCTCTATAGCGCCCCTTGAGCCTCACAAACACTTTTCGGCACTATTTACCTTCAGATCACGAAATGGTCTTACAACACTTTCAAGTGGTCTATAGCGCCCATTGAGCCTAACAAACACTTTTTGGCACTATTTACCTTTAGATCACGAAATGGACTTACAACACACCCAAATGGTCTATAGCGCCCATTGAGCCTAACAAACACTTTTTGGCACTATTTACCTTCAGATCACGAAATGGACTTACAACACTCCCAAATGCTCTATAGCGCCTATTGAGCCTTACAAACACTTTTCGGCACTATTTACCTTCAGATCACGAAATTGACTAACAACACTCCCAAATGCTTTATAGCGCCCATTGAGCCTAACAAACACTTTTCGGCACTATTTACCTTTAGATCACGAAATGGCCTTACAACACTCCCAAATGGTCTACAGCGCCCATTGAGCCTAACAAACACTTTTCGGCACTATTCACCTTCAGATCACGAAATTGACTAACAACACTCCCAAATGGTCTATAGCGCCCATTGAGCCTAACAAACACTTTTCGGCACTATTTACCTTCAGATCACGAAATTGACTAACAACACTCCGAAATGCTCTATAGCGCCCATTGAGCCTAACAAACACTTTTCGGCACTATTTACCTTTAGATCACGAAATGGCCTTACAACACTCCCAAATGCTCTATAGCGCCCATTGAGCCTAACAAACACTTTTCGGCACTATTTACCTTCAGATCACGAAATTGACTAACAACACTCCCAAATGCTCTATAGCGCCCATTGAGCCTAACAAACACTTTTCGGCACTATTTACCTTCAGATCAAGAAATGGACTTACAACACTCCCAACTGCTCTATAGCGCCTATTGAGCCTTACAAACACTTTTCGGCAATATTTACCTTCAGATCACGAAATTGACTAACAACACTCCCAAATGCTCTATAGCGCCCATTGAGCCTAACAAACACTTTTCGGCACTATTTACCTTCAGATCACGAAATTGACTAACAACACTCCCAAATGCTCTGTAGCGCCCATTGAGCCTAACAAACACTTTTCGGCACTATTTACCTTCAGATCACGAAATGGACTTACAACACTCCCAAATGCTCTATAGCGCCTATTGAGCCTTACAAACACTTTTCGGCAATATTTACCTTCAGATCACGAAATTGACTAACAACACTCCCAAATGCTCTATAGCGCCCATTGAGCCTAACAAACACTTTTCGGCACTATTTACCTTCAGATCACGAAATTGACTAACAACACTCCCAAATGGTCTATAGCGCCCATTGAGCCTAACAAACACTTTTCGGCACTATTTACCTTCAGATCACGAAATGGACTTACAACACTCCCAAGTGCTCTATAGCGCCCATTGAGCCTAACAAACACTTTTCGGCACTATTTACCTTCAGATCACGAAATTGACTAACAACACTCCCAAATGCTTTATAGCGCCCATTGAGCCTAACAAACACTTTTCGGCACTATTTACCTTCAGATCATGAAATTGACTAACAACACTCCCAAATGGTCTATAGCGCCCATTGAGCCTAACTAACACTTTTCGGCACTATTTACCTTCAGATCACGAAATTGACTAACAACACTCCCAAATGCTCTATAGCGCCCATTGAGCCTAACAAACACTTTTCGGCACTATTTACCTTCAGATCACGAAATGGACTTACAACACTCCCAAGTGCTCTATAGCGCCCATTGAGCCTAACAAACACTTTTCGGCACTATTTACCTTCAGATCACGAAATTGACTAACAACACTCCCAAATGCTTTATAGCGCCCATTGAGCCTAACACACCCTTTTCGGCACTATTTACATTCAGATCACGAAATTGACTAACAACACTCCGAAATGCTCTATAGCGCCCATTGAGCCTAACAAACTTTTTTCGGCACTATTTACCTTTAGATCACGAAATGGCCTTACAACACTCCCAAATGCTCTATAGCGCCCATTGAGCCTAACAAACACTTTTCGGCACTATTTACCTTCAGATCACGAAATTGACTTACAACACTCCCAAATGGTCTATAGCGCCCATTGAGCCTAACAAACACTTTTCGGCACTATTTACCTTCAGATCACGAAATTGACTAACAAAACTCCCAAATGCTCTGTAGCGCCCATTGAGCCTAACAAACACTTTTCGGCACTATTTACCTTCATATCACGAAATTGACTAACAACACTCCCAAATGCTCTGTAGCGCCCATTGAGCCTAACAAACACTTTTCGGCACTATTTACCTTCAGATCACGAAATTGACTAACAACACTCCCAAATGCTCTGTAGCGCCCATTGATCCTAACAAACACTTTTCGGCACTATTTACCTTCAGATCACGAAATTGATTAACAACACTCCCAAATGCTCTATAGCGCCCATTGAGCCTAACAAACACTTTTCGGCACTATTTACCTTCAGATCACGAAATTGACTAACAACACTCCCAAATGCTCTATAGCGCCCATTGAGCCTAACAAACATATTTCGGCACTATTTACCTTTAGATCACGAAATGGACTTACAACACTCCCAAGTGCTCTATAGCGCCCATTGAGCCTAACAAACACTTTTCGGCACTATTTAGCTTCAGATCACGAAATTGACTAACAACACTCCCAAATGCTTTATAGCGCCCATTGAGCCTAACAAACACTTTTCGGCACTATTTACCTTTAGATCACGAAATGGCCTTACAACACTCCCAAATTGTCTATAGCGCCCATTGAGCCTAACAAACACTTTTCGGCACTATTTACCTTCAGATCACGAAATTGACTAACAACACTCCCAAATGCTCTATAGCGCCCATTGAGCCTAACAAACACTTTTTGGCACTATTTACCTTTAGATCACGAAATGGACTTACAACACTCCCAAATGCTCTATAGCGCCCATTGAGCCTAACAAACACTTTTCGGCACTATTTACCTTCAGATCACGAAATTGACTAACAACACTCCGAAATGCTTTATAGCTCCCATTGAGCCTAACAAACACTTTTTGGCACTATTTACCTTCAGATCACGAAATTGACTTACAACACTCCCAAATGTTCTATAGCGCCCATTGAGCCTAACAAACACTTTTCGGCACTATTTACCTTCAGATCACGAAATTGAGTAACAACACTCCCAAATGGTCTATAGCGCCCATTGAGCCTAACAAACACTTTTCGGCACTATTTACCTTCAGATCACGAAATTAAGTAACAACACTCCCAAATAGTCTATAGCGCCTATTGAGGCTAACAAACACTTTTTGTCAATATTTACCTTTAGACCACGAGATCGACTTACAACACTCCCAAATGCTCTATAGCGCCCCTTGAGCCTCACAAACACTTTTCGGCACTATTTACCTTCAGATCACGAAATGGTCTTACAACACTTTCAAGTGGTCTATAGCGCCCATTGAGCCTAACAAACACTTTTTGGCACTATTTACCTTCAGATCACGAAATGGACTTACAACACTCCCAAATGCTCTATAGCGCCTATTGAGCCTTACAAACACTTTTCGGCACTATTTACCTTCAGATCACGAAATTGACTAACAACACTCCCAAATGCTTTATAGCGCCCATTGAGCCTAACAAACACTTTTCGGCACTATTTACCTTTAGATCACGAAATGGCCTTACAACACTCCCAAATGGTCTACAGCGCCCATTGAGCCTAACAAACACTTTTCGGCACTATTTACCTTCAGATCACGAAATTGACTAACAACACTCCCAAATGGTCTATAGCGCCCATTGAGCCTAACAAACACTTTTCGGCACTATTTACCTTCAGATCACGAAATTGACTAACAACACTCCGAAATGCTCTATAGCGCCCATTGAGCCTAACAAACACTTTTCGGCACTATTTACCTTTAGATCACGAAATGGCCTTACAACACTCCCAAATGCTCTATAGCGCCCATTGAGCCTAACAAACACTTTTCGGCACTATTTACCTTCAGATCACGAAATTGACTAACAACACTCCCAAATGCTCTGTAGCGCCCATTGAGCCTAACAAACACTTTTCGGCACTATTTACCTTCAGATCACGAAATGGACTTACAACACTCCCAAATGCTCTATAGCGCCTATTGAGCCTTACAAACACTTTTCGGCAATATTTACCTTCAGATCACGAAATTGACTAACAACACTCCCAAATGCTCTATAGCGCCCATTGAGCCTAACAAACACTTTTCGGCACTATTTACCTTCAGATCACGAAATTGACTAACAACACTCCCAAATGGTCTATAGCGCCCATTGAGCCTAACAAACACTTTTCGGCACTATTTACCTTCAGATCACGAAATGGACTTACAACACTCCCAAGTGCTCTATAGCGCCCATTGAGCCTAACAAACACTTTTCGGCACTATTTACCTTCAGATCACGAAATTGACTAACAACACTCCCAAATGCTTTATAGCGCCCATTGAGCCTAACAAACACTTTTCGGCACTATTTACCTTCAGATCATGAAATTGACTAACAACACTCCCAAATGGTCTATAGCGCCCATTGAGCCTAACTAACACTTTTCGGCACTATTTACCTTCAGATCACGAAATTGACTAACAACACTCCCAAATGCTCTATAGCGCCCATTGAGCCTAACAAACACTTTTCGGCACTATTTACATTCAGATCACGAAATTGACTAACAACACTCCGAAATGCTCTATAGCGCCCATTGAGCCTAACAAACTTTTTTCGGCACTATTTACCTTTAGATCACGAAATGGCCTTACAACACTCCCAAATGCTCTATAGCGCCCATTGAGCCTAACAAACACTTTTCGGCACTATTTACCTTCAGATCACGAAATTGACTTACAACACTCCCAAATGGTCTATAGCGCCCATTGAGCCTAACAAACACTTTTCGGCACTATTTACCTTCAGATCACGAAATTGACTAACAAAACTCCCAAATGCTCTGTAGCGCCCATTGAGCCTAACAAACACTTTTCGGCACTATTTACCTTCATATCACGAAATTGACTAACAACACTCCCAAATGCTCTGTAGCGCCCATTGAGCCTAACAAACACTTTTCGGCACTATTTACCTTCAGATCACGAAATTGACTAACAACACTCCCAAATGCTCTGTAGCGCCCATTGATCCTAACAAACACTTTTCGGCACTATTTACCTTCAGATCACGAAATTGATTAACAACACTCCCAAATGCTCTATAGCGCCCATTGAGCCTAACAAACACTTTTCGGCACTATTTACCTTCAGATCACGAAATTGACTAACAACACTCCCAAATGCTCTATAGCGCCCATTGAGCCTAACAAACATATTTCGGCACTATTTACCTTTAGATCACGAAATGGACTTACAACACTCCCAAATTGTCTATAGCGCCCATTGAGCCTAACAAACACTTTTCGGCACTATTTACCTTCAGATCACGAAATTGACTAACAACACTCCCAAATGCTCTATAGCGCCCATTGAGCCTAACAAACACTTTTTGGCACTATTTACCTTTAGATCACGAAATGGACTTACAACACTCCCAAATGCTCTATAGCGCCCATTGAGCCTAACAAACACTTTTCGGCACTATTTACCTTCAGATCACGAAATTGACTAACAACACTCCCAAATGCTCTGTAGCGCCCATTGAGCCTAACAAACACTTTTCGGCACTATTTACCTTCAGATCACGAAATTGACTAACAACACTCCCAAATGCTCTGTAGCGCCCATTGATCCTAACAAACACTTTTCGGCACTATTTACCTTCAGATCACGAAATTGATTAACAACACTCCCAAATGCTCTATAGCGCCCATTGAGCCTAACAAACACTTTTCGGCACTATTTACCTTCAGATCACGAAATTGACTAACAACACTCCCAAATGCTCTATAGCGCCCATTGAGCCTAACAAACATATTTCGGCACTATTTACCTTTAGATCACGAAATGGACTTACAACACTCCCAAAATGTCTATAGCGCCCATTGAGCCTAACAAACACTTTTCGGCACTATTTACCTTCAGATCACGAAATTGACTAACAACACTCCCAAATGCTCTATAGCGCCCATTGAGCCTAACAAACACTTTTTGGCACTATTTACCTTTAGATCACGAAATGGACTTACAACACTCCCAAATGCTCTATAGCGCCCATTGAGCCTAACAAACACTTTTCGGCACTATTTACCTTCAGATCACGAAATTGACTAACAACACTCCGAAATGCTCTATAGCGCCCATTGAGCCTAACAAACACTTTTTGGCACTATTTACCTTCAGATCACGAAATTGACTTACAACACTCCCAAATGGTCTATAGCGCCCATTGAGCCTAACAAACACTTTTCGGCACTATTTACCTTCAGATCACGAAATTGAGTAACTACACTCCCAAATGGTCTATAGCGCCCATTGAGCCTAACAAACACTTTTCGGCACTATTTACCTTCAGATCACGAAATTAAGTAACAACACTCCCAAATAGTCTATAGCGCCTATTGAGCCTAACAAACACTTTTTGTCAATATTTACCTTTAGACCACGAGATCGACTTACAACACTCCCAAATGCTCTATAGCGCCCCTTGAGCCTCACAAACACTTTTCGGCACTATTTACCTTCAGATCACGAAATGGTCTTACAACACTTTCAAGTGGTCTATAGCGCCCATTGAGCCTAACAAACACTTTTTGGCACTATTTACCTTTAGATCACGAAATGGACTTACAACACACCCAAATGGTCTATAGCGCCCATTGAGCCTAACAAACACTTTTTGGCACTATTTACCTTCAGATCACGAAATGGACTTACAACACTCCCAAATGCTCTATAGCGCCTATTGAGCCTTACAAACACTTTTCGGCACTATTTACCTTCAGATCACGAAATTGACTAACAACACTCCCAAATGCTTTATAGCGCCCATTGAGCCTAACAAACACTTTTCGGCACTATTTACCTTTAGATCACGAAATGGCCTTACAACACTCCCAAATGGTCTACAGCGCCCATTGAGCCTAACAAACACTTTTCGACACTATTTACCTTCAGATCACGAAATTGACTAACAACACTCCCAAATGGTCTATAGCGCCCATTGAGCCTAACAAACACTTTTCGGCACTATTTACCTTCAGATCACGAAATTGACTAACAACACTCCGAAATGCTCTATAGCGCCCATTGAGCCTAACAAACACTTTTCGGCACTATTTACCTTTAGATCACGAAATGGCCTTACAACACTCCCAAATGCTCTATAGCGCCCATTGAGCCTAACAAACACTTTTCGGCACTATTTACCTTCAGATCACGAAATTGACTAACAACACTCCCAAATGCTCTGTAGCGCCCATTGAGCCTAACAAACACTTTTCGGCACTATTTACCTTCAGATCACGAAATGGACTTACAACACTCCCAAATGCTCTATAGCGCCTATTGAGCCTTACAAACACTTTTCGGCAATATTTACCTTCAGATCACGAAATTGACTAACAACACTCCCAAATGCTCTATAGCGCCCATTGAGCCTAACAAACACTTTTCGGCACTATTTACCTTCAGATCACGAAATTGACTAACAACACTCCCAAATGGTCTATAGCGCCCATTGAGCCTAACAAACACTTTTCGGCACTATTTACCTTCAGATCACGAAATGGACTTACAACACTCCCAAGTGCTCTATAGCGCCCATTGAGCCTAACAAACACTTTTCGGCACTATTTACCTTCAGATCATGAAATTGACAAACAACACTCCCAATTGGTCTATAGCGCCCATTGAGCCTAACTAACACTTTTCGGCACTATTTACATTCAGATCACGAAATTGACTAACAACACTCCCAAATGCTCTATAGCGCCCATTGAGCCTAACAAACACTTTTCGGCACTATTTACATTCAGATCACGAAATTGACTAACAACACTCCGAAATGCTCTATAGCGCCCATTGAGCCTAACAAACACTTTTCGGCACTATTTACCTTCAGATCACAAAATTGACTAACAAAACTCCCAAATGCTCTGTAGAGCCCATTGAGCCTAACAAACACTTTTCGGCACTATTTACCTTCATATCACGAAATTGACTAACAACACTCCCAAATGCTCTGTAGCGCCCATTGAGCCTAACAAACACTTTTCGGCACTATTTACCTTCAGATCACGAAATTGACTAACAACACTCCCAAATGCTCTATAGCGCCCATTGAGCCTAACAAACACTTTTTGGCACTATTTACCTTTAGATCACGAAATGGACTTACAACACTCCCAAATGCTCTATAGCGCCCATTGAGCCTAACAAACACTTTTCGGCACTATTTACCTTCAGATCACGAAATTGACTAACAACACTCCGAAATGCTCTATAGCGCCCATTGAGCCTAACAAACACTTTTTGGCACTATTTACCTTCAGATCACGAAATTGACTAACAACACTCCCAAATGCTCTATAGCGCCCATTGAGCCTAACAAACACTTTTCGGCACTATTTACATTCAGATCACGAAATTGACTAACAACACTCCGAAATGCTCTATAGCGCCCATTGAGCCTAACAAACTTTTTTCGGCACTATTTACCTTTAGATCACGAAATGGCCTTACAACACTCCCAAATGCTCTATAGCGCCCATTGAGCCTAACAAACACTTTTCGGCACTATTTACCTTCATATCACGAAATTGACTAACAACACTCCCAAATGCTCTGTAGCGCCCATTGAGCCTAACAAACACTTTTCGGCACTATTTACCTTCAGATCACGAAATTGACTAACAACACTCCCAAATGCTCTGTAGCGCCCATTGATCCTAACAAACACTTTTCGGCACTATTTACCTTCAGATCACGAAATTGATTAACAACACTCCCAAATGCTCTATAGCGCCCATTGAGCCTAACAAACACTTTTCGGCACTATTTACCTTCAGATCACGAAATTGACTAACAACACTCCCAAATGCTCTATAGCGCCCATTGAGCCTAACAAACATATTTCGGCACTATTTACCTTTAGATCACGAAATGGACTTACAACACTCCCAAATTGTCTATAGCGCCCATTGAGCCTAACAAACACTTTTCGGCACTATTTACCTTCAGATCACGAAATTGACTAACAACACTCCCAAATGCTCTATAGCGCCCATTGAGCCTAACAAACACTTTTTGGCACTATTTACCTTTAGATCACGAAATGGACTTACAACACTCCCAAATGCTCTATAGCGCCCATTGAGCCTAACAAACACTTTTCGGCACTATTTACCTTCAGATCACGAAATTGACTAACAACACTCCGAAATGCTCTATAGCGCCCATTGAGCCTAACAAACACTTGTTGGCACTATTTACCTTCAGATCACGAAATTGACTTACAACACTCCCAAATGGTCTATAGCGCCCATTGAGCCTAACAAACACTTTTCGGCACTATTTACCTTCAGATCACGAAATTGAGTAACTACACTCCCAAATGGTCTATAGCGCCCATTGAGCCTAACAAACACTTTTCGGCACTATTTACCTTTAGACCACGAGATCGACTTACAACACTCCCAAATGCTCTATAGCGCCCGTTGAGCCTCTCAAACACTTTTCGGCACTATTTACCTTCAGATCACGAAATGGACTTACAACACACCCAAATGGTCTATAGCGCCCATTGAGCCTAACAAACACTTTTTGTCAATATTTACCTTTAGACCACGAGATCGACTTACAACACTCCCAAATGCTCTATAGCGCCCGTTGAGCCTCTCAAACACTTTTCGGCACTATTTACCTTCAGATCACGAAATGGTCTTACAACACTTTCAAGTGGTCTATAGCGCCCATTGAGCCTAACAAACACTTTTTGGCACTATTTACCTTTAGATCACGAAATGGACTTACAACACACCCAAATGGTCTATAGCGCCCATTGAGCCTAACAAACACTTTTTGGCACTATTTACCTTCAGATCACGAAATGGACTTACAACACTCCCAAATGCTCTATAGCGCCTATTGAGACTTACAAACACTTTTCGGCACTATTTACCTTCAGATCACGAAATTGACTAACAACACTCCCAAATGCTTTATAGCGCCCATTGAGCCTAACAAACACTTTTCGGCACTATTTACCTTTAGATCACGAAATGGCCTTACAACACTCCCAAATGGTCTACAGCGCCCATTGAGCCTAACAAACACTTTTCGGCACTATTTACCTTCAGATCACGAAATTGACTAACAACACTCCCAAATGGTCTATAGCGCCCATTGAGCCTAACAAACACTTTTCGGCACTATTTACCTTCAGATCACGAAATTGACTAACAACACTCCGAAATGCTCTATAGCGCCCATTGAGCCTAACAAACACTTTTCGGCACTATTTACCTTTAGATCACGAAATGGCCTTACAACACTCCCAAATGCTCTATAGCGCCCATTGAGCCTAACAAACACTTTTCGGCACTATTTACCTTCAGATCACGAAATTGACTAACAACACTCCCAAATGCTCTGTAGCGCCCATTGAGCCTAACAAACACTTTTCGGCACTATTTACCTTCAGATCACGAAATGGACTTACAACACTCCCAAATGCTCTATAGCGCCTATTGAGCCTTACAAACACTTTTCGGCAATATTTACCTTCAGATCACGAAATTGACTAACAACACTCCCAAATGCTCTATAGCGCCCATTGAGCCTAACAAACACTTTTCGGCACTATTTACCTTCAGATCACGAAATTGACTAACAACACTCCCAAATGGTCTATAGCGCCCATTGAGACTAACAAACACTTTTCGGCACTATTTACCTTCAGATCACGAAATGGACTTACAACACTCCCAAGTGCTCTATAGCGCCCATTGAGCCTAACAAACACTTTTCGGCACTATTTACCTTCAGATCATGAAATTGACTAACAACACTCCCAAATGGTCTATAGCGCCCATTGAGCCTAACTAACACTTTTCGGCACTATTTACCTTCAGATCACGAAATTGACTAACAACACTCCCAAATGCTCTATAGCGCCCATTGAGCCTAACAAACACTTTTCGGCACTATTTACATTCAGATCACGAAATTGACTAACAACACTCCGAAATGCTCTATAGCGCCCATTGAGCCTAACAAACACTTTTCGGCACTATTTACCTTCAGATCACAAAATTGACTAACAAAACTCCCAAATGCTCTGTAGAGCCCATTGAGCCTAACAAACACTTTTCGGCACTATATACCTTCATATCACGAAATTGACTAACAACACTCCCAAATGCTCTGTAGCGCCCATTGAGCCTAACAAACACTTTTCGGCACTATTTACCTTCAGATCACGAAATTGACTAACAACACTCCCAAATGCTCTATAGCGCCCATTGAGCCTAACAAACACTTTTCGGCACTATTTACCTTTAGATCACGAAATGGCCTTACAACACTCCCAAATGCTCTATAGCGCCCATTGAGCCTAACAAACACTTTTCGGCACTATTTACCTTCAGATCACGAAATTGACTAACAACACTCCCAAATGCTCTGTAGCGCCCATTGAGCCTAACAAACACTTTTCGGCACTATTTACCTTCAGATCAAGAAATGGACTTACAACACTCCCAAATGCTCTATAGCGCCTATTGAGCCTTACAAACACTTTTCGGCAATATTTACCTTCAGATCACGAAATTGACTAACAACACTCCCAAATGCTCTATAGCGCCCATTGAGCCTAACAAACACTTTTCGGCACTATTTACCTTCAGATCACGAAATTGACTAACAACACTCCCAAATGCTCTGTAGCGCCCATTGAGCCTAACAAACACTTTTCGGCACTATTTACCTTCAGATCACGAAATGGACTTACAACACTCCCAAATGCTCTATAGCGCCTATTGAGCCTTACAAACACTTTTCGGCAATATTTACCTTCAGATCACGAAATTGACTAACAACACTCCCAAATGCTCTATAGCGCCCATTGAGCCTAACAAACACTTTTCGGCACTATTTACCTTCAGATCACGAAATTGACTAACAACACTCCCAAATGGTCTATAGCGCCCATTGAGCCTAACAAACACTTTTCGGCACTATTTACCTTCAGATCACGAAATGGACTTACAACACTCCCAAGTGCTCTATAGCGCCCATTGAGCCTAACAAACACTTTTCGGCACTATTTACCTTCAGATCACGAAATTGACTAACAACACTCCCAAATGCTTTATAGCGCCCATAGAGCCTAACAAACACTTTTCGGCACTATTTACCTTCAGATCATGAAATTGACTAACAACACTCCCAAATGGTCTATAGCGCCCATTGAGCCTAACTAACACTTTTCGGCACTATTTACCTTCAGATCACGAAATGGACTTACAACACTCCCAAGTGCTCTATAGCGCCCATTGAGCCTAACAAACACTTTTCGGCACTATTTACCTTCAGATCACGAAATTGACTAACAACACTCCCAAATGCTTTATAGCGCCCATTGAGCCTAACAAACACTTTTCGGCACTATTTACATTCAGATCACGAAATTGACTAACAACACTCCGAAATGCTCTATAGCGCCCATTGAGCCTAACAAACTTTTTTCGGCACTATTTACCTTTAGATCACGAAATGGCCTTACAACACTCCCAAATGCTCTATAGCGCCCATTGAGCCTAACAAACACTTTTCGGCACTATTTACCTTCAGATCACGAAATTGAGTAACTACACTCCCAAATGGTCTATAGCGCCCATTGAGCCTAACAAACACTTTTCGGCACTATTTACCTTCAGATCACGAAATTAAGTAACAACACTCCCAAATAGTCTATAGCGCCTATTGAGCCTAACAAACACTTTTTGTCAATATTTACCTTTAGACCACGAGATCGACTTACAACACTCCCAAATGCTCTATAGCGCCCCTTGAGCCTCTCAAACACTTTTCGGCACTATTTACCTTCAGATCACGAAATGGTCTTACAACACTTTCAAGTGGTCTATAGCGCCCATTGAGCCTAACAAACACTTTTTGGCACTATTTACCTTTAGATCACGAAATGGACTTACAACACACCCAAATGGTCTATAGCGCCCATTGAGCCTAACAAACACTTTTTGGCACTATTTACCTTCAGATCACGAAATGGACTTACAACACTCCCAAATGCTCTATAGCGCCTATTGAGACTTACAAACACTTTTCGGCACTATTTACCTTCAGATCACGAAATTGACTAACAACACTCCCAAATGCTTTATAGCGCCCATTGAGCCTAACAAACACTTTTCGGCACTATTTACCTTTAGATCACGAAATGGCCTTACAACACTCCCAAATGGTCTACAGCGCCCATTGAGCCTAACAAACACTTTTCGGCACTATTTACCTTCAGATCACGAAATTGACTAACAACACTCCCAAATGGTCTATAGCGCCCATTGAGCCTAACAAACACTTTTCGGCACTATTTACCTTCAGATCACGAAATTGACTAACAACACTCCGAAATGCTCTATAGCGCCCATTGAGCCTAACAAACACTTTTCGGCACTATTTACCTTTAGATCACGAAATGGCCTTACAACACTCCCAAATGCTCTATAGCGCCCATTGAGCCTAACAAACACTTTTCGGCACTATTTACCTTCAGATCACGAAATTGACTAACAACACTCCCAAATGCTCTGTAGCGCCCATTGAGCCTAACAAACACTTTTCGGCACTATTTACCTTCAGATCACGAAATGGACTTACAACACTCCCAAATGCTCTATAGCGCCTATTGAGCCTTACAAACACTTTTCGGCAATATTTACCTTCAGATCACGAAATTGACTAACAACACTCCCAAATGCTCTATAGCGCCCATTGAGCCTAACAAACACTTTTCGGCACTATTTACCTTCAGATCACGAAATTGACTAACAACACTCCCAAATGGTCTATAGCGCCCATTGAGACTAACAAACACTTTTCGGCACTATTTACCTTCAGATCACGAAATGGACTTACAACACTCCCAAGTGCTCTATAGCGCCCATTGAGCCTAACAAACACTTTTCGGCACTATTTACCTTCAGATCATGAAATTGACTAACAACACTCCCAAATGGTCTATAGCGCCCATTGAGCCTAACTAACACTTTTCGGCACTATTTACCTTCAGATCACGAAATTGACTAACAACACTCCCAAATGCTCTATAGCGCCCATTGAGCCTAACAAACACTTTTCGGCACTATTTACATTCAGATCACGAAATTGACTAACAACACTCCGAAATGCTCTATAGCGCCCATTGAGCCTAACAAACACTTTTCGGCACTATTTACCTTGAGATCACAAAATTGACTAACAAAACTCCCAAATGCTCTGTAGAGCCCATTGAGCCTAACAAACACTTTTCGGCACTATTTACCTTCATATCACGAAATTGACTAACAACACTCCCAAATGCTCTGTAGCGCCCATTGAGCCTAACAAACACTTTTCGGCACTATTTACCTTCAGATCACGAAATTGACTAACAACACTCCCAAATGCTCTATAGCGCCCATTGAGCCTAACAAACACTTTTCGGCACTATTTACCTTTAGATCACGAAATGGCCTTACAACACTCCCAAATGCTCTATAGCGCCCATTGAGCCTAACAAACACTTTTCGGCACTATTTACCTTCAGATCACGCAATTGACTAACAACACTCCCAAATGCTCTGTAGCGCCCATTGAGCCTAACAAACACTTTTCGGCACTATTTACCTTCAGATCAAGAAATGGACTTACAACACTCCCAAATGCTCTATAGCGCCTATTGAGCCTTACAAACACTTTTCGGCAATATTTACCTTCAGATCACGAAATTGACTAACAACACTCCCAAATGCTCTATAGCGCCCATTGAGCCTAACAAACACTTTTCGGCACTATTTACCTTCAGATCACGAAATTGACTAACAACACTCCCAAATGCTCTGTAGCGCCCATTGAGCCTAACAAACACTTTTCGGCACTATTTACCTTCAGATCACGAAATGGACTTACAACACTCCCAAATGCTCTATAGCGCCTATTGAGCCTTACAAACACTTTTCGGCAATATTTACCTTCAGATCACGAAATTGACTAACAACACTCCCAAATGCTCTATAGCGCCCATTGAGCCTAACAAACACTTTTCGGCACTATTTACCTTCAGATCACGAAATTGACTAACAACACTCCCAAATGGTCTATAGCGCCCATTGAGCCTAACAAACACTTTTCGGCACTATTTACCTTCAGATCACGAAATGGACTTACAACACTCCCAAGTGCTCTATAGCGCCCATTGAGCCTAACAAACACTTTTCGGCACTATTTACCTTCAGATCACGAAATTGACTAACAACACTCCCAAATGCTTTATAGCGCCCATAGAGCCTAACAAACACTTTTCGGCACTATTTACCTTCAGATCATGAAATTGACTAACAACACTCCCAAATGGTCTATAGCGCCCATTGAGCCTAACTAACACTTTTCGGCACTATTTACCTTCAGATCACGAAATTGACTAACAACACTCCCAAATGCTCTATAGCGCCCATTGAGCCTAACAAACACTTTTCGGCAATATTTACCTTCAGATCACGAAATGGACTTACAACACTCCCAAGTGCTCTATAGCGCCCATTGAGCCTAACAAACACTTTTCGGCACTATTTACCTTCAGATCACGAAATTGACTAACAACACTCCCAAATGCTTTATAGCGCCCATTGAGCCTAACAAACACTTTTCGGCACTATTTACATTCAGATCACGAAATTGACTAACAACACTCCGAAATGCTCTATAGCGCCCATTGAGCCTAACAAACTTTTTTCGGCACTATTTACCTTTAGATCACGAAATGGCCTTACAACACTCCCAAATGCTCTATAGCGCCCATTGAGCCTAACAAACACTTTTCGGCACTATTTACCTTCAGATCACGAAATTGACTTACAACACTCCCAAATGGTCTATAGCGCCCATTGAGCCTAACAAACACTTTTCGGCACTATTTACCTTCAGATCACGAAATTGACTAACAAAACTCCCAAATGCTCTGTAGCGCCCATTGAGCCTAACAAACACTTTTCGGCACTATTTACCTTCATATCACGAAATTGACTAACAACACTCCCAAATGCTCTGTAGCGCCCATTGAGCCTAACAAACACTTTTCGGCACTATTTACCTTCAGATCACGAAATTGACTAACAACACTCCCAAATGCTCTGTAGCGCCCATTGATCCTAACAAACACTTTTCGGCACTATTTACCTTCAGATCACGAAATTGATTAACAACACTCCCAAATGCTCTATAGCGCCCATTGAGCCTAACAAACACTTTTCGGCACTATTTACCTTCAGATCACGAAATTGACTAACAACACTCCCAAATGCTCTATAGCGCCCATTGAGCCTAACAAACACTTTTCGGCACTATTTACCTTCAGATCACGAAATGGACTTACAACACTCCCAAATGCTCTATAGCGCCTATTGAGCCTTACAAACACTTTTCGGCAATATTTACCTTCAGATCACGAAATTGACTAACAACACTCCCAAATGCTCTATAGCGCCCATTGAGCCTAACAAACACTTTTCGGCACTATTTACCTTCAGATCACGAAATTGACTAACAACACTCCCAAATGGTCTATAGCGCCCATTGAGCCTAACAAACACTTTTCGGCACTATTTACCTTCAGATCACGAAATAGACTTACAACACTCCCAAGTGCTCTATAGCGCCCATTGAGCCTAACAAACACTTTTCGGCACTATTTACCTTCAGATCACGAAATTGACTAACAACACTCCCAAATGCTTTATAGCGCCCATAGAGCCTAACAAACACTTTTCGGCACTATTTACCTTCAGATCATGAAATTGACTAACAACACTCCCAAATGGTCTATAGCGCCCATTGAGCCTAACTAACACTTTTCGGCACTATTTACCTTCAGATCACGAAATTGACTAACAACACTCCCAAATGCTCTATAGCGCCCATTGAGCCTAACAAACACTTTTCGGCAATATTTACCTTCAGATCACGAAATGGACTTACAACACTCCCAAGTGCTCTATAGCGCCCATTGAGCCTAACAAACACTTTTCGGCACTATTTACCTTCAGATCACGAAATTGACTAACAACACTCCCAAATGCTTTATAGCGCCCATTGAGCCTAACAAACACTTTTCGGCACTATTTACATTCAGATCACGAAATTGACTAACAACACTCCGAAATGCTCTATAGCGCCCATTGAGCCTAACAAACTTTTTTCGGCACTATTTACCTTTAGATCACGAAATGGCCTTACAACACTCCCAAATGCTCTATAGCGCCCATTGAGCCTAACAAACACTTTTCGGCACTATTTACCTTCAGATCACGAAATTGACTTACAACACTCCCAAATGGTCTATAGCGCCCATTGAGCCTAACAAACACTTTTCGGCACTATTTACCTTCAGATCACGAAATTGACTAACAAAACTCCCAAATGCTCTGTAGCGCCCATTGAGCCTAACAAACACTTTTCGGCACTATTTACCTTCATATCACGAAATTGACTAACAACACTCCCAAATGCTCTGTAGCGCCCATTGAGCCTAACAAACACTTTTCGGCACTATTTACCTTCAGATCACGAAATTGACTAACAACACTCCCAAATGCTCTGTAGCGCCCATTGATCCTAACAAACACTTTTCGGCACTATTTACCTTCAGATCACGAAATTGATTAACAACACTCCCAAATGCTCTATAGCGCCCATTGAGCCTAACAAACACTTTTCGGCACTATTTACCTTCAGATCACGAAATTGACTAACAACACTCCCAAATGCTCTATAGCGCCCATTGAGCCTAACAAACATATTTCGGCACTATTTACCTTTAGATCACGAAATGGACTTACAACACTCCCAAGTGCTCTGTAGCGCCCATTGAGCCTAACAAACATATTTCGGCACTATTTACCTTTAGATCACGAAATTGACTAACAACACTCCCAAATGCTTTATAGCGCCCATTGAGCCTAACAAACACTTTTCGGCACTATTTACATTCAGATCACGAAATTGACTAACAACACTCCGAAATGCTCTATAGCGCCCATTGAGCCTAACAAACTTTTTTCGGCACTATTTACCTTTAGATCACGAAATGGCCTTACAACACTCCCAAATGCTCTATAGCGCCCATTGAGCCTAACAAACACTTTTCGGCACTATTTACCTTCAGATCACGAAATTGACTTACAACACTCCCAAATGGTCTATAGCGCCCATTGAGCCTAACAAACACTTTTCGGCACTATTTACCTTCAGATCACGAAATTGACTAACAAAACTCCCAAATGCTCTGTAGCGCCCATTGAGCCTAACAAACACTTTTCGGCACTATTTACCTTCATATCACGAAATTGACTAACAACACTCCCAAATGCTCTGTAGCGCCCATTGAGCCTAACAAACACTTTTCGGCACTATTTACCTTCAGATCACGAAATTGACTAACAACACTCCCAAATGCTCTGTAGCGCCCATTGATCCTAACAAACACTTTTCGGCACTATTTACCTTCAGATCACGAAATTGATTAACAACACTCCCAAATGCTCTATAGCGCCCATTGAGCCTAACAAACACTTTTCGGCACTATTTACCTTCAGATCACGAAATTGACTAACAACACTCCCAAATGCTCTATAGCGCCCATTGAGCCTAACAAACATATTTCAGCACTATTTACCTTTAGATCACGAAATGGACTTACAACACTCCCAAGTGCTCTATAGCGCCCATTGAGCCTAACAAACACTTTTCGGCACTATTTAGCTTCAGATCACGAAATTGACTAACAACACTCCCAAATGCTTTTTAGCGCCCATTGAGCCTAACAAACACTTTTCGGCACTATTTACCTTTAGATCACGAAATGGCCTTACAACACTCCCAAATTGTCTATAGCGCCCATTGAGCCTAACAAACACTTTTCGGCACTATTTACCTTCAGATCACGAAATTGACTAACAACACTCCCAAATGCTCTATAGCGCCCATTGAGCCTAACAAACACTTTTTGGCACTATTTACCTTTAGATCACGAAATGGACTAACAACACTCCGAAATGCTCTATAGCTCCCATTGAGCCTAACAAACACTTTTTGGCACTATTTACCTTCAGATCACGAAATTGACTTACAACACTCCCAAATGTTCTATAGCGCCCATTGAGCCTAACAAACACTTTTCGGCACTATTTACCTTCAGATCACGAAATTGAGTAACAACACTCCCAAATGGTCTATAGCGCCCATTGAGCCTAACAAACACTTTTCGGCACTATTTACCTTCAGATCACGAAATTAAGTAACAACACTCCCAAATAGTCTATAGCGCCTATTGAGCCTAACAAACACTTTTTGTCAATATTTACCTTTAGACCACGAGATCGACTTACAACACTCCCAAATGCTCTATAGCGCCCCTTGAGCCTCACAAACACTTTTCGGCACTATTTACCTTCAGATCACGAAATGGTCTTACAACACTTTCAAGTGGTCTATAGCGCCCATTGAGCCTAACAAACACTTTTTGGCACTATTTACCTTTAGATCACGAAATGGACTTACAACACACCCAAATGGTCTATAGCGCCCATTGAGCCTAACAAACACTTTTTGGCACTATTTACCTTCAGATCACGAAATGGACTTACAACACTCCCAAATGCTCTATAGCGCCTATTGAGCCTTACAAACACTTTTCGGCACTATTTACCTTCAGATCACGAAATTGACTAACAACACTCCCAAATGCTCTATAGCGCCCATTGAGCCTAACAAACACTTTTCGGCACTATTTACCTTCAGATCACGAAATTGACTAACAACACTCCCAAATGCTCTGTAGCGCCCATTGAGCCTAACAAACACTTTTCGGCACTATTTACCTTCAGATCACGAAATGGACTTACAACACTCCCAAATGCTCTATAGCGCCTATTGAGCCTTACAAACACTTTTCGGCAATATTTACCTTCAGATCACGAAATTGACTAACAACACTCCCAAATGCTCTATAGCGCCCATTGAGCCTAACAAACACTTTTCGGCACTATTTACCTTCAGATCACGAAATTGACTAACAACACTCCCAAATGGTCTATAGCGCCCATTGAGCCTAACAAACACTTTTCGGCACTATTTACCTTCAGATCACGAAATGGACTTACAACACTCCCAAGTGCTCTATAGCGCCCATTGAGCCTAACAAACACTTTTCGGCACTATTTACCTTCAGATCACGAAATTGACTAACAACACTCCCAAATGCTCTGTAGCGCCCATTGAGCCTAACAAACACTTTTCGGCACTATTTACCTTCAGATCACGAAATTGACTAACAACACTCCCAAATGCTCTGTAGCGCCCATTGATCCTAACAAACACTTTTCGGCACTATTTACCTTCAGATCACGAAATTGATTAACAACACTCCCAAATGCTCTATAGCGCCCATTGAGCCTAACAAACACTTTTCGGCACTATTTACCTTCAGATCACGAAATTGACTAACAACACTCCCAAATGCTCTATAGCGCCCATTGAGCCTAACAAACATATTTCGGCACTATTTACCTTTAGATCACGAAATGGACTTACAACACTCCCAAGTGCTCTATAGCGCCCATTGAGCCTAACAAACACTTTTCGGCACTATTTAGCTTCAGATCACGAAATTGACTAACAACACTCCCAAATGCTTTATAGCGCCCATTGAGCCTAACAAACACTTTTCGGCACTATTTACCTTTAGATCACGAAATGGCCTTACAACACTCCCAAATTGTCTATAGCGCCCATTGAGCCTAACAAACACTTTTCGGCACTATTTACCTTCAGATCACGAAATTGACTAACAACACTCCCAAATGCTCTATAGCGCCCATTGAGCCTAACAAACACTTTTTGGCACTATTTACCTTTAGATCACGAAATGGACTTACAACACTCCCAAATGCTCTATAGCGCCCATTGAGCCTAACAAACACTTTTCGGCACTATTTACCTTCAGATCACGAAATTGACTAACAACACTCCGAAATGCTCTATAGCTCCCATTGAGCCTAACAAACACTTTTTGGCACTATTTACCTTCAGATCACGAAATTGACTTACAACACTCCCAAATGTTCTATAGCGCCCATTGAGCCTAACAAACACTTTTCGGCACTATTTACCTTCAGATCACGAAATTGAGTAACAACACTCCCAAATGGTCTATAGCGCCCATTGAGCCTAACAAACACTTTTTCGGCACTATTTACCTTCAGATCACGAAATTAAGTAACAACACTCCCAAATAGTCTATAGCGCCTATTGAGCCTAACAAACACTTTTTGTCAATATTTACCTTTAGACCACGAGATCGACTTACAACACTCCCAAATGCTCTATAGCGCCCCTTGAGCCTCACAAACACTTTTCGGCACTATTTACCTTCAGATCACGAAATGGTCTTACAACACTTTCAAGTGGTCTATAGCGCCCATTGAGCCTAACAAACACTTTTTGGCACTATTTACCTTTAGATCACGAAATGGACTTACAACACACCCAAATGGTCTATAGCGCCCATTGAGCCTAACAAACACTTTTTGGCACTATTTACCTTCAGATCACGAAATGGACTTACAACACTCCCAAATGCTCTATAGCGCCTATTGAGCCTTACAAACACTTTTCGGCACTATTTACCTTCAGATCACGAAATTGACTAACAACTCTCCCAAATGGTCTATAGCGCCCATTGAGCCTAACAAACACTTTTCGGCACTATTTACCTTCAGATCACGAAATGGCCTTACAACACTCCCAAATGGTCTACAGCGCCAATTGAGCCTAACAAACACTTTTCGGCACTATTTACCTTCAGATCACGAAATTGACTAACAACACTCCTAAATGGTCTATAGCGCCCATTGAGCCTAACAAACACTTTTCGGCACTATTTACCTTCAGATCACGAAATTGACTAACAACACTCCGAAATGCTCTATAGCGCCCATTGAGCCTAACAAACACTTTTCGGCACTATTTACCTTCAGATCACGAAATTGACTAACAACACTCCCAAATGCTCTATAGCGCCCATTGAGCCTAACAAACACTTTTTGGCACTATTTACCTTTAGATCACGAAATGGACTTACAACACTCCCAAATGCTCTATAGCGCCCATTGAGCCTAACAAACACTTTTCGGCACTATTTACCTTCAGATCACGAAATTGACTAACAACACTCCGAAATGCTCTATAGCTCCCATTGAGCCTAACAAACACTTTTTGGCACTATTTACCTTCAGATCACGAAATTGACTTACAACACTCCCAAATGTTCTATAGCGCCCATTGAGCCTAACAAACACTTTTCGGCACTATTTACCTTCAGATCACGAAATTGAGTAACAACACTCCCAAATGGTCTATAGCGCCCATTGAGCCTAACAAACACTTTTCGGCACTATTTACCTTCAGATCACGAAATTAAGTAACAACACTCCCAAATAGTCTATAGCGCCTATTGAGCCTAACAAACACTTTTTGTCAATATTTACCTTTAGACCACGAGATCGACTTACAACACTCCCAAATGCTCTATAGCGCCCCTTGAGCCTCACAAACACTTTTCGGCACTATTTACCTTCAGATCACGAAATGGTCTTACAACACTTTCAAGTGGTCTATAGCGCCCATTGAGCCTAACAAACACTTTTTGGCACTATTTACCTTTAGATCACGAAATGGACTTACAACACACCCAAATGGTCTATAGCGCCCATTGAGCCTAACAAACACTTTTTGGCACTATTTACCTTCAGATCACGAAATGGACTTACAACACTCCCAAATGCTCTATAGCGCCTATTGAGCCTTACAAACACTTTTCGGCACTATTTACCTTCAGATCACGAAATTGACTAACAACACTCCCAAATGCTTTATAGCGCCCATTGAGCCTAACAAACACTTTTCGGCACTATTTACCTTTAGATCACGAAATGGCCTTACAACACTCCCAAATGGTCTACAGCGCCAATTGAGCCTAACAAACACTTTTCGGCACTATTTACCTTCAGATCACGAAATTGACTAACAACACTCCCAAATGGTCTATAGCGCCCATTGAGCCTAACAAACACTTTTCGGCACTATTTACCTTCAGATCACGAAATTGACTAACAACACTCCGAAATGCTCTATAGCGCCCATTGAGCCTAACAAACACTTTTCGGCACTATTTATCTTTAGATCACGAAATGGCCTTACAACACTCCCAAATGCTCTATAGCGCCCATTGAGCCTAACAAACACTTTTCGGCACTATTTACCTTCAGATCACGAAATTGACTAACAACACTCCCAAATGCTCTGTAGCGCCCATTGAGCCTAACAAACACTTTTCGGCACTATTTACCTTCAGATCACGAAATGGACTTACAACACTCCCAAATGCTCTATAGCGCCTATTGAGCCTTACAAACACTTTTCGGCAATATTTACCTTCAGATCACGAAATTGACTAACAACACTCCCAAATGCTCTATAGCGCCCATTGAGCCTAACAAACACTTTTCGGCACTATTTACCTTCAGATCACGAAATGGACTTACATCACTCCCAAGTGCTCTATAGCGCCCATTGAGCCTAACAAACACTTTTCGGCACTATTTACCTTCAGATCACGAAATTGACTAACAACACTCCCAAATGCTTTATAGCGCCCATTGAGCCTAACAAACACTTTTCGGCACTATTTACATTCAGATCACGAAATTGACTAACAACACTCCGAAATGCTCTATAGCGCCCATTGAGCCTAACAAACTTTTTTCGGCACTATTTACCTTTAGATCACGAAATGGCCTTACAACACTCCCAAATGCTCTATAGCGCCCATTGAGCCTAACAAACACTTTTCGGCACTATTTACCTTCAGATCACGAAATTGACTTACAACACTCCCAAATGGTCTATAGCGCCCATTGAGCCTAACAAACACTTTTCGGCACTATTTACCTTCAGATCACGAAATTGACTAACAAAACTCCCAAATGCTCTGTAGCGCCCATTGAGCCTAACAAACACTTTTCGGCACTATTTACCTTCATATCACGAAATTGACTAACAACACTCCCAAATGCTCTGTAGCGCCCATTGAGCCTAACAAACACTTTTCGGCACTATTTACCTTCAGATCACGAAATTGACTAACAACACTCCCAAATGCTCTGTAGCGCCCATTGATCCTAACAAACACTTTTCGGCACTATTTACCTTCAGATCACGAAATTGATTAACAACACTCCCAAATGCTCTATAGCGCCCATTGAGCCTAACAAACACTTTTCGGCACTATTTACCTTCAGATCACGAAATTGACTAACAACACTCCCAAATGCTCTATAGCGCCCATTGAGCCTAACAAACATATTTCGGCACTATTTACCTTTAGATCACGAAATGGACTTACAACACTCCCAAGTGCTCTATAGCGCCCATTGAGCCTAACAAACACTTTTCGGCACTATTTAGCTTCAGATCACGAAATTGACTAACAACACTCCCAAATGCTTTATAGCGCCCATTGAGCCTAACAAACACTTTTCGGCACTATTTACCTTTAGATCACGAAATGGACTTACAACACACCCAAATGGTCTATAGCGCCCATTGAGCCTAACAAACACTTTTTGGCACTATTTACCTTCAGATCACGAAATGGACTTACAACACTCCCAAATGCTCTATAGCGCCTATTGAGCCTTACAAACACTTTTCGGCACTATTTACCTTCAGATCACGAAATTGACTAACAACTCTCCCAAATGGTCTATAGCGCCCATTGAGCCTAACAAACACTTTTCGGCACTATTTACCTTCAGATCACGAAATGGCCTTACAACACTCCCAAATGGTCTACAGCGCCAATTGAGCCTAACAAACACTTTTCGGCACTATTTAGCTTCAGATCACGAAATTGACTAACAACACTCCCAAATGCTTTATAGCGCCCATTGAGCCTAACAAACACTTTTTGGCACTATTTACCTTTAGATCACGAAATGGACTTACAACACACCCAAATGGTCTATAGCGCCCATTGAGCCTAACAAACACTTTTTGGCACTATTTACCTTCAGATCACGAAATGGACTTACAACACTCCCAAATGCTCTATAGCGCCTATTGAGCCTTACAAACACTTTTCGGCACTATTTACCTTCAGATCACGAAATTGACTAACAACTCTCCCAAATGGTCTATAGCGCCCATTGAGCCTAACAAACACTTTTCGGCACTATTTACCTTCAGATCACGAAATGGCCTTACAACACTCCCAAATGGTCTACAGCGCCAATTGAGCCTAACAAACACTTTTCGGCACTATTTACCTTCAGATCACGAAATTGACTAACAACACTCCTAAATGGTCTATAGCGCCCATTGAGCCTAACAAACACTTTTCGGCACTATTTACCTTCAGATCACGAAATTGACTAACAACACTCCGAAATGCTCTATTGCGCCCATTGAGCCTAACAAACACTTTTCGGCACTATTTACCTTCAGATCACGAAATTGACTAACAACACTCCCAAATGCTCTATAGCGCCCATTGAGCCTAACAAACACTTTTTGGCACTATTTACCTTTAGATCACGAAATGGACTTACAACACTCCCAAATGCTCTATAGCGCCCATTGAGCCTAACAAACACTTTTCGGCACTATTTACCTTCAGATCACGAAATTGAGTAACAACACTCCCAAATGGTCTATAGCGCCCATTGAGCCTAACAAACACTTTTCGGCACTATTTACCTTCAGATCACGAAATTAAGTAACAACACTCCCAAATAGTCTATAGCGCCTATTGAGCCTAACAAACACTTTTTGTCAATATTTACCTTTAGACCACGAGATCGACTTACAACACTCCCAAATGCTCTATAGCGCCCCTTGAGCCTCACAAACACTTTTCGGCACTATTTACCTTCAGATCACGAAATGGTCTTACAACACTTTCAAGTGGTCTATAGCGCCCATTGAGCCTAACAAACACTTTTTGGCACTATTTACCTTTAGATCACGAAATGGACTTACAACACACCCAAATGGTCTATAGCGCCCATTGAGCCTAACAAACACTTTTTGGCACTATTTACCTTCAGATCACGAAATGGACTTACAACACTCCCAAATGCTCTATAGCGCCTATTGAGCCTTACAAACACTTTTCGGCACTATTTACCTTCAGATCACGAAATTGACTAACAACACTCCCAAATGCTTTATAGCGCCCATTGAGCCTAACAAACACTTTTCGGCACTATTTACCATTAGATCACGAAATGGCCTTACAACACTCCCAAATGGTCTACAGCGCCAATTGAGCCTAACAAACACTTTTCGGCACTATTTACCTTCAGATCACGAAATTGACTAACAACACTCCCAAATGGTCTATAGCGCCCATTGAGCCTAACAAACACTTTTCGGCACTATTTACCTTCAGATCACGAAATTGACTAACAACACTCCGAAATGCTCTATAGCGCCCATTGAGCCTAACAAACACTTTTCGGCACTATTTATCTTTAGATCACGAAATGGCCTTACAACACTCCCAAATGCTCTATAGCGCCCATTGAGCCTAACAAACACTTTTCGGCACTATTTACCTTCAGATCACGAAATTGACTAACAACACTCCCAAATGCTCTGTAGCGCCCATTGAGCCTAACAAACACTTTTCGGCACTATTTACCTTCAGATCACGAAATGGACTTACAACACTCCCAAATGCTCTATAGCGCCTATTGAGCCTTACAAACACTTTTCGGCAATATTTACCTTCAGATCACGAAATTGACTAACAACACTCCCAAATGCTCTATAGCGCCCATTGAGCCTAACAAACACTTTTCGGCACTATTTACCTTCAGATCACGAAATGGACTTACAACACTCCCAAGTGCTCTATAGCGCCCATTGAGCCTAACAAACACTTTTCGGCACTATTTACCTTCAGATCACGAAATGGTCTTACAACACTTTCAAGTGGTCTATAGCGCCCATTGAGCCTAACAAACACTTTTTGGCACTATTTACCTTTAGATCAAGAAATGGACTTACAACACACCCAAATGGTCTATAGCGCCCATTGAGCCTAACAAACACTTTTTGGCACTATTTACCTTCAGATCACGAAATGGACTTACAACACTCCCAAATGCTCTATAGCGCCTATTGAGCCTTACAAACACTTTTCGGCACTATTTACCTTCAGATCACGAAATTGACTAACAACACTCCCAAATGCTTTATAGCGCCCATTGAGCCTAACAAACACTTTTCGGCACTATTTACCTTTAGATCACGAAATGGCCTTACAACACTCCCAAATGGTCTACAGCGCCAATTGAGCCTAACAAACACTTTTCGGCACTATTTACCTTCAGATCACGAAATTGACTAACAACACTCCCAAATGGTCTATAGCGCCCATTGAGCCTAACAAACACTTTTCGGCACTATTTACCTTCAGATCACGAAATTGACTAACAACACTCCGAAATGCTCTATAGCGCCCATTGAGCCTAACAAACACTTTTCGGCACTATTTATCTTTAGATCACGAAATGGCCTTACAACACTCCCAAATGCTCTATAGCGCCCATTGAGCCTAACAAACACTTTTCGGCACTATTTACCTTCAGATCACGAAATTGACTAACAACACTCCCAAATGCTCTGTAGCGCCCATTGAGCCTAACAAACACTTTTCGGCACTATTTACCTTCAGATCACGAAATGGACTTACAACACTCCCAAATGCTCTATAGCGCCTATTGAGCCTTACAAACACTTTTCGGCAATATTTACCTTCAGATCACGAAATTGACTAACAACACTCCCAAATGCTCTATAGCGCCCATTGAGCCTAACAAACACTTTTCGGCACTATTTACCTTCAGATCACGAAATGGACTTACATCACTCCCAAGTGCTCTATAGCGCCCATTGAGCCTAACAAACACTTTTCGGCACTATTTACCTTCAGATCACGAAATTGACTAACAACACTCCCAAATGCTTTATAGCGCCCATTGAGCCTAACAAACACTTTTCGGCACTATTTACATTCAGATCACGAAATTGACTAACAACACTCCGAAATGCTCTATAGCGCCCATTGAGCCTAACAAACTTTTTTCGGCACTATTTACCTTTAGATCACGAAATGGCCTTACAACACTCCCAAATGCTCTATAGCGCCCATTGAGCCTAACAAACACTTTTCGGCACTATTTACCTTCAGATCACGAAATTGACTTACAACACTCCCAAATGGTCTATAGCGCCCATTGAGCCTAACAAACACTTTTCGGCACTATTTACCTTCAGATCACGAAATTGACTAACAAAACTCCCAAATGCTCTGTAGCGCCCATTGAGCCTAACAAACACTTTTCGGCACTATTTACCTTCATATCACGAAATTGACTAACAACACTCCCAAATGCTCTGTAGCGCCCATTGAGCCTAACAAACACTTTTCGGCACTATTTACCTTCAGATCACGAAATTGACTAACAACACTCCCAAATGCTCTGTAGCGCCCATTGATCCTAACAAACACTTTTCGGCACTATTTACCTTCAGATCACGAAATTGATTAACAACACTCCCAAATGCTCTATAGCGCCCATTGAGCCTAACAAACACTTTTCGGCACTATTTACCTTCAGATCACGAAATTGACTAACAACACTCCCAAATGCTCTATAGCGCCCATTGAGCCTAACAAACATATTTCGGCACTATTTACCTTTAGATCACGAAATGGACTTACAACACTCCCAAGTGCTCTATAGCGCCCATTGAGCCTAACAAACACTTTTCGGCACTATTTAGCTTCAGATCACGAAATTGACTAACAACACTCCCAAATGCTTTATAGCGCCCATTGAGCCTAACAAACACTTTTCGGCACTATTTACCTTTAGATCACGAAATGGACTTACAACACACCCAAATGGTCTATAGCGCCCATTGAGCCTAACAAACACTTTTTGGCACTATTTACCTTCAGATCACGAAATGGACTTACAACACTCCCAAATGCTCTATAGCGCCTATTGAGCCTTACAAACACTTTTCGGCACTATTTACCTTCAGATCACGAAATTGACTAACAACTCTCCCAAATGGTCTATAGCGCCCATTGAGCCTAACAAACACTTTTCGGCACTATTTACCTTCAGATCACGAAATGGCCTTACAACACTCCCAAATGGTCTACAGCGCCAATTGAGCCTAACAAACACTTTTCGGCACTATTTAGCTTCAGATCACGAAATTGACTAACAACACTCCCAAATGCTTTATAGCGCCCATTGAGCCTAACAAACACTTTTTGGCACTATTTACCTTTAGATCACGAAATGGACTTACAACACACCCAAATGGTCTATAGCGCCCATTGAGCCTAACAAACACTTTTTGGCACTATTTACCTTCAGATCACGAAATGGACTTACAACACTCCCAAATGCTCTATAGCGCCTATTGAGCCTTACAAACACTTTTCGGCACTATTTACCTTCAGATCACGAAATTGACTAACAACTCTCCCAAATGGTCTATAGCGCCCATTGAGCCTAACAAACACTTTTCGGCACTATTTACCTTCAGATCACGAAATGGCCTTACAACACTCCCAAATGGTCTACAGCGCCAATTGAGCCTAACAAACACTTTTCGGCACTATTTACCTTCAGATCACGAAATTGACTAACAACACTCCTAAATGGTCTATAGCGCCCATTGAGCCTAACAAACACTTTTCGGCACTATTTACCTTCAGATCACGAAATTGACTAACAACACTCCGAAATGCTCTATTGCGCCCATTGAGCCTAACAAACACTTTTCGGCACTATTTACCTTCAGATCACGAAATTGACTAACAACACTCCCAAATGCTCTATAGCGCCCATTGAGCCTAACAAACACTTTTTGGCACTATTTACCTTTAGATCACGAAATGGACTTACAACACTCCCAAATGCTCTATAGCGCCCATTGAGCCTAACAAACACTTTTCGGCACTATTTACCTTCAGATCACGAAATTGACTAACAACACTCCGAAATGCTCTATAGCTCCCATTGAGCCTAACAAACACTTTTTGGCACTATTTACCTTCAGATCACGAAATTCACTTACAACACTCCCAAATGTTCTATAGCGCCCATTGAGCCTAACAAACACTTTTCGGCACTATTTACCTTCAGATCACGAAATTGAGTAACAACACTCCCAAATGGTCTATAGCGCCCATTGAGCCTAACAAACACTTTTCGGCACTATTTACCTTCAGATCACGAAATTAAGTAACAACACTCCCAAATAGTCTATAGCGCCTATTGAGCCTAACAAACACTTTTTGTCAATATTTACCTTTAGACCACGAGATCGACTTACAACCCTCCAAATGCTCTATAGCGCCCCTTGAGCCTCACAAACACTTTTCGGCACTATTTACCTTCAGATCACGAAATGGTCTTACAACACTTTCAAGTGGTCTATAGCGCCCATTGAGCCTAACAAACACTTTTTGGCACTATTTACCTTTAGATCACGAAATGGACTTACAACACACCCAAATGGTCTATAGCGCCCATTGAGCCTAACAAACACTTTTTGGCACTATTTACCTTCAGATCACGAAATGGACTTACAACACTCCCAAATGCTCTATAGCGCCTATTGAGCCTTACAAACACTTTTCGGCACTATTTACCTTCAGATCACGAAATTGACTAACAACACTCCCAAATGCTTTATAGCGCCCATTGAGCCTAACAAACACTTTTCGGCACTATTTACCTTCAGATCACGAAATTGACTAACAACACTCCCAAATGCTCTGTAGCGCCCATTGAGCCTAACAAACACTTTTCGGCACTATTTACCTTCAGATCACGAAATGGACTTACAACACTCCCAAATGCTCTATAGCGCCTATTGAGCCTTACAAACACTTTTCGGCAATATTTACCTTCAGATCACGAAATTGACTAACAACACTCCCAAATGCTCTATAGCGCCCATTGAGCCTAACAAACACTTTTCGGCACTATTTACCTTCAGATCACGAAATGGACTTACAACACTCCCAAGTGCTCTATAGCGCCCATTGAGCCTAACAAACACTTTTCGGCACTATTTACCTTCAGATCACGAAATTGACTAACAACACTCCCAAATGCTTTATAGCGCCCATTGAGCCTAACAAACACTTTTCGGCACTATTTACATTCAGATCACGAAATTGACTAACAACACTCCGAAATGCTCTATAGCGCCCATTGAGCCTAACAAACTTTTTTCGGCACTATTTACCTTTAGATCACGAAATGGCCTTACAACACTCCCAAATGCTCTATAGCGCCCATTGAGCCTAACAAACACTTTTCGGCACTATTTACCTTCAGATCACGAAATTGACTTACAACACTCCCAAATGGTCTATAGCGCCCATTGAGCCTAACAAACACTTTTCGGCACTATTTACCTTCAGATCACGAAATTGACTAACAAAACTCCCAAATGCTCTGTAGCGCCCATTGAGCCTAACAAACACTTTTCGGCACTATTTACCTTCATATCACGAAATTGACTAACAACACTCCCAAATGCTCTGTAGCGCCCATTGAGCCTAACAAACACTTTTCGGCACTATTTACCTTCAGATCACGAAATTGACTAACAACACTCCCAAATGCTCTGTAGCGCCCATTGATCCTAACAAACACTTTTCGGCACTATTTACCTTCAGATCACGAAATTGATTAACAACACTCCCAAATGCTCTATAGCGCCCATTGAGCCTAACAAACACTTTTCGGCACTATTTACCTTCAGATCACGAAATTGACTAACAACACTCCCAAATGCTCTATAGCGCCCATTGAGCCTAACAAACATATTTCGGCACTATTTACCTTTAGATCACGAAATGGACTTACAACACTCCCAAGTGCTCTATAGCGCCCATTGAGCCTAACAAACACTTTTCGGCACTATTTAGCTTCAGATCACGAAATTGACTAACAACACTCCCAAATGCTTTATAGCGCCCATTGAGCCTAACAAACACTTTTCGGCACTATTTACCTTTAGATCACGAAATGGCCTTACAACACTCCCAAATTGTCTATAGCGCCCATTGAGCATAACAAACACTTTTCGGCACTATTTACCTTCAGATCACGAAATTGACTAACAACACTCCCAAATGCTCTATAGCGCCCATTGAGCCTAACAAACACTTTTTGGCACTATTTACCTTTAGATCACGAAATGGACTTACAACACTCCCAAATGCTCTATAGCGCCCATTGAGCCTAACAAACACTTTTCGGCACTATTTACCTTCAGATCACGAAATTGACTAACAACACTCCGAAATGCTCTATAGCTCCCATTGAGCCTAACAAACACTTTTTGGCACTATTTACCTTCAGATCACGAAATTGACTAACAACACTCCCAAATGCTTTATAGCGCCCATTGAGCCTAACAAACACTTTTCGGCACTATTTACCTTTAGATCACGAAATGGACTTACAACACACCCAAATGGTCTATAGCGCCCATTGAGCCTAACAAACACTTTTTGGCACTATTTACCTTCAGATCACGAAATGGACTTACAACACTCCCAAATGCTCTATAGCGCCTATTGAGCCTTACAAACACTTTTCGGCACTATTTACCTTCAGATCACGAAATTGACTAACAACTCTCCCAAATGGTCTATAGCGCCCATTGAGCCTAACAAACACTTTTCGGCACTATTTACCTTCAGATCACGAAATGGCCTTACAACACTCCCAAATGGTCTACAGCGCCAATTGAGCCTAACAAACACTTTTCGGCACTATTTAGCTTCAGATCACGAAATTGACTAACAACACTCCCAAATGCTTTATAGCGCCCATTGAGCCTAACAAACACTTTTTGGCACTATTTACCTTTAGATCACGAAATGGACTTACAACACACCCAAATGGTCTATAGCGCCCATTGAGCCTAACAAACACTTTTTGGCACTATTTACCTTCAGATCACGAAATGGACTTACAACACTCCCAAATGCTCTATAGCGCCTATTGAGCCTTACAAACACTTTTCGGCACTATTTACCTTCAGATCACGAAATTGACTAACAACTCTCCCAAATGGTCTATAGCGCCCATTGAGCCTAACAAACACTTTTCGGCACTATTTACCTTCAGATCACGAAATGGCCTTACAACACTCCCAAATGGTCTACAGCGCCAATTGAGCCTAACAAACACTTTTCGGCACTATTTACCTTCAGATCACGAAATTGACTAACAACACTCCTAAATGGTCTATAGCGCCCATTGAGCCTAACAAACACTTTTCGGCACTATTTACCTTCAGATCACGAAATTGACTAACAACACTCCGAAATGCTCTATAGCGCCCATTGAGCCTAACAAACACTTTTCGGCACTATTTACCTTCAGATCACGAAATTGACTAACAACACTCCCAAATGCTCTATAGCGCCCATTGAGCCTAACAAACACTTTTTGGCACTATTTACCTTTAGATCACGAAATGGACTTACAACACTCCCAAATGCTCTATAGCGCCCATTGAGCCTAACAAACACTTTTCGGCACTATTTACCTTCAGATCACGAAATTGACTAACAACACTCCGAAATGCTCTATAGCTCCCATTGAGCCTAACAAACACTTTTTGGCACTATTTACCTTCAGATCACGAAATTGACTTACAACACTCCCAAATGTTCTATAGCGCCCATTGAGCCTAACAAACACTTTTCGGCACTATTTACCTTCAGATCACGAAATTGAGTAACAACACTCCCAAATGGTCTATAGCGCCCATTGAGCCTAACAAACACTTTTCGGCACTATTTACCTTCAGATCACGAAATTAAGTAACAACACTCCCAAATAGTCTATAGCGCCTATTGAGCCTAACAAACACTTTTTGTCAATATTTACCTTTAGACCACGAGATCGACTTACAACACTCCCAAATGCTCTATAGCACCCCTTGAGCCTCACAAACACTTTTCGGCACTATTTACCTTCAGATCACGAAATGGTCTTACAACACTTTCAAGTGGTCTATAGCGCCCATTGAGCCTAACAAACACTTTTTGGCACTATTTACCTTTAGATCACGAAATGGACTTACAACACACCCAAATGGTCTATAGCGCCCATTGAGCCTAACAAACACTTTTTGGCACTATTTACCTTCAGATCACGAAATGGACTTACAACACTCCCAAATGCTCTATAGCGCCTATTGAGCCTTACAAACACTTTTCGGCACTATTTACCTTCAGATCACGAAATTGACTAACAACACTCCCAAATGCTTTATAGCGCCCATTGAGCCTAACAAACACTTTTCGGCACTATTTACCTTTAGATCACGAAATGGCCTTACAACACTCCCAAATGGTCTACAGCGCCAATTGAGCCTAACAAACACTTTTCGGCACTATTTACCTTCAGATCACGAAATTGACTAACAACACTCCCAAATGGTCTATAGCGCCCATTGAGCCTAACAAACACTTTTCGGCACTATTTACCTTCAGATCACGAAATTGACTAACAACACTCCGAAATGCTCTATAGCGCCCATTGAGCCTAACAAACACTTTTCGGCACTATTTATCTTTAGATCACGAAATGGCCTTACAACACTCCCAAATGCTCTATAGCGCCCATTGAGCCTAACAAACACTTTTCGGCACTATTTACCTTCAGATCACGAAATTGACTAACAACACTCCCAAATGCTCTGTAGCGCCCATTGAGCCTAACAAACACTTTTCGGCACTATTTACCTTCAGATCACGAAATGGACTTACAACACTCCCAAATGCTCTATAGCGCCTATTGAGCCTTACAAACACTTTTCGGCAATATTTACCTTCAGATCACGAAATTGACTAACAACACTCCCAAATGCTCTATAGCGCCCATTGAGCCTAACAAACACTTTTCGGCACTATTTACCTTCAGATCACGAAATGGACTTACAACACTCCCAAGTGCTCTATAGCGCCCATTGAGCCTAACAAACACTTTTCGGCACTATTTACCTTCAGATCACGAAATTGACTAACAACACTCCCAAATGCTTTATAGCGCCCATTGAGCCTAACAAACACTTTTCTGCACTATTTACATTCAGATCACGAAATTGACTAACAACACTCCGAAATGCTCTATTGCGCCCATTGAGCCTAACAAACTTTTTTCGGCACTATTTACCTTTAGATCACGAAATGGCCTTACAACACTCCCAAATGCTCTATAGCGCCCATTGAGCCTAACAAACACTTTTCGGCACTATTTACCTTCAGATCACGAAATTGACTTACAACACTCCCAAATGGTCTATAGCGCCCATTGAGCCTAACAAACACTTTTCGGCACTATTTACCTTCAGATCACGAAATTGACTAACAAAACTCCCAAATGCTCTGTAGCGCCCATTGAGCCTAACAAACACTTTTCGGCACTATTTACCTTCATATCACGAAATTGACTAACAACACTCCCAAATGCTCTGTAGCGCCCATTGAGCCTAACAAACACTTTTCGGCACTATTTACCTTCAGATCACGAAATTGACTAACAACACTCCCAAATGCTCTGTAGCGCCCATTGATCCTAACAAACACTTTTCGGCACTATTTACCTTCAGATCACGAAATTGATTAACAACACTCCCAAATGCTCTATAGCGCCCATTGAGCCTAACAAACACTTTTCGGCACTATTTACCTTCAGATCACGAAATTGACTAACAACACTCCCAAATGCTCTATAGCGCCCATTGAGCCTAACAAACATATTTCGGCACTATTTACCTTTAGATCACGAAATGGACTTACAACACTCCCAAGTGCTCTATAGCGCCCATTGAGCCTAACAAACACTTTTCGGCACTATTTAGCTTCAGATCACGAAATTGACTAACAACACTCCCAAATGCTTTATAGCGCCCATTGAGCCTAACAAACACTTTTCGGCACTATTTACCTTTAGATCACGAAATGGCCTTACAACACTCCCAAATTGTCTATAGCGCCCATTGAGCATAACAAACACTTTTCGGCACTATTTACCTTCAGATCACGAAATTGACTAACAACACTCCCAAATGCTCTATAGCGCCCATTGAGCCTAACAAACACTTTTTGGCACTATTTACCTTTAGATCACGAAATGGACTTACAACACTCCCAAATGCTCTATAGCGCCCATTGAGCCTAACAAACACTTTTCGGCACTATTTACCTTCAGATCACGAAATTGACTAACAACACTCCGAAATGCTCTATAGCTCCCATTGAGCCTAACAAACACTTTTTGGCACTATTTACCTTCAGATCACGAAATTGACTTACAACACTCCCAAATGTTCTATAGCGCCCATTGAGCCTAACAAACACTTTTCGGCACTATTTACCTTCAGATCACGAAATTGAGTAACAACACTCCCAAATGGTCTATAGCGCCCATTGAGCCTAACAAACACTTTTCGGCACTATTTACCTTCAGATCACGAAATTAAGTAACAACACTCCCAAATAGTCTATAGCGCCTATTGAGCCTAACAAACACTTTTTGTCAATATTTACCTTTAGACCACGAGATCGACTTACAACACTCCCAAATGCTCTATAGCGCCCCTTGAGCCTCACAAACACTTTTCGGCACTATTTACATTCAGATCACGAAATGGTCTTACAACACTTTCAAGTGGTCTATAGCGCCCATTGAGCCTAACAAACACTTTTTGGCACTATTTACCTTTAGATCACGAAATGGACTTACAACACACCCAAATGGTCTATAGCGCCCATTGAGCCTAACAAACACTTTTTGGCACTATTTACCTTCAGATCACGAAATGGACTTACAACACTCCCAAATGCTCTATAGCGCCTATTGAGCCTTACAAACACTTTTCGGCACTATTTACCTTCAGATCACGAAATTGACTAACAACACTCCCAAATGCTTTATAGCGCCCATTGAGCCTAACAAACACTTTTCGGCACTATTTACCTTTAGATCACGAAATGGCCTTACAACACTCCCAAATGGTCTACAGCGCCAATTGAGCCTAACAAACACTTTTCGGCACTATTTACCTTCAGATCACGAAATTGACTAACAACACTCCCAAATGGTCTATAGCGCCCATTGAGCCTAACAAACACTTTTCGGCACTATTTACCTTCAGATCACGAAATTGACTAACAACACTCCGAAATGCTCTATAGCGCCCATTGAGCCTAACAAACACTTTTCGGCACTATTTATCTTTAGATCACGAAATGGCCTTACAACACTCCCAAATGCTCTATAGCGCCCATTGAGCCTAACAAACACTTTTCGGCACTATTTACCTTCAGATCACGAAATTGACTAACAACACTCCCAAATGCTCTGTAGCGCCCATTGAGCCTAACAAACACTTTTTGGCACTATTTACCTTTAGATCACGAAATGGACTTACAACACTCCCAAATGCTCTATAGCGCCCATTGAGCCTAACAAACACTTTTCGGCACTATTTACCTTCAGATCACGAAATTGACTAACAACACTCCGAAATGCTCTATAGCTCCCATTGAGCCTAACAAACACTTTTTGGCACTATTTACCTTCAGATCACGAAATTGACTTACAACACTCCCAAATGTTCTATAGCGCCCATTGAGCCTAACAAACACTTTTCGGCACTATTTACCTTCAGATCACGAAATTGAGTAACAACACTCCCAAATGGTCTATAGCGCCCATTGAGCCTAACAAACACTTTTCGGCACTATTTACCTTCAGATCACGAAATTAAGTAACAACACTCCCAAATAGTCTATAGCGCCTATTGAGCCTAACAAACACTTTTTGTCAATATTTACCTTTAGACCACGAGATCGACTTACAACACTCCCAAATGCTCTATAGCGCCCCTTGAGCCTCACAAACACTTTTCGGCACTATTTACATTCAGATCACGAAATGGTCTTACAACACTTTCAAGTGGTCTATAGCGCCCATTGAGCCTAACAAACACTTTTTGGCACTATTTACCTTTAGATCACGAAATGGACTTACAACACACCCAAATGGTCTATAGCGCCCATTGAGCCTAACAAACACTTTTTGGCACTATTTACCTTCAGATCACGAAATGGACTTACAACACTCCCAAATGCTCTATAGCGCCTATTGAGCCTTACAAACACTTTTCGGCACTATTTACCTTCAGATCACGAAATTGACTAACAACACTCCCAAATGCTTTATAGCGCCCATTGAGCCTAACAAACACTTTTCGGCACTATTTACCTTTAGATCACGAAATGGCCTTACAACACTCCCAAATGGTCTACAGCGCCAATTGAGCCTAACAAACACTTTTCGGCACTATTTACCTTCAGATCACGAAATTGACTAACAACACTCCCAAATGGTCTATAGCGCCCATTGAGCCTAACAAACACTTTTCGGCACTATTTACCTTCAGATCACGAAATTGACTAACAACACTCCGAAATGCTCTATAGCGCCCATTGAGCCTAACAAACACTTTTCGGCACTATTTATCTTTAGATCACGAAATGGCCTTACAACACTCCCAAATGCTCTATAGCGCCCATTGAGCCTAACAAACACTTTTCGGCACTATTTACCTTCAGATCACGAAATTGACTAACAACACTCCCAAATGCTCTGTAGCGCCCATTGAGCCTAACAAACACTTTTCGGCACTATTTACCTTCAGATCACGAAATGGACTTACAACACTCCCAAATGCTCTATAGCGCCTATTGAGCCTTACAAACACTTTTCGGCAATATTTACCTTCAGATCACGAAATTGACTAACAACACTCCCAAATGCTCTATAGCGCCCATTGAGCCTAACAAACACTTTTCGGCACTATTTACCTTCAGATCACGAAATGGACTTACAACACTCCCAAGTGCTCTATAGCGCCCATTGAGCCTAACAAACACTTTTCGGCACTATTTACCTTCAGATCACGAAATTGACTAACAACACTCCCAAATGCTTTATAGCGCCCATTGAGCCTAACAAACACTTTTCGGCACTATTTACATTCAGATCACGAAATTGACTAACAACACTCCGAAATGCTCTATAGCGCCCATTGAGCCTAACAAACTTTGTTCGGCACTATTTACCTTTAGATCACGAAATGGCCTTACAACACTCCCAAATGCTCTATAGCGCCCATTGAGCCTAACAAACACTTTTCGGCACTATTTACCTTCAGATCACGAAATTGACTTACAACACTCCCAAATGGTCTATAGCGCCCATTGAGCCTAACAAACACTTTTCGGCACTATTTACCTTCAGATCACGAAATTGACTAACAAAACTCCCAAATGCTCTGTAGCGCCCATTGAGCCTAACAAACACTTTTCGGCACTATTTACCTTCATATCACGAAATTGACTAACAACACTCCCAAATGCTCTGTAGCGCCCATTGAGCCTAACAAACACTTTTCGGCACTATTTACCTTCAGATCACGAAATTGACTAACAACACTCCCAAATGCTCTGTAGCGCCCATTGATCCTAACAAACACTTTTCGGCACTATTTACCTTCAGATCACGAAATTGATTAACAACACTCCCAAATGCTCTATAGCGCCCATTGAGCCTAACAAACACTTTTCGGCACTATTTACCTTCAGATCACGAAATTGACTAACAACACTCCCAAATGCTCTATAGCGCCCATTGAGCCTAACAAACATATTTCGGCACTATTTACCTTTAGATCACGAAATGGACTTACAACACTCCCAAGTGCTCTATAGCGCCCATTGAGCCTAACAAACACTTTTCGGCACTATTTAGCTTCAGATCACGAAATTGACTAACAACACTCCCAAATGCTTTATAGCGCCCATTGAGCCTAACAAACACTTTTCGGCACTATTTACCTTTAGATCACGAATTGGCCTTACAACACTCCCAAATTGTCTATAGCGCCCATTGAGCATAACAAACACTTTTCGGCACTATTTACCTTCAGATCACGAAATTGACTAACAACACTCCCAAATGCTCTATAGCGCCCATTGAGCCTAACAAACACTTTTTGGCACTATTTACCTTTAGATCACGAAATGGACTTACAACACTCCCAAATGCTCTATAGCGCCCATTGAGCCTAACAAACACTTTTCGGCACTATTTACCTTCAGATCACGAAATTGACTAACAACACTCCGAAATGCTCTATAGCTCCCATTGAGCCTAACAAACACTTTTTGGCACTATTTACCTTCAGATCACGAAATTGACTTACAACACTCCCAAATGTTCTATAGCGCCCATTGAGCCTAACAAACACTTTTCGGCACTATTTACCTTCAGATCACGAAATTGAGTAACAACACTCCCAAATGGTCTATAGCGCCCATTGAGCCTAACAAACACTTTTCGGCACTATTTACCTTCAGATCACGAAATTAAGTAACAACACTCCCAAATAGTCTATAGCGCCCATTGAGCCTAACAAACATATTTCGGCACTATTTACCTTTAGATCACGAAATGGACTTACAACACTCCCAAGTGCTCTATAGCGCCTATTGAGCCTTACAAACACTTTTCGGCACTATTTACCTTCAGATCACGAAATTGATTAACAACACTCCCAAATGCTTTATAGCGCCCATTGAGCCTAACAAACACTTTTCGGCACTATTTACCTTTAGATCACGAAATGGCCTTACAACACTCCCAAATGCTCTATAGCGCCCATTGAGCCTAACAAACACTTTTCGGCACTATTTACCTTCAGATCACGAAATTGACTAACAACACTCCCAAATGCTCTATAGCGCCCATTGAGCCTAACAAACATATTTCGGCACTATTTACCTTTAGATCACGAAATGGACTTACAACACTCCCAAGTGCTCTATAGCGCCCATTGAGCCTAACAAACACTTTTCGGCACTATTTAGCTTCAGATCACGAAATTGACTAACAACACTCCCAAATGCTTTATAGCGCCCATTGAGCCTAACAAACACTTTTCGGCACTATTTACCTTTAGATCACGAAATGGCCTTACAACACTCCCAAATTGTCTATAGCGCCCATTGAGCATAACAAACACTTTTCGGCACTATTTACCTTCAGATCACGAAATTGACTAACAACACTCCCAAATGCTCTATAGCGCCCATTGAGCCTAACAAACACTTTTTGGCACTATTTACCTTTAGATCACGAAATGGACTTACAACACTCCCAAATGCTCTATAGCGCCCATTGAGCCTAACAAACACTTTTCGGCACTATTTACCTTCAGATCACGAAATTGACTAACAACACTCCGAAATGCTCTATAGCTCCCATTGAGCCTAACAAACACTTTTTGGCACTATTTACCTTCAGATCACGAAATTGACTTACAACACTCCCAAATGTTCTATAGCGCCCATTGAGCCTAACAAACACTTTTCGGCACTATTTACCTTCAGATCACGAAATTGAGTAACAACACTCCCAAATGGTCTATAGCGCCCATTGAGCCTAACAAACACTTTTCGGCACTATTTACCTTCAGATCACGAAATTAAGTAACAACACTCCCAAATAGTCTATAGCGCCTATTGAGCCTAACAAACACTTTTTGTCAATATTTACCTTTAGACCACGAGATCGACTTACAACACTCCCAAATGCTCTATAGCGCCCCTTAAGCCTCACAAACACTTTTCGGCACTATTTACCTTCAGATCACGAAATTGACTAACAACTCTCCCAAATGGTCTATAGCGCCCATTGAGCCTAACAAACACTTTTCGGCACTATTTACCTTCAGATCACGAAATGGCCTTACAACACTCCCAAATGGTCTACAGCGCCAATTGAGCCTAACAAACACTTTTCGGCACTATTTACCTTCAGATCACGAAATTGACTAACAACACTCCTAAATGGTCTATAGCGCCCATTGAGCCTAACAAACACTTTTCGGCACTATTTACCTTCAGATCACGAAATTGACTAACAACACTCCGAAATGCTCTATAGCGCCCATTGAGCCTAACAAACACTTTTCGGCACTATTTACCTTCAGATCACGAAATTGACTAACAAAACTCCCAAATGCTCTGTAGCGCCCATTGAGCCTAACAAACACTTTTCGGCACTATTTACCTTCATATCACGAAATTGACTAACAACACTCCCAAATGCTCTGTAGCGCCCATTGAGCCTAACAAACACTTTTCGGCACTATTTACCTTCAGATCACGAAATTGACTAACAACACTCCCAAATGCTCTGTAGCGCCCATTGATCCTAATAAACACTTTTCGGCACTATTTACCTTCAGATCACGAAATTGATTAACAACACTCCCAAATGCTCTATAGCGCCCATTGAGCCTAACAAACACTTTTCGGCACTATTTACCTTCAGATCACGAAATTGACTAACAACACTCCCAAATGCTCTATAGCGCCCATTGAGCCTAACAAACATATTTCGGCACTATTTACCTTTAGATCACGAAATGGACTTACAACACTCCCAAGTGCTCTATAGCGCCCATTGAGCCTAACAAACACTTTTCGGCACTATTTAGCTTCAGATCACGAAATTGACTAACAACACTCCCAAATGCTTTATAGCGCCCATTGAGCCTAACAAACACTTTTCGGCACTATTTACCTTTAGATCACGAAATGGCCTTACAACACTCCCAAATTGTCTATAGCGCCCATTGAGCCTAACAAACACTTTTCGGCACTATTTACCTTCAGATCACGAAATTGACTAACAACACTCCCAAATGCTCTATAGCGCCCATTGAGCCTAACAAACACTTTTTGGCACTATTTACCTTTAGATCACGAAATGGACTTACAACACTCCCAAATGCTCTATAGCGCCCATTGAGCCTAACAAACACTTTTCGGCACTATTTACCTTCAGATCACGAAATTGACTAACAACACTCCGAAATGGTCTATAGCTCCCATTGAGCCTAACAAACACTTTTTGGCACTATTTACCTTCAGATCACGAAATTGACTTACAACACTCCCAAATGTTCTATAGCGCCCATTGAGCCTAACAAACACTTTTCGGCACTATTTACCTTCAGATCACGAAATTGAGTAACAACACTCCCAAATGGTCTATAGCGCCCATTGAGCCTAACAAACACTTTTCGGCACTATTTACCTTCAGATCACGAAATTAAGTAACAACACTCCCAAATAGTCTATAGCGCCTATTGAGCCTAACAAACACTTTTTGTCAATATTTACCTTTAGACCACGAGATCCACTTACAACACTCCCAAATGCTCTATAGCGCCCCTTGAGCCTCACAAACACTTTTCGGCACTATTTACCTTCAGATCACGAAATGGTCTTACAACACTTTCAAGTGGTCTATAGCGCCCATTGAGCCTAACAAACACTTTTTGGCACTATTTACCTTTAGATCACGAAATGGACTTACAACACACCCAAATGGTCTATAGCGCCCATTGAGCCTAACAAACACTTTTTGGCACTATTTACCTTCAGATCACGAAATGGACTTACAACACTCCCAAATGCTCTATAGCGCCTATTGAGCCTTACAAACACTTTTCGGCACTATTTACCTTCAGATCACGAAATTGACTAACAACACTCCCAAATGCTTTATAGCGCCCATTGAGCCTAACAAACACTTTTCGGCACTATTTACCTTTAGATCACGAAATGGCCTTACAACACTCCCAAATGGTCTACAGCGCCAATTGAGCCTAACAAACACTTTTCGGCACTATTTACCTTCAGATCACGAAATTGACTAACAACACTCCCAAATGGTCTATAGCGCCCATTGAGCCTAACAAACACTTTTCGGCACTATTTACCTTCAGATCACGAAATTGACTAACAACACTCCGAAATGCTCTATAGCGCCCATTGAGCCTAACAAACACTTTTCGGCACTATTTATCTTTAGATCACGAAATGGCCTTACAACACTCCCAAATGCTCTATAGCGCCCATTGAGCCTAACAAACACTTTTCGGCACTATTTACCTTCAGATCACGAAATTGACTAACAACACTCCCAAATGCTCTGTAGCGCCCATTGAGCCTTACAAACACTTTTCGGCAATATTTACCTTCAGATCACGAAATTGACTAACAACACTCCCAAATGCTCTATAGCGCCCATTGAGCCTAACAAACACTTTTCGGCACTATTTACCTTCAGATCACGAAATTGACTAACAACACTCCCAAATGGTCTATAGCGCCCATTGAGCCTAACAAACACTTTTCGGCACTATTTACCTTCAGATCACGAAATGGACTTACAACACTCCCAAGTGCTCTATAGCGCCCATTGAGCCTAACAAACACTTTTCGGCACTATTTACCTTCAGATCATGAAATTGACTAACAACACTCCCAAATGGTCTATAGCGCCCATTGAGCCTAACTAACACTTTTCGGCACTATTTACCTTCAGATCACGAAATTGACTAACAACACTCCCAAATGCTCTATAGCGCCCATTGAGCCTAACAAACACTTTTCGGCACTATTTACATTCAGATCACGAAATTGACTAACAACACTCCGAAATGCTCTATAGCGCCCATTGAGCCTAACAAACACTTTTCGGCACTATTTACCTTCAGATCACAAAATTGACTAACAAAACTCCCAAATGCTCTGTAGAGCCCATTGAGCCTAACAAACACTTTTCGGCACTATTTACCTTCATATCACGAAATTGACTAACAACACTCCCAAATGCTCTGTAGCGCCCATTGAGCCTAACAAACACTTTTCGGCACTATTTACCTTCAGATCACGAAATTGATTAACAACACTCCCAAATGCTCTATAGCGCCCATTGAGCCTAACAAACACTTTTCGGCACTATTTACCTTCAGATCACGAAATTGACTAACAACACTCCCAAATGCTCTATAGCGCCCATTGAGCCTAACAAACACTTTTTGGCACTATTTACCTTTAGATCACGAAATGGACTTACAACACTCCCAAATGCTCTATAGCGCCCATTGAGCCTAACAAACACTTTTCGGCACTATTTACCTTCAGATCACGAAATTGACTAACAACACTCCCAAATGCTCTATAGCGCCCATTGAGCCTAACAAACACTTTTCGGCACTATTTACCTTCAGATCACGAAATTGACTAACAACACTCCCAAATGCTCTGTAGCGCCCATTGAGCCTAACAAACACTTTTCGGCACTATTTACCTTCAGATCACGAAATGGACTTACAACACTCCCAAATGCTCTATAGCGCCTATTGAGCCTTACAAACACTTTTCGGCAATATTTACCTTCAGATCACGAAATTGACTAACAACACTCCCAAATGCTCTATAGCGCCCATTGAGCCTAACAAACACTTTTCGGCACTATTTACCTTCAGATCACGAAATTGACTAACAACACTCCCAAATGGTCTATAGCGCCCATTGAGCCTAACAAACACTTTTCGGCACTATTTACCTTCAGATCACGAAATGGACTTACAACACTCCCAAGTGCTCTATAGCGCCCATTGAGCCTAACAAACACTTTTCGGCACTATTTACCTTCAGATCATGAAATTGACTAACAACACTCCCAAATGGTCTATAGCGCCCATTGAGCCTAACTAACACTTTTCGGCACTATTTACCTTCAGATCACGAAATTGACTAACAACACTCCCAAATGCTCTATAGCGCCCATTGAGCCTAACAAACACTTTTCGGCACTATTTACATTCAGATCACGAAATTGACTAACAACACTCCGAAATGCTCTATAGCGCCCATTGAGCCTAACAAACACTTTTCGGCACTATTTACCTTCAGATCACAAAATTGACTAACAAAACTCCCAAATGCTCTGTAGAGCCCATTGAGCCTAACAAACACTTTTCGGCACTATTTACCTTCATATCACGAAATTGACTAACAACACTCCCAAATGCTCTGTAGCGCCCATTGAGCCTAACAAACACTTTTCGGCACTATTTACCTTCAGATCACGAAATTGATTAACAACACTCCCAAATGCTCTATAGCGCCCATTGAGCCTAACAAACACTTTTCGGCACTATTTACCTTCAGATCACGAAATTGACTAACAACACTCCCAAATGCTCTATAGCGCCCATTGAGCCTAACAAACACTTTTTGGCACTATTTACCTTTAGATCACGAAATGGACTTACAACACTCCCAAATGCTCTATAGCGCCCATTGAGCCTAACAAACACTTTTCGGCACTATTTACCTTCAGATCACGAAATTGACTAACAACACTCCGAAATGCTCTATAGCGCCCATTGAGCCTAACAAACACTTTTTGGCACTATTTACCTTCAGATCACGAAATTGACTAACAACACTCCCAAATGCTCTATAGCGCCCATTGAGCCTAACAAACACTTTTCGGCACTATTTACATTCAGATCACGAAATTGACTAACAACACTCCGAAATGCTCTATAGCGCCCATTGAGCCTAACAAACTTTTTTCGGCACTATTCACCTTTAGATCACGAAATGGCCTTACAACACTCCCAAATGCTCTATAGCGCCCATTGAGCCTAACAAACACTTTTCGGCACTATTTACCTTCAGATCACGAAATTGACTTACAACACTCCCAAATGGTCTATAGCGCCCATTGAGCCTAACAAACACTTTTCGGCACTATTTACCTTCAGATCACGAAATTGACTAACAAAACTCCCAAATGCTCTGTAGCGCCCATTGAGCCTAACAAACACTTTTCGGTACTATTTACCTTCATATCACGAAATTGACTAACAACACTCCCAAATGCTCTGTAGCGCCCATTGAGCCTAACAAACTTTTTTCGGCACTATTCACCTTTAGATCACGAAATGGCCTTACAACACTCCCAAATGCTCTATAGCGCCCATTGAGCCTAACAAACACTTTTCGGCACTATTTACCTTCAGATCACGAAATTGACTTACAACACTCCCAAATGGTCTATAGCGCCCATTGAGCCTAACAAACACTTTTCGGCACTATTTACCTTCAGATCACGAAATTGACTAACAAAACTCCCAAATGCTCTGTAGCGCCCATTGAGCCTAACAAACACTTTTCGGTACTATTTACCTTCATATCACGAAATTGACTAACAACACTCCCAAATGCTCTGTAGCGCCCATTGAGCCTAACAAACACTTTTCGGCACTATTTACCTTCAGATCACGAAATTGACTAACAACACTCCCAAATGCTCTATAGCGCCCATTGAGCCTAACAAACATATTTCGGCACTATTTACCTTTAGATCACGAAATGGACTTACAACACTCCCAAATGCTCTATAGCGCCCATTGAGCCTAACAAACACTTTTCGGCACTATTTACCTTCAGATCACGAAATTGACTAACAACACTCCCAAATGCTCTATAGCGCCCATTGAGCCTAACAAACACTTGTTGGCACTATTTACCTTCAGATCACAAAATTGACTTACAACACTCCCAAATGGTCTATAGCGCCCATTGAGCCTAACAAACACTTTTCGGCACTATTTACCTTCAGATCACGAAATTGAGTAACTACACTCCCAAATGGTCTATAGCGCCCATTGAGCCTAACAAACACTTTTCGGCACTATTTACCTTCAGATCACGAAATTAAGTAACAACACTCCCAAATAGTCTATAGCGCCTATTGAGCCTAACAAACACTTTTTGTCAATATTTACCTTTAGACCACGAGATCGACTTACAACACTCCCAAATGCTCTATAGCGCCCCTTGAGCCTCACAAACACTTTTCGGCACTATTTACCTTCAGATCACGAAATGGTCTTACAACACTTTCAAGTGGTCTATAGCGCCCATTGAGCCTAACAAACACTTTTTGGCACTATTTACCTTTAGATCACGAAATGGACTTACAACACACCCAAATGGTCTAAAGCGCCCATTGAGCCTAACAAACACTTTTCGGCACTATTTACCTTCAGATCACGAAATGGACTTACAACACTCCCAAGTGCTCTATAGCGCCCATTGAGCCTAACAAACACTTTTCGGCACTATTTACCTTCAGATCATGAAATTGACTAACAACACTCCCAAATGGTCTATAGCGCCCATTGAGCCTAACTAACACTTTTCGGCACTATTTACCTTCAGATCACGAAATTGACTAACAACACTCCCAAATGCTCTATAGCGCCCATTGAGCCTAACAAACACTTTTCGGCACTATTTACATTCAGATCACGAAATTGACTAACAACACTCCGAAATGCTCTATAGCGCCCATTGAGCCTAACAAACACTTTTCGGCACTATTTACCTTCAGATCACAAAATTGACTAACAAAACTCCCAAATGCTCTGTAGAGCCCATTGAGCCTAACAAACACTTTTCGGCACTATTTACCTTCATATCACGAAATTGACTAACAACACTCCCAAATGCTCTGTAGCGCCCATTGAGCCTAACAAACACTTTTCGGCACTATTTACCTTCAGATCACGAAATTGATTAACAACACTCCCAAATGCTCTATAGCGCCCATTGAGCCTAACAAACATATTTCGGCACTATTTACCTTTAGATCACGAAATGGACTTACAACACTCCCAAGTGCTCTATAGCGCCTATTGAGCCTTACAAACACTTTTCGGCACTATTTACCTTCAGATCACGAAATTGATTAACAACACTCCCAAATGCTTTATAGCGCCCATTGAGCCTAACAAACACTTTTCGGCACTATTTACCTTTAGATCACGAAATGGCCTTACAACACTCCCAAATGGTCTACAGCGCCCATTGAGCTTAACAAACACTTTTCAGCACTATTCACCTTCAGATCACGAAATTGACTAACAACACTCCCAAATGGTCTATAGCGCCCATTGAGCCTAACAAACACTTTTCGGCACTATTTACCTTCAGATCACGAAATTGACTAACAACACTCCGAAATGCTCTATAGCGCCCATTGAGCCTAACAAACACTTTTCGGCACTATTTACCTTTAGATCACGAAATGGCCTTACAACACTCCCAAATGCTCTATAGCGCCCATTGAGCCTAACAAACACTTTTCGGCACTATTTACCTTCAGATCACGAAATTGACTAACAACACTCCCAAATGCTCTGTAGCGCCCATTGAGCCTAACAAACACTTTTCGGCACTATTTACCTTCAGATCAAGAAATGGACTTACAACACTCCCAAATGCTCTATAGCGCCTATTGAGCCTTACAAACACTTTTCGGCAATATTTACCTTCAGATCACGAAATTGACTAACAACACTCCCAAATGCTCTATAGCGCCCATTGAGCCTAACAAACACTTTTCGGCACTATTTACCTTCAGATCACGAAATTGACTAACAACACTCCCAAATGCTCTGTAGCGCCCATTGAGCCTAACACACACTTTTCGGCACTATTTACCTTCAGATCACGAAATGGACTTACAACACTCCCAAATGCTCTATAGCGACTATTGAGCCTTACAAACACTTTTCGGCAATATTTACCTTCAGATCACGAAATTGACTAACAACACTCCCAAATGCTCTGTAGCGCCCATTGAGCCTAACAAACACTTTTCGGCACTATTTACCTTCAGATCACGAAATGGACTTACAACACTCCCAAATGCTCTATAGCGCCTATTGAGCCTTACAAACACTTTTCGGCAATATTTACCTTCAGATCACGAAATTGACTAACAACACTCCCAAATGCTCTATAGCGCCCATTGAGCCTAACAAACACTTTTCGGCACAGATCACGAAATTGACTAACAACACTCCCAAATGGTCTATAGCGCCCATTGAGCCTAACAAACACTTTTCGGCACTATTTACCTTCAGATCACGAAATGGACTTACAACACTCCCAAGTGCTCTATAGCGCCCATTGAGCCTAACAAACACTTTTCGGCACTATTTACCTTCAGATGACGAAATTGACTAACAACACTCCCAAATGCTTTATAGCGCCCATTGAGCCTAACAAACACTTTTCGGCACTATTTACCTTCAGATCATGAAATTGACTAACAACACTCCCAAATGGTCTATAGCGCCCATTGAGCCTAACTAACACTTTTCGGCACTATTTACCTTCAGATCACGAAATTGACTAACAACACTCCCAAATGCTCTATAGCGCCCATTGAGCCTAACAAACACTTTTCGGCACTATTTACATTCAGATCACGAAATTGACTAACAACACTCCGAAATGCTCTATAGCGCCCATTGAGCCTAACAAACACTTTTCGGCACTATTTACCTTCAGATCACAAAATTGACTAACAAAACTCCCAAATGCTCTGTAGAGCCCATTGAGCCTAACAAACACTTTTCGGCACTATTCACCTTCATATCACGAAATTGACTAACAACACTCCCAAATGCTCTGTAGCGCCCATTGAGCCTAACAAACACTTTTCGGCACTATTTACCTTCAGATCACGAAATTGACTAACAACACTCCCAAATGCTCTATAGCGCCCATTGAGCCTAACAAACACTTTTCGGCACTATTTACCTTCAGATCACGAAATTGACTAACAACACTCCCAAATGCTCTATAGCGCCCATTGAGCCTAACAAACACTTTTCGGCACTATTTACCTTCAGATCACGAAATTGACTAACAACACTCCCAAATGCTCTGTAGCGCCCATTGAGCCTAACAAACACTTTTCGGCACTATTTACCTTCAGATCACGAAATGGACTTACAACACTCCCAAATGCTCTATAGCGCCTATTGAGCCTTACAAACACTTTTCGGCACTATTTACCTTCAGATCACGAAATTGACTAACAACACTCCCAAATGCTCTATAGCGCCCATTGAGCCTAACAAACACTTTTTGGCACTATTTACCTTTAGATCACGAAATGGACTTACAACACTCCCAAATGCTCTATAGCGCCCATTGAGCCTAACAAACACTTTTCGGCACTATTTACCTTCAGATCACGAAATTGACTAACAACACTCCGAAATGCTCTATAGCGCCCATTGAGCCTAACAAACACTTTTTGGCACTATTTACCTTCAGATCACGAAATTGACTAACAACACTCCCAAATGCTCTATAGCGCCCATTGAGCCTAACAAACACTTTTCGGCACTATTTACATTCAGATCACGAAATTGACTAACAACACTCCGAAATGCTCTATAGCGCCCATTGAGCCTAACAAACTTTTTTCGGCACTATTCACCTTTAGATCACGAAATGGCCTTACAACACTCCCAAATGCTCTATAGCGCCCATTGAGCCTAACAAACACTTTTCGGCACTATTTACCTTCAGATCACGAAATTGACTTACAACACTCCCAAATGGTCTATAGCGCCCATTGAGCCTAACAAACACTTTTCGGCACTATTTACCTTCAGATCACGAAATTGACTAACAAAACTCCCAAATGCTCTGTAGCGCCCATTGAGCCTAACAAACACTTTTCGGTACTATTTACCTTCATATCACGAAATTGACTAACAACACTCCCAAATGCTCTGTAGCGCCCATTGAGCCTAACAAACTTTTTTCGGCACTATTCACCTTTAGATCACGAAATGGCCTTACAACACTCCCAAATGCTCTATAGCGCCCATTGAGCCTAACAAACACTTTTCGGCACTATTTACCTTCAGATCACGAAATTGACTTACAACACTCCCAAATGGTCTATAGCGCCCATTGAGCCTAACAAACACTTTTCGGCACTATTTACCTTCAGATCACGAAATTGACTAACAAAACTCCCAAATGCTCTGTAGCGCCCATTGAGCCTAACAAACACTTTTCGGTACTATTTACCTTCATATCACGAAATTGACTAACAACACTCCCAAATGCTCTGTAGCGCCCATTGAGCCTAACAAACACTTTTCGGCACTATTTACCTTCAGATCACGAAATTGACTAACAACACTCCCAAATGCTCTATAGCGCCCATTGAGCCTAACAAACATATTTCGGCACTATTTACCTTTAGATCACGAAATGGACTTACAACACTCCCAAATGCTCTATAGCGCCCATTGAGCCTAACAAACACTTTTCGGCACTATTTACCTTCAGATCACGAAATTGACTAACAACACTCCCAAATGCTCTATAGCGCCCATTGAGCCTAACAAACACTTGTTGGCACTATTTACCTTCAGATCACAAAATTGACTTACAACACTCCCAAATGGTCTATAGCGCCCATTGAGCCTAACAAACACTTTTCGGCACTATTTACCTTCAGATCACGAAATTGAGTAACTACACTCCCAAATGGTCTATAGCGCCCATTGAGCCTAACAAAAACTTTTCGGCACTATTTACCTTCAGATCACGAAATTAAGTAACAACACTCCCAAATAGTCTATAGCGCCTATTGAGCCTAACAAACACTTTTTGTCAATATTTACCTTTAGACCACGAGATCGACTTACAACACTCCCAAATGCTCTATAGCGCCCCTTGAGCCTCACAAACACTTTTCGGCACTATTTACCTTCAGATCACGAAATGGTCTTACAACACTTTCAAGTGGTCTATAGCGCCCATTGAGCCTAACAAACACTTTTTGGCACTATTTACCTTTAGATCACGAAATGGACTTACAACACACCCAAATGGTCTAAAGCGCCCATTGAGCCTAACAAACACTTTTCGGCACTATTTACCTTCAGATCACGAAATGGACTTACAACACTCCCAAGTGCTCTATAGCGCCCATTGAGCCTAACAAACACTTTTCGGCACTATTTACCTTCAGATCATGAAATTGACTAACAACACTCCCAAATGGTCTATAGCGCCCATTGAGCCTAACTAACACTTTTCGGCACTATTTACCTTCAGATCACGAAATTGACTAACAACACTCCCAAATGCTCTATAGCGCCCATTGAGCCTAACAAACACTTTTCGGCACTATTTACATTCAGATCACGAAATTGACTAACAACACTCCGAAATGCTCTATAGCGCCCATTGAGCCTAACAAACACTTTTCGGCACTATTTACCTTCAGATCACAAAATTGACTAACAAAACTCCCAAATGCTCTGTAGAGCCCATTGAGCCTAACAAACACTTTTCGGCACTATTTACCTTCATATCACGAAATTGACTAACAACACTCCCAAATGCTCTGTAGCGCCCATTGAGCCTAACAAACACTTTTCGGCACTATTTACCTTCAGATCACGAAATTGATTAACAACACTCCCAAATGCTCTATAGCGCCCATTGAGCCTAACAAACATATTTCGGCACTATTTACCTTTAGATCACGAAATGGACTTACAACACTCCCAAGTGCTCTATAGCGCCTATTGAGCCTTACAAACACTTTTCGGCACTATTTACCTTCAGATCACGAAATTGATTAACAACACTCCCAAATGCTTTATAGCGCCCATTGAGCCTAACAAACACTTTTCGGCACTATTTACCTTTAGATCACGAAATGGCCTTACAACACTCCCAAATGGTCTACAGCGCCCATTGAGCTTAACAAACACTTTTCAGCACTATTCACCTTCAGATCACGAAATTGACTAACAACACTCCCAAATGGTCTATAGCGCCCATTGAGCCTAACAAACACTTTTCGGCACTATTTACCTTCAGATCACGAAATTGACTAACAACACTCCGAAATGCTCTATAGCGCCCATTGAGCCTAACAAACACTTTTCGGCACTATTTACCTTTAGATCACGAAATGGCCTTACAACACTCCCAAATGCTCTATAGCGCCCATTGAGCCTAACAAACACTTTTCGGCACTATTTACCTTCAGATCACGAAATTGACTAACAACACTCCCAAATGCTCTGTAGCGCCCATTGAGCCTAACAAACACTTTTCGGCACTATTTACCTTCAGATCAAGAAATGGACTTACAACACTCCCAAATGCTCTATAGCGCCTATTGAGCCTTACAAACACTTTTCGGCAATATTTACCTTCAGATCACGAAATTGACTAACAACACTCCCAAATGCTCTATAGCGCCCATTGAGCCTAACAAACACTTTTCGGCACTATTTACCTTCAGATCACGAAATTGACTAACAACACTCCCAAATGCTCTGTAGCGCCCATTGAGCCTAACACACACTTTTCGGCACTATTTACCTTCAGATCACGAAATGGACTTACAACACTCCCAAATGCTCTATAGCGACTATTGAGCCTTACAAACACTTTTCGGCAATATTTACCTTCAGATCACGAAATTGACTAACAACACTCCCAAATGCTCTGTAGCGCCCATTGAGCCTAACAAACACTTTTCGGCACTATTTACCTTCAGATCACGAAATGGACTTACAACACTCCCAAATGCTCTATAGCGCCTATTGAGCCTTACAAACACTTTTCGGCAATATTTACCTTCAGATCACGAAATTGACTAACAACACTCCCAAATGCTCTATAGCGCCCATTGAGCCTAACAAACACTTTTCGGCACAGATCACGAAATTGACTAACAACACTCCCAAATGGTCTATAGCGCCCATTGAGCCTAACAAACACTTTTCGGCACTATTTACCTTCAGATCACGAAATGGACTTACAACACTCCCAAGTGCTCTATAGCGCCCATTGAGCCTAACAAACACTTTTCGGCACTATTTACCTTCAGATCACGAAATTGACTAACAACACTCCCAAATGCTTTATAGCGCCCATTGAGCCTAACAAACACTTTTCGGCACTATTTACCTTCAGATCATGAAATTGACTAACAACACTCCCAAATGGTCTATAGCGCCCATTGAGCCTAACTAACACTTTTCGGCACTATTTACCTTCAGATCACGAAATTGACTAACAACACTCCCAAATGCTCTATAGCGCCCATTGAGCCTAACAAACACTTTTCGGCACTATTTACATTCAGATCACGAAATTGACTAACAACACTCCGAAATGCTCTATAGCGCCCATTGAGCCTAACAAACACTTTTCGGCACTATTTACCTTCAGATCACAAAATTGACTAACAAAACTCCCAAATGCTCTGTAGAGCCCATTGAGCCTAACAAACACTTTTCGGCACTATTTACCTTCATATCACGAAATTGACTAACAACACTCCCAAATGCTCTGTAGCGCCCATTGAGCCTAACAAACACTTTTCGGCACTATTTACCTTCAGATCACGAAATTGATTAACAACACTCCCAAATGCTCTATAGCGCCCATTGAGCCTAACAAACACTTTTCGGCACTATTTACCTTCAGATCACGAAATTGACTAACAACACTCCCAAATGCTCTATAGCGCCCATTGAGCCTAACAAACACTTTTCGGCACTATTTACCTTCAGATCACGAAATTGACTAACAACACTCCCAAATGCTCTGTAGCGCCCATTGAGCCTAACAAACACTTTTCGGCACTATTTACCTTCAGATCACGAAATGGACTTACAACACTCCCAAATGCTCTATAGCGCCTATTGAGCCTTACAAACACTTTTCGGCAATATTTACCTTCAGATCACGAAATTGACTAACAACACTCCCAAATGCTCTATAGCGCCCATTGAGCCTAACAAACACTTTTCGGCACTATTTACCTTCAGATCACGAAATTGACTAACAACACTCCCAAATGGTCTATAGCGCCCATTGAGCCTAACAAACACTTTTCGGCACTATTTACCTTCAGATCACGAAATGGACTTACAACACTCCCAAGTGCTCTATAGCGCCCATTGAGCCTAACAAACACTTTTCGGCACTATTTACCTTCAGATCACGAAATTGACTAACAACACTCCCAAATGCTTTATAGCGCCCATTGAGCCTAACAAACACTTTTCGGCACTATTTACCTTCAGATCATGAAATTGACTAACAACACTCCCAAATGGTCTATAGCGCCCATTGAGCCTAACTAACACTTTTCGGCACTATTTACCTTCAGATCACGAAATTGACTAACAACACTCCCAAATGCTCTATAGCGCCCATTGAGCCTAACAAACACTTTTCGGCACTATTTACATTCAGATCACGAAATTGACTAACAACACTCCGAAATGCTCTATAGCGCCCATTGAGCCTAACAAACACTTTTCGGCACTATTTACCTTCAGATCACAAAATTGACTAACAAAACTCCCAAATGCTCTGTAGAGCCCATTGAGCCTAACAAACACTTTTCGGCACTATTTACCTTCATATCACGAAATTGACTAACAACACTCCCAAATGCTCTGTAGCGCCCATTGAGCCTAACAAACACTTTTCGGCACTATTTACCTTCAGATCACGAAATTGATTAACAACACTCCCAAATGCTCTATAGCGCCCATTGAGCCTAACAAACACTTTTTTCGGCACTATTTACCTTCAGATCACGAAATTGACTAACAACACTCCCAAATGCTCTATAGCGCCCATTGAGCCTAACAAACACTTTTTGGCACTATTTACCTTTAGATCACGAAATGGACTTACAACACTCCCAAATGCTCTATAGCGCCCATTGAGCCTAACAAACACTTTTCGGCACTATTTACCTTCAGATCACGAAATTGACTAACAACACTCCCAAATGCTTTATAGCGCCCATTGAGCCTAACAAACACTTTTCGGCACTATTTACCTTTAGATCACGAAATGGCCTTACAACACTCCCAAATGGTCTACAGCGCCAATTGAGCCTAACAAACACTTTTCGGCACTATTTACCTTCAGATCACGAAATTGACTAACAACACTCCCAAATGGTCTATAGCGCCCATTGAGCCTAACAAACACTTTTCGGCACTATTTACCTTCAGATCACGAAATTGACTAACAACACTCCGAAATGCTCTATAGCGCCCATTGAGCCTAACAAACACTTTTCGGCACTATTTATCTTTAGATCACGAAATGGCCTTACAACACTCCCAAATGCTCTATAGCGCCCATTGAGCCTAACAAACACTTTTCGGCACTATTTACCTTCAGATCACGAAATTGACTAACAACACTCCCAAATGCTCTGTAGCGCCCATTGAGCCTAACAAACACTTTTCGGCACTATTTACCTTCAGATCACGAAATGGACTTACAACACTCCCAAATGCTCTATAGCGCCTATTGAGCCTTACAAACACTTTTCGGCAATATTTACCTTCAGATCACGAAATTGACTAACAACACTCCCAAATGCTCTATAGCGCCCATTGAGCCTAACAAACACTTTTCGGCACTATTTACCTTCAGATCACGAAATGGACTTACAACACTCCCAAGTGCTCTATAGCGCCCATTGAGCCTAACAAACACTTTTCGGCACTATTTACCTTCAGATCACGAAATTGACTAACAACACTCCCAAATGCTTTATAGCGCCCATTGAGCCTAACAAACACTTTTCGGCACTATTTACATTCAGATCACGAAATTGACTAACAACACTCCGAAATGCTCTATAGCCCCCATTGAGCCTAACAAACTTTGTTCGGCACTATTTACCTTTAGATCACGAAATGGCCTTACAACACTCCCAAATGCTCTATAGCGCCCATTGAGCCTAACAAACACTTTTCGGCACTATTTACCTTCAGATCACGAAATTGACTTACAACACTCCCAAATGGTCTATAGCGCCCATTGAGCCTAACAAACACTTTTCGGCACTATTTACCTTCAGATCACGAAATTGACTAACAAAACTCCCAAATGCTCTGTAGCGCCCATTGAGCCTAACAAACACTTTTCGGCACTATTTACCTTCATATCACGAAATTGACTAACAACACTCCCAAATGCTCTGTAGCGCCCATTGAGCCTAACAAACACTTTTCGGCACTATTTACCTTCAGATCACGAAATTGACTAACAACACTCCCAAATGCTCTGTAGCGCCCATTGATCCTAACAAACACTTTTCGGCACTATTTACCTTCAGATCACGAAATTGATTAACAACACTCCCAAATGCTCTATAGCGCCCATTGAGCCTAACAAACACTTTTCGGCACTATTTACCTTCAGATCACGAAATTGACTAACAACACTCCCAAATGCTCTATAGCGCCCATTGAGCCTAACAAACATATTTCGGCACTATTTACCTTTAGATCACGAAATGGACTTACAACACTCCCAAGTGCTCTATAGCGCCCATTGAGCCTAACAAACACTTTTCGGCACTATTTAGCTTCAGATCACGAAATTGACTAACAACACTCCCAAATGCTTTATAGCGCCCATTGAGCCTAACAAACACTTTTCGGCACTATTTACCTTTAGATCACGAAATGGCCTTACAACACTCCCAAATTGTCTATAGCGCCCATTGAGCATAACAAACACTTTTCGGCACTATTTACCTTCAGATCACGAAATTGACTAACAACACTCCCAAATGCTCTATAGCGCCCATTGAGCCTAACAAACACTTTTTGGCACTATTTACCTTTAGATCACGAAATGGACTTACAACACTCCCAAATGCTCTATAGCGCCCATTGAGCCTAACAAACACTTTTCGGCACTATTTACCTTCAGATCACGAAATTGACTAACAACACTCCCAAATGCTCTATAGCGCCCATTGAGCCTAACAAACACTTTTCGGCACTATTTACATTCAGATCACGAAATTGACTAACAACACTCCGAAATGCTCTATAGCGCCCATTGAGCCTAACAAACACTTTTCGGCACTATTTACCTTCAGATCACAAAATTGACTAACAAAACTCCCAAATGCTCTGTAGAGCCCATTGAGCCTAACAAACACTTTTCGGCACTATTTACCTTCATATCACGAAATTGACTAACAACACTCCCAAATGCTCTGTAGCGCCCATTGAGCCTAACAAACACTTTTCGGCACTATTTACCTTCAGATCACGAAATTGATTAACAACACTCCCAAATGCTCTATAGCGCCCATTGAGCCTAACAAACATATTTCGGCACTATTTACCTTTAGATCACGAAATGGACTTACAACACTCCCAAGTGCTCTATAGCGCCTATTGAGCCTTACAAACACTTTTCGGCACTATTTACCTTCAGATCACGAAATTGATTAACAACACTCCCAAATGCTTTATAGCGCCCATTGAGCCTAACAAACACTTTTCGGCACTATTTACCTTTAGATCACGAAATGGCCTTACAACACTCCCAAATGGTCTACAGCGCCCATTGAGCCTAACAAACACTTTTCAGCACTATTCACCTTCAGATCACGAAATTGACTAACAACACTCCCAAATGGTCTATAGCGCCCATTGAGCCTAACAAACACTTTTCGGCACTATTTACCTTCAGATCACGAAATTGACTAACAACACTCCGAAATGCTCTATAGCGCCCATTGAGCCTAACAAACACTTTTCGGCACTATTTACCTTTAGATCACGAAATGGCCTTACAACACTCCCAAATGCTCTATAGCGCCCATTGAGCCTAACAAACACTTTTCGGCACTATTTACCTTCAGATCACGAAATTGACTAACAACACTCCCAAATGCTCTATAGCGCCCATTGAGCCTAACAAACACTTTTCGGCACTATTTACCTTCAGATCAAGAAATGGACTTACAACACTCCCAAATGCTCTATAGCCCCTATTGAGCCTTACAAACACTTTTCGGCAATATTTACCTTCAGATCACGAAATTGACTAACAACACTCCCAAATGCTCTATAGCGCCCATTGAGCCTAACAAACACTTTTCGGCACTATTTACCTTCAGATCACGAAATTGACTAACAACACTCCCAAATGCTCTGTAGCGCCCATTGAGCCTAACAAACACTTTTCGGCACTATTTACCTTCAGATCACGAAATGGACTTACAACACTCCCAAATGCTCTATAGCGACTATTGAGCCTTACAAACACTTTTCGGCAATATTTACCTTCAGATCACGAAATTGACTAACAACACTCCCAAATGCTCTATAGCGCCCATTGAGCCTAACAAACACTTTTCGGCACTATTTACCTTCAGATCACGAAATTGACTAACAACACTCCCAAATGCTCTGTAGCGCCCATTGAGCCTAACAAACACTTTTCGGCACTATTTACCTTCAGATCACGAAATGGACTTACAACACTCCCAAATGCTCTATAGCGCCTATTGAGCCTTACAAACACTTTTCGGCAATATTTACCTTCAGATCACGAAATTGACTAACAACACTCCCAAATGCTCTATAGCGCCCATTGAGCCTAACAAACACTTTTCGGCACAGATCACGAAATTGACTAACAACACTCCCAAATGGTCTATAGCGCCCATTGAGCCTAACAAACACTTTTCGGCACTATTTACCTTCAGATCACGAAATGGACTTACAACACTCCCAAGTGCTCTATAGCGCCCATTGAGCCTAACAAACACTTTTCGGCACTATTTACCTTCAGATCACGAAATTGACTAACAACACTCCCAAATGCTTTATAGCGCCCATTGAGCCTAACAAACACTTTTCGGCACTATTTACCTTCAGATCATGAAATTGACTAACAACACTCCCAAATGGTCTATAGCGCCCATTGAGCCTAACTAACACTTTTCGGCACTATTTACCTTCAGATCACGAAATTGACTAACAACACTCCCAAATGCTCTATAGCGCCCATTGAGCCTAACAAACACTTTTCGGCACTATTTACATTCAGATCACGAAATTGACTAACAACACTCCGAAATGCTCTATAGCGCCCATTGAGCCTAACAAACACTTTTCGGCACTATTTACCTTCAGATCACAAAATTGACTAACAAAACTCCCAAATGCTCTGTAGAGCCCATTGAGCCTAACAAACACTTTTCGGCACTATTTACCTTCATATCACGAAATTGACTAACAACACTCCCAAATGCTCTGTAGCGCCCATTGAGCCTAACAAACACTTTTCGGCACTATTTACCTTCAGATCACGAAATTGATTAACAACACTCCCAAATGCTCTATAGCGCCCATTGAGCCTAACAAACACTTTTCGGCACTATTTACCTTCAGATCACGAAATTGACTAACAACACTCCCAAATGCTCTATAGCGCCCATTGAGCCTAACAAACACTTTTCGGCACTATTTACCTTCAGATCACGAAATTGACTAACAACACTCCCAAATGCTCTGTAGCGCCCATTGAGCCTAACAAACACTTTTCGGCACTATTTACCTTCAGATCACGAAATGGACTTACAACACTCCCAAATGCTCTATAGCGCCTATTGAGCCTTACAAACACTTTTCGGCAATATTTACCTTCAGATCACGAAATTGACTAACAACACTCCCAAATGCTCTATAGCGCCCATTGAGCCTAACAAACACTTTTCGGCACTATTTACCTTCAGATCACGAAATTGACTAACAACACTCCCAAATGGTCTATAGCGCCCATTGAGCCTAACAAACACTTTTCGGCACTATTTACCTTCAGATCACGAAATGGACTTACAACACTCCCAAGTGCTCTATAGCGCCCATTGAGCCTAACAAACACTTTTTGGCACTATTTACCTTTAGATCACGAAATGGACTTACAACACACCCAAATGGTCTATAGCGCCCATTGAGCCTAACAAACACTTTTTGGCACTATTTACCTTCAGATCACGAAATGGACTTACAACACTCCCAAATGCTCTATAGCGCCCATTGAGCCTAACTAACACTTTTCGGCACTATTTACCTTCAGATCACGAAATTGACTAACAACACTCCCAAATGCTCTATAGCGCCCATTGAGCCTAACAAACACTTTTCGGCACTATTTACATTCAGATCACGAAATTGACTAACAACACTCCGAAATGCTCTATAGCGCCCATTGAGCCTAACAAACACTTTTCGGCACTATTTACCTTCAGATCACAAAATTGACTAACAAAACTCCCAAATGCTCTGTAGAGCCCATTGAGCCTAACAAACACTTTTCGGCACTATTTACCTTCATATCACGAAATTGACTAACAACACTCCCAAATGCTCTGTAGCGCCCATTGAGCCTAACAAACACTTTTCGGCACTATTTACCTTCAGATCACGAAATTGATTAACAACACTCCCAAATGCTCTATAGCGCCCATTGAGCCTAACAAACACTTTTTTCGGCACTATTTACCTTCAGATCACGAAATTGACTAACAACACTCCCAAATGCTCTATAGCGCCCATTGAGCCTAACAAACACTTTTTGGCACTATTTACCTTTAGATCACGAAATGGACTTACAACACTCCCAAATGCTCTATAGCGCCCATTGAGCCTAACAAACACTTTTCGGCACTATTTACCTTCAGATCACGAAATTGACTAACAACACTCCCAAATGCTTTATAGCGCCCATTGAGCCTAACAAACACTTTTCGGCACTATTTACCTTTAGATCACGAAATGGCCTTACAACACTCCCAAATGGTCTACAGCGCCAATTGAGCCTAACAAACACTTTTCGGCACTATTTACCTTCAGATCACGAAATTGACTAACAACACTCCCAAATGGTCTATAGCGCCCATTGAGCCTAACAAACACTTTTCGGCACTATTTACCTTCAGATCACGAAATTGACTAACAACACTCCGAAATGCTCTATAGCGCCCATTGAGCCTAACAAACACTTTTCGGCACTATTTATCTTTAGATCACGAAATGGCCTTACAACACTCCCAAATGCTCTATAGCGCCCATTGAGCCTAACAAACACTTTTCGGCACTATTTACCTTCAGATCACCAAATTGACTAACAACACTCCCAAATGCTCTGTAGCGCCCATTGAGCCTAACAAACACTTTTCGGCACTATTTACCTTCAGATCACGAAATGGACTTACAACACTCCCAAATGCTCTATAGCGCCTATTGAGCCTTACAAACACTTTTCGGCAATATTTACCTTCAGATCACGAAATTGACTAACAACACTCCCAAATGCTCTATAGCGCCCATTGAGCCTAACAAACACTTTTCGGCACTATTTACCTTCAGATCACGAAATGGACTTACAACACTCCCAAGTGCTCTATAGCGCCCATTGAGCCTAACAAACACTTTTCGGCACTATTTACCTTCAGATCACGAAATTGACTAACAACACTCCCAAATGCTTTATAGCGCCCATTGAGCCTAACAAACACTTTTCGGCACTATTTACATTCAGATCACGAAATTGACTAACAACACTCCGAAATGCTCTATAGCGCCCATTGAGCCTAACAAACTTTGTTCGGCACTATTTACCTTTAGATCACGAAATGGACTTACAACACTCCCAAGTGCTCTATAGCGCCCATTGAGCCTAACAAACACTTTTCGGCACTATTTAGCTTCAGATCACGAAATTGACTAACAACACTCCCAAATGCTTTATAGCGCCCATTGAGCCTAACAAACACTTTTCGGCACTATTTACCTTTAGATCACGAAATGGCCTTACAACACTCCCAAATTGTCTATAGCGCCCATTGAGCCTAACAAACACTTTTCGGCACTATTTACCTTCAGATCACGAAATTGACTAACAACACTCCCAAATGCTCTATAGCGCCCATTGAGCCTAACAAACACTTTTTGGCACTATTTACCTTTAGATCACGAAATGGACTTACAACACTCCCAAATGCTCTATAGCGCCCATTGAGCCTAACAAACACTTTTCGGCACTATTTACCTTCAGATCACGAAATTGACTAACAACACTCCGAAATGGTCTATAGCTCCCATTGAGCCTAACAAACACTTTTTGGCACTATTTACCTTCAGATCACGAAATTGACTTACAACACTCCCAAATGTTCTATAGCGCCCATTGAGCCTAACAAACACTTTTCGGCACTATTTACCTTCAGATCACGAAATTGAGTAACAACACTCCCAAATGGTCTATAGCGCCCATTGAGCCTAACAAACACTTTTCGGCACTATTTACCTTCAGATCACGAAATTAAGTAACAACACTCCCAAATAGTCTATAGCGCCTATTGAGCCTAACAAACACTTTTTGTCAATATTTACCTTTAGACCACGAGATCGACTTACAACACTCCCAAATGCTCTATAGCGCCCCTTGAGCCTCACAAACACTTTTCGGCACTATTTACCTTCAGATCACGAAATGGTCTTACAACACTTTCAAGTGGTCTATAGCGCCCATTGAGCCTAACAAACACTTTTTGGCACTATTTACCTTTAGATCACGAAATGGACTTACAACACACCCAAATGGTCTATAGCGCCCATTGAGCCTAACAAACACTTTTTGGCACTATTTACCTTCAGATCACGAAATGGACTTACAACACTCCCAAATGCTCTATAGCGCCTATTGAGCCTTACAAACACTTTTCGGCACTATTTACCTTCAGATCACGAAATTGACTAACAACACTCCCAAATGCTTTATAGCGCCCATTGAGCCTAACAAACACTTTTCGGCACTATTTACCTTTAGATCACGAAATGGCCTTACAACACTCCCAAATGGTCTACAGCGCCAATTGAGCCTAACAAACACTTTTCGGCACTATTTACCTTCAGATCACGAAATTGACTAACAACACTCCCAAATGGTCTATAGCGCCCATTGAGCCTAACAAACACTTTTCGGCACTATTTACCTTCAGATCACGAAATTGACTAACAACACTCCGAAATGCTCTATAGCGCCCATTGAGCCTAACAAACACTTTTCGGCACTATTTATCTTTAGATCACGAAATGGCCTTACAACACTCCCAAATGCTCTATAGCGCCCATTGAGCCTAACAAACACTTTTCGGCACTATTTACCTTCAGATCACGAAATTGACTAACAACACTCCCAAATGCTCTGTAGCGCCCATTGAGCCTAACAAACACTTTTCGGCACTATTTACCTTCAGATCACGAAATGGACTTACAACACTCCCAAATGCTCTATAGCGCCTATTGAGCCTTACAAACACTTTTCGGCAATATTTACCTTCAGATCACGAAATTGACTAACAACACTCCCAAATGCTCTATAGCGCCCATTGAGCCTAACAAACACTTTTCGGCACTATTTACCTTCAGATCACGAAATTGACTAACAACACTCCCAAATGGTCTATAGCGCCCATTGAGCCTAACAAACACTTTTTGGCACTATTTACCTTCAGATCACGAAATTGACTTACAACACTCCCAAATGTTCTATAGCGCCCATTGAGCCTAACAAACACTTTTCGGCACTATTTACCTTCAGATCACGAAATTGAGTAACAACACTCCCAAATGGTCTATAGCGCCCATTGAGCCTAACAAACACTTTTCGGCACTATTTACCTTCAGATCACGAAATTAAGTAACAACACTCCCAAATAGTCTATAGCGCCTATTGAGCCTAACAAACACTTTTTGTCAATATTTACCTTTAGACCACGATATCGACTTACAACACTCCCAAATGCTCTATAGCGCCCCTTGAGCCTCACAAACACTTTTCGGCACTATTTACATTCAGATCACGAAATGGTCTTACAACACTTTCAAGTGGTCTATAGCGCCCATTGAGCCTAACAAACACTTTTTGGCACTATTTACCTTTAGATCACGAAATGGACTTACAACACACCCAAATGGTCTATAGCGCCCATTGAGCCTAACAAACACTTTTTGGCACTATTTACCTTCAGATCACGAAATGGACTTACAACACTCCCAAATGCTCTATAGCGCCTATTGAGCCTTACAAACACTTTTCGGCACTATTTACCTTCAGATCACGAAATTGACTAACAACTCTCCCAAATGGTCTATAGCGCCCATTGAGCCTAACAAACACTTTTCGGCACTATTTACCTTCAGATCACGAAATGGCCTTACAACACTCCCAAATGGTCTACAGCGCCAATTGAGCCTAACAAACACTTTTCGGCACTATTTACCTTCAGATCACGAAATTGACTAACAACACTCCTAAATGGTCTATAGCGCCCATTGAGCCTAACAAACACTTTTCGGCACTATTTACCTTCAGATCACGAAATTGACTAACAACACTCCGAAATGCTCTATAGCGCCCATTGAGCCTAACAAACACTTTTCGGCACTATTTACCTTCAGATCACGAAATTGACTAACAAAACTCCCAAATGCTCTGTAGCGCCCATTGAGCCTAACAAACACTTTTCGGCACTATTTACCTTCATATCACGAAATTGACTAACAACACTCCCAAATGCTCTGTAGCGCCCATTGAGCCTAACAAACACTTTTCGGCACTATTTACCTTCAGATCACGAAATTGACTAACAACACTCCCAAATGCTCTGTAGCGCCCATTGATCCTAATAAACACTTTTCGGCACTATTTACCTTCAGATCACGAAATTGATTAACAACACTCCCAAATGCTCTATAGCGCCCATTGAGCCTAACAAACACTTTTCGGCACTATTTACCTTCAGATCACGAAATTGACTAACAACACTCCCAAATGCTCTATAGCGCCCATTGAGCCTAACAAACATATTTCGGCACTATTTACCTTTAGATCACGAAATGGACTTACAACACTCCCAAGTGCTCTATAGCGCCCATTGAGCCTAACAAACACTTTTCGGCACTATTTACCTTCAGATCACGAAATTGACTAACAACACTCCCAAATGGTCTATAGCGCCCATTGAGCCTAACAAACACTTTTTGGCACTATTTACCTTCAGATCACGAAATTGACTTACAACACTCCCAAATGTTCTATAGCGCCCATTGAGCCTAACAAACACTTTTCGGCACTATTTACCTTCAGATCACGAAATTGAGTAACAACACTCCCAAATGGTCTATAGCGCCCATTGAGCCTAACAAACACTTTTCGGCACTATTTACCTTCAGATCACGAAATTAAGTAACAACACTCCCAAATAGTCTATAGCGCCTATTGAGCCTAACAAACACTTTTTGTCAATATTTACCTTTAGACCACGATATCGACTTACAACACTCCCAAATGCTCTATAGCGCCCCTTGAGCCTCACAAACACTTTTCGGCACTATTTACATTCAGATCACGAAATGGTCTTACAACACTTTCAAGTGGTCTATAGCGCCCATTGAGCCTAACAAACACTTTTTGGCACTATTTACCTTTAGATCACGAAATGGACTTACAACACACCCAAATGGTCTATAGCGCCCATTGAGCCTAACAAACACTTTTTGGCACTATTTACCTTTAGATCACGAAATGGACTTACAACACTCCCAAATGCTCTATAGCGCCTATTGAGCCTTACAAACACTTTTCGGCACTATTTACCTTCAGATCACGAAATTGACTAACAACTCTCCCAAATGGTCTATAGCGCCCATTGAGCCTAACAAACACTTTTCGGCACTATTTACCTTCAGATCACGAAATGGCCTTACAACACTCCCAAATGGTCTACAGCGCCAATTGAGCCTAACAAACACTTTTCGGCACTATTTACCTTCAGATCACGAAATTGACTAACAACACTCCTAAATGGTCTATAGCGCCCATTGAGCCTAACAAACACTTTTCGGCACTATTTACCTTCAGATCACGAAATTGACTAACAACACTCCGAAATGCTCTATAGCGCCCATTGAGCCTAACAAACACTTTTCGGCACTATTTACCTTCAGATCACGAAATTGACTAACAAAACTCCCAAATGCTCTGTAGCGCCCATTGAGCCTAACAAACACTTTTCGGCACTATTTACCTTCATATCACGAAATTGACTAACAACACTCCCAAATGCTCTGTAGCGCCCATTGAGCCTAACAAACACTTTTCGGCACTATTTACCTTCAGATCACGAAATTGACTAACAACACTCCCAAATGCTCTGTAGCGCCCATTGATCCTAATAAACACTTTTCGGCACTATTTACCTTCAGATCACGAAATTGATTAACAACACTCCCAAATGCTCTATAGCGCCCATTGAGCCTAACAAACACTTTTCGGCACTATTTACCTTCAGATCACGAAATTGACTAACAACACTCCCAAATGCTCTATAGCGCCCATTGAGCCTAACAAACATATTTCGGCACTATTTACCTTTAGATCACGAAATGGACTTACAACACTCCCAAGTGCTCTATAGCGCCCATTGAGCCTAACAAACACTTTTCGGCACTATTTAGCTTCAGATCACGAAATTGACTAACAACACTCCCAAATGCTTTATAGCGCCCATTGAGCCTAACAAACACTTTTCGGCACTATTTACCTTTAGATCACGAAATGGCCTCCAAGTGCTCTATAGCGCCCATTGAGCCTAACAAACACTTTTCGGCACTATTTAGCTTCAGATCACGAAATTGACTAACAACACTCCCAAATGCTTTATAGCGCCCATTGAGCCTAACAAACACTTTTCGGCACTATTTACCTTTAGATCACGAAATGGCCTTACAACACTCCCAAATTGTCTATAGCGCCCATTGAGCCTAACAAACACTTTTCGGCACTATTTACCTTCAGATCACGAAATTGACTAACAACACTCCCAAATGCTCTATAGCGCCCATTGAGCCTAACAAACACTTTTTGGCACTATTTACCTTTAGATCACGAAATGGACTTACAACACTCCCAAATGCTCTATAGCGCCCATTGAGCCTAACAAACACTTTTCGGCACTATTTACCTTCAGATCACGAAATTGACTAACAACACTCCGAAATGGTCTATAGCTCCCATTGAGCCTAACAAACACTTTTTGGCACTATTTACCTTCAGATCACGAAATTGACTTACAACACTCCCAAATGTTCTATAGCGCCCATTGAGCCTAACAAACACTTTTCGGCACTATTTACCTTCAGATCACGAAATTGAGTAACAACACTCCCAAATGGTCTATAGCGCCCATTGAGCCTAACAAACACTTTTCGGCACTATTTACCTTCAGATCACGAAATTAAGTAACAACACTCCCAAATAGTCTATAGCGCCTATTGAGCCTAACAAACACTTTTTGTCAATATTTACCTTTAGACCACGAGATCGACTTACAACACTCCCAAATGCTCTATAGCGCCCCTTGAGCCTCACAAACACTTTTCGGCACTATTTACCTTCAGATCACGAAATGGTCTTACAACACTTTCAAGTGGTCTATAGCGCCCATTGAGCCTAACAAACACTTTTTGGCACTATTTACCTTTAGATCACGAAATGGACTTACAACACACCCAAATGGTCTATAGCGCCCATTGAGCCTAACAAACACTTTTTGGCACTATTTACCTTCAGATCACGAAATGGACTTACAACACTCCCAAATGCTCTATAGCGCCTATTGAGCCTTACAAACACTTTTCGGCACTATTTACCTTCAGATCACGAAATTGACTAACAACACTCCCAAATGCTTTATAGCGCCCATTGAGCCTAACAAACACTTTTCGGCACTATTTACCTTTAGATCACGAAATGGCCTTACAACACTCCCAAATGGTCTACAGCGCCAATTGAGCCTAACAAACACTTTTCGGCACTATTTACCTTCAGATCACGAAATTGACTAACAACACTCCCAAATGGTCTATAGCGCCCATTGAGCCTAACAAACACTTTTCGGCACTATTTACCTTCAGATCACGAAATTGACTAACAACACTCCGAAATGCTCTATAGCGCCCATTGAGCCTAACAAACACTTTTCGGCACTATTTATCTTTAGATCACGAAATGGCCTTACAACACTCCCAAATGCTCTATAGCGCCCATTGAGCCTAACAAACACTTTTCGGCACTATTTACCTTCAGATCACGAAATTGACTAACAACACTCCCAAATGCTCTGTAGCGCCCATTGAGCCTAACAAACACTTTTCGGCACTATTTACCTTCAGATCACGAAATGGACTTACAACACTCCCAAATGCTCTATAGCGCCTATTGAGCCTTACAAACACTTTTCGGCAATATTTACCTTCAGATCACGAAATTGACTAACAACACTCCCAAATGCTCTATAGCGCCCATTGAGCCTAACAAACACTTTTCGGCACTATTTACCTTCAGATCACGAAATTGACTAACAACACTCCCAAATGGTCTATAGCGCCCATTGAGCCTAACAAACACTTTTCGGCACTATTTACCTTCAGATCACGAAATGGACTTACAACACTCCCAAGTGCTCTATAGCGCCCATTGAGCCTAACAAACACTTTTCGGCACTATTTACCTTCAGATCATGAAATTGACTAACAACACTCCCAAATGGTCTATAGCGCCCATTGAGCCTAACTAACACTTTTCGGCACTATTTACCTTCAGATCACGAAATTGACTAACAACACTCCCAAATGCTCTATAGCGCCCATTGAGCCTAACAAACACTTTTCGGCACTATTTACATTCAGATCACGAAATTGACTAACAACACTCCGAAATGCTCTATAGCGCCCATTGAGCCTAACAAACACTTTTCGGCACTATTTACCTTCAGATCACAAAATTGACTAACAAAACTCCCAAATGCTCTGTAGAGCCCATTGAGCCTAACAAACACTTTTCGGCACTATTTACCTTCATATCACGAAATTGACTAACAACACTCCCAAATGCTCTGTAGCGCCCATTGAGCCTAACAAACACTTTTCGGCACTATTTACCTTCAGATCACGAAATTGATTAACAACACTCCCAAATGCTCTATAGCGCCCATTGAGCCTAACAAACACTTTTCGGCACTATTTACCTTCAGATCACGAAATTGACTAACAACACTCCCAAATGCTCTATAGCGCCCATTGAGCCTAACAAACACTTTTTGGCACTATTTACCTTTAGATCACGAAATGGACTTACAACACTCCCAAATGCTCTATAGCGCCCATTGAGCCTAACAAACACTCTTCGGCACTATTTACCTTCAGATCACGAAATTGACTAACAACACTCCGAAATGCTCTATAGCGCCCATTGAGCCTAACAAACACTTTTTGGCACTATTTACCTTCAGATCACGAAATTGACTAACAACACTCCCAAATGCTCTATAGCGCCCATTGAGCCTAACAAACACTTTTCGGCACTATTTACATTCAGATCACGAAATTGACTAACAACACTCCGAAATGCTCTATAGCGCCCATTGAGCCTAACAAACTTTTTTCGGCACTATTCACCTTTAGATCACGAAATGGCCTTACAACACTCCCAAATGCTCTATAGCGCCCATTGAGCCTAACAAACACTTTTCGGCACTATTTACCTTCAGATCACGAAATTGACTTACAACACTCCCAAATGGTCTATAGCGCCCATTGAGCCTAACAAACACTTTTCGGCACTATTTACCTTCAGATCACGAAATTGACTAACAAAACTCCCAAATGCTCTGTAGCGCCCATTGAGCCTAACAAACACTTTTCGGTACTATTTACCTTCATATCACGAAATTGACTAACAACACTCCCAAATGCTCTGTAGCGCCCATTGAGCCTAACAAACACTTTTCGGCACTATTTACCTTCAGATCACGAAATTGACTAACAACACTCCCAAATGCTCTATAGCGCCCATTGAGCCTAACAAACATATTTCGGCACTATTTACCTTTAGATCACGAAATGGACTTACAACACTCCCAAATGCTCTATAGCGCCCATTGAGCCTAACAAACACTTTTCGGCACTATTTACCTTCAGATCACGAAATTGACTAACAACACTCCCAAATGCTCTATAGCGCCCATTGAGCCTAACAAACACTTGTTGGCACTATTTACCTTCAGATCACAAAATTGACTTACAACACTCCCAAATGGTCTATAGCGCCCATTGAGCCTAACAAACACTTTTCGGCACTATTTACCTTCAGATCACGAAATTGAGTAACTACACTCCCAAATGGTCTATAGCGCCCATTGAGCCTAACAAACACTTTTCGGCACTATTTACCTTCAGATCACGAAATTAAGTAACAACACTCCCAAATAGTCTATAGCGCCTATTGAGCCTAACAAACACTTTTTGTCAATATTTACCTTTAGACCACGAGATCGACTTACAACACTCCCAAATGCTCTATAGCGCCCCTTGAGCCTCACAAACACTTTTCGGCACTATTTACCTTCAGATCACGAAATGGTCTTACAACACTTTCAAGTGGTCTATAGCGCCCATTGAGCCTAACAAACACTTTTTGGCACTATTTACCTTTAGATCACGAAATGGACTTACAACACACCCAAATGGTCTAAAGCGCCCATTGAGCCTAACAAACACTTTTCGGCACTATTTACCTTCAGATCACGAAATGGACTTACAACACTCCCAAGTGCTCTATAGCGCCCATTGAGCCTAACAAACACTTTTCGGCACTATTTACCTTCAGATCATGAAATTGACTAACAACACTCCCAAATGGTCTATAGCGCCCATTGAGCCTAACTAACACTTTTCGGCACTATTTACCTTCAGATCACGAAATTGACTAACAACACTCCCAAATGCTCTATAGCGCCCATTGAGCCTAACAAACACTTTTCGGCACTATTTACATTCAGATCACGAAATTGACTAACAACACTCCGAAATGCTCTATAGCGCCCATTGAGCCTAACAAACACTTTTCGGCACTATTTACCTTCAGATCACAAAATTGACTAACAAAACTCCCAAATGCTCTGTAGAGCCCATTGAGCCTAACAAACACTTTTCGGCACTATTTACCTTCATATCACGAAATTGACTAACAACACTCCCAAATGCTCTGTAGCGCCCATTGAGCCTAACAAACACTTTTCGGCACTATTTACCTTCAGATCACGAAATTGATTAACAACACTCCCAAATGCTCTATAGCGCCCATTGAGCCTAACAAACATATTTCGGCACTATTTACCTTTAGATCACGAAATGGACTTACAACACTCCCAAGTGCTCTATAGCGCCTATTGAGCCTTACAAACACTTTTCGGCACTATTTACCTTCAGATCACGAAATTGATTAACAACACTCCCAAATGCTTTATAGCGCCCATTGAGCCTAACAAACACTTTTCGGCACTATTTACCTTTAGATCACGAAATGGCCTTACAACACTCCCAAATGGTCTACAGCGCCCATTGAGCCTAACAAACACTTTTCAGCACTATTCACCTTCAGATCACGAAATTGACTAACAACACTCCCAAATGGTCTATAGCGCCCATTGAGCCTAACAAACACTTTTCGGCACTATTTACCTTCAGATCACGAAATTGACTAACAACACTCCGAAATGTTCTATAGCGCCCATTGAGCCTAACAAACACTTTTCGGCACTATTTACCTTTAGATCACGAAATGGCCTTACAACACTCCCAAATGCTCTATAGCGCCCATTGAGCCTAACAAACACTTTTCGGCACTATTTACCTTCAGATCACGAAATTGACTAACAACACTCCCAAATGCTCTGTAGCGCCCATTGAGCCTAACAAACACTTTTCGGCACTATTTACCTTCAGATCAAGAAATGGACTTACAACACTCCCAAATGCTCTATAGCGCCTATTGAGCCTTACAAACACTTTTCGGCAATATTTAACTTCAGATCACGAAATTGACTAACAACACTCCCAAATGCTCTATAGCGCCCATTGAGCCTAACAAACACTTTTCGGCACTATTTACCTTCAGATCACGAAATTGACTAACAACACTCCCAAATGCTCTGTAGCGCCCATTGAGCCTAACAAACACTTTTCGGCACTATTTACCTTCAGATCACGAAATGGACTTACAACACTCCCAAATGCTCTATAGCGACTATTGAGCCTTACAAACACTTTTCGGCAATATTTACCTTCAGATCACGAAATTGACTAACAACACTCCCAAATGCTCTATAGCGCCCATTGAGCCTAACAAACACTTTTCGGCACTATTTACCTTCAGATCACGAAATTGACTAACAACACTCCCAAATGCTCTGTAGCGCCCATTGAGCCTAACAAACACTTTTCGGCACTATTTACCTTCAGATCACGAAATGGACTTACAACACTCCCAAATGCTCTATAGCGCCTATTGAGCCTTACAAACACTTTTCGGCAATATTTACCTTCAGATCACGAAATTGACTAACAACACTCCCAAATGCTCTATAGCGCCCATTGAGCCTAACAAACACTTTTCGGCACAGATCACGAAATTGACTAACAACACTCCCAAATGGTCTATAGCGCCCATTGAGCCTAACAAACACTTTTCGGCACTATTTACCTTCAGATCACGAAATGGACTTACAACACTCCCAAGTGCTCTATAGCGCCCATTGAGCCTAACAAACACTTTTCGGCACTATTTACCTTCAGATCACGAAATTGACTAACAACACTCCCAAATGCTTTATAGCGCCCATTGAGCCTAACAAACACTTTTCGGCACTATTTACCTTCAGATCATGAAATTGACTAACAACACTCCCAAATGGTCTATAGCGCCCATTGAGCCTAACTAACACTTTTCGGCACTATTTACCTTCAGATCACGAAATTGACTAACAACACTCCCAAATGCTCTATAGCGCCCATTGAGCCTAACAAACACTTTTCGGCACTATTTACATTCAGATCACGAAATTGACTAACAACACTCCGAAATGCTCTATAGCGCCCATTGCGCCTAACAAACACTTTTCGGCACTATTTACCTTCAGATCACAAAATTGACTAACAAAACTCCCAAATGCTCTGTAGAGCCCATTGAGCCTAACAAACACTTTTCGGCACTATTTACCTTCAGATCACGAAATGGACTTACAACACTCCCAAATGCTCTATAGCGCCTATTGAGCCTTACAAACACTTTTCGGCAATATTTACCTTCAGATCACGAAATTGACTAACAACACTCCCAAATGCTCTATAGCGCCCATTGAGCCTAACAAACACTTTTCGGCACAGATCACGAAATTGACTAACAACACTCCCAAATGGTCTATAGCGCCCATTGAGCCTAACAAACACTTTTCGGCACTATTTACCTTCAGATCACGAAATGGACTTACAACACTCCCAAGTGCTCTATAGCGCCCATTGAGCCTAACAAACACTTTTCGGCACTATTTACCTTCAGATCACGAAATTGACTAACAACACTCCCAAATGCTTTATAGCGCCCATTGAGCCTAACAAACACTTTTCGGCACTATTTACCTTCAGATCATGAAATTGACTAACAACACTCCCAAATGGTCTATAGCGCCCATTGAGCCTAACTAACACTTTTCGGCACTATTTACCTTCAGATCACGAAATTGACTAACAACACTCCCAAATGCTCTATAGCGCCCATTGAGCCTAACAAACACTTTTCGGCACTATTTACATTCAGATCACGAAATTGACTAACAACACTCCGAAATGCTCTATAGCGCCCATTGAGCCTAACAAACACTTTTCGGCACTATTTACCTTCAGATCACAAAATTGACTAACAAAACTCCCAAATGCTCTGTAGAGCCCATTGAGCCTAACAAACACTTTTCGGCACTATTTACCTTCATATCACGAAATTGACTAACAACACTCCCAAATGCTCTGTAGCGCCCATTGAGCCTAACAAACACTTTTCGGCACTATTTACCTTCAGATCACGAAATTGATTAACAACACTCCCAAATGCTCTATAGCGCCCATTGAGCCTAACAAACACTTTTCGGCACTATTTACCTTCAGATCACGAAATTGACTAACAACACTCCCAAATGCTCTATAGCGCCCATTGAGCCTAACAAACACTTTTCGGCACTATTTACCTTCAGATCACGAAATTGACTAACAACACTCCCAAATGCTCTGTAGCGCCCATTGAGCCTAACAAACACTTTTCGGCACTATTTACCTTCAGATCACGAAATGGACTTACAACACTCCCAAATGCTCTATAGCGCCTATTGAGCCTTACAAACACTTTTCGGCAATATTTACCTTCAGATCACGAAATTGACTAACAACACTCCCAAATGCTCTATAGCGCCCATTGAGCCTAACAAACACTTTTCGGCACTATTTACCTTCAGATCACGAAATTGACTAACAACACTCCCAAATGGTCTATAGCGCCCATTGAGCCTAACAAACACTTTTCGGCACTATTTACCTTCAGATCACGAAATGGACTTACAACACTCCCAAGTGCTCTATAGCGCCCATTGAGCCTAACAAACACTTTTCGGCACTATTTACCTTCAGATCACGAAATTGACTAACAACACTCCCAAATGCTTTATAGCGCCCATTGAGCCTAACAAACACTTTTCGGCACTATTTACCTTCAGATCATGAAATTGACTAACAACACTCCCAAATGGTCTATAGCGCCCATTGAGCCTAACTAACACTTTTCGGCACTATTTACCTTCAGATCACGAAATTGACTAACAACACTCCCAAATGCTCTATAGCGCCCATTGAGCCTAACAAACACTTTTCGGCACTATTTACCTTCAGATCACAAAATTGACTAACAAAACTCCCAAATGCTCTGTAGAGCCCATTGAGCCTAACAAACACTTTTCGGCACTATTTACCTTCATATCACGAAATTGACTAACAACACTCCCAAATGCTCTGTAGCGCCCATTGAGCCTAACAAACACTTTTCGGCACTATTTACCTTCAGATCACGAAATTGATTAACAACACTCCCAAATGCTCTATAGCGCCCATTGAGCCTAACAAACACTTTTTTCGGCACTATTTACCTTCAGATCACGAAATTGACTAACAACACTCCCAAATGCTCTATAGCGCCCATTGAGCCTAACAAACACTTTTTGGCACTATTTACCTTTAGATCACGAAATGGACTTACAACACTCCCAAATGCTCTATAGCGCCCATTGAGCCTAACAAACACTTTTCGGCACTATTTACCTTCAGATCACGAAATTGACTAACAACACTCCGAAATGCTCTATAGCGCCCATTGAGCCTAACAAACACTTTTTGGCACTATTTACCTTCAGATCACGAAATTGACTAACAACACTCCCAAATGCTCTATAGCGCCCATTGAGCCTAACAAACACTTTTCGGCACTATTTACATTCAGATCACGAAATTGACTAACAACACTCCGAAATGCTCTATAGCGCCCATTGAGCCTAACAAACTTTTTTCGGCACTATTTACCTTTAGATCACGAAATGGACTTACAACACTCCCAAATGCTCTATAGCGCCTATTGAGCCTTACAAACACTTTTCGGCAATATTTACCTTCAGATCACGAAATTGACTAACAACACTCCCAAATGCTCTATAGCGCCCATTGAGCCTAACAAACACTTTTCGGCACTATTTACCTTCAGATCACGAAATTGACTAACAACACTCCCAAATGGTCTATAGCGCCCATTGAGCCTAACAAACACTTTTCGGCACTATTTACCTTCAGATCACGAAATGGACTTACAACACTCCCAAGTGCTCTATAGCGCCCATTGAGCCTAACAAACACTTTTCGGCACTATTTACCTTCAGATCACGAAATTGACTAACAACACTCCCAAATGCTTTATAGCGCCCATTGAGCCTAACAAACACTTTTCGGCACTATTTACCTTCAGATCATGAAATTGACTAACAACACTCCCAAATGGTCTATAGCGCCCATTGAGCCTAACTAACACTTTTCGGCACTATTTACCTTCAGATCACGAAATTGACTAACAACACTCCCAAATGCTCTATAGCGCCCATTGAGCCTAACAAACACTTTTCGGCACTATTTACATTCAGATCACGAAATTGACTAACAACACTCCGAAATGCTCTATAGCGCCCATTGAGCCTAACAAACACTTTTCGGCACTATTTACCTTCAGATCACAAAATTGACTAACAAAACTCCCAAATGCTCTGTAGAGCCCATTGAGCCTAACAAACACTTTTCGGCACTATTTACCTTCATATCACGAAATTGACTAACAACACTCCCAAATGCTCTGTAGCGCCCATTGAGCCTAACAAACACTTTTCGGCACTATTTACCTTCAGATCACGAAATTGATTAACAACACTCCCAAATGCTCTATAGCGCCCATTGAGCCTAACAAACACTTTTCGGCACTATTTACCTTCAGATCACGAAATTGACTAACAACACTCCCAAATGCTCTATAGCGCCCATTGAGCCTAACAAACACTTTTCGGCACTATTTACCTTCAGATCACGAAATTGACTAACAACACTCCCAAATGCTCTGTAGCGCCCATTGAGCCTAACAAACACTTTTCGGCACTATTTACCTTCAGATCACGAAATGGACTTACAACACTCCCAAATGCTCTATAGCGCCTATTGAGCCTTACAAACACTTTTCGGCAATATTTACCTTCAGATCACGAAATTGACTAACAACACTCCCAAATGCTCTATAGCGCCCATTGAGCCTAACAAACACTTTTCGGCACTATTTACCTTCAGATCACGAAATTGACTAACAACACTCCCAAATGGTCTATAGCGCCCATTGAGCCTAACAAACACTTTTCGGCACTATTTACCTTCAGATCACGAAATGGACTTACAACACTCCCAAGTGCTCTATAGCGCCCATTGAGCCTAACAAACACTTTTCGGCACTATTTACCTTCAGATCACGAAATTGACTAACAACACTCCCAAATGCTTTATAGCGCCCATTGAGCCTAACAAACACTTTTCGGCACTATTTACCTTCAGATCATGAAATTGACTAACAACACTCCCAAATGGTCTATAGCGCCCATTGAGCCTAACTAACACTTTTCGGCACTATTTACCTTCAGATCACGAAATTGACTAACAACACTCCCAAATGCTCTATAGCGCCCATTGAGCCTAACAAACACTTTTCGGCACTATTTACCTTCAGATCACAAAATTGACTAACAAAACTCCCAAATGCTCTGTAGAGCCCATTGAGCCTAACAAACACTTTTCGGCACTATTTACCTTCATATCACGAAATTGACTAACAACACTCCCAAATGCTCTGTAGCGCCCATTGAGCCTAACAAACACTTTTCGGCACTATTTACCTTCAGATCACGAAATTGATTAACAACACTCCCAAATGCTCTATAGCGCCCATTGAGCCTAACAAACACTTTTTTCGGCACTATTTACCTTCAGATCACGAAATTGACTAACAACACTCCCAAATGCTCTATAGCGCCCATTGAGCCTAACAAACACTTTTTGGCACTATTTACCTTTAGATCACGAAATGGACTTACAACACTCCCAAATGCTCTATAGCGCCCATTGAGCCTAACAAACACTTTTCGGCACTATTTACCTTCAGATCACGAAATTGACTAACAACACTCCGAAATGCTCTATAGCGCCCATTGAGCCTAACAAACACTTTTTGGCACTATTTACCTTCAGATCACGAAATTGACTAACAACACTCCCAAATGCTCTATAGCGCCCATTGAGCCTAACAAACACTTTTCGGCACTATTTACATTCAGATCACGAAATTGACTAACAACACTCCGAAATGCTCTATAGCGCCCATTGAGCCTAACAAACTTTTTTCGGCACTATTTACCTTTAGATCACGAAATGGACTTACAACACTCCCAAATGCTCTATAGCGCCTATTGAGCCTTACAAACACTTTTCGGCAATATTTACCTTCAGATCACGAAATTGACTAACAACACTCCCAAATGCTCTATAGCGCCCATTGAGCCTAACAAACACTTTTCGGCACTATTTACCTTCAGATCACGAAATTGACTAACAACACTCCCAAATGGTCTATAGCGCCCATTGAGCCTAACAAACACTTTTCGGCACTATTTACCTTCAGATCACGAAATGGACTTACAACACTCCCAAGTGCTCTATAGCGCCCATTGAGCCTAACAAACACTTTTCGGCACTATTTACCTTCAGATCACGAAATTGACTAACAACACTCCCAAATGCTTTATAGCGCCCATTGAGCCTAACAAACACTTTTCGGCACTATTTACCTTCAGATCATGAAATTGACTAACAACACTCCCAAATGGTCTATAGCGCCCATTGAGCCTAACTAACACTTTTCGGCACTATTTACCTTCAGATCACGAAATTGACTAACAACACTCCCAAATGCTCTATAGCGCCCATTGAGCCTAACAAACACTTTTCGGCACTATTTACATTCAGATCACGAAATTGACTAACAACACTCCGAAATGCTCTATAGCGCCCATTGAGCCTAACAAACACTTTTCGGCACTATTTACCTTCAGATCACAAAATTGACTAACAAAACTCCCAAATGCTCTGTAGAGCCCATTGAGCCTAACAAACACTTTTCGGCACTATTTACCTTCATATCACGAAATTGACTAACAACACTCCCAAATGCTCTGTAGCGCCCATTGAGCCTAACAAACACTTTTCGGCACTATTTACCTTCAGATCACGAAATTGATTAACAACACTCCCAAATGCTCTATAGCGCCCATTGAGCCTAACAAACACTTTTTTCGGCACTATTTACCTTCAGATCACGAAATTGACTAACAACACTCCCAAATGCTCTATAGCGCCCATTGAGCCTAACAAACACTTTTTGGCACTATTTACCTTTAGATCACGAAATGGACTTACAACACTCCCAAATGCTCTATAGCGCCCATTGAGCCTAACAAACACTTTTCGGCACTATTTACCTTCAGATCACGAAATTGACTAACAACACTCCCAAATGCTTTATAGCGCCCATTGAGCCTAACAAACACTTTTCGGCACTATTTACCTTTAGATCACGAAATGGCCTTACAACACTCCCAAATGGTCTACAGCGCCAATTGAGCCTAACAAACACTTTTCGGCACTATTTACCTTCAGATCACGAAATTGACTAACAACACTCCCAAATGGTCTATAGCGCCCATTGAGCCTAACAAACACTTTTCAGCACTATTTACCTTCAGATCACGAAATTGACTAACAACACTCCGAAATGCTCTATAGCGCCCATTGAGCCTAACAAACACTTTTCGGCACTATTTATCTTTAGATCACGAAATGGCCTTACAACACTCCCAAATGCTCTATAGCGCCCATTGAGCCTAACAAACACTTTTCGGCACTATTTACCTTCAGATCACGAAATTGACTAACAACACTTCCAAATGCTCTGTAGCGCCCATTGAGCCTAACAAACACTTTTCGGCACTATTTACCTTCAGATCACGAAATGGACTTACAACACTCCCAAATGCTCTATAGCGCCTATTGAGCCTTACAAACACTTTTCGGCAATATTTACCTTCAGATCACGAAATTGACTAACAACACTCCCAAATGCTCTATAGCGCCCATTGAGCCTAACAAACACTTTTCGGCACTATTTACCTTCAGATCACGAAATGGACTTACAACACTCCCAAGTGCTCTATAGCGCCCATTGAGCCTAACAAACACTTTTCGGCACTATTTACCTTCAGATCACGAAATTGACTAACAACACTCCCAAATGCTTTATAGCGCCCATTGAGCCTAACAAACACTTTTCGGCACTATTTACATTCAGATCACGAAATTGACTAACAACACTCCGAAATGCTCTATAGCGCCCATTGAGCCTAACAAACTTTGTTCGGCACTATTTACCTTTAGATCACGAAATGGCCTTACAACACTCCCAAATGCTCTATAGCGCCCATTGAGCCTAACAAACACTTTTCGGCACTATTTACCTTCAGATCACGAAATTGACTTACAACACTCCCAAATGGTCTATAGCGCCCATTGAGCCTAACAAACACTTTTCGGCACTATTTACCTTCAGATCACGAAATTGACTAACAAAACTCCCAAATGCTCTGTAGCGCCCATTGAGCCTAACAAACACTTTTCGGCACTATTTACCTTCATATCACGAAATTGACTAACAACACTCCCAAATGCTCTGTAGCGCCCATTGAGCCTAACAAACACTTTTCGGCACTATTTACCTTCAGATCACGAAATTGACTAACAACACTCCCAAATGCTCTGTAGCGCCCATTGATCCTAACAAACACTTTTCGGCACTATTTACCTTCAGATCACGAAATTGATTAACAACACTCCCAAATGCTCTATAGCGCCCATTGAGCCTAACAAACACTTTTCGGCACTATTTACCTTCAGATCACGAAATTGACTAACAACACTCCCAAATGCTCTATAGCGCCCATTGAGCCTAACAAACATATTTCGGCACTATTTACCTTTAGATCACGAAATGGACTTACAACACTCCCAAGTGCTCTATAGCGCCCATTGAGCCTAACAAACACTTTTCGGCACTATTTAGCTTCAGATCACGAAATTGACTAACAACACTCCCAAATGCTTTATAGCGCCCATTGAGCCTAACAAACACTTTTCGGCACTATTTACCTTTAGATCACGAAATGGCCTTACAACACTCCCAAATTGTCTATAGCGCCCATTGAGCATAACAAACACTTTTCGGCACTATTTACCTTCAGATCACGAAATTGACTAACAACACTCCCAAATGCTCTATAGCGCCCATTGAGCCTAACAAACACTTTTTGGCACTATTTACCTTTAGATCACGAAATGGACTTACAACACTCCCAAATGCTCTATAGCGCCCATTGAGCCTAACAAACACTTTTCGGCACTATTTACCTTCAGATCACGAAATTGACTAACAACACTCCCAAATGCTCTATAGCGCCCATTGAGCCTAACAAACACTTTTCGGCACTATTTACATTCAGATCACGAAATTGACTAACAACACTCCGAAATGCTCTATAGCGCCCATTGAGCCTAACAAACACTTTTCGGCACTATTTACCTTCAGATCACAAAATTGACTAACAAAACTCCCAAATGCTCTGTAGAGCCCATTGAGCCTAACAAACACTTTTCGGCACTATTTACCTTCATATCACGAAATTGACTAACAACTCTCCCAAATGCTCTGTAGCGCCCATTGAGCCTAACAAACACTTTTCGGCACTATTTACCTTCAGATCACGAAATTGATTAACAACACTCCCAAATGCTCTATAGCGCCCATTGAGCCTAACAAACATATTTCGGCACTATTTACCTTTAGATCACGAAATGGACTTACAACACTCCCAAGTGCTCTATAGCGCCTATTGAGCCTTACAAACACTTTTCGGCACTATTTACCTTCAGATCACGAAATTGATTAACAACACTCCCAAATGCTTTATAGCGCCCATTGAGCCTAACAAACACTTTTCGGCACTATTTACCTTTAGATCACGAAATGGCCTTACAACACTCCCAAATGGTCTACAGCGCCCATTGAGCCTAACAAACACTTTTCAGCACTATTCACCTTCAGATCACGAAATTGACTAACAACACTCCCAAATGGTCTATAGCGCCCATTGAGCCTAACAAACACTTTTCGGCACTATTTACCTTCAGATCACGAAATTGACTAACAACACTCCGAAATGCTCTATAGCGCCCATTGAGCCTAACAAACACTTTTCGGCACTATTTACCTTTAGATCACGAAATGGCCTTACAACACTCCCAAATGCTCTATAGCGCCCATTGAGCCTAACAAACACTTTTCGGCACTATTTACCTTCAGATCACGAAATTGACTAACAACACTCCCAAATGCTCTGTAGCGCCCATTGAGCCTAACAAACACTTTTCGGCACTATTTACCTTCAGATCAAGAAATGGACTTACAACACTCCCAAATGCTCTATAGCGCCTATTGAGCCTTACAAACACTTTTCGGCAATATTTACCTTCAGATCACGAAATTGACTAACAACACTCCCAAATGCTCTATAGCGCCCATTGAGCCTAACAAACACTTTTCGGCACTATTTACCTTCAGATCACGAAATTGACTAACAACACTCCCAAATGCTCTGTAGAGCCCATTGAGCCTAACAAACACTTTTCGGCACTATTTACCTTCAGATCACGAAATGGACTTACAACACTCCCAAATGCTCTATAGCGACTATTGAGCCTTACAAACACTTTTCGGCAATATTTACCTTCAGATCACGAAATTGACTAACAACACTCCCAAATGCTCTATAGCGCCCATTGAGCCTAACAAACACTTTTCGGCACTATTTACCTTCAGATCACGAAATTGACTAACAACACTCCCAAATGCTCTGTAGCGCCCATTGAGCCTAACAAACACTTTTCGGCACTATTTACCTTCAGATCACGAAATGGACTTACAACACTCCCAAATGCTCTATAGCGCCTATTGAGCCTTACAAACACTTTTCGGCAATATTTACCTTCAGATCACGAAATTGACTAACAACACTCCCAAATGCTCTATAGCGCCCATTGAGCCTAACAAACACTTTTCGGCACAGATCACGAAATTGACTAACAACACTCCCAAATGGTCTATAGCGCCCATTGAGCCTAACAAACACTTTTCGGCACTATTTACCTTCAGATCACGAAATGGACTTACAACACTCCCAAGTGCTCTATAGCGCCCATTGAGCCTAACAAACACTTTTCCGCACTATTTACCTTCAGATCACGAAATTGACTAACAACACTCCCAAATGCTTTATAGCGCCCATTGAGCCTAACAAACACTTTTCGGCACTATTTACCTTCAGATCATGAAATTGACTAACAACACTCCCAAATGGTCTATAGCGCCCATTGAGCCTAACTAACACTTTTCGGCACTATTTACCTTCAGATCACGAAATTGACTAACAACACTCCCAAATGCTCTATAGCGCCCATTGAGCCTAACAAACACTTTTCGGCACTATTTACATTCAGATCACGAAATTGACTAACAACACTCCGAAATGCTCTATAGCGCCCATTGAGCCTAACAAACACTTTTCGGCACTATTTACCTTCAGATCACAAAATTGACTAACAAAACTCCCAAATGCTCTGTAGAGCCCATTGAGCCTAACAAACACTTTTCGGCACTATTTACCTTCATATCACGAAATTGACTAACAACACTCCCAAATGCTCTGTAGCGCCCATTGAGCCTAACAAACACTTTTCGGCACTATTTACCTTCAGATCACGAAATTGATTAACAACACTCCCAAATGCTCTATAGCGCCCATTGAGCCTAACAAACACTTTTCGGCACTATTTACCTTCAGATCACGAAATTGACTAACAACACTCCCAAATGCTCTATAGCGCCCATTGAGCCTAACAAACACTTTTCGGCACTATTTACCTTCAGATCACGAAATTGACTAACAACACTCCCAAATGCTCTGTAGCGCCCATTGAGCCTAACAAACACTTTTCGGCACTATTTACCTTCAGATCACGAAATGGACTTACAACACTCCCAAATGCTCTATAGCGCCTATTGAGCCTTACAAACACTTTTCGGCAATATTTACCTTCAGATCACGAAATTGACTAACAACACTCCCAAATGCTCTATAGCGCCCATTGAGCCTAACAAACACTTTTCGGCACTATTTACCTTCAGATCACGAAATTGACTAACAACACTCCCAAATGGTCTATAGCGCCCATTGAGCCTAACAAACACTTTTCGGCACTATTTACCTTCAGATCACGAAATGGACTTACAACACTCCGAAGTGCTCTATAGCGCCCATTGAGCCTAACAAACACTTTTCGGCACTATTTACCTTCAGATCACGAAATTGACTAACAACACTCCCAAATGCTTTATAGCGCCCATTGAGCCTAACAAACACTTTTCGGCACTATTTACCTTTAGATCACGAAATGGCCTTACAACACTCCCAAATGCTCTATAGCGCCCATTGAGCCTAACAAACACTTTTCGGCACTATTTACCTTCAGATCACGAAATTGACTAACAACACTCCCAAATGCTCTGTAGCGCCCATTGAGCCTAACAAACACTTTTCGGCACTATTTACCTTCAGATCAAGAAATGGACTTACAACACTCCCAAATGCTCTATAGCGCCTATTGAGCCTTACAAACACTTTTCGGCAATATTTACCTTCAGATCACGAAATTGACTAACAACACTCCCAAATGCTCTATAGCGCCCATTGAGCCTAACAAACACTTTTCGGCACTATTTACCTTCAGATCACGAAATGGACTTACAACACTCCCAAATGCTCTATAGCGCCTATTGAGCCTTACAAACACTTTTCGGCAATATTTACCTTCAGATCACGAAATTGACTAACAACACTCCCAAATGCTCTATAGCGCCCATTGAGCCTAACAAACACTTTTCGGCACAGATCACGAAATTGACTAACAACACTCCCAAATGGTCTATAGCGCCCATTGAGCCTAACAAACACTTTTCGGCACTATTTACCTTCAGATCACGAAATGGACTTACAACACTCCCAAGTGCTCTATAGCGCCCATTGAGCCTAACAAACACTTTTCGGCACTATTTACCTTCAGATCACGAAATTGACTAACAACACTCCCAAATGCTTTATAGCGCCCATTGAGCCTAACAAACACTTTTCGGCACTATTTACCTTCAGATCATGAAATTGACTAACAACACTCTCAAATGGTCTATAGCGCCCATTGAGCCTAACTAACACTTTTCGGCACTATTTACCTTCAGATCACGAAATTGACTAACAACACTCCCAAATGCTCTATAGCGCCCATTGAGCCTAACAAACACTTTTCGGCACTATTTACATTCAGATCACGAAATTGACTAACAACACTCCGAAATGCTCTATAGCGCCCATTGAGCCTAACAAACACTTTTCGGCACTATTTACCTTCAGATCACAAAATTGACTAACAAAACTCCCAAATGCTCTGTAGAGCCCATTGAGCCTAACAAACACTTTTCGGCACTATTTACCTTCATATCACGAAATTGACTAACAACACTCCCAAATGCTCTGTAGCGCCCATTGAGCCTAACAAACACTTTTCGGCACTATTTACCTTCAGATCACGAAATTGATTAACAACACTCCCAAATGCTCTATAGCGCCCATTGAGCCTAACAAACACTTTTCGGCACTATTTACCTTCAGATCACGAAATTGACTAACAACACTCCCAAATGCTCTATAGCGCCCATTGAGCCTAACAAACACTTTTCGGCACTATTTACCTTCAGATCACGAAATTGACTAACAACACTCCCAAATGCTCTGTAGCGCCCATTGAGCCTAACAAACACTTTTCGGCACTATTTACCTTCAGATCACGAAATGGACTTACAACACTCCCAAATGCTCTATAGCGCCTATTGAGCCTTACAAACACTTTTCGGCAATATTTACCTTCAGATCACGAAATTGACTAACAACACTCCCAAATGCTCTATAGCGCCCATTGAGCCTAACAAACACTTTTCGGCACTATTTACCTTCAGATCACGAAATTGACTAACAACACTCCCAAATGGTCTATAGCGCCCATTGAGCCTAACAAACACTTTTCGGCACTATTTACCTTCAGATCACGAAATGGACTTACAACACTCCGAAGTGCTCTATAGCGCCCATTGAGCCTAACAAACACTTTTCGGCACTATTTACCTTCAGATCACGAAATTGACTAACAACACTCCCAAATGCTTTATAGCGCCCATTGAGCCTAACCAACACTTTTCGGCACTATTTACCTTCAGATCATGAAATTGACTAACAACACTCCCAAATGGTCTATAGCGCCCATTGAGCCTAACTAACACTTTTCGGCACTATTTACCTTCAGATCACGAAATTGACTAACAACACTCCCAAATGCTCTATAGCGCCCATTGAGCCTAACAAACACTTTTCGGCACTATTTACATTCAGATCACGAAATTGACTAACAACACTCCGAAATGCTCTATAGCGCCCATTGAGCCTAACAAACACTTTTCGGCACTATTTACCTTCAGATCACAAAATTGACTAACAAAACTCCCAAATGCTCTGTAGAGCCCATTGAGCCTAACAAACACTTTTCGGCACTATTTACCTTCATATCACGAAATTGACTAACAACACTCCCAAATGCTCTGTAGCGCCCATTGAGCCTAACAAACACTTTTCGGCACTATTTACCTTCAGATCACGAAATTGATTAACAACACTCCCAAATGCTCTATAGCGCCCATTGAGCCTAACAAACACTTTTTTCGGCACTATTTACCTTCAGATCACGAAATTGACTAACAACACTCCCAAATGCTCTATAGCGCCCATTGAGCCTAACAAACACTTTTTGGCACTATTTACCTTTAGATCACGAAATGGACTTACAACACTCCCAAATGCTCTATAGCGCCCATTGAGCCTAACAAACACTTTTCGGCACTATTTACCTTCAGATCACGAAATTGACTAACAACACTCCCAAATGCTTTATAGCGCCCATTGAGCCTAACAAACACTTTTCGGCACTATTTACCTTTAGATCACGAAATGGCCTTACAACACTCCCAAATGGTCTACAGCGCCAATTGAGCCTAACAAACACTTTTCGGCACTATTTACCTTCAGATCACGAAATTGACTAACAACACTCCCAAATGGTCTATAGCGCCCATTGAGCCTAACAAACACTTTTCGGCACTATTTACCTTCAGATCACGAAATTGACTAACAACACTCCGAAATGCTCTATAGCGCCCATTGAGCCTAACAAACACTTTTCGGCACTATTTATCTTTAGATCACGAAATGGCCTTACAACACTCCCAAATGCTCTATAGCGCCCATTGAGCCTAACAAACACTTTTCGGCACTATTTACCTTCAGATCACGAAATTGACTAACAACACTCCCAAATGCTCTGTAGCGCCCATTGAGCCTAACAAACACTTTTCGGCACTATTTACCTTCAGATCACGAAATGGACTTACAACACTCCCAAATGCTCTATAGCGCCTATTGAGCCTTACAAACACTTTTCGGCAATATTTACCTTCAGATCACGAAATTGACTAACAACACTCCCAAATGCTCTATAGCGCCCATTGAGCCTAACAAACACTTTTCGGCACTATTTACCTTCAGATCACGAAATGGACTTACAACACTCCCAAGTGCTCTATAGCGCCCATTGAGCCTAACAAACACTTTTCGGCACTATTTACCTTCAGATCACGAAATTGACTAACAACACTCCCAAATGCTTTATAGCGCCCATTGAGCCTAACAAACACTTTTCGGCACTATTTACATTCAGATCACGAAATTGACTAACAACACTCCGAAATGCTCTATAGCGCCCATTGAGCCTAACAAACTTTGTTCGGCACTATTTACCTTTAGATCACGAAATGGCCTTACAACACTCCCAAATGCTCTATAGCGCCCATTGAGCCTAACAAACACTTTTCGGCACTATTTACCTTCAGATCACGAAATTGACTTACAACACTCCCAAATGGTCTATAGCGCCCATTGAGCCTAACAAACACTTTTCGGCACTATTTACCTTCAGATCACGAAATTGACTAACAAAACTCCCAAATGCTCTGTAGCGCCCATTGAGCCTAACAAACACTTTTCGGCACTATTTACCTTCATATCACGAAATTGACTAACAACACTCCCAAATGCTCTGTAGCGCCCATTGAGCCTAACAAACACTTTTCGGCACTATTTACCTTCAGATCACGAAATTGACTAACAACACTCCCAAATGCTCTGTAGCGCCCATTGATCCTAACAAACACTTTTCGGCACTATTTACCTTCAGATCACGAAATTGATTAACAACACTCCCAAATGCTCTATAGCGCCCATTGAGCCTAACAAACACTTTTCGGCACTATTTACCTTCAGATCACGAAATTGACTAACAACACTCCCAAATGCTCTATAGCGCCCATTGAGCCTAACAAACATATTTCGGCACTATTTACCTTTAGATCACGAAATGGACTTACAACACTCCCAAGTGCTCTATAGCGCCCATTGAGCCTAACAAACACTTTTCGGCACTATTTAGCTTCAGATCACGAAATTGACTAACAACACTCCCAAATGCTTTATAGCGCCCATTGAGCCTAACAAACACTTTTCGGCACTATTTACCTTTAGATCACGAAATGGCCTTACAACACTCCCAAATTGTCTATAGCGCCCATTGAGCATAACAAACACTTTTCGGCACTATTTACCTTGAGATCACGAAATTGACTAACAACACTCCCAAATGCTCTATAGCGCCCATTGAGCCTAACAAACACTTTTTGGCACTATTTACCTTTAGATCACGAAATGGACTTACAACACTCCCAAATGCTCTATAGCGCCCATTGAGCCTAACAAACACTTTTCGGCACTATTTACCTTCAGATCACGAAATTGACTAACAACACTCCGAAATGCTCTATAGCTCCCATTGAGCCTAACAAACACTTTTTGGCACTATTTACCTTCAGATCACGAAATTGACTTACAACACTCCCAAATGTTCTATAGCGCCCATTGAGCCTAACAAACACTTTTCGGCACTATTTACCTTCAGATCACGAAATTGAGTAACAACACTCCCAAATGGTCTATAGCGCCCATTGAGCCTAACAAACACTTTTCGGCACTATTTACCTTCAGATCACGAAATTAAGTAACAACACTCCCAAATAGTCTATAGCGCCTATTGAGCCTAACAAACACTTTTTGTCAATATTTACCTTTAGACCACGATATCGACTTACAACACTCCCAAATGCTCTATAGCGCCCCTTGAGCCTCACAAACACTTTTCGGCACTATTTACATTCAGATCACGAAATGGTCTTACAACACTTTCAAGTGGTCTATAGCGCCCATTGAGCCTAACAAACACTTTTTGGCACTATTTACCTTTAGATCACGAAATGGACTTACAACACACCCAAATGGTCTATAGCGCCCATTGAGCCTAACAAACACTTTTTGGCACTATTTACCTTCAGATCACGAAATGGACTTACAACACTCCCAAATGCTCTATAGCGCCTATTGAGCCTTACAAACACTTTTCGGCACTATTTACCTTCAGATCACGAAATTGACTAACAACTCTCCCAAATGGTCTATAGCGCCCATTGAGCCTAACAAACACTTTTCGGCACTATTTACCTTCAGATCACGAAATGGCCTTACAACACTCCCAAATGGTCTACAGCGCCAATTGAGCCTAACAAACACTTTTCGGCACTATTTACCTTCAGATCACGAAATTGACTAACAACACTCCTAAATGGTCTATAGCGCCCATTGAGCCTAACAAACACTTTTCGGCACTATTTACCTTCAGATCACGAAATTGACTAACAACACTCCGAAATGCTCTATAGCGCCCATTGAGCCTAACAAACACTTTTCGGCACTATTTACCTTCAGATCACGAAATTGACTAACAAAACTCCCAAATGCTCTGTAGCGCCCATTGAGCCTAACAAACACTTTTCGGCACTATTTACCTTCATATCACGAAATTGACTAACAACACTCCCAAATGCTCTGTAGCGCCCATTGAGCCTAACAAACACTTTTCGGCACTATTTACCTTCAGATCACGAAATTGACTAACAACACTCCCAAATGCTCTGTAGCGCCCATTGATCCTAATAAACACTTTTCGGCACTATTTACCTTCAGATCACGAAATTGATTAACAACACTCCCAAATGCTCTATAGCGCCCATTGAGCCTAACAAACACTTTTCGGCACTATTTACCTTCAGATCACGAAATTGACTAACAACACTCCCAAATGCTCTATAGCGCCCATTGAGCCTAACAAACATATTTCGGCACTATTTACCTTTAGATCACGAAATGGACTTACAACACTCCCAAGTGCTCTATAGCGCCCATTGAGCCTAACAAACACTTTTCGGCACTATTTAGCTTCAGATCACGAAATTGACTAACAACACTCCCAAATGCTTTATAGCGCCCATTGAGCCTAACAAACACTTTTCGGCACTATTTACCTTTAGATCACGAAATGGCCTTACAACACTCCCAAATTGTCTATAGCGCCCATTGAGCCTAACAAACACTTTTCGGCACTATTTACCTTCAGATCACGAAATTGACTAACAACACTCCCAAATGCTCTATAGCGCCCATTGAGCCTAACAAACACTTTTTGGCACTATTTACCTTTAGATCACGAAATGGACTTACAACACTCCCAAATGCTCTATAGCGCCCATTGAGCCTAACAAACACTTTTCGGCACTATTTACCTTCAGATCACGAAATTGACTAACAACACTCCGAAATGGTCTATAGCTCCCATTGAGCCTAACAAACACTTTTTGGCACTATTTACCTTCAGATCACGAAATTGACTTACAACACTCCCAAATGTTCTATAGCGCCCATTGAGCCTAACAAACACTTTTCGGCACTATTTACCTTCAGATCACGAAATTGAGTAACAACACTCCCAAATGGTCTATAGCGCCCATTGAGCCTAACAAACACTTTTCGGCACTATTTACCTTCAGATCACGAAATTAAGTAACAACACTCCCAAATAGTCTATAGCGCCTATTGAGCCTAACAAACACTTTTTGTCAATATTTACCTTTAGACCACGAGATCGACTTACAACACTCCCAAATGCTCTATAGCGCCCCTTGAGCCTCACAAACACTTTTCGGCACTATTTACCTTCAGATCACGAAATGGTCTTACAACACTTTCAAGTGGTCTATAGCGCCCATTGAGCCTAACAAACACTTTTTGGCACTATTTACCTTTAGATCACGAAATGGACTTACAACACACCCAAATGGTCTATAGCGCCCATTGAGCCTAACAAACACTTTTTGGCACTATTTACCTTCAGATCACGAAATGGACTTACAACACTCCCAAATGCTCTATAGCGCCTATTGAGCCTTACAAACACTTTTCGGCACTATTTACCTTCAGATCACGAAATTGACTAACAACACTCCCAAATGCTTTATAGCGCCCATTGAGCCTAACAAACACTTTTCGGCACTATTTACCTTTAGATCACGAAATGGCCTTACAACACTCCCAAATGGTCTACAGCGCCAATTGAGCCTAACAAACACTTTTCGGCACTATTTACCTTCAGATCACGAAATTGACTAACAACACTCCCAAATGGTCTATAGCGCCCATTGAGCCTAACAAACACTTTTCGGCACTATTTACCTTCAGATCACGAAATTGACTAACAACACTCCGAAATGCTCTATAGCGCCCATTGAGCCTAACAAACACTTTTCGGCACTATTTATCTTTAGATCACGAAATGGCCTTACAACACTCCCAAATGCTCTATAGCGCCCATTGAGCCTAACAAACACTTTTCGGCACTATTTACCTTCAGATCACGAAATTGACTAACAACACTCCCAAATGCTCTGTAGCGCCCATTGAGCCTAACAAACACTTTTCGGCACTATTTACCTTCAGATCACGAAATGGACTTACAACACTCCCAAATGCTCTATAGCGCCTATTGAGCCTTACAAACACTTTTCGGCAATATTTACCTTCAGATCACGAAATTGACTAACAACACTCCCAAATGCTCTATAGCGCCCATTGAGCCTAACAAACACTTTTCGGCACTATTTACCTTCATATCACGAAATTGACTAACAACACTCCCAAATGCTCTGTAGCGCCCATTGAGCCTAACAAACACTTTTCGGCACTATTTACCTTCAGATCACGAAATTGACTAACAACACTCCCAAATGCTCTGTAGCGCCCATTGATCCTAATAAACACTTTTCGGCACTATTTACCTTCAGATCACGAAATTGATTAACAACACTCCCAAATGCTCTATAGCGCCCATTGAGCCTAACAAACACTTTTCGGCACTATTTACCTTCAGATCACGAAATTGACTAACAACACTCCCAAATGCTCTATAGCGCCCATTGAGCCTAACAAACATATTTCGGCACTATTTACCTTTAGATCACGAAATGGACTTACAACACTCCCAAGTGCTCTATAGCGCCCATTGAGCCTAACAAACACTTTTCGGCACTATTTAGCTTCAGATCACGAAATTGACTAACAACACTCCCAAATGCTTTATAGCGCCCATTGAGCCTAACAAACACTTTTCGGCACTATTTACCTTTAGATCACGAAATGGCCTTACAACACTCCCAAATTGTCTATAGCGCCCATTGAGCCTAACAAACACTTTTCGGCACTATTTACCTTCAGATCACGAAATTGACTAACAACACTCCCAAATGCTCTATAGCGCCCATTGAGCCTAACAAACACTTTTTGGCACTATTTACCTTTAGATCACGAAATGGACTTACAACACTCCCAAATGCTCTATAGCGCCCATTGAGCCTAACAAACACTTTTCGGCACTATTTACCTTCAGATCACGAAATTGACTAACAACACTCCGAAATGGTCTATAGCTCCCATTGAGCCTAACAAACACTTTTTGGCACTATTTACCTTCAGATCACGAAATTGACTTACAACACTCCCAAATGTTCTATAGCGCCCATTGAGCCTAACAAACACTTTTCGGCACTATTTACCTTCAGATCACGAAATTGAGTAACAACACTCCCAAATGGTCTATAGCGCCCATTGAGCCTAACAAACACTTTTCGGCACTATTTACCTTCAGATCACGAAATTAAGTAACAACACTCCCAAATAGTCTATAGCGCCTATTGAGCCTAACAAACACTTTTTGTCAATATTTACCTTTAGACCACGAGATCGACTTACAACACTCCCAAATGCTCTATAGCGCCCCTTGAGCCTCACAAACACTTTTCGGCACTATTTACCTTCAGATCACGAAATGGTCTTACAACACTTTCAAGTGGTCTATAGCGCCCATTGAGCCTAACAAACACTTTTTGGCACTATTTACCTTTAGATCACGAAATGGACTTACAACACACCCAAATGGTCTATAGCGCCCATTGAGCCTAACAAACACTTTTTGGCACTATTTACCTTCAGATCACGAAATGGACTTACAACACTCCCAAATGCTCTATAGCGCCTATTGAGCCTTACAAACACTTTTCGGCACTATTTACCTTCAGATCACGAAATTGACTAACAACACTCCCAAATGCTTTATAGCGCCCATTGAGCCTAACAAACACTTTTCGGCACTATTTACCTTTAGATCACGAAATGGCCTTACAACACTCCCAAATGGTCTACAGCGCCAATTGAGCCTAACAAACACTTTTCGGCACTATTTACCTTCAGATCACGAAATTGACTAACAACACTCCCAAATGGTCTATAGCGCCCATTGAGCCTAACAAACACTTTTCGGCACTATTTACCTTCAGATCACGAAATTGACTAACAACACTCCGAAATGCTCTATAGCGCCCATTGAGCCTAACAAACACTTTTCGGCACTATTTATCTTTAGATCACGAAATGGCCTTACAACACTCCCAAATGCTCTATAGCGCCCATTGAGCCTAACAAACACTTTTCGGCACTATTTACCTTCAGATCACGAAATTGACTAACAACACTCCCAAATGCTCTGTAGCGCCCATTGAGCCTAACAAACACTTTTCGGCACTATTTACCTTCAGATCACGAAATGGACTTACAACACTCCCAAATGCTCTATAGCGCCTATTGAGCCTTACAAACACTTTTCGGCAATATTTACCTTCAGATCACGAAATTGACTAACAACACTCCCAAATGCTCTATAGCGCCCATTGAGCCTAACAAACACTTTTCGGCACTATTTACCTTCAGATCACGAAATTGACTAACAACACTCCCAAATGGTCTATAGCGCCCATTGAGCCTAACAAACACTTTTCGGCACTATTTACCTTCAGATCACGAAATGGACTTACAACACTCCCAAGTGCTCTATAGCGCCCATTGAGCCTAACAAACACTTTTCGGCACTATTTACCTTCAGATCATGAAATTGACTAACAACACTCCCAAATGGTCTATAGCGCCCATTGAGCCTAACTAACACTTTTCGGCACTATTTACCTTCAGATCACGAAATTGACTAACAACACTCCCAAATGCTCTATAGCGCCCATTGAGCCTAACAAACACTTTTCGGCACTATTTACATTCAGATCACGAAATTGACTAACAACACTCCGAAATGCTCTATAGCGCCCATTGAGCCTAACAAACACTTTTCGGCACTATTTACCTTCAGATCACAAAATTGACTAACAAAACTCCCAAATGCTCTGTAGAGCCCATTGAGCCTAACAAACACTTTTCGGCACTATTTACCTTCATATCACGAAATTGACTAACAACACTCCCAAATGCTCTGTAGCGCCCATTGAGCCTAACAAACACTTTTCGGCAC